>CM038220.1:158574084-159774084 GCA_021442155.1 Cymbidium sinense | reverse complement strand
TAATTTGAAACACCACATAGATTTTGGAAGGTACTTATTTAGATAATCAAATACATCACTAAGGGAGCAATATAGTATGTCGAAAGATAATCATATTACCCTATAATAGAATTTATTACTTAATAAGGACTCTTAAAGCCGATGGGTCTTCGATGTACTAGAGATTTTCCCTCTGAACTACATGGAGAAGTATAACAAAGTTTATTTTGTTATAGGCTTTGTAGTTCCCTTTAAGGGCAAGTCATTTATTCGGAATGAAGGATCTCTTCCTAAGAATACTCTCGATTAAAGAAATTAACTCTTTTTTATGGATTTTAAAGCTTTTCTTAAAAGGAGGACAATTTAAAAATTCAATAGGGAACACTTTCAAAGAGGAAAGAGTTCTTTGGAGACCAATTGGGATTAAGTAGAAAATGTCTATAGATATTGGGATGCCTGGTAGGCATTTCAACTAACCTACCATTGGGATTTACAATTTTGAGATTGAATTTAGTAGGGATTGAATTGATATTTTATTTAAAAATTTGGACTTAGATTCTAATAGCACCAAACTACAGAAATGCCTAGAGGTGAAGACTTATTCTTAGAAAGATGCTTCAAAACTTAAATCTACAAGTACTTCTGACATAAGTTAGAGACTTGACCTAGTTTGATTTTTGTGTATTATAGACTCTTTCTCTTACTTGAGGAAACAAATATATCCCTCACTCTTTTGAACTTATCACCCACCTAAACGATTTTCAAAAACCATGAGTCTGGTCTTATGTATGCAAGAGGGCTAGGCTGTTATATTTAAGAAAGAAGCTAAGAGCTGAACTCACTCTCTAACCCTAAGATAATAATTGGCATGTTATCAACCTAACTAAAGCAACAAATTTCTTATATACTTTTTTTTATAATTTGAGTCACAATTCATTTTATGGCATTGGGTATGCATTTTATGCCTACAATGATATGTAGTTAGAAGTGGTCATTGTTGACGTCATGAGCCCAATATCATATGAGATTTATTTTGATGATAACAAACATATGTTCAAATGATGCTAATCAATTTAAATTTATTTTTGCAAGAAAATTCTTCAACTCCAGATTCTTCAGTCAATTTGTAAAGCAAAAGCTATTGAACTTGAACTAGTTAAGAATTTTTCAAGAAATTACTATATTAAGATAAATAAAAAGTCTCACTTAAATTAAATAAATGATTCTTTCATTTCAAAATAAATTATTTTAAAATCATTTATATTTTTATATCTTAAAATTGCAATTATTTTTTAAATTATCCATTTTGGATAATATGAACTAAATGCATGAGTTATGTTCCATTAAATGTGTGTTCAAGCAAGATAAATTAATTATAAACTTCATTGAATCATTTACATGCTAATCATAATTTCTATTCATATTTTAATTGTATGAAAATTAAATCACCCTTAAATTATTCTTTTATTCTGCTTTCTCTCTCCTATTATTCTTTATTCTATCTCTTATCATCCTTACCATCTTTACATTATTTTGTCCGAATTTTTCATTGAGTTTTTCCTATTAAATCATGCTAAATTATTTCAAAATATTTTCATATATAATTCTCTCAATTTTCATAATTTAAAAGTTCAATAATTTGAATCTTTGAATTTGAATTATTTTGAATTTAAAGTTCTTCAATCATGGTATATCCTTGCTAAATTAAATCTAATCTTTTATGGAATGTTTTTAACGTCCCAAGCATGATTTATTTTAATTATATGGAGTTTAATTATTTTACTTCAAGTTATTTTAAAATTAAATTTAAAACAACCCTTATTTATAATAATTCTTTTTTAATTAAACCTCTTTAGAAAATTATTTTAGGCCGGCCACAATAATTAAAATTAAATTAATTTAAGTATTATTTAATACTAAAAAAAGTATATCAAATAATCAGCTTAGATTCTAATTGACTCATTGCAATAAATTGAGAATATCCTATTTTAAGAAACTAGTGTTGGCCGAAATTATCTTGGATCTCTTCCTAGAAATTGTTTTATGTTCAAATTAATTTATATTCCTCTTTATTCATTATTGTTTTATTTAATTAAATATCTTCATCATATCTTGCATTAATTTATTACATTATATTGAGCTTGGCTGGCCCTCATCAACTCTAATTTATTTCCTTTCTTTGGTCGATTATATCTCATAATCTTTTAGTGTGATATAAAAATTCTCTCTCTCTCTCTCTCTCTCTCTCTATCTATCTATCTATCTATCTATCTATCTATCTATCTTTCTCTCTCTCTCTCTCTCCATAACCTCTTTGTCGGACCTCTTTACCTCATTCCATTAAATTCAAATTATTTCCTAATCTATTTTCCCTCTCTTCCTCTCTTGGCCGAAACCATAAAGATTGAATCCTTGGTGATATTTGTTATAATTCATAAAATCCAATTCAAATCCTTTCCAATATTAACTTAGCTCTAATACCATCATACCTTGGTCGACCCTAGTCTACTTCCTTTTCTATTTAGGTGGCTTGTTAAAACTTAAAAAAGGTTACATAGCTCTTTTATTCTAAATTTCTCTCATGCTCACTCCTCTCTATTTGGTTAAACCTTGCTACAAGAATTTTTGGAGATCTTTGGTGATTCAAGTGAAAATACTCCTCATCATTCTTCTCTTTCTCTTGGACAAATAGTCTGCCTTGAAGATTGCTTGGGAAAATTGAAGGATTTATGAGTTACACCCTTTTGCTGAGAGGTTCAGAGGTTCTTCTAATTTTATAAGGTTCTAAACTTCTATTTTACCTTGTTTATTTCTCGGCCTAGAGTTACATAAGATTATTTAGTTTATTTTTGGCTTTATCCTCTTATATAATCTTGGTTTCTTGCTTGGCCGAGACTTTCACAAAAAAATTTAATTTGTTTGGTACTAAATCGTTTCATAATTGTTTGATTCTCACCTTGGCCAAAAGATATTCATATAGGTTACTCAAGTTTAGTTTTGCTTAACATCATACCTTCTTTAAATCTTGAGTTGGCTAACCACGTCATAATTCTTCTTGGAATAAATTTGTGCTTATTGTTTACTTCTTATAATTTGATTTACATACCACTTATGTGATATAATTTATATGTTGTTACTCCAAATGTTATTCAAGTGTTCGTAGTTACAAGTCATTTATCATTTGGATATAACACATCTACTATGAAAAAGAATTCAAACCAAAGTTATGTGAGTTAATATTTCTTATTAAGGTGGTTCATAACTTAACTTAAGTTTGTATTTTCATTAAAAGTATATTGGTGGATTTCAAAGTTATAAAATCAAATCATTTCAAGCTTTCATAAAGTTTATTTTAAGTCAAATTTATTTGAAGACTTGCTTGTATTGAATACTCAGTTGAAGGTCATATTTTAAATTCATTTTTAAATAAAGTGAGCTCTCTTTGTTTTTATTTACTTGCCTTGATATTGGTATAGTTGGGTTGTGAGTGTAAAAATATTTTAAAATTGATAGTTAAATATTTGCAATTTTCTTATTATCTCTTCTTATTCTATTTTGGGTTGTATTTGCCTGTTGTAAGAAAGTACGTGCTGGTTTGTACTTACCCATTGTAGGAATGTATGTGCTGGGCTATACTTTCTCGTGTAGGAAAGTATGGTGTTGAGTTGTACTTGCCCGTGTAGGAGAGTATGAGAGATTTATTGTAATATTAACTTTGAATTAGTGAATTTCTAGCTTGGGTTGCTAAGCATGGACATAGGCTAGTTTTTAGGTTTTGAACCATGCAAAAATCTCTTTATTCTTATTTTTTTCTTTTCCTACACCTTTACTTTTCTTTATTGTTATTTATTATTTGTTCAGAATATCTAAAGTAAATTTATTTACATTTAGCTTATCTATTAAGCATTCAAATTCCATTTTAACTTCAAAATATTTTTAAAATCTAATTTATAGCCCACTCACCCACCCCTCTTAGGTTCCATAACTGCAAAACAATCATGTGTCAAATCAAAAGGAGAAGGCATACTTCCCTAAGAAGGGTGGTCATCTTCAAAGGCTAGATGCCCTCTTACCCTTATGTGCAATGGCTGAAGTGCTCAATTCAAGGAGTACGAATAATATGCTATCACAATTCTCAAAAACTAATTATTTTTAGTTGCTTTTAAGTTGTGCTTAGGGATTTAATTAATGTGAGGTTATGAGTTTGTATATATGTTTATATTTAAGTTGTTTAGATTTAAGCGGGGTAGAAAATTTAATTTTTCCTAGGAGCCTAACATTCTAAAAATTTCATCACAAAAAGAAATCTAAAAAAGTAGGCTATTTTTATTGCACTCTCAAAATAAATCAAATCAAATTAATTAAAATAGACCAATGTAGCTCGGTATTATTGTACACCCCAAAAGAAAGAGAAAAATGGGCAACCGAGCTTTGCTCTTATACATCCCAGCTTAGAACTAAATGTTTGATCTAAGGGAGTCTTCTAACAAGATCGTCACCTTCTTCAGGGAATTCCATGGGCTTCACAATGTACCACTAAGATCATGCATTGGTAGGGTTATCTCATACTGTTCCTAGACTCCAAAGATTTTAACTTAATTCTAGGATTAAATTACATTTAAAATTCCAAAAATAAATTTTTAAACCCTACAAAATAGACATTAGGAAATACAAACAACACTCCGGCACATATGAGCTTAGCATTAGTTATTTTCCAAGCCCACCAGTCTTATTGGGCTATGCTTAGGACTTAAGCATACCTACAAAAATAATACTTATATATTTTTTATTACAACAGTTCTTTGTAGCACAACCCCTATAGAAAATAGTGTTAATCTAGAAAGAACATCCTACCATCCACACTAGCAGGCAAACAATCCTAACCAACCAGTCTAAAATATTACACCACAAAATAAGAAAAATATTTCACATCACATCATAAATATCATAAAACATCGACCTTACCTAAGTCTATGGTCAGTGACCTAATAATCTAGTGCATGTGAAAATGGGTTTGTATGGTATGACTTTACTAAGTATTTTAGGTTCAAATTTCGATTTGGTTTTCAAAGTTTGGTTTAATTTTATTTGAGATTTGATCTTTCACTTTTCATAATTTTGCTTCATATGTACATGTCATTGTTAAGCGAGAAGTTTGAGGTATCAAGATCTCCTTCAAACGAGTAGCTTTGGGACCTCAAGTGTCCAGACTATATACCACATATTTGCTAATCATGAAAAATTATATTTTCATTCTTTTGATTTATGTTAATATTATTCTTTGTTCAATTTTCTATTGGGTAATTTTAATTTGTGCAATTTAATTGATTTACAAGTTTACTTCCATTTTTAATTTTATTTTATGTTAAAGTGAAATTTAAGTTTTGAAAATTGAAGAATAAAATAAATTCCATTTTTGGTGGTCCCCATTTTATCAACATCATAAATCCTAGTAGAATGGGATCTTTACCTAAGGCAAAGATTCATTCTAGGGATCAATCTAAGATTGTAAGTATCTTAATTATCCTTTTTTAAATTCATTTATTTTAAGTTGAGTTTGGTTTGATTAAAGCTTTAATTTTCATTTTAGGGCTTAGTATTTTTATAAATTTAACTTAATTTAATTTCATTAAGATTTGAAGGTTTCATTTTATTTTTATTTTATTTCTTTTACTTTTATTAATTATTTCTTTAATTTAATTTATTACCTTTAATTAAAATTTTAAAATATTTTCTTAAATCTTATTTAAAAGTTCATATTATCAAATCATAATTAATTAGATTTTATTTTAGTTTAATTTATTTGATTCATTTATGGCTTATATTATTTATTATGACTTAGTTTCTCCATATTTAATCTTATGTTTACTTTCATTAGATTAGGTGTTCATTTTATTTTACTTATGTGTTTTAATCATTTGGCTTATTTGATCTTTATGTATTTTAATCAATTGGTTTCTTTATCTAAATTAATTTCATCAATGTTAAAATTATGATTTGGATAAATTATTTTAATTATTTTCGAGTTATGATTTATTCATTTCATTAATGTTTGTGTTTATGAATTTGGGTAAGTTAATTCAATTGGTTCCAATTAATCCTTAGAAAGTCATGATTTCATCATTTAGGGAATTCGTTATCTTATGCATTTTAATTTATTATTTAAATTAGGCTTAATGTAACATTTTATATTAAAGCTTGATTACTTGGTTTTAATTATTAAGATAAAGTTTTTCTTAATAATCATAACCTAGGCAACCTTAAGAAATTAATTATTTTGGGCTTCCAACTTAAATCTAGACTATTTTAGTTCTTTAGACAATTTGAATTTAATTATTTCAATTAATCATCCCATTTTTACTCATACTTGGAATTATGTTATTAGTGGGTTTAAGGATCTAGGATAATTCTAGGATTTTTTTTATAATTTTCTTAATTTAATAAAAAATTTATTTTATCAAATTAAGGCCTATGGCTTAACAATTTTGTACTTTAAGATTTACGTGCCAATAAATCTTGATAATTATCTAAGGTGTGTTTTAATCTTAATTTTGATTCCCCAAAGTTTGAAATTAATTAGATTGATGTTTTATTTTAATTGAGTTTGATTATTTTCATTTAATCCCATTTAACCCAAAATATCCAATAAATTTGGGGATTTTGAGTTTAAGGGATTCTCCTCACTGAGATGAATCTATAGAGCTCTTCTTTAGGTTTCTTTGTTAAGAATTTTATTTCCTATACATTTTTGAAGTTTATAAAATTTTTTCTATAAATTTTTATCTGGATTTTCCTATTATTCTGTAGATGCTGCTTTATACACGACGGCTCATGATTTGGCCACTCAGGATCCACGTGGATTTTGCGTAATCTTGGCAACGGGATGCGGTTTGATCCGACCATCTGATCTTTGATTTGTCCCAAGGTTTTCTAAGATTTAAATCAGAGATATGACTAGATCTCGGCGGTTCATTCTTAACAGAAGAAGCGGATGGTGAAGATTCCATCTACTTCATCGACGATAAGAACAGAGTACCATCCGTTAAATCAAAGCAATTTCCAGCAATCTAGCCAATGAAATCACTAGATTTGAATTGCAAATCCATCAAGAAATTAAATAAAGTGCATTTGTATGGCTTGATCTCACTTGAGATCAAGTTCATTTCAAAAAGTACCAACATCGAATGCGAAAAGGTTTGAGTTCAAGGTATACCTTGTCAACAACATTCTCTAGCAGTGGGGATGATTCAACAAGCTTTGTGGGGATGCGGCAAGCCTTTGTGTGTAAGAAATTGAATTGTCTCTTCATGGTTTGCTCTATAGGCCAAGCTTCATTCATTTTTTGATGAGTTTGGTCAAACTACACTATCAGTATCATGTAGATCTGAGGAAAGGTGCACTCTTCTTCATTTTGCTTGAGGAAGGTTTTTGAATACTCATAATGGCTTGAGACACTCTTTGTAGCCTTTTTCCATTAGAGACCAAGAGCTATATGGGGAGCCATTTCACTTTGGATTTGTTAGGGTGATTGCCACCCAAGGATGCTAGCTCCAATGGGTGGTCAACTGATTGGGAACACTCCATATCAGTGAGGATGAAGGTGGAGGAGGAATGGAGGGAGTGCTTTGGATGGGCGAGAATTTGTCATCATGTCCATCTCATTCTCTCATGGCATATTCTTCCTTTTAGATTGACTTGAGGGCCTTTTATTCTCCTAAATTTGGCTACCAAAACTTTTAGACTCATTCTAGGATGAGTTTAGGAGAGTTGGAATGTGATTGGTATATGTTTAAGCTCACACTCTCACATTTAGTTCATTTAAGTTTTGTTATGTAGTTATGGAACCCAAGAGGAGGGGGTGAATTAGGTATTTAAAAATATTTTAAATCAAAAATTAATTTGATTTCTTAATTATAAGTAGTAATAAAGAAAAATAAAGGTGCAAGAAAAGTAAAAAGAGAACATAGAGATTTTTACGTAGTTCGGCCAAATCCCAAAAATTGGCCTCATCCACGCCTAGCAATCCAAGCTAAGAATTCACTAAATCAATATGAGATTATAAAAAATCTCATACACTCTCTCATAGGCAAGTATAGCACAATACCTTGTTTTTCTACATGGGTAAGTACAACCCATCACATACTTTCCTACAACAAACGTTGAGCAAGTACAACCCCAACACAAATCAAGACAAGGCAAAAAGAAAGATGAAAATATTTAACTCTCAATTTTAAAATATTTTTGCACTCACAACCCAAACTATACCAATATTAAGGCAAGTGAATATTAATGAAAAATTGATCTCACTTTAATTTTAAAATCAAATTGAAATAAGATCTTCAATCAAGTATTTGAAGCAAGCAAGTAATTTAATGTTGCTATGAATGAACTTTAAAATATTTTGAAATGATTTGATTTTATTGAAATGAATAATTAAATTGAAATATGAACCAAATTAAAAGCAAATATTAAATCACACAATTTTGGTTTGAAAACTTTTTCACAAAAGATGAGTTAGGTCCAAATGATAAATGAATTTGCAATTAAGAAAGCTTTGATAATCACTTGAATAATAAATGGAATGATACCACAAGAAAGTTATCACACATATATATATATATATATATATATATATATATATATATATATATATATATATATATATATATATATATATATATATATATATATATATATATATATATATATATATATATATATATATATATATATAAACCAATTGAAGACAAGCGATCAACAAGCATTAAATAATTTTTAAAGTGGTTGGCCAAATAGAAAAGTATATGAGATGTAATGTAAAGCACAATAAAATTTAAGCAATCTATATGAAGCATTAGGCCAAGGTGATAAATAAGAAATATTCAAATGATTAAGCACTAGATAATAAAAAAGAACTTTTTAGGAGCTTTCGGTTAAATAATAACTATTTAAATATGGAATGATTAAGCACAAGATAATAAATCAATCTCCTTATGTTTGTTCTCGACCAAACAAGAACTAAAGGTTATGAAGTGAATAAGCAATATAATTTAAATAACCTTATAAACTTCAAATCCAAGAATAAATAAAGGAAATCTAAGAACTTTGCACTTACAAATTTAAGAACAAGCTATGATGCTCTCAGCTAAGGGAGGAAACACACCAAACCTTCACTTTTCCAATCAATCTTCAAGTCAACTAAATGTCCAAGGGAAAGAGAAGAATGATGAGGAATGTTTGCACTTGAATTTCCAAAAGTCTCCAAGAGTTTTTGTTGACCTCATTTTTGGACGAGGTTAACATTTCTTCCAAAGACAATCTTTATGACTTCTAATTCTGAATTAGAAGTTTCCTAACTAAGCACCTAGGTCATCCCACTTAATGATCTAGTGCACCGTCATTGGATTAATCTAACTTAATGAGTTTAGTTAGATTCAACCCAAATCTTCAACCTAAACAAACACCACTCTAAATATGAATTTGATTAAGCCTAGATTAGGGTTTAATTAGGGAACTAAATCTAATTACCTTAATTAAGCTAATGATCATATAAACTTAAATAAATTCAAATTAAATTCAAACAAACATAAAATTAAAAGAATGAAACCATAACATGAAATTGAATAAATCCAAATCTAAATTAAAGGTTAAAGATTAATCAACCCTTTTTACATGGGTTTGACTTATGTGGGTCCCACTAGGTCAATTATCAACCCACCAAAATTTGACCAAATAAAATCATTCCAAATGGTTAGGATGATGATATGAACACATGTAAACATGAATTTAAAAGAATATTAGTCCAATATGGCTTTAATTAGGCTAATTAGGTCATTTGACCTAAATGGGCCTAACTCAGTCTTATTGGGTTTAAACCAAATAAAACTCATCTAAACTCAAATCAATTGTCCAAAATAATTTGGAAAATAATTATTGAATACAAAACTACCCATCATTGGGTCCAATTTGGCCAATTTGGTTATTTGACCCAAATGAACCCAAACTTAACCCATTAAGCCCAACTTAGGTAAAATAAGTTCAAAATGAAATAAAATTGGAATTGTTTGATCCAATGCATTCTAGATTGCTTGGATGAACCGAATTGAAAATTAAACACATTATAATTGAGCCAAATAAACTATTTGAGTCAATTAAAATTAACCCAAATCCAATTACATCAAAATGGACTAAACCTAAAGTAAGCACTCCATAAATTTTTACATACTTAAAACTCTTTGATTAACATGTTTATTAATGATTAAATGGAAAAAATCCAAACATTGATCTAAGGATAATCCATCAAGTGAGGCAACTTAGATCAAACCAATAAAACAAATCATTAAATGGCATAATTCAAAAGGATTTCAACCTAATCTTCAACTAATTCTCTTAGGATATAACCAAACCTTTCCCAAACCTAATTAATGTTGATTCCCATCAAACATTAAGTAATTTAATCAACTTAAAATAAATCCAAAGCCAATAAGATTCCATGGCAAATCAAAGTCATGAAAAGCCAATTCCAACCATATCACCTCATTCCCATTCCACCACTTTAGCTTAGGTAGGTGTTGGATGGCTAGTAAGCCATGTAACTTGTTTCCAAGAATTACAATCACCCCAACCAACCAAAAGGAGAACAAACCATATTTAAGGGGCTCAATTTCAATGGCATCTTTACATAGAGCTATTCCCAAGTGAAATAAACCATCCTATCACCTTCCTTGTCTCACACGAAGTTGAAACCCATCTTCTCTCAATCCCCTCGCCATGGGAGAGAATGACCAAAGTCAATGGAATCCAAGCCGAGGTTGGTCTAGGAGGTGATCTAGAGGGAGGAAACTCAATTCCTTTGGCACATAACTTCCATACCGTTCTCCAGCTATTGGAGTCAACCCCACTGCCGGAGACTGCTAGGACCGAGGTATGTCATTAACAACCTCCCTTAAGCTTTTAAGTTAGGTACTTTTAAAGGGAATTTGATCTCAAGTGAGATTAAACCATTTAGATCTCCATATTTTCATCCACTGATAGATTTAGCATCAAAATCATGCAATTTTGATGATCAGAAGGCCGAAAATCACATGAAAATGATGGGCGGCTCTCAACCTTCGCCATCATCATAGGCGACATAATCTCCACCATCCATTCCTTTTAAAAGGAATGGACGGTCGAGATTTAGTAAGGAAAAATGTATAAAAATTCAAAAAATCAGAGGAACTTAAATATAAATCTAAAAAATGTAAATGTCAGCTCTATGAATTCTTCTTGATCAGAGATATCCTTTAAAATTAAAATCCCCAAATTATTTTGGGAATTTTGGACTTAATTTAGTTTAAATGATAATTTTCAAACCTTAATTAATCCCAAACCAATAATAAAATTGAAATAAAATTTTGGGGAATTGAAATTGATGTTAAGACACACATTTGATAAATTTTTCATAATTTATTCTGCAAAAAATCTTAATATTGGAAGTTTCAAACCCTAAACCCTCATTTTCATGAAACAAACTAATATCAAATTAAATAAATGATGGAAATTATTCAAATCAATTCAAAACATCATAATATACCCTAATGACCATAAATAATCCATTGAAACCCATGGGAATATAATAAATAACAAAATGGCTTAATTAGGACATTAATTGAATTAATTAATTCATTTAATTAACTTGAACTTAAATAAATTACAATAAATCAATGAGAAGCTAAAAAAATATGAATAAACCCTCTTTGGATGTATATTCTAGAGGAGAATCAAGCAAAAATAAAACTCTTAAGTAATTTTTTATTGAATTAGGCCTGATTTGGGTTTAATGAAATAAATAAAACCTTAATTATTCTTTAATTACACATTAGATCAAAGCCAAATTTTAAGAAAATCAAATTGGTAAGGAACCCCACTTACCATAAGAATTTCAAACCTATTTGGCCTCTCGATTGGGAGTATTTGAATTTCCAAATCTATAGGTCAATTTAAAGAAAATATTAAATCAAAAAAATTGTAGAAATTATAAAATATATAATATAAATTTAAAACATCATAATTGATCTGAATACTAAAATGGAATACTAAGCCAACTGAAAGCAAAAGAACCTAATTAATGCTAAGTTAAATATCATGGATAAAGAAAAAAAATATGAAACTTAATCATATTTAATAATAGCATTCACTTAAACCATAATAATTCCATTTGTAAACTAAAAAAAAGTAAAGTTTATTGACCTTAGAAATTTATAAGTTATCAACATATAAATACATTAAAACCATTTGGATTAAGGAATGAAATGATATAAACACAAATATGAAAGCTTAAGTGTAATTAAACCTTAAGCTAGGTTGAATTAAACTTAAAATAACAAAGTCACATAAGGCAAATTTAATACACAAAGGAATAACATTTCTTTAAATTCCATAAGTCGTGAAAAGGATAAATTACATTAGACTAAGTGTTCTTTCCAAATGACATAATGATCATTCCTTTCAAATTAATAAAAGTAAATTGAACCATTCCATAATGTATGAAATATACAATTTGAAATTAATTATCTTATTTTAAATTCATTAACAAACCTTAAAGAATTTCATGAAATGAATAAATTAAGATAAGAAAGAATCATTAATGTAAATGATTTATAGAATTTAAGAATAATAAATTAAATAATCTTAAACATAATAAATTGAATATAAATTTACTTAGGTTAATGTACATTAGTGAAAATGAACAAATGAAATTAACTTGAATTTAATGAATGAAATATGTACACCTAAATGCAATGAATAAACTATATACATCTCAAAATTAAATAATGAAATAAAAATAAAATAAAACTATACCTTAAGTCAAAATTAATAAAATAAAATAAATAAAAATGAATATTAATTCAAAAAATATAAACTTTAAAAACTTAATCAATCTAAAGTAATATAAATAAAACAATTTTAATATACAAGTAAAAAAACTTAATAATTTAAAATGACATAAATCATCATAATCAATAGAACAAACATGTAAAAAAAATGAATCAAATTAAAAGAATAAATGATAAATATCAACATCAAACGAAGGGAATTAAATGAAACTAAAATCAAAATAATAAGTGGATTAATTTAAAGAGAAAGTTAAATTGAATCATAATAATAAATGAATTAAAACCTTAAGTTAACATTAATTCAAACTAAATCATAATATTATTGATAAAGAAATTAAAACATAAACTATTAAATGAAAAAGAATAAATAAATTTAAAATAAAATGAAATAATCTAACCTAATTCAAACCCTCTAAATTTAATGAAAAGTTCAATTAAAATACTTAGGAATTTAATTAGACTTTTAGAATGAATCTTTACCTTGGAATAAAGATATCTTCTTATTAGGACTTAGGATGTTGAATGGAATGGGCTCCAACCAAAATGGAACCCTATTGTATTCTTCATTCTTAAAAACATACTATAATTTTAACATAATAGAATGTACCTAAAATGAAGAAAACAAATCAGTAAATTATTTAATCATTTCAATAGAAATCAACCAAATCTAAATAAACAAATACTCAAAACCAAAAGTGAAACCTAAAAACCCAGTAATATCTTGCCATATAAACCTTTTTTTCATGACAGACTAGAATTTTAAGTCAGGGACCCTAGACTTATGTTAGATTGTTCTGTGATTTTCTATAATTTTTGTGTTGTGATGAGAATTGCTTTTATTGTTTTGTGATATACTATTTTAGACTGGATGGCTAGGATTGATTACCATTTGTTTGGATGGTAGGATGTTATTCTAGAATTAACATTGTCTTCTGGAGGAGACTGTGTTAAAGGGACTACCGTCATAAATAAAAATTATAAAATTTTCATTTCCTTGTAGGTGTTGAGTATTCCTTTAATATAGTCTATAGATAAATGGGCTTGGCAAGCAACTAATGCTAAGCCCATATATTTGTAAAATATAACTGTTATGTGTTATTTGTATTTTCTTGGTTTTTTATGCAAGACTTAGGATTTATTTTTGAATTTAAAAATATATAATTGAGCTTAGAATTAAGTTAGAGTCTATGGGGTTTAAGATTAGTAGGAGCTGACCCAACCAGGAGATGGTGCAGAGGTCGCCTGTGAAGCTCAATGAAAATCTCTGAAGAAGGAGACAATCCTAGAAAGAAAACTCATAGATCTAAACTTGAAGTTCTAGGTCACGCTATATCAGGGAAAAGCTCGGCTTCTCATTTTCTTTTTGTCTGGGTGCAGTAGTACAGGCACATTAGCCAATTTTTAAAGTTAAATTGGTTTGATTTATTTTTGGGTGCGCAATAAAATTAACCTACTTTTTTAGGTTTCTTTTTATGTCGTGCTTTTCTATGATGAATGCCTAGACATAGGCTCATAGAAAAAAATTAAATTTTCTACCCAATTAAATTAATTCAATTCAAACATAAAAATAATGCAATTTAAAACCTTACATAAATTAAATCCCTAAGGAATAACTTAAAATTAATTAGAAACCAATTATCTCTTGAAAATCATGCACTCATATTGCTTCAATTTTGTAATTGGGCAACTTCTCCTATTGCACATAAGAGACATCTGTCCTATGAGGATGACCACCTTCTTGAGGAAGCATGTATTCTATTGTTGGTTTGGCCCATGACTTTCTTCTAATTGCATACCATATAGGCATAAATTGCATACCCATGACCTAGAATGATCATCGATTCAAAATATTAAAAAATTTAAAAATGTGCATTAGTTAGTGCATTTCATACCCTACATTTTCCTAGGGATTAGGGAGTGAATTTAGCATTCTTAGATTCTTTTCTTAAAAATACAATAACCCAATCAACTTGCATTCATAAAACTTGGCATCATGAATTTAAAATATGCTTAAGTGGTGTTAGATGGTGCCCCTCAGGCAGATTGTAAGTCCAAAGAGTCAAGGATAGGTTAGTTCCCTCAAGTGAGAGGAGTGGTCGATAATTCCTAAAATAAAATTAGGTCGAGCATCTAACATGTGTTAGAAAAACTTGAAGATTAGGTTCTAAATCATCCTTCTTGGAGCAAGTCTTCAACCATAGGCATTTCTGTAGTCTTGTGCTGCTATAATCTTAGCCCTATATTTCTAAATATATATCATCCAAAATCTAAATAATTTTTAAAATTTAAAACCCAATGATAGGATAGTTGAAATGCCTACCAGGCATCCTAATATCAACAAGCATTTCCTATTTCATCTCATTTGGATTCCAAAACTCTCTCCACTTTGGATCATTCCCAATTGAAAATCCCAAATATCAATCCTTTGAAAACCAACTTATAAGTCTTTAGAAATAATGACTTATTTCTTTAATCGAGAGTATTCTTAGAAAGAGACCTTCTTAAGATGTAATGAACTATAGGGGCTTGCCTATAGGGAACCATGAACCCAATTTAAAATAAACCATTTTCTACCCTTCTATATGGTTCAAGAGAAAAATCTCTAGTACAAAAGATCTATTAGCCTTAGGAGACTCTTATTAAATGATCGAATCAACTATAGGATAATAAGTTTATATTTTGAAGATAATATGTTTATTCCTTAATGACATATTTGATCATCCAAATAAAAAATTCTTAAACTCTACATGGTGTTAAATAAATTCTTACTCATCAGTTTACTTTAGCAAGGATCAGCCAAAGTGAAGGTAAGCAAGAAAGAAAGAGAAAATATTAGCATTTTGGAACTTTCCTTAAGATGAAACAAGGCTCTTAAATAGAAGAGAGAGGTTCCTAGGTTCGACCAAATCATGAGGAATGAGAGAAAAATGAAATAGGCAACAATTTCAATTTCAAAACCAAGAAATAATAGATTGGCCAAGGTATTTATAAGAGGCTCCTTTGCAAATTTGACTCAAGACAATATGGAATGATTTCAATGTAATTCTTGGATAAGAAGAGAGGAGAGATCCTATAGGGAGTTTAGCCAAGGAGTTATTCAAAAATTATGACATGAAGGATGGATTTTTGAATGGAATAAAACCATGGAAAATAATCAAAGAAATTTGGCTAAGGGAGTTTCCATAAATAGAAAATCCTCAAGTTAATGCATGAATAAATGAGGATCAAGATTGATTATATTATATACTTATTTAAAGTTTAAATAATATTTAAGTTTATTCAAATTTGAATTAAAATGGTCAACCCTCAAACAATTTCTAAAATGGATTTTAAATAAAAATTTATTTTCAAGCTAATTTGAATTTAAATTTAAATTAACTTGTAATAACTCAATTAAGCTTTAAACAGTAAAAAAAAATCATGCTTAAGACGTTCAAAATGCTCTATGAAATATTTGATTTAATTTTACAAAGTACGAAAAAGTTTGAATTCAAAAATAATTCAAAATAATTTAAATGAATGGATTTTTAAAATATGAAAAATAAAGAAATATAATATGGAAATGATTTGAATGAAATTCAAACATTTTATTACACAAAATTCATTAAAAAATTCGGCCAAAATAATGTTAAGATGAAAATGATAATAGGAGGGAGAAGAAAGAATAATAAGAGAGAGAATAAGAGAAAAAAAGGATAATTTTAGGATAATTTAATTTTCAAGCAATAAAAATTATGATTAGCATGTAAATGATTTAATGAAGTTTAAACATAATTTATCTTGATTTAACACACATTTAATGGAACTTATTTCATGCATTTAGTTCATATTATCTAAAATGGATAATTTAATGAATAATTTAAATATTAAGATATAGAAAAATATAAATAATTTTAGAATGATGAATTTAACATTGATTGAATCATTTATTTTATCTTAGTGAGCTTTTAATTTACCTTAATATAGTAATTCCTAGAAAATTCTCACCCAGTTCATGTCCAATAGCTTTAGCAATTTAATTTTACTTAAGAACTTGGAGTTGAAAAATTTTCTTGCACACTTGAATTTAACTTAATTAGTAGCATTTGAACATGTGTTTGTTATCATCAAAATCACTCTCATATGAGGTGGGGCTCATGAAGTCAATAAGTTTGACTTGGTTCAAATTAATCTAACTGTGATCAATGTTTAGTATCCATTAATTTATTGGCAATTAATTTTCAAATCATATTTAAGATGATTTATGAGTCAAACAAACTCATTTCAATTGAATTTAGAGACATAAACCTTAGGTTGGTTCACTTAAGCATATTTTCCCCTTACATTAACCTGGTTTGTTCCATTTGATGAATTGGATCTAAGTTTAGGCATTAATTATGCTTATTTCAATATTTAAGATGATTTAGATCAATAAGTTTCATTTCACTTGATGTGAATTTTGAATTTACCATTTTGACCCATGTTGGATTTAATGGGTCAACATGGGTTTGATTGGGTCAAATGATCAAGTAAAATCTTATAATTGGTTACATTATATTTCAAGATGATTTCCAAATGATTTTGGATATTTAATTTAGGTAGATTTTAGTTTAATTTGCATTTAGACCTAATAGGGTCATTTAAACTTATTCAGATTAAGTGATTTAATTAACCTTATTAAGGCCTTATTGGATTTAAATTTCCTTATATTTATGTTTAAATAAGTTTATTTGATGATTTTGAGTTATTGGAATAATTTAATTTGGTCAAAATTTGATAGGTTGGCATTTGACTTGGTGGGACCAACATAAGTCAACTATGTCAAATGGTTGACTAGCTTTGACCTTAATTTGGATTTAGTTTTAAGTCCATTCATGTTTATGTAATTATTTTATACTTTTCATTTAATTTAATTTTAATTTTCTATGAATTTATTTGAATTTCCTTAGATTTAAAAAATTTTGAATTTAGGTAGGTTAATTGGGTTAACTTCCTCAATCACCTAGGCCCAATTAGATTTAGATTTCAATTAGATTATGTTTGATTCAGTCATTTGTTTAAATTTGAGTTTGGTTTGGATTCACTTAATTCTATTAAGTTAGGCTAAACTTTAGAAGTTTTCACTAGGTCATCAAGTATAGTGTCTTAAATCCTTGGATGGGAAATCCATAATCTAAGATTAGTTATCCTAATCAATATGATTGAAAGTGATGTTAAACATCATACAAAAATGAGGTCAACAAATAGACCCCCACTATGTGTGGTGAACTAACATGAGTACACCGCACATATTAGTGTTGACTGAACTTATCAACAGAGGCACAAGCATAAACTTTAAAGAGTTTGAATTTAGTTTCATGAACTTCATAATTTTAATTTAGTTTTGGTTTTGATTTTAAATTTTATTTTAAATTTTATTGTGAAATATAAGCCTAAACATGCCTGAATTTATGTTAATTTAAAATGAATCTTTCTTAAAGACTTAGATTTGATAACTTATAAGATGAATAGAGATGTCAACAAGAAAAGATTCAATAAGGAATCTAATTCTAACATAGTCATGATAGTCAGAGCATATGCCTTCAAGGTACTTATATTTACTCTAACTATAATAGATATTCAATAGATAATATAGAAAGAAGACACTGAAACTCATATTTTCTAGGTGAAATTAGCCACGAGGTAGTCTAAATGACTAACCAATTCTAAAAAAGGACTTACAAGTAGACCCTAAAGGTTTCTTTCCCTAGAAAGGAAGCCATTATAGATACTTAATCTTATCTTGAGATAATAGTTAGAGAGGATGCCAACATAGATACTTACTCCTAACCAAACTATATGAATTTTAATAAGAGAAAGATACAGCTAGGGGATTTACTCTTATCTATTAGCTATTAGGAAGGGGTCTTTAAGGTTTGATTACAACTTAAATAGCTGAACTGGGGAAGAGGGGCTTTCAATAGCTTAATTTCTAATCTTCAAGACTTTGACTAATGCGTAAGGGTCACATAGACTTAATTCCAACTTAAATAGCTAAATAGAGAAAAGGGCTAATAATGGCTTGATCCTAAAGCTCAAAATTTTGACTAATAGGAAAGGGGTCTTAGTGACTTAATCCTAACCTTGTTAGTCCAAAAGGATGCCTACTAAGAGAATTACTCTTACTTAGTTAACTATTAAGATGGGGCCTTTAATGGCTTATTCCAACTTATATAGTTAAAGGGAGGAAAAGGGGTCTTAATGACTTAATCCTAAACCTCAACATTTTGACTAATATAAAAGGGGTCTTAGTTACTTAATCCCAACCATGTAGCTTATTTAGTAGGAAAGGGTCTTAGTGACTTAATACTAACCTTGTCAATTGAAGAATCTCTATTGACCTCATTTTGAATGAGGTTAACATCATTCTTAAAAATAAGAATTAGGACACCTAATCATATATTAGGAGCTTCTTGATTTAATCACTTAGATCACTATGCTTAGGTGGATCCAAACCCAACCCAAAGCTAAACAAACATACTCCAATTGAAAATTAAATCTAATTGAACTTAGGCTAATGTAATTAGAATAGTTAACCCAACTAACCTACTTAAGCTCAAACTCACATGAACCTAAAGAAATTGACATCAAATCAAAATAAATTCAAATTGTATCAAACCAAAAGCAGAAAACTCATTTAATGAATATGAATGGAGTCAAATCCAAATGAAAGTCAACCATTGAACATAGGGTTGACTTATGTGAGTCCCACCAAGTCAAAGATCAACCCACCATGATTTCATCAAACTAAATCATTCTATAGATTTTAAATAATAAAATAAATATGTTTGAACATGAATCAAATGAATCCAAATCCAATAAGGCCTTAATTATGTGAATTCAACCATTTGACCTAATGGGGCCTAAATGGACCTTATTGAATTCAAATACAAATTAAATTGAAAGCAACCCAAATTAATTATTTAAAATAAATTAAAAATAATTATTAAATATAAATTAACTAATTATTGGGATTAATTTGACTAATATGGTAATTTGACCCAATTAGACCAATCTTAACCCATTAAGTCCAAATTAGGTCAAAGTGTTTTAAACCCAAAATAAATAAAATTTAAGTGAATTAAATCATTCCAAATATTTGGATTTACATAATTGAAAGCTAAATACTTTATGATTGAGTCAAGAAAGTCATTTGACTCATTTGGATATAACAAACCTCATTTAAGTCATAATGTCATAAGTGTTGAAATAAGCCAGCAATCAATTCAAAATTCCATGACTCTCATTATTTTGGGACATCATAAATGACTAAAAAAACATAATTGAAACTTAAATTTAGCATCAATCCATCAAATGAAAGATACTATTCCAAGTCAAGATGGAAAATGTCTAAAGTGTAATAATTTAAAATGTTTGAACATGAACCTAGGCTAATCACTTTGAAATACATCTAAACTCATCCTAAGATGTGTTTGAGTGAATGGCAGCCAAGACTAAGAAAAGTAAATGAGCTCAAGTCCACCCAAGCAAAGGAATATTCCATGGAGAAAAAGAATGAAGCTTGGAGACAAACTCCTCACCCAATCCATTTCCTCACCTCCACTCTTTATCATATCTACCTTGGACTTTTCCCAATCAACTGACCACCCCATGGAGCTAGCCTCCAAGGGTGGCAATCACTTGGCTGGCCATGGTCAGCCCATTACTTATACCTCTTGACCAAGTGTGGAAAGCAAAGAGAGAGTTTTCACTAAGCAAGTTTAAGCCTTCCATCAAGTTCCCCAAACAAAATGAAAAAGAGCGCACCCTTTCCCCGATCTGCATGATACCAGCAAGCTAGAGTTTGACCAAAGCTATTAAAAAATGGATGCAGCTTGGTCCATAGGCTAATTTGTAGGGAGCAATCTAATTCCTCCTTCATAGAGCTTTGCTAGGTTACCACAAACTTTTCAAATCATCCCCACCAAAGAGATCAAATCGACCCCTTAAGCATTTAGTTTTGGTCCTTTTCAAAATGAACTTGATCTCAGGTAAGATCAAGCTATGTAGATGCATTCCATTTGGGTCCTTAATGGATTTTGCAATTGAAATTGAGTGATTTCATTGGCTAGATCACCATAAATCACCTCGATTCAATGGACGACCTTTACCTTTCATTGTCATTAAAGGAGATATAATCTCCGCCATCCATTCCTTCAATTAGGAATGGATGGCTCGATTTAGTTGCATGATCTAATTTATATCCTATAGGAATTGCATGGTAATCCTGATCGATCGATCAAAATTAGACGATCGTAGATCATCCCGCATGGACACCATTTTGATGAAGGATCCACATGGATCTCACTAGCCCAATGGCACCATGCCACCTGGAAAATAGTGACGCATCAGCGTTGACCATTTAAAATGGTAAAATCTAATTTGTTTGAATTTAAAAATTACCAGAACTTCAATAAATCATGTAAAATAAAATACATAAGCAAAAAATATAAATAAAGGCTCTATCGATTCACCCTAATTAAATTTGGATAATTTTGGTGTAATTTAAGTTTAAATAATATTAGTCAAAGCTAAATTAAGCACAAATCATTAATCCAATCAATTAGAACCTTTGGGGAATTAAAAATAAAGTTAAAATACACCTTAGCTAAAATTTTCATGATTTATTGGCAAATAAAACTCAAATTACAAAATTTTCAAGCCATGGCCTTTGATTTAATGGAATAAATTAATATTAAATTAACAAAATTAGGGAAAGCAATCAAATTAAGTTAAACCATCATAATAAACACTAATGAACCTAGATATATCATTAAAACCCACTAAAACTTAATAAACCATAAAATGACTTAATTAAGCAATTAATTAAATATATTAAATCAATTAATGATCCTGAACTTCAAAAAAATGTGATAAATCAACCAAATATTCAAAATTTTCAAATAAACCTTCAATGGATACATCACTAGAGACAAATATAGAAAAATTAAATCTCTTAACTAACTTTTCTTAATTTAGGTTTAATTTGAGTTTTAGTAAAATAATTAAAACCTTAATTAGTCTCAAATTGTGCATCTCATTAAAATGAAACTTTAGAGAACTCGAATTGGCATGGAACCCGACTTGCATAAAAATTTTAGTGGCAAATGTTCTCTCGATTGGAAGTTATTAGATATATAATCCTTAGGTTATGTTAAAGGAAAATTTTAGATTAGAAAATTATAAAAATTATAGAAATTTATAAAATCACTTTAACCTACTTTAATTAACATCAAAACACTTAAAAAAAATTCCCTAAGTCTCCAAAGTTAAGGAACTCAATTAATAATGCACTTAAGATTTAAAATAAAATAATAAAATTTGGAATTTAGTCTTAAACCTTAGAATATTAAATGTATAATATTTCAATTAATAAATTGAAATTTAAACATTATTAAACCCTTGAACTTTACAATAAAATATGAAATCCATTAATATGGGAATCTCCTAAACTCATTTAGATTGTTGAATAAAATAATTCCAAATGAAAATAAAGGTAATAAAATAAATCAATTAAATATAAACAATCTAAAAGCTTGAAATGGCCTAGATTCAAGTTGGGCACCCGAAGTCAATTTATTTCTTAAAGTTTCTAGGATCATGATTATTAAACAAAACTTCATCATAATGAAGTAATAAACTTGAACATGTAATGTAATATTTCATTAACTTTAATTTTAAAACAAAATTTTAGAATACATAAGAAAATGCATTTTTTTTAAATGATGAAATTAAGATTTTCAAGGATTAATTAGGATTAGTTGAATCAATTTACTTAAATAAACATAAATGAATAAATGAATGAAATCATAACTTGAAATTAAACTAATAACATAAATAAATGAAACCAAAAAAATCAAATAATTGAAATATACAAATAAAAATCAATTGAATATTTAATTAAATAGAAAAGAATGTGAAATTAAACATGAATAAAGTGAATTACAATATATAACAACATAAAAGAGAAGTAAATCAAATCAACTTGTCCAAATCCATAATATTAATAAAATAAATAAATAAAACTAAACAAATCAAATAAACTAAGGTTGAAGTAAGATATTAACTTAAGTTAGTTAAGTTCATTTAAATAAATAAACATTAGTGAAAAAACATAAGCATAAACATTCATGTAATGAATAAACAAGAATAATATAAATTAAATAATCAAATAAATAAAATCAAATGAATAATGAACCAAATCAAAAAGATGTAACATGAAATAAATCTATAAAACATATACTAAACAACATCAAATATAAGTGAATTAAAATCAAACTTAAAGAAACATAGTAAGTCTTAATCAAAGATTATAAATAAATTAATTATAAACCCAATCAAGAAATGTTTAAATTAAATTAAGGGAAATGAAAAGAAGAATGAACCTTAATCAATTTTCAAATAAAATTAAAACATTAATCAAATTAAATCGAACTCAAAAAATTTTTAAGACACCTAAGGTTTTAGCTTGACCCTTAGAATGAATCTCTACTTTAAAGTGAAGACTTCATTCTATCAGGATTTAGAATATTGAATAGAATGGGTTCAACCCAAAATGGAATTTATTTTATCATTCATTCTTGAAAACTTAATATCCACTTCAACAAAAAATAAAAATAAAACAAATTAAATCATAAATCAATTAAGTCACTTAAATTAGAACCACTCAATGAGAAATTAAACAAATTTAGAATAAAAGAAATTAAAAGAATAAAAACAAATTTTTTCATAATTAGCAAACATATGGTATATAGTCTAGACCCCCGAGGTCATAGGGCTACTGGTCTGAAGGAGGTCATGATACCTCAAACTTCTAGTTTAACAATGACACATACCTATGAAGTGAAATTATGAAAAGTGTAAATCTCAAAAAAATCAAATTAAACCAAACTTTGAAAACCTAAATTGAAACTTGAACTTAAAATTCCTTGCAAAGTCTTACCACACAAAACCCTTCCTCAAACACTAGACTATTAGGTCATTGACCCTAGAGTTAGGTTAGGTCGGTCTATAATGTTCTGTGTTATGATGTAAAATTTTTTATTATTTCATGGTATATTATTTTAAACTTGGATGACTAGGATTGTTTGCTCACTAGTCTAAATGGTAGGACATTCTTTCTAGTATAACACTATTTTTTGCAAGGAGGCTATGCCAAAAGAGACTATAATAAAAAATATATTTAAATGTTATTTACTAGTAGGTATGCTTAAGTTCTTACACATTGCCCAATAGGATAGGTGGGTTTAGCAAGTAATTAATGCTAAGCCCTTATGTTTGCAAATATAATTACTAATGTGTTGTGTGTATTTTATGATATCTGTTTTATAGGGTTTAAGAATTTATTTTAAAATTTTAAATGTAATTTGAGCATAAAGTTAGGTTAGAATCTATGGGGTTTAGGAATAGCAGGAGCTAATCCTATTACCTAGTGGTTTCCTATGATGCCCATGCAGATCCCTGAAGAAGGAGACGATCCTAGAGAAAGACTTATAGATCTTGACTTTTAGTTTTAGGCCAAGTTGTATAAGGGAGGAACTTGGCTGAACATTTTTCTCTTTCTTTTAGGGTGTACAGTTGTATCCGACCGCATTGGCCTGTTCTTATTAATTAAAATTGGTATGATTTATTTTGGGTGCGTAATAGAAATTTCCTGGTTTTCTAGGTTTCTTTTAATGTTGTGTTTTTGTGATAAGTGCTTGGATGTTAGGCTCCTAGAGTAACTAAATTTTATGCCTAATCTAAATCTAAACAACTTGAACACAAAAATCAAGAAATTTCAAAATTTCATACATAAATTAAAGCCTTAGGTGCAACTTAAAATCAACTAAAAATAATTATCTTTTGTGAACCATGCTGGCATATTATTTGAAATCCTTGAGTTGGGTACTTTACCCATGGCACATAAGGGGAATCTGACCTTTAAAGATGACCACCTTCTTAGGGAAATGTGCCTTCTTATTTTGATTTGGCCCATGACCGTTTCTAATTACATCTCATTGTAGGAATATATTTTATGCCCCAAAGGCCTTAAATGAATTAAGAGTCAAAATATTTAAAAGCTAAAAATTATTGCATTAGTTAGGTTTATACCATACCTAACATGATTCTAGGGATTAGGGAGTGAGTTTAGGTTCCTAAATTTTTTCCTAATGTAACAGCCTAGCCATCTTGCATACATAAGATCAACATTGTGGATTTAAAAATTTTCTTTGGTAGTGTTAGCTGGCAGCCCTTACAAGCGAGTAATAAGTCTAGAAGAGTTAGAGATATGTTCCTTTGTTCAAGTGAGAGAAAGAACCAATAATTCCCAAAAGTTAAACTAGGTCGAGCCTTTGACTTTTGTCAGAAATATTTATAGACTTAGGTTTTGAATCATCCTCTTAGGTATAAGTCTTCATCCTCTTAAACATTTCTGTAGTCTTCTGCTACTAAAATTTATGTCTTAGATTTCTAGTAAATTATCAATTCAAATATTAATAAATTTTATCTCAAAAATATAAAGTCCAATAGTAGAATAGTTGAATTGCATACTAAGCATCCTTATATCTATAGGCATTTCCTACTTTATCCTAACTAGTCTAAAAAAGAACTCTTTCCCTTTGAAGTTTTCCTTTGTAATTTTAATTTAACCATTCTTTGGAACCAACTTTAAAATCCATATAAATAAGAGCCTATTTTTTTAATCAAGAGTTTTCTTAGGAAGAGATCCTTATTCCTAAGATTAATTATAATTTCCCTTATAGAGAACTATGATCCTAATATAAAATAAACTTTATTTTAGTTTTCCATGTAATTTAAGGGAAGAATCTCTGGAATATTAAGAAGACCCATTAACTTTAGGAGTCCTTTTTTAAGTAATCAAATCCATTATATAATAACATTATTTATCTTCCTAGATAATTTTTATACCTTAATGACAAATTTAATTACCTAAATAAAAAAAAATTAATGTCTATGTGGTATCACAATTTTTTCCCACAATGCCTACTAAGGGACTTACTCATTTTTGTTTAACTATTAATATGGGGACTTTATGGCTTAATCAAACTTATAATAAAAAGGGAAGAAAGGGGTATTGATTACTTATTCCTAACCTCAATTTTACTAATAGAAAAGGGGTCTTAGTCACTTAATCCTAACCTAAATAGTCTAATTCATAGGAAAAGGGTCCAATCTTGTGAATAATAAGAATGGTACCATGAAAGGCTTGATCTAAACCTAAGAGATTTATAGGAAGGGTATCATAAATGGGCTTGTTCCCATCCTATAGGAATGTATAGATTGTGCATCAAAAAGATTTAAAAAAATCTACAAAAGTTTACACAAAATTTAAAAGAGGTAATGTTAAGGTCTAAATAAATTATAAAATATACAAAGATGGACATAATTTTATTGATCATCACTTTTGAAATTAAAAAAACATTTTATACATAATATTTCTTTAAGTAACATCTATTTATAGGTAGCATTGGATGTTCACCATTACAAGTAATTAATTGATAAGAGCCTCCTTCATAAACTTTTTCCACTATGAATAGTTCTTCCCTAGGTTAGCTCGAATTAGTTTCCTATATTGTGATATGCTAAATTTGGTCATTTAAGAACTAAGGCCAAGTCTCCTTCTTGGAAAGTTCTAAGATGGACCAACTTATCATGTATTTAAACCATATGTGATTGGTAAAGTTCAAGGCCTTGTTGAGCATTCAGACGTTTTCCTTCAAGGCTTTTAAGTTCTTCCAGTTGAAGTTTGTAATTTTGATCTATTGTAATGTTGATTTTTATTCTCAATGAAGGTATTTGTACTTCTAATGGAAGAATAGCTTTAATTCCATAGACCAAACTATATGGTGTAGATTGAGTTGGTGCCCTATATGTAGTTTGATAAGCCCATAAGGCTTCAACCAACTTTTCATTACATTGAAGCTTATTTACATCAAGTGTCTTTTTTCAAAATTTGTACAAGAGTCTTATTAAATGCTTTGGCCAATCCATTTACCCTATGGTAATAGATGGTCAAATATCTCCGATCAATTTTATGTCTAGTCATAAAATGATTCAATTTAATGGACTTAAATGATAGGCCATTATTAGATATGATTTTGCGAGGAATGCTAAAATGATATATGATATTTTCCTTAAAGAATTTAAGCACATAGTATGCTTTCACTTCTTTTAGTGGAACCACTTTAGTCCACTTAAAAAGTAATCATTTGCAACTAATGCAAAAATGATGCTCATTTGATGAAGGAGGATTACTAGGTCCTATGATGTTGGTACCCCAATTCTTAAAGGGCTAAGAGGCAATAGTTAGGTGTAGTACATTAGGAGGTTGATGTAATCCACACCAACAATGACGTGCAATTTCCATGCAATCATTTAACATTGAATGCCAATAATATCTAATTTATTTAATTTTCAATTTCATTTTAGTTCCAAATTGATGAGTGCCACACAATCTGAAATGTATCTCAGTCACAATCTTATAGGCTTCTTGTTTATCCAAACAACATAGTCATATTTGATCAAATGACCTACAATATAATACATTATTCATTAATGCATAAGATAAGGCATATTTCTTATTTTGATTTACTGGTGACTTAGAGCCTCCCCTCACTTAAATAGTCAATGAATAGTTTTCTCCATTCACATTCTTCTCGACCTTCAGCAATAGTGGCTACCCATTACATTTCTATTTTTCTATTCAGGTAATCAAAATTTATAGGCTATAGAACTTGTTGATTCTAAACTTATATACATATTAATTCTTTTTCTGGGCATATAATTTTTTTGGAAAGCTTAGCCAAAGCATCTACTATAGAATTTTCTTTGCATGATATTCTATACAATGATATAAAAGCAATCTTTTCAAGCAATTGTATTATGTATTGGTAATAACTAAAAATCTTAGGGTGCAAAACCTTATAGATTCTACTCACCTAATTAATAACTAACTAGGAATCTCCAAAGATCTTTATATTCTTAATATCCATAAGGATTGCTAACTCTAGCCCAATTATAAGTGTCTCATATTTAGCTTTGTTATTTGTAGAAGGCTTAGACAAATGATAGAAATATCATATCATCCCTTTGTCTGGAGTTATAAAAAGCAAACCAATCCCTACCTTCTCTTAGATAAAAGAATTTACTTATTTTTTACTTTTCTTTGATGATGTTGCACAATCAAAATATAATCCCCAAGTGGCATTGGGTTTCCTCCTCTAAAATTATGATATGTTCATATTAAAGATCATCATTTAAATGAGAACCCTCGAGTGGAGAATGTGATGCTAAAAAATCAGCAATAACTTGACCCTTTATAGTGGAGAGGTATAAATGTGATCTCAAATTATAATAAGATTATAGACCAACGTGCTATATGATCAAACATATCAACAGGTCTTTAGATATTACAAAGGATTCACTTTGGAAACCAAATTTACTTTATGATAAAGCATGTAATGCCTTAGTTTCTAAGCTACAAAAACTAAAGCTAGATAATGCTTTTCAATAGGTGGATAATTCATTTCTTGTGGGATGAGTCTATGGCTTAAATAAAAAGGGTGTTTTCTTTCCCTTCTTCATTTCCAAGTGATTCATCTAAGGCTACAATATATAGAATTAATGGCTTCAATCAAATTGAGGTAGCCTAAACAGGGGGATTCATCAAAGTATTATTTTAGGCTTTCAAATGCATTCTGGCATTTCTCATCCTAGATAAATTTAGAATCTTTCTTTATCAACACGGCAAAAGGTTGACATATTCCAAATAAGTTTGATATAAATCTTCTTAAATATGTTAGCCTTCCTTAGAATGACCTTAACTGTGTAAGACTCCTAGGTGGTGGAATTTCCATAATATCTTTTATCTTTTCAATATCAATTTAGATCCTGAGGTGCCTCAGTATAAATCCTAAGATTTTCTAAAGTTACTCCAAATGCACACTTCAAGTGGCTCATTTTTAGGATATAGCATTGCAACCATTCGAAGATAATCTATAAGTCATACAAATGATTTTCTTTTTCTTTGCTCTTAATGTCTAGATCATCAATATAGCATTCACCCTAATTATGAATTAAATCATCAAATATTCTAGTCATTTCTTTGATAAGTGGCCCCAATATTTTGAGACCGACTGGTATGATTGTGTAATAAAATAGACCAATAGATGTTATGCATGTCGTATGTTATTCATTTTCTAGAGCCATCTTTATTTTGTTATACCTAGATGATTCATCCATGAGTGAAAAGACTTCATGCAAAGAGGCTATGTCCACCATAAGTTTCGGTATCCGCAATGGGAACACATCTCTGGAACAAGCCTGATTCAAGTCTCTAAAGGCCAGACAAAAGCATATTTGATCATTCTTTTTCTTTACCGAGATAATGCTTACTATCTAAGAAGGGTACTATTCTTCTCGTATAAACTATCCTCAATTAATTTTTTTAGCTACAATGATCATTTGTTATTTAATTTCTAGGCTCATACACCTAGGAGCTTGCTTTACTAGAATTACATCAAGTTTAATCTCTAGTTTGTGAACTGTGAGATATTGAGAAAAATCTGACATCTCATCATAATTTCATGAAAAGAAATCTTTATATTTTAAAAGTAGGTTAATCAACTCTTCAGAATCTTTTGGACCCAATAATGAACTAATAAAAGTTGGCATTAGGTCTTCTTCAGTTCCTAAGTTGATTTCTCTTAATTCATATATAGTGGATTTTATTTCTTCTTCAAATTTTGGGGGTGCATTTTGAATTAAGCAATCATCTAGATCATCTGATGTTTCAAGACAAGATCCTTCTAAAAGATTAGATAGGATTCTAAAGAGTTGACCATATTCTATATGATTGCTTATCATTAAATAGTATTCATTATTATCTAAGGGCCCAATATACCGAACTCAACAACTTCAGATTTCAAATTTTTAGTTTTGGTATTCCATAAGCTTTCCATGTGTAGGGCCATAATTTTGAGCCAAGTATGAAGAATTAAATCATATTTTATAGAATTTTTAACACAATTAGAATACCAGTCAAATAGGAGTTCTATTATTTCATTAGAAGATGGGTCTTCAAGCTTTTTTTCTACTCTAAGCCTGGTATAGAGTAAAGCTTTGATACTCTTCCACCTTCTCCAATAAGGTCAGGGGCTACTTTGACTTCTAACTATAAAATTTTATTTTGAGATAAGAGAGTTAGAGTTAAAGTATTCAAATACCTTTTCAATTTTTTATAAGTAGATAAGTCAAGATCATCCTTTAATGCTTATATTTGTTCATCATCGCTATCTAATTCTAATAAAATTTCAAATTTTATTGAGGTATCTTTTTTATTAGAATCTTCATAAAGCTAAATTCCAAATCAATTTGAATTATTGGAGGTTCTTTTCTTTTTATTTTTCTCATTTTCTTTCCTTTCTTCTTCTTTTTTTTGTTATAACATCTTCTTTTCTTTTCTTTGATACCTCAATAGAACAAGATGTCATAAAATTAGATATTTTCCTTTTAGGCATATAATAGGTAGCATCTTTACAAAGTTCAAACTCATGAATAGAGAATGATTGTATGTTACCTTTTATGGTGTATATACTCCAACTCTAACTCTAGTGTACTTAACACTCTGGTGGAGTGAAGAAGAAAAGAAAAGGAGAATTCAAATCTGGACGATTCCCTTGATCCTTCTATTTGGAATGAACGGCTGAGATTTAGCCAGATGATTTGATTTTATCTCTCAAGGAGGCCACAAAATGAATGAACGTCGATCTTGGACAATCGAGATTATTTTCGTGAGCTACTTTTGATGGCTACCTGAGATCTGTATTTATGGCGCCATACGTGTAGAGGTGCCATGACGCCATTTTAAAATGATAAAAAAATTAAAAAAAAAAAAAAAATACCTAAAAAAATAAAATTATAATAAATAAAATATAAATTCAAAAAATGCAAATTTGGGTACTATGGATTCATCTCAATGAGTAGAATCCATTAAACCCAAATTACCCAATTACTTTTGGATAAATTTGACTTAATTTTAATTAATTACGAACCATTCATCCAATTGAAATAAAACTTTGGGAAACTGAAATTAAAGTTAAAACACACCTTAAAATTTACATGATTTGTTGCAAAGTAATTCAAGAAATATTAAATCTCAAATCCTAAACCTCAATGTTAATTAAATAAATTAATATAAAATGAAATAAATCATAAAATGAATCAAATAACTTCAAATCAACTTAATAAAACCTAATGAACTTAAGAACATCAATGAAATCCATTGGAACTTAATAAATCACAAGATGGATTAATTAGGTAATTAATTGAATTAAATAATTCAAATAATTAACTAGAGATTAAATAAGTCAAAATAAATCAACCAAATTTCCAAAAATTATGAATGAACCATTCTTGGAAATAACTTTCAGAGAGGAATCAAGAAAAAAAATCTTAAATGACTTTAATTTCATTAAATTAGGCTTAATTTGAGTTTTAATGAAATAATTAAAACTTTAATTACACCTTAATTATAAATCTAATGAAGATGAAACTTTGAAATGAAATTAGCATGAAACCTCACTTGCTATAAAAATTTCAAACCTAATTAACTTCTAGATTAGGAATTATTGAATTTCCAAATCTCTATGTCAATATAAATCAAATAATATATAAAAAATTCATAAATTCATAAAATCATGAAGTCATTTGAACTAATCTTCATCAACATCATAAACACTTAAGATAACTCTTCCAACATCCTAAATCAAAGAAACTTAGGCACTTCCATACTTAGGGATTAATGAAACTAATAATGAAATGTTAAATTTAATTAATTCTTAATTATAATGAAATCATAATCAAACAACTTAATGAAACCTTAAATCAATAATCAATCTAACCTAAGAATGAATTCAAACATTAATCTAAGTTCCTTAAGTTAGTATAAATAAAACCAAATGAAATGAACATAATTCAACAAACCTAAATTAAAATATTAATGCAAACAAGTGTTAAACCAATTCAAACTAAATCAAATGGAATAATTCAAACCAAACCAAATTGAAAATAAACTAAATCAAGAATGAAATTTAAATCAAATGAAAAGAATGAAATGAAGAATCAAATTCAAAAGAAAAGAATTGAAACATTAATCCAAAATCCAAACTAAATTCAAATTCAAACCATTTAAATGAAACTAAAAGAATTAATTAAAATACATAAGGATCTTAGTTAGACCTTTGGGATGAATCTTCATCTTAGGATGAAGGTTTCATTCGATTAGGGTTTAGGATGTTGAATAGAATAGGTTCCACCCAAAAGTAGAATCTATTCTACTATTCATTCTTGAAAACCTAAACTTAACTTTGATAAAATAAAAGTTAAAATGAAAATAAATCATAAAATCATTTGAAATGAAACCATCCAAAGATAAAATTCAAACAAACTCAAAACTTCAAATTGAAACTTGAACTAAAGAAGCCTAGCAAAGTCTTGCTACATAGGCTTGTTTCCTTCACACATTAGATCATTAGGTCATAGATCCTAGACTTAGGTTAGGTCATTCTATGATTCATTTTCTGTGATACTTTGTGTTGTGATGTGATGTTCTTCACATATCTTTGTGATGTACTATTTTTGATTGCATGTCTAGAATTATTTGCCCGTTAGACTGGTTGATAGTACATTTTTTTTAGAATTAACATTATTTGCCCATTAGAATTAACATTATTTTTAGAATTAACATTTTTTTAGGCTATGCTAGAAATGATTGCTATCACAAATAAATTAAAATGTTATTTTCTTGCAAGTGTGGTTAAGTCTTTCAGCATAGCCTATAGGATAGGCGGGTTTGGCAAGCAGCTAATGCTAAGGTTGTATGTTTGTGAAATATAACTACTCTGCGCTATTTTTATTTTCCTGACATCTATTTTGTAGGGCTTAGGATTTATTTTTATTTTAAAATGTAAATTTGAGCTTAGAATTAGATTACGATCTATGGGGTCTAGGATTAGTAGGAGCTAACCTTACTTGAAGATAGATGCAGTGGTCCCCTATGAAACCCAATGGATGTCTCCGAAGAAGGAAATGATCCTAGAAAGAAGACCCGTAGATCTAGACTTGTAGTTCTTGGCCGGGCTGTATAAGGGTAGAGCTTGGCTTCCCATTTGCTATTTCTTTTAGAGTGTACAATGGTGCCCAGCCGCATTGGCCTTTCTATTAAATTAAATTGGCTTATTTATTTTGGGTTAGATAAATTGTCATTTTGTAATTTTACCAATTTAAATCTAAATAGCTAAAATAAAAATAAAGAAAACTTGAAACTTTATATAAATTAGAAACAAATTAGTTCTTGAAAATCATACAATCATACTATTCCAATCCTTGAATTGGGAAACTTCTCCCATTGTACATAAGGGGCATCTAACCTGTGAGAATGACCGCCATCTTGGGGAAGTCTGCCTTACATTATTGTTTTGGCCGATGACTTTCTTCTAATTACATACCATGTAGGCATAAACTACATATCCATGACCTAAAGTGATCATCGAGTCTAAATGTTAAAAATCTAAAAAATGTGCATTAGTTAGTTCATTTCATACCCTATATTATCTTAGGGATTAGAGAGTGAGTTTAGGATTCTTAGATTCTTCCCCAAAAAGACAATAGCCTAGCCATTTTGCATATATGGGGACTTAGCATTATGAATTTAAAATACACTTAGGTGGTGTTAACAGTAGCCCCTTTAGGCAAGCTATAAGTCCAAAAGATTTAGGGATAGGTTAGTTCCCATAAGTGAGAAGAATGACTGATAATTTCCAAAATGAAATTAAGTTGAACATCTAATTTATGTCAGAAGCACTTATAGACTTAGGTTCTGAAACATCCTCTTAGAGTAAGTCTTTAATCCTAGACATTTCTGTAGTCTTATGCTACTATAATCTAAGCCCTAGACTTGTAAGAAACTATCAACTCAAAATCTAAATAAAATTCCAAAATATAAAGCCCAATGATAGAATACTTGAAATGCCTAATAGGCATTCCAGTATTAATTGGTATTTCCTACTTCATCCCATTTGATCTCCTAAAATAACTCTTTTCACTTTGTATCAATCTCAATTGAAATTCTAAAGATCATTCTTTTGAAAACGAAGTTAAAAATCTTTAGAAATAATAACTTATTCCTTCAATCAAGAGTATTATTAGGAAGAGACTCTTCTTGAGATATAATTAACTATAGAGGCTTGCTCTTATAGGGAACCATGAACCTAGTTTAAAATAAACCATGCTCTACTTCCAAGGTAGTTCAAAGGAAAACTCTCTAGTACATGAAATACCATTACACTTAAGAGTCTTTTATCAAATGATCGAATCCATTATAGAATAACATGTCTATCTTCAAAGATAATATGTTTACTATTTAATGACGCATTATCATCCAAATAAATAATTCCTAAACTCTTCATGGTGTCATAAATTTTATCCATTACATAGATTTGACTTATGTTGGTCCCACCAAGTCAAAGGTCAAACCACCAAAATTTGACCAAATGAAATCATTCAAAATGGTCTAAATGATAAAATAAACATGAATATAAAAAAATTTGAATTTATTTAGGCCTTAAATGAGTTAATTAGACTACTTGGTCTAAATGAGCCTTATTAGGTTCAAACCCAAATCAAACCAAAACTAACTCAATTTGTTTGCACAAAATCACTTGGAAATGGTAATCAAACATAATTCAATCCATAATTAGGTCACATTTGACTAATTTGGACATTTGATCTAAATGTACCCAAACCTAGCCCATTAAGCCTAAATGGGCCAAATTGGTTTAAACCCCATGTAAATGGAAATGAATGATCCAATCCATTCCTAAATATTTGTATCATCATAATTAAAAAAGAAAATGTATTGTAATTGAGCCAAGCACATCATTTCACTCAACCAAATTTAATTTAAGTTATTTAAGTCAAAATGGGTCAAGTTAACTCAAAATCCAACTCAATTATGCAATGGTCAATCAATGATGAGTTAAACTTAAAACTGATACAAATTAATCAAGAGAAAAATGATTAAGCTTGAATCAATTCCAAATGGCATAATTAAATAATATATGAACTTAAGCTTGAATCAAACCCATATAAACTCATTCACACCTTTCCTAAGATGTATTAGGGGTAATTGACAAGTTTAAATAACTAAATTAATACCAACTAAAATTAAAATGAAAAAATATGTCATCGTAAGCCAATAGAGGATAAAGCAAAATCCAACTTCCCCAATCCCTCTTTCCTTTTGTCCATCCACCTTGACACCTCTAGATAGGTGTGTGGTGAAAATTTTCATTTCCTTTTTAGAGAATAAGATATATACTTCCATCTTCACTCTATGCGGGATAAAAATGAGGATGGAAATATACATCTCTTTCTCTTTTTATGCATTTTGACACCTCGTAGATCCGCAGATGTTCTTATTAATGGTGATCAGGTACGATATTGAGGAGACGTGTACTATCTCGAAAGATAGAAGTCACCACTCTACAATGGACCTAATCACCTCATCAAGGGCTCTTAAAGACAATGGATCTACATATGTACCAAAGATTCTTCCCCTACTTTACATGGAAAAGTAAAGTAAAGTTTATTTTAAACCAGGTTCGTTAAGTTCCCTACAGGGGCAAGCCCCCATAGCTAATTACATCTTAAGGAATGAGAATCCTTAGGAATACTCTCGATTAAGGTAAATGATCCCTCCAAAGATTTTAACTGGTAGGATTATCAATCGATTAGTTTATTTTAGAACATCAAATGGGATTGATCAAAGAGAGGGAGTTATTATCGAAGCCAAAGGAAGATAAGATATATGATGTTAGGAAACTGGAGCATCTCAAGTTATCTTATGATTAGGCTTTACATTTTTGAAATTGATTTAATTTATTTGAGTTGAATTTTTTATTAGAAATGTAGGGCTTATAATTCCATAATACGATTAAGAAAATGCCTAAAAGATGAGGATTTAAGCTTATGGCCCACAAAGGAAAAGCAACCTTAGAACTTAAATCTAGGGAGCTTTGGCGAGGGATGAAAGCACAACATCAATCTAAGGTGAAAATGGGTATTTGGTTTGCCTCTGAGGACAAACCCGACTACTTGGACTTACAACTTCACGGGGTGTGCAACTCCTCCTACGATTTTAAATTCATGTAGGCAAGTCATATGCTTTATGTAAGATAGCTAGGATGTTATTTATTTAGAAAGAGAATAAGTCCTTAAACTCACTTGTGGACTTGCCTACATGAATTTAGATTTTATTTTGGACAATTATTTTGATTCGGGCTAATAGGATTCATATGCCTAATGCATGAGAAATGAAATTATTGGCCAAAATCAGCGAGAAGGGAGGAGGTATGTTTCCACCATGGCTCTCAAAGGTCAAGCCAAGTTTCTCTGGCAGAGGTGAAAACCATCCAATCAAGAGTGAAAATAATATGCATTTGTACATGATGTTATAAAAGAAGTACTCATCCAGCTAAGGGGTTGCTAATTCTTTTATCTTGATTTTAGCCTATGCTTTAAATGAGGTTATGAGTTCTTTATTTTTAGTATTGAATTGTTAAATTTGGTAAAAGATTTATTTTTCTATAAGAGCCTAATCCACATCTAGGCCATACATAAAGTAAGGAAGAAACTAGGAAAAGAATGTCACTTAATGCACAAGCTAAACAAATCATTAATCAATTTATAAAGCTAATCATAAAATAATAAGAGGCCATTGTGGTCTGGAACCACTGCACAAACCCGAAAATAAATTGGGTAGCCAAGCTCTACTCTTATACAACCCAGTTACAAATGAATTACATACAATTAAGAAAGGAACTCATTATTATGGGGGTCTTCAAACTTCATTTCTTCATTATTCTTTTCTTCCTTCTTTTTCTTTTCTTCTTTGGTTCATTCTTTTAGATGGTTGCAAGGTGGATGCTCCAAAGGCTTCACATGGTGCATAAGATGAGATCTTATGGCCAATGTTCATCCTAATCCCCATAACAATCATTCCAAAATCCTAATTACAAAAATTACATGAAAAGGAAAAGTAAATCTAGCTAACACCTGTAAAATAGAGATTAGCTAAACAAACCACCAAATCCAAAGCATGTATATTGGACTTCTCACCCCATACATGGGTGATTAAGTCCACCTGGCCTATTAGATTATGCTTAGGGTTATAAGCAACTACACAGTAAAAGTATTTATATTTTTATTTATTATAACGCCTCTTAAGCACAATCCCATGCAGAAGATAGTGGTTAAACTAAGGTCACCCTACCATTCATTCTATGAACATACATCCTAACATCTAGACTAAAACATATATCACAAAATAAAAGTAATCATAAAACCATGCACTGCCCTAACCTAAAGCTAGAAGTGGTGACTTAGCATAATGTGTGTGCTTCAAAGGTTTGTGTGGTATGCTTAGTTATGGCTTTAACTTAGAATTTTCTAAGTGTGAAGCATGTTCAACTTAGAGGAGGGTTTCATTTAAGTGATTTAATTATTTTGGGTTGATTTTATTTCATGTTTTGATTGGGTTCAATAAAATCCTACAATTAATTACTAAGTTATAAAGAGAGGGAAAGAGAAGTAGACTTCTCTTTCCTTCCCTAACCTAAGTAATTTCTAAAGTGAATTCATATTTTAGTTTTGTTTAGTGAAATTTTTTATTTAAGTGTTTTAATTAATCCTAAGTTTAGATGAACTCTAAAAAAACATATTCAAAAAGAAAGGCATTTTAAGATTAAATAAAATGAACTAAATTCACAAAATATACATCACTTCATTTCTTTTCCCAACATGTATAACATCATATGAATGAGTCCTAAACATATATATATACCTACAAATGGGAATGTTTAACATACTTTATGATGCATGCTAAGCAATTAATTTAAGAAAATTTGAAAGTTTATGATGCATGATTTTTATTAAGTAGCAAAGGGGTTTCTATCCAATTTTCACATATGAATGTATGAAAGGCATAAATGAACCATAACGGAGATTACAAGACTTAGGGCTACCTAAAAAAAAAACCTCCAACACATACCACTTTCCTTAAATGCAAGCATGTGTACAAAAGAAATGAATGGAAAAGAAAAATTTTTTATTGGTTGATTTATTTTTGTTTATGCATTTATATATGCAATAATAGATATCTTCTTAAGTGATAGTATAGAATTTGGGATATAGAAACATTATTAGGTTCTTTTCATAATGCATAAACCATAACAAATTTAGAGAAGAGAAAGGAAAACCTAAACACATCCTTATATTACTTAAACTATAAATAATATAAGCAAGTAACAAAGTTTATTTAATATGATTTTTGTTTGATTTGAATTTAATTTAATTTTAATAAATTAATTGAGTTTATTTCTTTATTACATGTGTTTGATATATTTTGTTGACTTTTTTAGATGACATTCATTTATATTTTATGTTGGGTATGAATTAACAATGAATTAGTACACACATTAACATAATTAATCAAATAATTATAAGCAATGAGATAACATAAAAAAATTAAATGAATTTAAATTTGTAATGCAACTAGAAGAAAGTCTGTTTACTTGATTATGATTAATTAAATGAGTTTAAGTAAGTAATTTCAAAACACCCTCACACATGAGTTGATTTCTTAATTGAATTTAGCTCTTGAACACCTAAGAATCTACAAAGTAAATTAATTAAAGTTTTAGAAATTTTAAGAAATTAATTAGAGGTAATTTTTAGCCTTTAATTAAGAGGATTAAGAAGAAAGGGGGAGCTTAGGGGCGCAAAAATTCTAAACCTTTATTCACTGAAATAAACCTTAATCAACTTCAACAAAGAATTAAAACACTAATCAACCCCTTAATTAACCTTAATTACATTAAAGGGTTAATTAGAAAATAAATTAGCAATTTTCCCAATTAAGCCACCAATAAATCCCAAAAAAAATTAGGGGAGGTAGAAGTCATCCCCCAAAATACACACAAGAAGTTTGAGATTAATTAGAAGATTAATTAGGGAGTAATTAGCAATTTAAGATTTCTAATAAAACCAAAATCAAAGAAAGACAATATTCAAAATCCATTAAAACAAATTTTAGAATATTCTAGATTGAATTATCTTTCAGTGAAAATTTACCTCATATTTTTTTTATTTTTCTTTTTAGAGATATGAATTTTTGAAATTTAGAGCATTAATTAGAATTATTTAAAACTTAATTAATCCTTTAATCCAATGGTGCGCTATGCAAGTGGCTGACCCGGATGTGCTTTACGCATGTCATCCCGTGAGGGGCCACTTAAATGTCACGTAGTAGCACTGCATGGGGGTGGGGCTACGTGCTTTGGCCTTTGTTGTTCGATCAAAGATTGAATGACTAGGATTTAATCTGCAATTTTAAAAGGATAAAATAGGATATAAAATATGATTTAATCTCAGCCATCCATCCAAAATGTGCAGATGGACGGCCATAGATCATCCCTATTCTTCCCTGAGGAATAATGGAGACCGTCCACTTTCAAAGGGAAGATGTGAGCTCGATCAAGCTCAGATTGGAATGAAATCTTGCACACACCATCTAACCATAGTGGCAAGCATATCTAACGGTCAAAATCTCATGCCATTAAAATTTCTTTCATAAAGGACCAACACACATTGAGTTTATTGATTAAAAAATGCCATACCTCATGGAGGTGATCAAAGGCGCTTGATTCCCTTGGAGGAGCTTCGTCTGGTTGAGATGAAGCTGTAGTGAAAGTTTTAGCTCTTGAGGTTGAGTGGATTGCTCTATGGACCAACCCCTCCTTAGCTTCCTTGTGGCTTTGATCGAGCTAGCACTCTTCATGCCTTTGGAGCTTGGGAACGAGTATGGGCAAGCTCGATTGGGTTCTCACGAGAATTTGGTTGGGTGGAAGTTAGCAAATCCTTGGAGCTCCCCATATTTTTTGCAGAATGGCCAATTCAATCTCCTTCTAGAGCTTAGGATCACTCAAGAATGGATCCCAACACTCTCCAATCTAGGCTCTATTGGAATTGAAGTGGATTAGGGGGAGTATATCTATCCTTATGGTAATCGGATGGTTGAAGCTCCACTTGCCATTTTGATCCAATTAACTTTAGACAGTGGGTTGTTTGATTTGTTAGAGGTTTGCACATGGTCGGTTTGGGCTAGGGAGTGGAGAGGTAACTTCCCATGTGCTCAAATTGAGTGGATGTATGATTCTGATGGGCAATTTGAGCCATGTGCTCAGTTGGCCTTGGGTCAAGTTGGGCTGACCCAAACCCATTGGGTTGGGTGCACCACCCTCCATAAGCTTCACTTGACCTAATAGGAAGGTGTCCAGTAGGTATGAAGAGGACTTGACCAAATTCTTCATGGATTTGATCAAAATTTGTTCTATGGCCTAGGGGTAGAATGGTCATTTGGCTAATTTTTGAATTTGGATATGTTGGGTATGTTGAGAAAATGGGTTTGGCAAAGTTTCATTGGATTTAGAGTTCATTTGGTATGATTTGGCTCATGTTGACTCATTTAGGTCAAAATGGGTCAACTTAGGTCAAGTTGGCCAATTGGACAAATTGGGTCAAACTAAGAGTTGGGTCAAGTTTATATGACCATTTGAAATGTTTTGGTGGCTTTGGTTTGATTCAATTTGGATTGGTTTGAATTTGGTTCATTTCATTAGGTCAAATGGGTCAAGTTGACCAATTTGACCCATTTGACCTATGGTCAGGTAAGGGTTTAGGTTTGGTTAGTCATATGAAGTGGATTGACCTTTGTTTCCAATCATTTTGGTTAAGTTTGAATTTGGCTCAACATGACCCTTTAGGTCAAGTTGTCAAGGTCAATTGGGCTAGGTTAGGTCTAGTTGGCCAATTGAGATTTTGGTCAAGTTCAATAAGTGATTTGGAATGGACTTTACCCATTGGTTTCAATCAATTTAGCTTAGATCAAGGTTTGACACATTTTGACTTTTTAGGTCAAGTTGGGTCAAGTGGCCAATTGGGCTAGGTTAGGCTCAAATGTTGACTTGGTCAAGTCCAAATATAGTTTATCAATGAACTTAGATCAATGGTTTCAATCAATTTTGCTTATGGTGGAGTTTAGCTATGTTAGGTTTCATTTTGGCTAAGTGTTTCCTTGGTCAACCCTTAGGTTTGACTTGGTTTGACCCAATTTGATTGATTGATTATCTCGTGATGATTGTTAATCATGATGAGAGACATAGGTGAGTTTAATTCAATCCAATTTGGTTAGGATTAGAATTTGGATCATTAGGGTACTTTAGGTCACTTTGGGCCAGGTGAGCCTAAGTGGGTCAAATGATTTGGTCAAAGCTTGATTTGAGTTTGATTGAACATATATATGGACTTATGATTGAAATATAAATCCATTTACAAGTTGTTTGAACTCAAATGGGTTTTGATTCATTTGATAATTTCATATTCAGAGGAAGAACATGAATGGATTTGGGGTTTGATTTTTGAATTGAGTTTTGGTTTAGTGATTGAAGTTTGTATTTATATTTGGATTCATGATAGGGTATATTGAATCATAAGAAAATCAAGAGTTTGATTTGAAATGAGGCTAAGTTCAAGATTTTGACTTAAAAGCTTAGGTTGGATTTTGAATTTGAGTTTGATTTTTTGGAAGTGGTTTTGATTATTTGAATTTATATTTCATATATGTGAATATAAATGAGAATATAAATGGATTATGAGAAAATTTTATGAATTTGGAATGATTTGATCATGATCTAGGCTAAGTCTTTAAGAGAGGATTAAGGAACTTAGAAAAGATTTAGAATTTGGAACTTGAATTTTGAATTTGATTTGATTGATTTGAATTTATATTTCATTTATATATGTGAATAAAAATGAGAATATAAATGAGTTATGAGAAAATTTCATGAGTGAATTGGTTTAAATATGATTTAGTATAAGTACTTAAGAGGAAATTTAAAGGACTTAGGAAAATTTTGGAATTTGAAATTTCATTCATGGGTTTCAATCATGGATTTCAATCATATGAAGTTAATTTGGATTTGGAGAAAATCAAATAAGATTGATTTAGAGTTTTACTTGAAGGAAGGAGGGTAAGGAGTGGTTCAAGCTAAGGGTAGGCCCATAGGGCATGACCTATTCTTTTGGCTAACTCTTCTGAGACTCTATGGATAAGTTGAGTGTCCACCTAATCACTAGATGTGTCTTAAGACTAAGGAACTCTTAAAGTCTAGGAGGAATCCTACGTCTAAGATGGAGGGGTTAAGAGCTCATTAAAAAAATGAAGTCAACAAAGGGCGCTCAATAGGTGTGGTGTGACTGATAAGAAACACCGCACATATTGGTGTTGGCCAAAATGATCAACAACATCGATCGATCACAAGTACTAACAGAAATAATCTATCACTAACCCAAGGTGTAGAAAGAATCCAGAGCTTAATGCAATGTGGCTCTACTTATGTCAATGTATAAGAGAGAGGGAGGAATCCACTAAGGAATAGAATATGTGAACCTTCCACTAGGGAAGCAAGTTCAAGTCATCCACAAGGGGATGAGAGGTTTGATTTGAACTCACTGAGGAGAAATTTCCACTAGGGAAGAGGGTTGAATTTGTTTCAATTTAGACTATTTTGAGATGAACCTTGGTTCATAGGATCGACTGAGTAGGAGCCACGGAGGCTTAAACCTAATTCAGATTTACCAATCCAAAAGGGTAGTCTACTAAACACATAGTAGGACTATCCAACCAAAGGGATGTCTTTCTATATGCAGCAGTTATACTAGGAAGAAAGCATAGTAGACTTACATCCTTCCAAAGTATGGACCATTAGGGTGACATTGAGTGAATGCCAATGGGGGGACTTAGATCAACTCAAAGATAGTCAAGATTAAATTTTTTTTGATTTGTTTTGATGGATTCCATTAGTTTGCGATGGATCACACTGAGAAGGAGCTTATATCAGCCTAGACCTATCTCAGATTTACTGAACCAAAGGGAGTAGCTTCTTTTCCAAAGGGAGAACTATCCGACCAGAGGAGTTCCTTTCAATTTGTAATGATCAATTGAAAGGAAGAAAGCTTGGGAACTCACATCTTCCACTACAAAAGACCATTGGGGTGATCAGCTGCCTTAGGCAACAAATCAAACCCAACCTAAGGCTTCCCGTCAGACAATCATGCTAGAAAGAATGCATCATAGTCTTATATCTTCCAAAGCAGAATGACTGCCGGGGTAATCTACTTTTAATCAAAATAGATTGAACCCAACCTAATGGCAACTATGGAGTGAGTGCCAACCTGGGGACTTATCTCAACTCGTGTAAATTCATAGAGAGTTCTCGCTAACACCGCCTAAAAGAAAGGATGCTGCTGAAAAGGGGCCCTTTGGGGCTTGAATTCAAATGCAATTAATTTTATATATTTTATTTAGTTTATTTTATCATGGAACCTATTAGTTTGTGAGGGATCAAATGAAGGAGCTTATATCAACCTAGACCTATCATACAACCAAGGGAGAATTGCATCACCAACAAATTCTCCAACCATGTGGGTGGCTACTAAAAAGGGGATGCCCAACTAAAAAAGTAACTTGGGTAGTGTCTAAATGGGGCCGCAAAGGGAGTGATCCAAATAGAGTGCCTGCAGGGGATGGGGTCATTAAGGGCTTAATCCAAAACCTTGGAGAAGATGACATGGTTAGTCATATATCCAATAGGTATTTGGTGGAAAACTCAAGGAGAAAGCTTAGGGACTCACATCTACTAAAAGTGGTGTATCCACCGAGTGAGTCACTATCAGCATAGCGAACATCAACTTACCTAAGGTGCCCTTCAATTTGCAATAATTAGCCTGGAAGAGCTGTGGATTCATCCTCTTATAGACCGAAGGATAGTCCTTACCGAGGTGCATCGTAGGCTTACTCAAATGAATGTCATAGGGACTAACTCAAACATAGTCAAGAGAAAAGGAGCCTCTAAGGACTTATCCTAAACCTCAAATAAACTTGATCTAGTTAGATCATGATGATTAGTTCAAGAAGAAAGCATGGGGACTTACATCTTCCTAAACAAAATTAACATAAGGTAGCTTACTGGCTAGGCAGTGAAGACTACCATACTAACAAGGCACTCGTTGGTTTGCAATGGTTAAGTTAGGGAGAGAGCTTAGGGAATCACTTCCTCCAAATAAGTGACCACTAGGGTGACATCCTAGCGAGGTAGTATGTAGACCCGACCTAGAGCGGCTAATGAGTGAGTGCCACAAGGGGCTTGCTCCCACATCAAATAGCTCGAGACAAAATATTTATGTTTATTGTGCATGTGTCAAAAGGAAAAGGATGCCTATGGGGGACTCTTACACCTACTTTAAAACATGCTAGGGGTTTTGATGAAATGGTGCCACGGATGGCAAATAGGAATTCCCACTAAGAGAGGATGCTGCTTGGGTTCTCTTACACCTAACTTAGTTATGCTAATAGAAATAGGATGCCTCTCAAGTTCTCTTACACCTACTCTAATAGCTTCAAAAGACTATGTTTGTGTTGTTGGAGAGGGATAGGATACCTCTGGGGCTATTACACCTACCCTAAACACGTCATGGAAGATTCGCAAGACAAGCAAATAATGCCTCAAAATAAGAGAGGATTTGATGAATGGAATCTGATTTTATTCTTTTTATTAATAATTATTTTCAAACATGACTTATTTCATGGGTAATATTTCTTTAGATAGAGCCCATTAATTAGAGGTACATTGTCTAAATAGCGTAACCACATTTGGTCAAAGGACTGATGGTACAGGGTGTCATTAATGAGAGCATAGGATAGAGCTCTTTATTTCACTTAATAGACTTGTGACTTTTCTTGAGGTAGTTTACCGATGTTCAAGTAATCTATGAACGATTTCCTCTAATCTAGTTCCTTGTCCTTATAGACAATGGCAACCTCTCCTTCAAGAGAAAGTCTCTCGATGAGTTTAACACCAATAAGGGATAGGACTTGTCTATTTTGGACCCTAATTAAAATGAACTCATCTTCCAGACATGCCAATTCTTTGGCAAGTTTGGCCAAAGCAAGCATCTTTCTATACCGTGAACCTTGTAGATGGTGACTTCAAGGATGGGCCAACAACTTCATGGTATACTGGGATAATGACATTTGATTTGAGAACCTTATAGATCCAAAGAATCTATTGATGACCAAGAGAATCTAAAGATGTTGATGGTTGACATTGGTAGTGATGGCTAACTATATAATCAAAGCCTCATACTCGCTTCATTATTGGTGCAGGGTTGGAAAGATAGTATGAGAATCTCATTATATCATAGTTTAGAGTTGGAGAACTATTCTTGCCTTTCTGAAGAGAAGATCGTGGAGCTTCCCCTTTGTGGAAAGAAGCTACACCATCAAAATACATCACCCATCAATGATTGTCGGCCTCCCCTAAGTTCATGATTTGTTCATCAGGGAGATCTTTACTAAGTAGAGAATCAGCAGGAAGTGGGTGTGCTGCTAAGAAATCCTCTAGTGCCTATCCTTTTACCACACAGAGGGGTACAAATGTGATATCAAACTATGAGAGAATCATACGATGCCAAATGTTTGATAGTATTGGTGTGTCCGAGATACTCAGTGGATATGTTCGAGATTAAGTTCACCCATGAGAAAGCATATAATGTCATATCTTTTGAGAAGCAAAGATTAAAGCTGGCAATGTTTCAATAGTGGGTAGTTGATTCAAATCAAATGATGATGAGATAAGAGAGTGTTCTCCTTCCTTCTGTTGGCTTAGACCAACAATGAGTCATCCAATGCATGTGTAGAGGATGAGTGGTTGCCTGATAGGGCTAGAACCGGCGTTTTACCAAATACTTGATGTCTTCAAAGGCATGCTGGCACTTGTCATCCCACTTGAACTTGGCATCCTTTTTGATAAGTGTTGAGAATGGATTGCACCTCCGAGATAGGTTGGAGATACCAGCCCTCTTTGGAAGGATCTAAATGGAGTTAAACTCTTAGGAGGTGGCATTTCTAAGATAGCTTTAATCTTTTCAAGATCTATTTCTATTCTCCGATGTTGGACAACAAGCCTAAGAAATTTTCTCAAAGCTACTCTGAATGCACACTTCAAGGGATTCATTTTGAGGTTATATTATCTTAATCGTTCAAAAACTACTCTCAAGTCAAAGAGATAGTCTTCCTTTTCCGCTTCTTGACTACTAGATCATCAACATAACTTAACCCGATCATGAATGAGTTCATTGAAGATTTGAGTCATAGCTAAGATGTAGCACCAATATTTTAAGGTAAAGGCATGACCCTATAATAGAAGATTTCATCCTCGAAAAGTGTTCCTTTCATCTTGGAGACATCTTCATTTGGTTATAGATGACCCATCCATGAAAGAGAATACTACATGAGATGAGATGTCCACCATTAATTCTCGGTATATAAGAGGAAACTCATCCTTAGACATGCCTTGTTTAAGTCCCTGAAATCAATGCATATGTGAATTTGACCATTCTTCTTCTTAACAATGACACGCAACTGGTAAGATATTTTTCTTCCTGATGAAACCATCATTGATCAATTTCAACACGTAAATGACTTATTTGAATTTCTAATCTATATGTTTAGAGCTTTTAATAGGGGTATTAGATCATTGCTATCTTGTGGATTGCTACTTAGAAGATAATATGGGCATCTCTTTAACTCCATGTGAAACATTCTTTAAACTCATTTCTTCATTGGTTTCTTCTTCATTCAGCAATGAATTGATGTATGTCGAGTGTGAATTTTGTTTTGTCCTGAGGTTGATTTCTTTAAGCTTATCAATTGTTGAATGAATCTCCTCTTAAAATTCTGGAGGTGCCTCTTTGATTTGGAGATCATCTAGATCATCTGAAGTTTCTAAGCACACATTCTCATAAGAGCAAGTGTGAAAAGAATATATCACTCTAAATGATTGTAAATGAAGTAATTTTCATCTTCATGACCCAATGGTGAATCTTAGTCATGCTCTTAATGTGCTTCCCTTCTATATTCCATAGCTTTTCAAAGTACTCTCACATGCTTGGACCATGTATGAGAACTAAACCTCATAAGATTATGAATACAAGGTGAGTAAAAGTCAAATGGTAATTCCATTTCTTTAAATGTATCCTCCTCAAGTTCTACATCAACTTCAGACTTGAGATGATGATCCCAAAAGAATCTTTTTGGCTTCATATCATTAGAAGACTTGGGGACTTCCTTAACTACCAAACCTTCAACTTTCTAAGATGCAAGTGAGGTTAGAGCTAAGGTTCCCAGTTGCTACCTAGTAGTCTCACATAGACCTGATTCAAATAATTTGCTTTGTATGGAGGCCCAGCCTTCATCTCTATCTGGATCGAAAGTCACCTCCAATGGAACTCGCTGAGAGGCATTAGCTGGTATACTAATCACATTAGACTCATCCTCTGAAATGGATTCGAAGTTTATGTGAATAGTGGGGTACTCCATGAACTGAACATCTCTATTGGCATGGCCAACTAGGAGTCTTTACCAACTCCTCTATTTCTGCCTCTACCCGTGGAGGTTGCCATCTTACCCACATGTCCATATAATGGAATGAACTATGGGTGGAATGTAATATGAGGATCTATTTCTTCTTCAATCCCCTTTTTTTCACTTGGATTTTTATTTTTTCCTTTCTTTTTCTTTTATCTTTTCTTTTTCTTTTATTCGCAAGTATGAACTGATGTCAATTATGATATAGAGGGATGGTTATGCTCCAAGTCTCTGAAGAAGTTCATCTCAATCAGCTTCTTTTATGTAATGTGCCTCCTCACCTATAACAAGAATGAGCTAAGCATATCTGTAATCAAGGAGAGCCTTGATTAGTGATTCTCATCTCTTTGGATAAGACAAGGGCATCATATATGCTTAGCAGATGATAACTTTCTTATATGAAAGGATAATCCACCTGCTGATCTTCCACAAGCATATCCGTGGAGCATCTGGAGGGGCTTCTCAATCTTCTATACCAATGACTTGTTCTCATCTTGAGGTCTGAGGTAGAACGCCACTATGTTGACTTCATGATCTCTTGTGAGTAATGGAAGGTTCTACTCATATGTGCTCACCTACAAGCCCTATGGGACCAATGGATGATTCCAAATCTATCTCAAGATGACCCATAAGATTCGAGTGAAAAGTCTAACCCTAAATCGAAGAGGAAGGCAATTATTATAGTTATTTTTACTTAAAGAGTTATCATTAGGAATAGAAGAAGATAACCCATCATAAGAGACACAGATGTAACTCAAATTAGCTTTATTCTTTAATTTCTTAGATTTGTTTAGAGGTACAAAGTATAAATTAAGTAAATTGAGTGGGGTAAGGGATTTGATGCCCTTATCCACTGATAAAGAGTTCTCCTAGTAGAGAAGAAGAATTTGAAGAGGAAGTCGCAGGTGGAAGTGCAATTGTTGGTTGGAGGTTGGACTATCGAGCATCTATCTCGACACATGCTAGCTTTTCCTTTTCTCTTGGCATCTAACTTGCAAACCTTCCTTGATGTTGAAGGTTTGACCTGACTTAGGAACCTGTAAGGATAGCTTCTTAATCTTATGAACAATCTTCTTAGAGGTTTTGGATAAAGAAATATCCCAACCTTCTTTAGTTTTGGAAGGATCACATGTATCCCCAAGGATTACTTAAGAACTAGATGGTTGTTCCAGCTGGTATTCCTTTGGGATAACTCAAGACTGTGTTGAAGCTATATTTATCTTAAATATGAAGCAATCCAAAAAACATGGCCTAGCATATGGTGGTAGCAAAAGAGATCATGACTTTGCCTACTTCCTCGATCTCCCAAAGTCAAAAATCTTCTTTAAAAGGTTCTTAAAGATCTTCATACCTTCCTCTTAAATGAATAAGCTAAGCTTATCTAAAAGAGTAGTGGACCAGTTATCCCAGCATGTGCAAGCTAGTGGTATATGAGATAAAGGTCTCACTATGGATCTTTGAAGGAAGGTGAAACAAAGGTTGTTGAGGTCATGGTCTCTCAGACTGATCTCTAGTTGGTTGCTTCATCTTATCTACCACTATCACTCCCCACTTTCTTCTCATAGACTTTGTGGCTCCTTTAGAAGGTCTTGGCAAATGTTTGGCTCTCCTAGACTAGCCTTATTGATTAGCTTCAAATGTTTTGATAGTGAAGCCATGAAGATGACCGCCATGGATATTCTTTATAAGAATCAATGGCATGTTGTTCATAGTATTCTATTCCTTAGGTTATGCCATCAAAGAATACAATCAACAGGACTTATGGTTGTTGTGCTATCAGATCACCTATAGTAACCCTTCCGAGCTCCCCAATCCTCTTGATAAAGAGTTGCTCCAACTCAGCAAATATCTTTACTAAATCATTGGGCAAGATAATGTGCTACTATCTTCTTTACAAGATAATGTGCTACTATCTCCTCAAGAGAATGATCAATCTAAATGGGAACAAATGATTTTAGCTGACCGGTGTGATCACTATCATGCACTGAGAGGCACCAAACCTCACCTACTGCTAGAGAGTCAATTCTATGAGGACTATACTCACTAGATGAGACACTCTTATCACCTATGAAAGGGTGACATTCCTAGGAGGTTCCACTATCATCAGTGCATGGGCTATCATCCGCTACCTCAATACTACCATCTCCATGTCCTGCCAAACTGGTGGAATTGGAGAAGGGACGACCATTATGCTTTGGGGTTGCCACTCCCACCGCACCACTACTAAGGCAGAAGGTCGAGCAGGAGACCTCGACCTCGCTAAAATAGGCAGTGTAGATAGAGTAGGATCCCTCGGTCATAGTCAGATCACCAACAGGATACACAACTCCCCGGATATGCCCTTCATGGCCTTTAATGGAACTGAAGATGCTATGACGTGAACTGGTGCTGGAAGATGAGGGGTAGAGCGGTGTGGTGGAGACACCACCGACTCTATGAATTTATCCTCTGTGATGATCCCAGTAAGTAGGATACTATATGTATGGTCAGGGTAGCACCTAACTGAAAATCAACAAGTGAAGTCAGTGATTGAACCTCCACCCTACTGGTAATATGAATAGATGTATGGGTCTCTCTATCCCTCTCCTTACGAATATGTTTCCCCATACTATGAGGGATGATAGATCTCAGATCGAATTGAGCTTCAAACTATGAACGTTCATAAGATCCGCCAAGCTAGCGCAAGACTGATCGGAGGCCAACATATGACCTCTTGCTCTGAGTAACTGATGGCTGATGCTAGACCAGTAGTGGAGGTGAAGTGCATATCCTACTCAAATCCTCTCTATCTGACTTAGAGAGAGGATCAAATTGGTTTGTTATAAGCAATGGTGAAGTCAAAAGAGGTAACCCCTTAATGGTTGAACGGGCGGCTACCTCCATCTCTCTAGCAATCCTGGTGTGATACTGCTTAATCATGCAATTTTTATTCCTTCGTTGTGTTCTGGTAAGATGAAAGGAGTGAGAGCTAGACTTGTACTCAAAAGTAGGGGAGGCAATCTGGATCGGGAGCCTTACGAGGTGATGAGAGTGTGCTACCACTGGCAAAGACGAGAAACCATGGGGTGGTGAAACTAGTACTATCACACTTGAAGCTGGTGGGACTGCAATTGATTTCCTCTTCAATGAGGAGATATCAAAATCCAAAGGTAAATCAATGAGGACCTACCACCACCAGTCTACGATATGGGGAGAGTGCCCTCACATGTGATCCTCACTCCCTCAAATCCCCTACCAAAATGGATAAGGTGGGAATGATGCAATCGGGGTAAATTGGCTTGGTCCAAGGCCAAGTCCATACCATGAGGGAAACTGAACACAAACTTTTGCGAGCCTGTCATTTTAAATCAACTGCAAAGATTGAAAAACTGAACTATAGCTATACTGATGCTGAGAATCTGCAATATAGGAAATGAGCTTGGATCAAATTTTTATTTTTGTTGATTTTGAATTTGAATTTAGAATTTGAACCCACATCCAACATCTTGGAAGTGTTAAGTGGGGTTCAAATGGATTTGAAAAGATTTAGAAATTTGATTGGAAAGAGGAATTTTTGAATATGAATCCAACTTCAACAAATTTGGGTATGCTGAAAAGTGGATTCAAATATTTTTATAAGGATACTTCCATATGTTCATGTTTGAAATTAAATATTTTGATTTGAGGACCCTTTCCTTTAACAAATTTGGGCATGTTAAAGTAAGGGTCATTTGATTTTTTTTTTATTTTTTGATTTGGTGTTTTGGAATTTTATTAAGCAAATTTTGGTATGCTAGGTGAAGTGTTAGAAAATAATTATTTCTTTTTATGAATTTTTGTTTGATTTTGAATTTGGAATTCTCACTTAGCAAATTTAGGTATGCTAAGTGAAGAACCCAAGTGTGTTTTTTTTTATTTTTAAAAATAGGATTCTTAGCAAATTTGAGTATGCTAATAAAATCCTAAAGTGTTTCATTTATTTTGGCTATTTTGATTTTTGAAAAAGTAGGATCCTTAGTAAATTTGGGTATGCTAAGGAAAAACTAATGTGTTTCCTTTTGGTTTTGATTTATATTTGATTGTAAGTGGTGACTTTACCTTAGAAAATTTGAGTATGCTAATGATGGAGTTCCACTTAATTTTTCTGAAATGGAAATTTCACTTAGCAAATTTGAGTATGCTAAATGAAATTCCAAAAGATGTGTTTAAAAATTTTATATTTTGGTATTGTTTTGAAAATGGAAACTTCATTTTAGCAAATTTGGTATGCTAAAGAAAAAGTTCCAAATGTGTTTGAAAATTTTGGTTTTGAATTTGGAGACTTTACTTAGCAAATTTGAGTATGCTAAATGAAGTTCCAAATGTGTTTGAAAATTTTTTTTTGATTTAGACTTCACTTAGCAAATTTGAGTATGCTAAATGAAGTTCCAAATGTGTTTGAAAATTTTTGATTTTGAATTTGGAGACTTCACTTAGCAAATTTGAGTATGCTAAATGAAGTTCCAAATGTGTTTGAATTTTAAAAATATGATTGTTAAGTTTTGATTTTTGAAAAGAAGACTTCCATTCAACAAATTTGGGTATGTAGAAATGGAAGTCAATCTTATTTTTGAAATGTGAAAATTTTGTTTTGTGTGTGATTATTGCTTTTGAAAGAGGGAATTCCAACTTAATCATATATGGGATATGTTTAAGTGGGATTTCCAAATGATGTTATTTTTTATTTAGGAATGAAATCTTCATTCAATAAATTTGAGTATATTAAATGAAGATGTTCATATGTGCTTTTGAAAAATTTAATTTTATTTGAAAATGAAACTTTCATTCAATAGGTGTGAGTGTATTGAATGGAAAGGTTCATGTGTGCTTTTGAAAGTTTTTTATTTTGATTTTGACTTTTGGAAAGATGATTATTCATTTTTTTTTTAAAATGAAATCTTCATCAAAATGAATTGAAGGAAGATGTACATTTGTGCTTTTAGAAAAGATTGTTAGTATTATTTATGAAGGTTCCTACATGTAACAATTATGAGAATTATTAAATGAGGGTGACTTTAATAAAATTTTGTGGAAAATATTTTATTATGTGCACTTTTGAAAGAGTGCTTTTTGAAAAGCAAGATTTATTATGAAAAATTTATTTTGTCTTTATTATTTTAGAATGAACCTTTTCTTGCCATAAAATGATAAAGAGGAAGTCTTTAAATATTTTCTTTTTATTTAGATCTTTTTATTTTTACCCATTAGAGAACCCAACGGGGGTTCTAAGACCAACACGAGGTGAGGTCCTAAAACCTAAAGATGTTGGCTAACTAACTTAAGAATGAAATAAGCTAAGTGCCAACAGAAGAAAGATTCTGATTCATACCAAAGTACAAAACCCACTATCGATACTCAAAGACAATGATCATTTACCAAAGATGGAGAGAGGAACCATCTCAGAGTCGCAAAAATGTGGTGAAAATTTTCATTTCTTGTTCATATATACTTCCATCTTCACTCTAGAGGATAAAATGAGGATGGAAATATACATCTCTTTCTCTTTTTATGCATTTTGACACCACATAGATCTTCAGATTTTCTTATTGAGGGTGATCGAGTACAATATTGAGGAGAGGTGAACTATCTCGAAAGATAGAAGTCACCACCCTACAATGGACATAATCAACTCAATAAGGGCTCCTAAAGACAATGGGCCTGCATATGTACCAAAGATTCTTCCCCTATTTTACATGAAAAGTAAAGTAAGGTTTATTTTAAATCGGGTTCATTAAGTTCTGTACAAGGGCAAGCCCCCATAGTTAATTACATCCTAAGAATGATCCCTTAGAATACTCGATTAAGGTAAATGATCATTGTCTCCAAAGATTTCAATAGGACTATCAATCGATTAGTTTATTTTGAAGATCAAATGGGATTGATCAAAGAGAGAGTTATTATCGAAGCCAAAGGAAGATAAGTAGAGATGCCCATGATGCTAGAAACCTAGAGCATCTCAAACTATCCTATGGTTGGGCTTTACATTTTTGAAATTGATTTAATTTGTTTGAGTTGAATTTTTCATTAGAAATTTAGGACTTATGATTCCATAACACAAGATTATGGAAATGCCTAAGAGGTGAGGATTTATGCTTATGGCCCATAAAGGGGAGAAGCAACCTCAGAACCTAAATCTAGGGAGCTTTGGCAAGGCCAAAAGCACAACCTAAATCTAAGGTGAAAATGGGTATTTGGTTTGCCTCCATAAGAGAGGACAAACCACCCGATTGCTTGGACTTACAACTACCCGGGGGTGGTAGCCAACTAAATCCTCTTATGATTTCAAATTCATGTAGGCAAGTCATATGCTTTATGCAAGATAGCTAGCCTGTTATTTATTTAGAAAGAGACTAAGTCCTTAAACTCACTCCCTAAGGAGATTAGGTCATGCAAGGGTATGCTTCAAATGACCTAAATCTAATGCAATTTAGATTTCATTTTATTTTTATTTTTCAACAATTATTTTGACTCGGGAAAATAGGATTCATATGCCTAATGCATGAGAAATGAGATTATTAGTCAAAATCAGTGAGAAGGGAGGAGGTGTGTTTCCACCATGGCTCTCAAAGGTCAAGCCAAGTTTCTTGGCAAAGGTGGAAGCCCTCCAATCAAGAGTGAAAATAATATGCATTTATGCATGATGTTATAAAAGAAGTACTCATCCAGCTAAGGGGTTGCTAATTCTTTTATCTTGATTTTAGCCTAAGCTTTAGGTGAGGTTATGAGTTCTTTATTTTAGTTTTGAATTATTAAATTTGGTAAAAAAGATTTATTTTTCTAAGAGCCTAATCCACATCCGTGCCATACATAAAGCAAGGAAGAAACTAGAAAAGGATCTTAATGCACAAGCTAAACAAATCATCAATCAATTTATAAAGCTAATCGCAAAAGAATAAGAGGCCATATGGTCGGTACCACACCGCACAAACCCAAAAAAATAAATTGGTAGCTAGCTCTACCCTTATACAACCTGGATTACAAAATGAATTACATATAATTAAGCAAGGAATTCATTTATGGGGGGTCTTCAAGCTTCATTTTCATTCTTCTTTTCTTCTTCTTCTTCTTTCTTCTTTGGTTCCTTCTTTTGGATGGTTGGAAGGTGGATGCTCCAAAGGCTTCACATGGTGCATAAGATGAGATCTTATGACCAATGTTCATCCTAATCCCATAACAATCATTCCAAAATCCTAATTAAAAATTACATGAAAAGGAAAAGTAAATCTAGCTAACACCTGCAAAATAGGTTAGCTAAACAAACCACCAAATCCCAAGCATGTATATTGGACTTATCACCCCACACATGGGTGACTAAGTCCACTTGGCCTATTGGATTATGCTTAGGGGTATAAGCACCTACACAGTAAAAGCATTTATATTTTTATTTATTACAATGCCCCTTAAGCACAATCCCCTACAGAAGATAATGGTTAGACTAAGGTCTCCCTATCATTCATTCTACACATATACATCCTAACATCCAAGCTAAAATATATATCATAAAATAAAAGTAAGCATCAAACCATGCACTGCCCTAACCTAAAACTCGAAGTGGTGACTTTTAATGTGTGTGCTTTGAGGTTTGTGTGGTATGCTTAGCTTTAGCTTTAAGTTAGAATTTTCTAAGTGTGAAGCATGTTCAACTTAGAGGAGGTTTCATTTAAGTAATTTAGTTATTTTGGGTTGATTTTATTTCATGTTTTGATTGGGTTCAAGTGAATCCTACAATTAATTACTAAGTTATAAAAAGAGGGAAAGAGAAGGGAACTTTTTTTCCTTCCCTAGCCTAAGTAATTTCGAAAATAGATTCACATTTAAGTTTTGTTTAGTGAATGTTTTTATTAAGTCTTTTAATTAATCATAAGTTTAGATGAACTCTAAACAAACCTATTCAAAAGAAAGGCATTTTAAGATTAAATAAAATGAACTAAATTCACAAAACATACATCACTTCATTTCTTTCCCATCATGTATAACATGCATATGAATGAGTCCTAAACATATGCCAAGAAATTCATTTAAGAAAATTTGAAAGTTTATGATGCATGATTTTTATTAAGTAGTAAAGGGGTTTCTTATCCAATTTTTACATGCACATATGAATGTATGAAAGGCATAAGTGAGTACGATGCCATTGTTAACTAGAGGTGTAAGGTACAAGACCTACTTAGGGCTACTTAAAGCCTCACAACCTCGGAGTTGTCCAGACTAATATACCACTTTTCTTAAATACAAGCATGTGTACAAAAGAAATGAATGGAAAAGAAAGAATGCAAAATTTGTGTTATTGATTTATTTTTTTGTTTATGCAATTTATATGTGCAAGCATAGTATCCTTCTTAAGTGATAGTATAGGAATGAATAGGATATGGAATTAGGCAAGTGTTAGGTTCTTTTCAAATGAACCATACACTTGCCAAATCCTATTCAAAACTATACTAAAAGAGAAGAGAAGGAAAACCTACACTAAGCACATCCTTATATTTTACTCACATGCAAACTTATAAGTAAGATATAAGTAACACACTTTCAGTTTTGATAATTGATTCATATATTTTGAAAATAATTTGAATTTAATAGTGATAATAGCCACTCATATTCTTACTTTAGCCAACACATGCAATTTGACATAAAGGAAATATTTTCTTTTTAAATTTGATATTTGAAAAGCATGGATGCATGAAACCATATGACACACATATTTAGCATGTTGAGGAAGAACTAAAGCAATGAAAGCATGTAAACACATTCACTTTAATTAAATCCTAAAGACAATCTTATGAAATAAGAAAGCTTAAAGTAAATCAAAGTTTATTTAATATGATTTTGTTTGATTTTGAATTTGATTTAATTTTAAAAATGTGAATTGAGTTTGCTGTTCCTAACCCATTCCCACATGTGTTTGACATTTTTTGTTCAATTTTTAGATGATTAGATTCATTTTATATTTTGATTAGGTTAAGGTATGAATTAAACATGTTAATTTCCCTTACCTACACCACCTTAGCATAGTTAATCAAATAATTATGAGCCAATGAGATGACATAAAACTCACAAGAATTTAAATTTGCAATGCACCTAGGAAGAAAAGGGCCTAATGCAATTTCATGATTAATGATTAATTAAGGGGTTTAACTTAAGTAATTTCAAAACACCCCTCACACATATGAGTTGAGTTTTGATTTCTTAATTGAACTTAGGCTCTGAACACAAGCATCTACCCAAAGTAGATTAATTAAGTTCTAGAAAGTTTTAGAAATTTTAAAAAATTAATTAAGAGGGTAATTAGTGAATTAGCCTTTAATTAAGAGAGGATTAAGAAGGAAATGGGGGTTTAAGGAATAGCTTAGGGGTATATGCCCCAAAATTATTCCCAAACCTCCTATTCATTGAAATAGACCTTAATCAACTTCAATGATAGATTAAAACACTAATCAAACCTTTAATTAACCTTAATTATATTAAGGGGGTAATTAGGAAATGAATTAGCAATTTCCCTAATTAAGCCACCAATAAATCCTAAGAAAATTAGGGGAGGCAGAAGTCATCCCCCAAAATACCCTCAAGAAGTTTGAGATTATCAATATTAATTAGGAGTAATTACAAAATTAAGATTTCTAAAAAAACCAAAATAGAGAGACAATATTCAAAATCCATTAAAACCAATTTTAGAATATTCTAGATTGAATTATCTATCTGAAATTTACCTCATATTTTTTGATTTTCTTTAGAGAGATATGAATTTTAAATTTAGAGGATTAATTAGAATTATTTAAAACTTAATTAATTTAATAATGCATGTAAGCGCATGCGCTTATACGCATCCTGAGTGCCACTTAAACATCACACATAAGCATGGCAATGCTATGCTTTTTGCTTATTCAATCAAGATTGAATGGATTTAACCTGGTTTTAAGGATAAATAGATATAAAATGATTTAATCTCGTCCATCCAAAATGTGGATGGATGGCCGAGATCATCCATGTTCTTCCGGGGAATAATGGAGACCACATTTTCAGGGAAGATGAGCTCGACGAGCTCGATTGGATAAAACTTGCACACACCATCTAACCCAAATAAGCATATAACCATCAAAATCTTATGCCATTAAAATTTCTTTCACAAAGGACCAACACATTGAGTTTAGTGATCAAAATGCCATACCTGAGGTGATCACCGACTCACCCCTTGGAGGAGCTCTGAGACAAGCTGGTGAAAGTTTTAGCTCTCGAGGTTGAGTGGATAGCTCTATGGACCAACCCCTCCTTAGCTTCCTTGATTTGATAGTGGATCTCTTGCCTTTGGAGCTTGGGAGAGCTTGGGCAAGCTCGACTTGGTTCTCCATGGAGTGTGCAAAGGGAATTTGGTTCAATTTGGTGTGAGAAAAATCCTGGAGCTCTATTTTCTTAAGGAAAAAAAGAAATGGAATTCAATCCTTCTAGAGAGCTTAGGATCACTCAAGAATGGCTCCTAACACTCTCTTACCAATCAAATTAGGCTTGTTGGAATTGAAGTGAATTAGGGGAGTATATCTCCTATGGCAATCGGACAAGCTCCACTTGCCATTTTGATCCAATTGATTGAAAGGGTTGTTGATCTATTAGAGTTTGCACATGGTCGGGTTTGGGCTGGGGAGTGGTAACCTCCCATGTGCTCAAATTGAGTGGATGATTCCATGGCCAATTTGAGCCATGTCGATTTTGGCTCGGGTCAAGTTGGCTAAAACCCATTGGGTTGGGTGCACCACCCTCCATAGGTCTACTTGACCTATTAGAAGGTATCAAGTTGGTATGAAGAGGGCTTCTGACCAAATTTCATGGATTTGACCAAAATTTGTTCTATGACCTAGGGGTAGAATGGTCATTTGGCTAGTTTTTTAATTTGGATATGTTGGGTATGTTGAGAAAATGGGTTTGGCCAAGTTTCATTGGATTTAGAGTTCATTGGGTATGTTTTGGCTCATGTTGACCCATTTAGGTCAAAATGGGTCAACTTGAGTCAAGTTTACCAATTGGTCAAATTGGGTCAAACCATGGGTTAGGTCAAGTTTAAATAACCATTTGAAATGTTTTAGTGGCTTTGGTTTGATTCAGTTTGGTTTAGGTTTGAGTTTGATTCATATGACTTCATTTAGGTCAAATGGGTCAAGTTGACCAATTTGACCTATTTGACCTATTTGAGCTAGGTCAAGGGTAGGTTTAGGTTTGGTTAGTCATATGAAGTGGATTGGTATCTTTGTTTCCAATCAATTTTGGTTAAGTTTGAATTTTGCTCAACATGACCCTTTAGGTCAAGTTGGGCTCAAGGTCAATTGGACTAGCTTAGGTCTAGTTGGTCAATTGAGATTTTGGTCAAGTTCAACAAGTGATTTGGAATGAACTTGATTCATTAGTTTCAATCAATTTGGCTTAGATCAAGTTTTAACACATTTTGACTTTTTAGGTCAACTTGGGTCAACTTGGGTCAAGTGGGCAATTGGGCTAGATTAGGCTCAAATGTTGACTTGGTCAAGTTCAAACATAGTTCATGAATGAACTTAGATCAATGGTTTCAATCAATTTGGGCTATAGTGGATTTTGGCTATATTAGGTTTCATTTTGGCTAAGTGTTGACAAGGTCAACCCTTAAGTTTGACTTGGTTTGACCCAATTTGATTGATTAATTATCTCATGTTGATTGTTGATCATGATGAGAGACATAGGTGAGTTTGATTCAATCCAATTTGGTTAGGAATAGAATTTGGCTCATAAGGGTACTTTAGGTCACTTTGGGTCAAGTGAGCCTAAGTGGGTCAAATAAATGGTCAAAGCTTGATTTGAGTTTGATTGAACTTGTATATGGACTTATGATTGAAATATAAATCCATTTGCAAGTGGTTTGAACTCAAATGGTTTTGATTCATTTGAAATTTCATATTCAAAGGAAGAACATGAATGGATTTGGGGTTTGATTTTTGAATTGAGTTTTGGTTTAGTGATTGAAGTTTGTATTTATATTTGGATTCATGATTGTAGGGTTGATTGAATCATGAAGGAAAATCAAGAGTTTGCCTTGATTTGAAATTGATTTGGCTAAGTTCAAGATTTTGACTTGAAAGGCTTAGGTTGGATTTTGAATGAATTTGAGTTTGATTTTTGGAAGTGGTTTTGATAGTTTCAATTTATATTTCATTTATATATGTGAATATAAATGAGAATATAAATGGATTTTGAGAAAATTTCATAAATTTGGAATGATTTGATCATGATCTAGGCTAAGTCCTTAAGAGAGGATTAAGGAACTTAGAAAAGTTTTAGAATTTGGAACTTGAATTTTGAATTTGATTTGATTGATTTAAATTTATATTTCATTTATATATGTAAATATAAATGAAAATATAAATGAGTTATGAGAAAATTTCATGAGTTTGAATTGGTTTGAATATGATTTTGGATAAGTCCTTAAGAGGAAATTTAAAGGACTTAGGAAAATTTTGGAATTTGAAATTTCATTCATGGGTTTCAATCATGGATTTCAATCATCAATTTCAATCATATGGAATAGATTTGAATTTGGAGAAAATCAAATAGGATTGATTTGGAGTTTGACTTGAAGGAAGGAGGGTGAGGAGTGGTTCAAGCTAAGGGTAGGAAAATCTTCCAAACACCCCTAAGGCATGACCTATTCCTATGGCTAACTCTTCTAAGTCTCTAGGACTAGGTTGAGTGTCCACCTAATCACTAGATGTGTCTTAAGACTAAGGAACTCTTAAAGTATAAGAGGGGTCTATGTATAAGATGGAGGGGTTGAGAGCTCATTCAAAAATGAGGTCAACAAGGTGTGAAACAGTGATCATCCTTGGAGCTAACCTCCAAGGATAACAATTGACCTTGCCAACTAAGAGGAAGAAGAAAACCATAAAGGCTCTCAGCCTCTAATTGCAAATAGAGGGAGAGACCATTTCATGCTAGTTTGAGCATTCAACCACTTTCCACGAGTGAAACAAAGGCACCAGGAGGCCAGACAACACCCGAGCTCACTGAAATCTGTCTGTGCCTTGGTCTATAGGTTGATCCACAAGGAGAGAATCCATTTCCTTCTTACCACACCCTAGTTGCATCATTCCAAAGCTATCTGAATCAATCCCACCATGAAAGATCATCGCCGACGAGGTACTCCATTAACCGACCCCTTTAAACCTTTGATTTGGTCCTTTGTGAAGGAAACTTGATCTTAAGTGAGATCAAGTTGTATAAATGTGATCCATGTGATATCCTAATGGTTTTGGAAATTAAATTGAGCAATTTCAACAGTCAAAACACCAAAAATTATCTCAAATTAATGGACGGCTCTCAACTTCTGTCGTCGCCGAAGGAGGTAAATCTTTATTGTTCATTCTTTCTAATAAGAATGGACGACTGAGATCTAGTCTAGTGGTTGGATTAAAACTTCAATATAAAAGCTACGACGTATCTGAGCTATCCAATCTTTGATTAAATGGCCCAAAATTAAATTATGTGCACCGCCATTTTAATGTGAAATCCACCTGGATCCCATGTGGACGAATGGCACATTATTGGAAAGCAGTGTCACGTGGCATCGACGTGTTTAAATAGAAAAATTAGGTTTTTTGATTTTAAAAATTGCAAAAAAAATAAAAAAAAGTTCAAAAAGTTATAACAAATCAAATATTAAGCCAAAAAAATCAAATAAAAGCTCCATCGATTCTTCTTAGTGAGAGGAATCCATTAAAATTTAAATATACAAATTTTGTGTGATAACTTTTGATTAATTTGATTTTAAATAAAAATTTTAAAACTTAAATTAATCCTAATGATTTAAAACTTTTGGGAACTAAAATTGATGTTAAAATGTACCTCAAAAAAAAAAATCATTTATTTCAAATTAAATTGGGAAGTAATGAATTTTTAATCCTAAACATAATTTTAATGAAATAAATAAATCCTAATTAAAGAAAATTATGAAAACTTATAGAAATAACCTAAATCATCATAATACACCTTAATAAATTAAAATACATCATTAAAACTCTCTGAAACTTAACAGAACACAACATCACCTAATTTAGCACTTAATTGAATTAATTAATTCAAATAATCAACTTGAACTTAGAAAATCATAGTAAATCAACAAAAATTCCAAAAATAATGAATAACCCTCTATGGAAACATCTTCTAGAGAGAAATCTAAGAAAAATAAAACCCCTAAGTGTTTTTCTCTAAATCAAACTTAATTTTGGTTTTAAAAAAATAATTAAAACCATGATTAAACCTAAATTACACATCTGATCAAAGTAAAATTTTAGGGAAATCAAGTTAGTAAGGAACCACTTACCATACAAGTTTCAAAACCAATTGTCTCTCGATTAGAAATTATTGAATTTCCAAGTCTCTAGATCAATATAAGTGAAATAATAAACTAGAAAATTATGAAATTTATAAAATAAGGTTGGAGCATATAAAGTCTATCAAAACACTTGAAGAAAACTCCCAAATAATTTGAAAGCAAAAAAAAATTTAATTAAACATAAGCTTGGACTTAACATTAAGGATAATTAAAACAAATATAAGAATATTAAAGAAACAAATAAATGGACAAGAAGATAAATGTAATGAAACAAATAAATGGAAATAAAAGAAATCAAGATATAATGAAATGTTGACATCAAAATTAAAGTTGAATATTAAGTTATTTTAAGTTAATGAACATTAATGAACATAAACATAAACTTAAAAGTAATATTAATCAACAAGTCAAGTTAATTTAAAACCAAAATTAAATGGACAAGAAGATAAAAATGAAAGCTAATTTAAAGTAAATTACAATAACATAAACATTAATATAACAAATAAGCTTAACTAAGTTAAATGAATAATACAATTCAAATAAATGAAATGTATCTAATCAAATAAATGAATAAAAACAAATTATAAAAGTTAAGCTATAACAACAAATGAATTAAATTTAAAGGGAAAACCAATTCAAATTAAGCTATAACAACATAAATAAACTTTAATTGAACTTAATTAAAAGAAACAAAACCAAATTAAGATGTGATCAATCAAATAAAAGAAAGAACAAATGAATGAAGAGAAAATTTAAAATAGTAATTAAGACATTCATTGAATTAAACTTAAATCAAATCATCTAAATAAATCCAAAAAGGATTAATTAAGATACTCAAGATCTTAGTTAGACCTTTGAAATGAATCTTCACTTTAGGGTGAAGATTTCAGTATATTAGGATTTAGATGTTGAATAGAATGGGTTCCCCAAAATGAAACTAATTGTATTCTTCATTCTTGAAAACTTAATTTCACCTTGACATAAAATGCACCTAAAACAAAAAAATTGTAAATCATTAAATCATTTAAATTGAAATCACCCATGGCAAATTAAACCAATTTTAAAAATAAAAGAAGTTAAATCAATAAAAATAATAATTTTAATATTTAGCAATATCTGGTATATAGTCTGGATGCCCGAGGTCATAGGGCTGCTGGTCCGAAGGAGATCTTGATACCTTGAACCTTTGGTATAACAATGACACATACCTATGAAATGAAGTTATTGAAATTAAAAAAGTATAAAAATCAAACAATATTAAAATTGAAAACCTAAATTAAAATTTGAATCTAAAAAGGCCTAGCAAAGTCTTGCCACATAAACCCAATTCATTCACACATTAAATTATTAGGTTATGAACCTTAGACTTAGATTAGATTATTCTATGACTTTTCATAATGTGATATGATGCATTTTTTTTATTTTATGGTATACTTTTTAGATTGAATGTCTAAGATTGTTTGCCTGTTAGACTAGATGGTAGGATGTTCTTTTTAAAACTATTTCTACCTTTTGTAGGGGACTATGCTAAAAGGGAATGTCATCATAAATAAATATATAAATCATATTTGCTTGTAAGTACTAAATAAGTCTCTTAGCATAGCCCAATAGGGCAGGTGGGCTTGGCAAGCAACTAATACTTAGCCCGAATGTATTTGCAAATATAAATGTTAGTGTGTTATTTACAATTTTTGGACGTTTGTTTTGCAGGGCTTGTTGAATTTTAAAATTTAATTTGAGCATAGAATTAGGTTAAGATCAATGGGGTCTAAGAATAACAAGGCCGACCCTACTAGCAGATGGATGTAGAGGTCCCCTGTAAAGCTCAATGGAGGTCCTCAAATAAGGATACTATCCTAAAAATAAGATCCCCATAGATCTAAACTTGTAGTTCTAGGTTGAACTATATAAAGGCAGAGCTCAACTGCCCATTTTTTATTTCTTTTAGGTTGTATAAAAGTACCTGGTCACATTGGCCTATTCTTTAATTTAAATTAGCTTGATTTACTTTGTGTGTGTGATAAATTCAACCTACTTTTCTAGGTTTCTTTTTATGCTATGTTTACTTTGAAGAATGCTTGAACGATTAGGCTATTAGGAAAACCAAATTTTCTACCCAACTTAAACAAAAATAAATAAACTTGAAACTTCACATAAATTAAAGCCCTAAGGAATAACTTAAAATCAAATAGAAATAACTAGCATTTGCAAACCATGCTAACACATTTTTCTAACTCCGTGAATTAGGCACTTTACCCATTGCACATAAGGGGCATCTGACCTTTAAGGATGAGCACCTTCCTGGGGATGTTTTCCTTCTCTTTTTTATTTGGCCCATGACCACTTCTAGTTTCATGTCATTTAGGCATAAAATGCATATCCTAAGTCCTTAAATGAATCATGAGTCAAAATATCTAAAAAATAAAATGTGTTTTAGTTAAGTGCATATCATACCCTACATGATCCTAGAGATTAAGGAGTTAATCTAGGTTCTTAGATTCTTTCTTAAACTATAACAAGCTAGCCATCTTGCATACATAAGACTTGACATCATGGATTTAAAATGTGCTTAGGTGTTAGCTGGCAACCCTTCCAGGAAAATTTTAAGTCCAAAAGAGTCAAGGATAGGTTTCCTTTCTCAAGTAAGATAAAGGATTGATAACTAGTTCAAACCTCCAATTTGTGTCAGAAGCACTTATAGACTTAGGTTTTGAATCATTCTACTATAGTAAGTTTTCAACCCTAGGCATTTCTATAGTCTTGTGCTGCTAGAATCTAAGCCCTAGATTTGTAATAAAATGTCAACTCAAAATTTTATTTAAATTCTAAAATTTAAAGCCCAATGATGGGATAGTTGCAATGTCCACTAGGCATCCCGGTATCAATAGGCATTTCCTACTTAGTCTTGACTTGCTTCCAAAATAAGTCTTTCCACTTTGCAACATTCCCAATCGAAATTCTAAATTATCATTTCCTTTGGAAACCAACTTAGAAACTTATAGAAATACTAGCTTATTTCTTTAATCGAGAGTATTCTTTGGAAGTGATCTATTATTCTAAAGATGTAATTAACCAAAAAGGCTTCCCCTTATAGGGAACCATGAACCCAATATAAAATAAACCTTGCTCTACTTCTTATGTAGTACAGGAAAAAATTCTCTAGTAAACTAAAGAACCATTGGCCTTAGGAGTCTTTGATTAAGTGATCAAATCCATTATAGGATAACTTGTTTATCTCCCGAGATAATATGTTTACTCATAATGATGCATTTGATTATTCAAATATAAAATTTATAAATTTTATGTGGTGTTTTCCCACAACTCAACTACTAAATCTTTTTGCAAAGGTTATGAATTTTGATCAACAATTTGTTTGCCTTTATGTTTGGGAGGAGGAAATCCTTCCTACAATGGAGATTAGCCTCAATGATATTTTCAAAGGTCGTGTCAACTTGTCCCTCATCAATAGTATCCTTTTCTAAAGATTGATCAGAATTTGATAATTATATCTCTATGCTAATATGGTTTCCTTGCAAATCATCCATTGGACTCTCACTATCGACCTTAATTCACAAAGCACACTACAATCAGCATGAGAACTTTCTTTCTCATCTTCTTATTTTTCTTTATTTTTAGCATATTCATCATAAATGGTAAGAATGTAAGAAATGCCTTTAGAGGCAGGCTTTTTATTCATATTATTGAAATGAGTACATAAAGACAAAAAATATATAAGGCCTAGCTTTTCCATCTTTATCATACAAAATTCTCTCAGATACAATAGGTATTTCTCTCTCACTTCTTTCTTCAATCATCTAAACATCTAATAATGTTGAATGGGGTAGAGGAGTATGTCTTCTAATGCTGGTGGATCAATCTAGATGATCTTCTTCCCAATCTTCATCTGATTCTACATTTTATTTTAAACATTTTTTTATTAAACATTTTTTAGAAGAATGGAATAAAACTATATCCCAATCATTTGAAGAAGAAGAAGAAGAAAAAGAAGAAGAGGTGGAAGATTCACTGATAGTTATCTTAATGAACCCTTATCTAAGGTTCACAAGATAATCTTTAGGAACTACCACCAGTCCTCTCTTATAATTTTTTCAAGCCATTCCTTGAAAGTAAATCAATCTTCAATATTATGACCAAGCATCTAATGATATAGACAATAATTTGGGTCACTCACCTTGCAAACTTCTTCTGGTCTCTTTAGATTTGGTAGTTTGAAATCTGGCTTCTTTTTTTAATCTTTTAAAAATCTTCTTCACTTCGTCTCTCTTGAAAGAATAAGTCTGATTCATTCTCTCACTAAAATGGATAGTGGGAGTCATCTTAGGAGGTAGTTATAACTACTATTGTGATGGCCTATAAAGTGGAGACCGCTCTGCTTCGAGTTGAATTGGGGCCTAAGACATTACCTTCTTTCTTTTTTAGCACTTTCCTAGGTTTTGATGGTTCTACAGAAGATTGATCTCTTAAAAACTACAAACTAGGGGCTTCTTCTTATAGACTAAAGACTTTATTTAATAATTTCTCAAAAGTCTTAATGTTTCAAAGGAGTACTTCAATAGTGTGATGCTCTTATGATTAAGGCTTGCACTGAAGATTGAGAATCCTCCATACCAAGATATAATCAACTAAAGATTCACCTAGCTTCTACTTTTCAACAACTAAAACACCCATAGTGACATGGTGTTGCATACTAGTGAATCATTTCACAAACATGTTTTCAAGCTCAGTAAAAGAGTGCATTGAACCATTCGGTATCTCTGCATACTAGTCGAAGGCAACCCTTGATGAATTGCAAGGTTTATGTTAAATTACTAATAAATTTCCTAAACAACAAGGCATCATTCCCTTTGGCATTGCAACAACTTGTTCGAAAATATGTTAAATGTTGTTTGGGGTTACCCATCCCATCAAAAAATTTCAATGAAGGGGGCACAAATCCTTTTGGGTAAGGCATAGAATCATATTCCACAGGATAAGGTCTACCCTTTGGAATAAGAATTGCACCTCGAGACTGTGCCAATGCCTCCCTTACTTGTTATTCCATGAGAGATTTTAGGTCAATTTTTGGAGTTACATCATCTATGGTTTTATGTTATTCTTGATGATGTTCTTCTAAATAGAACCTCTTCTCATCCATAAGATGGGATTCTTCTAAATGCTCTAAGGAATGAGGTTGGGAAGAACTAGGAATCAAACTTTGGAGTGATTACATGGTGGCAATCATTTCCTCCATCTTCTTCTCCATCCTCAAGATCTAATCATCTTTCTTTTGCAATTGAAGAATTAGTTGTTGAGTAGGATCAGATTTAGGACTCTCTTGTGGTTCATCTTGCTCTTTCTTTGATGCCCTCATGTCAACCATGAAATGTGTGCTACATGTAGCTAAGTCATCTTCCAATAGATTTCCTATTATAAGTTGAACTATTCTTTAATTTTACTTATTTTTTAAATTTTCTCATCCTTTATCACAATAATCTCCATCTCCTCTTTTGTCAAATGGAGTGGAACACCATTGTTATCAAAGATGATTTTAGACTCTTCTTTTATGTCTATGGGTATTTGCATCAAATGTTGCTTTTTCATGACTTTCATAAATAGTGGGGACTCCTCTATAATTAGAGTGTCTCCCAGACCAAAGTGTCCTTCATCCGAGATCTCACTATTATAAAGAGATAAATGAAGAGACTCTATCTCCTTTTTAGAAGCATAGTATGAATATGACCCTTCAGCTTGGGGCCTAAGTAAAGATGATGAAGGCCTTTCTTAATAGGCCAGGTGATAGGTGCTTTCTCTGATGGTAGTGGTGTAGGAATGTTTGGCTCAGGGGCTAATGGATCTTTTCTAATATAAACCTTTTTACTTTCTTTTATAGGAAAAGTTATACCTCTCTCTAAGCTAGCATGTTGCTAATTATTCCATGTTAGAGACCTTCCTGGATAGTGATATCGGCCTGGTATAATAGGCATCGGCTGATAAAATCTTCTTCTATTAAGGAGGACCACATTTCCCTTCCTTTTGTTTTGAGAAGTGGTAGGTTTCCCTAAGATTTCTCTCACAAGGCTTTAGATAATTGATCCTTCATGACCCTAAGAAACTCTTCTTTAGTGTAAGAGGAGGACCCAAGAGTTCTATGAAGAATAGTATAATCTATCATGTATTTTCATATTCACCAATCTAAAGTTTTTTTTGCTTTCATAAGTGAAAGGATGACGTAGAGAACTCACAATTTGGGACACATCCTTCTCTCCTTGGGCTATAGAAAGAGGGTGAAATCTGCTACCTCTTAAGAGAGGAGAAGTATCTGGAAGGGTATATCCATCCCTTGCCCTAGCTAGTTCTATTTCAATCATTTATTTTTGTTTCCTGCCTTTCAATCCTGGTCTTCTAAGTCTCCGCCCTCTATTCTTTTTTTTACTTTGAATCATTTAGGGAGGCCTAGAAGTGGACCCTATCTCAAAAGTGTTAGGAAAGAAGGAAGCAGGTAATGTCTCTACAACAGGCAATTTGATCTTCTTTGGTGTAGGGTCCGTCTGGACACTTTCAGTGACCTCAATAGTAACTTCCCTTCCAATGGCAAAGGTACTATAGGGAACACTAGAGAACTCCATAATGGGATGTTTATCTTTAACAGCTACTTCACTCATAGGAGCAAGAGTTACTCCATTAGCTATAATGTTCAAATTTTTAAATCCAACTGGAAACTTGATGATAGAACCATCAGGTAATTTTCTATTATCAATAGGAAAGCTAATCCAAGATGTGGTGATAAAAATGAGTTTGTCCAACCATTTTCTATTTTCAAACAAAAAAATGAATAAATTATAACTAGCTTTAATTAATATAATGTCATCAAAAGAAAAAACTTTTGAGCCATTTGGTAATTTATCCATTTTTATCATGGCTAGAGTTTTTAAGTAGAATTTTATTTTTGAAAATGTAGAAGTTATAGAACCCTCATATTTTAGTTCAACAAATAAGATAGTTTTATACTCCATTTAGTGGATGTTGAATATACTCTACCAAGAATGAAATGGAGAGTTACCCAATGGAATGAAAGGCAATCTTGACCCGTGAAAATATAATGCATTGTCAATGCATAGAAATAAAAATCTATTTATAAAGATGGAGAGAGGAACTATTCCCTAATGGAGTTGTCAGAAAATCTATGAGAATTTTAATTTAGAACACCATGCAGATCATGGGAGGTACTTATTTAGATAATTAAATATGTCATTAAAGTATCAATATATTATCTTAAGAGATAATCATATTACCTTATAAAGGATTTGATTATATAATAAGAACTTCTAAGGCTGATGGGTCTTTGATGTATTAGAGATTTTTCTCTTAAACTACATGAAGAAGTATAACAGGGCTTATTTTGTTACACGGTTCATAATTCCCTTTAAGATCAAGCCCTTATAGTTAATTATATCTTAAGAATGAAGGATCTCTTCCTTAATAATACACTTAATTAAAGAAATATGCTCTTATTTCTATGGATTCAATGCTTATCTTAGAAGAATGATAATTTTGAAATTTAATAGGGAATGCTTTCAGAAGGAAAGACTTCTTTTGGAGTTCAATTAGGATTAAGTAGGAAATGCCTATAGATACTGGGATGCCTAGTAGGCATTTCAACTAAATTTCCATTAGGCTTTACAATTTTGAGATTGAATTTAGTAGGGTTTAAATTGATATTTTATTAGAAATCTAAGATTAGATTCTAACAGCACAAGACTAAAGAAATGCCTAGGGTTGAAGAATTTTTGCTAGAAGGATGCTTCATAACCTAAGTTTATAAGTACTTCTGACATAAGTTAGAGACTCGACCTAGTTCAACTTTTGGGAATTATCAAAACTTTCTCACACTTGAGAAAATGAACTTATCCGTGACTCTTCTAGACTTATCACACGCCTAGAAGGGTTGCCAGCTAATGACACCTAAGTGATTTTTCAAAACCATCAGTCTGATCTTATGTTTGCAAGATAGCTAAATTGTTATATTTAAGAAAGAAGCTAAGAGCCTAACTCACTCCCTAACCCTAAGATAATGTTTGTCATATTATGCACCTAACTAATGCAAGAAATTTTATTTTTTTATTTTTTGACTCACAATTCATTTTAATGCCTTGGGTATGCATTTTATGCCTATATGATATGTGTAATTAGAAGTGTTCATGAGCTAAATCAAAAAGAGAAAGCAAACTTCACTAAGAAAGGTGGTCATCTTTAAAGGCTAGATGCCCACTTATGTGCAATGGGTGAAGTGCCCAATTCAAGGAGTATGATAATATGCTATCATGTTTCATAAAGCTAATTATTTCTAATGACTTTTAAGTTGTGACTAAAGCTATAATTAATGTGAGGTTATGAGTTTGTTTATGTTTATATTTAAATTTTAGATTTAGGTGAGAAAAAAATCTTAATTTTTCTAGGAGCCTAATGTTCTAATCATTTCATCACAAAAATACAATCATAGAAACAAACCTAAAAATGCGGGTTATTTTTATTACATGCTCAAAATAAATCAAACTAAATTAATTAAAATAGCCCAATGCAGTCGAGTGCCATTGTACACCCCAAAATAAAGAGAAAATGGGGCAGCCGAGCTCTACCCTTATACAGCCCAACCTAGAACTAAAAGTTTGATCTATGGGGTCTTCTTCTAAGATCGTCACCTTCTTCACGGACTACACAGGCTTCAAAAGGGACCATTGAGACCATGCTCTGGTAGAGTCAACTCTTAGTATTCCTAAATGCTATAAATCCTAACTTAATTCTAAGCTAAAATTATATTTAAAATTAAAAAAATTAATTCATAAATCTTGCAAAACACATGTTAAGAAATAAAATAGCACTCCAACAATCAATTTTCTAAACATAGTTTAACCATAGTTTTAATTATTCAAAGTTTGAAATTAATTGATTAATGGTTTGTGTGTAATTTGAGTTTGATTATTTTAATTTAAACCCAATTTAACCAAGAATACCTAACAAAAATTGAGGATTTTAGGTTTCATTGATTTTCCTCACTTAGATGAATTTATAAAGCTCTTGTTTGGATTTATTTGTTAAGTATTTTATTTTCTATGAATTTTTAAAAATTTTGGTATTTTTTTATAATTTTTAAATCCAAAAAATTTGATTTTTTTTTTACCCACGTTGGTGCCACATGGCACTTACACGGAGCCACTTTACATATTGCGGTGTGTGATTTGTCCATGCAGGATCTACATAGATTCTGCATAATCTTGGTGGTAGGACGTGGTTTGATCTGAGTCATCCAATTGAAGATCATATAGCTTGGATTTGTCCGAGATTTCTTATAAGATTTAAATTAGAGATCTGAACTAGATCTTGGCTATTTGTTCTTAATAGAAGAAACAAATGGTGGAGATTTCATTCCTCTATCGATGGTGAGAACCGAAGTGTTTTTTGGCGGCTGTTTGACTAAATCTCGATTGTCTATTGAATCGAAGTGTTTTAGGTGATCTATCTTATGAAATCACTATTTTCAATTATAAATTTACCAAGAACATAAATAAAGTGCATCTATATGATTTGATCTTACTTAAAATCAAGTTCATTTTGAAAAGGACCAACACTGAATGTGAAAAGGGTATAGTTCAAGATATACCTCACCGGTGATAATCTCTGGAACTGGGAATGATTCGGAAAGCTTTGTAGGGATGTGTCAAGCCTCTCTCTACAAGAAATTGAATTGCCTCCTCACAGATTGCTCTATAAGCCAAGTTCATTCATTTTCCAATGGGTTTGGTTGAACTCTAGCTTGTCAAAGGTGTGGGGATTGGGAAAAGGGTGTGCTCTTCTTCATTTTGCTTGGGGAAGGATTTTGAATGATTAGAATGGCTGGAGAAACTATCTTTAGCCTTTTTCCATGAGAGACTGACAGCTATATAGGGAGGTGTTTCACTTTGGATTTGCTAGGGTGATTTCCACCATTGGAGATTAGCTCCAAGGGGTGGTCAACTGATTGGGAACACTCCAAATCAATGATGATGAGGAGTGGAAGAGGAATGGAGGGAGTGCTTTGGATTGGGGAGAGTTTTTCTTCATGCTCCATCTCATTCTCTCATGGAATATTCCTTTTTTTTGGATTGACTTGAGGGCTTTTTATTCTCCCAAATTTGGTTGCCAACCAATTTAGACTCATTCTAGAACGAGTTTAGAAGAGTTAGAATGTGATTAGTATAGGTTTAATCTCACACTCTCACATTTAGTCCATTTGAGTTTGACTTAATTTGGATTAAGCTATGTGTGATCAATCTTTAGTATCCAGTGATTTAAATTGGCAATTTATTTTTCAAATTATATTAAGATGATTTATGAGTCAAACAAACTCATTTCAATTGGATTTAGGAACCAATACCATAGGTTGGTTTACTTAAGCATATGTTCCCCTTACTTTAACTTAGTTTATTTTATTTGACGAATTGGATATAGTTTAGGCTTTAATTATGTTTATTCAAGTATTTAAGATGATTTGGGTTAATAAATTCCATTTCACTTGAAGCAAATTTTGAATTTAAACCCATTTTAACCCATGTTGGATTTAATGGGTCAACATGAGTTTGATTGGGTAAAATGATCAAAATAATCAAATTAAACCTTATAATTGGTTACATTGTGTTCCAAGATGATTTACAAATGATTTTGGATATTTAATTTGGGTTGATTTTAGTTTAATTTTCATTTAGACCTAATAGGGTCTATTTAAGCCTATTTAGATTAAGTGACTTAATTAACCTAATTAAGGATTTATTCGATTTATATTTTTTATATATTTATTTTAAACAAGTTCATTTGATGATTTTGGTTCTTTGGAATAATTTAATTTGATCAAAATTTAGTAGGTTGGCGTTTGACTTGGTGGGACCCACATAAGACAACTCTATGTCAATTGATTGACCAACTTTGACCTTCATTTGGATTTAGTTTTAAATTCATTCATGTTTATGTAATGAATTTATACTTCCATTTGATTTAATCTTAATTTGTTTTAATTTTTTTTGAATTTTCTTAGATTTAAAAAATATTGACTTTAGGTAGGTTAATTGGATTAACTACCTCAATCACCTAGGCCCAATTGGAATTAGATTTCAATTGGAACTCTTATGCAATTATGGAACCCAAGAGTGTGTGTGTGTGTGTGTTAATTCTATTTTAAAAAAATGAAATTAAAAGTTAATTTAAATGCTTTTTAGAAAAGTTAATTGTAAATGGTTATACTTTAATGAATCACAACAAAAATAATCAATAATAAAGAAAAGTAAAGGTGCAAGAAATGTAAAAAGATAACATATAGATTTTTATATAGTTTAGCCAAACCACAAAAACTAGCCTATGTCGAGGCCTAGCCACCCAAGCTAGGAATTCACTAAATCAAACTCGAGATTATAACAAATCTCTCATACTCTCCTTCTAGGGCAAGTTTAACCAAACACTATGCTTTCCTTCATGGGCAAGTATATCCCAACACCATACTCTCCTACACAGGCAAGTACAATCCCACAAGAAGCAATAAAAAAAAATAAAAGAAGAGTCATAAATATCTAACTCTCAATTTAATAATTTTGCACTCACAACTTAACTATAACAATCTTAAGGAAAATGATAAAAGAAAGAGAGCTAACTTCTTCTTTAAATGATATTTAAATGTAATAGCTTAAATGACATATAAATGCAAGAAGTCTTTAAATACCTTTGATTAGTTTTACAAGATATGAAATATTGACACTAAATCAACTTGAATCAATAATCTAAAACACCACACAACAATGTTTTGATTATGTGAATGATAAACCAAACACAAGTGATTTATGTAATCTTATGCAACTTAATGACCACAATGAAAAAGCCAAATAAAATTCTTTTTGAAGATATCTTTCACAAGAATAATATTATATGCGCATGATAAGATGATTTATAAATGAGAAAACTTGCTACTCACAAGTATTTCGATTTGAAATAACAACACATGATGAATTTCACATTAGCATATATGAGAATAAAAGAACAGAAAGAGGATTGTAAGCATAAATATTAATTCAAATAAACTCAATGTTTCAGCCAACTCAAGAACAAAGTGGAGAGAAATATTAAGCATAAAATAAATTGACCAATCTATATTAAAGATCCGCCAAGATAGAGATCAAGGTTATATAAAAGATTAAGTACAAAATAAATTAGAACAACCTTATGATGCTCTCGGCCAAGGGGGTTCTCACAAATCCTCTAACTCTTTTTAAGCAAACTTTGAAACATTCTCTTGTAAGAAGGAAGAGGAAGGATGTGGGGAAAAATTCTTATAAAGAGAGTTGCCTTTCAAATCTGTTGGGGAGAAACGAAAGAGGCAAGAGACCTATAAAAATTCATCTTTTTGGTATGCCACGCAGATCCGTAGATGTACTTTTTTAGGTGACCAACTACGTCATCAAGGAATAGTATATTATCTTGAAAGATAAAAGTCACTACCCTTTAATGGACCTAATCACCTTAATAAGGACTCTTAAGGATGATATGTCTGCATATGTACTAGAGATTCTTCCCCTACTTTACATGGAAAAATAAAGCAGGGTTTATTTTAAACCAGGTTTATTAAGTTCCCTATAGGGGCAAGCTCCCAAAGTTAATTTCATCCTAAGGAATGGGGATTCCTTAGGAAACTCTCGATTAAGGTAAATGATTGTTGTCTTTGAATATTTCAATAGCAAAGGACTATCAATCGATTGGTTCATTTATGAAGATCAAATGGGATTGATCAAAAGAGGGGGAGTTAATATCGAAGCCAAAATAGAAGATAAGTAGGAGATGCCCACGATGCTAGGAAACCTAGCAAGCATCTAAAACTATCCTTTGGTTGGGCTTTATTTTTTTAAAGTTGATTTAGTTTGTTTGAGTTGTATTTCTTATTAGAAATTTAGACTTATGATTCCTTAACATAAGATTAACGAAATGCCTAAGAGGTGAGAAATTATGCTTATGGCCTACAATGAGGAGAAGCAATCTCAAAACCTAAATATAGAAAGCTTCGGTGAGGGCTGGAAGCACAACCTAAATCTAAGGCAAAAAGTGGGTAATCGATTTGCCTCCATGAGAGAGGACAAACCACCTGATAGCTTGGACTTACAACCGCCTATGAGTGGCATCCAACTAACTCCTTCTATAATTTTAAATATATGTAGGCAAATCATTATGCTTATGCAAGATAGCTAGGCTGTTACTAATTTAGAAAGAGACTAAGTCCTTAAACTCACTCTCTAAAGAGACTAGAATATGTAAAGGGACATACTTCAAATGACCTAAATCTAATGTAATTCAAATTTCATTTTATTTTTATTTTGGATAATTATTTTGACTCAGGCTAATAGGATTCATATGACTAATACATGAGAAAGAAAATTATTGGTCAAAATCAGCGAGAAGGGAGGAGGTGAGTTTCCACCATGGCTCTCGAGGTCAAGCCAAATTTCCCAAGAAAATAATGAAACCCTCCAATCAAGAGTGAAATAAGATGCATTTGTGCATGATATTATAAAAAAAATGCTCATTCATCTAAGGGTTGCTAATTCTTTTGTCTTGATTTTAATCCTAAGCTTTAGGTGAGGTTATAAGTTGTTTAATTTTTATTTTGAGTTGTTAAGTTGGGTAAAAGATTTACTTTTTCCTAAAGAGCCTAATCCACATCCAGGCTAAACATAAATCAAGAATGAAACTAGAAACAGCATGCCATTTAATGCACATGCTAAAAAAATCATCAATCAATTTTTAAATCTAATCGCAAAAAGAATAAAAGGCCGTTGTGGTTGGGCACCACCACACAAACCCAAAAATATCAAATCGGGTAATGAGCTCGCCCTTATACAACTGAATTAAATTATAAGAATTTATTATTATGGGGTCTTCAAACTTTATTTCTTTCTTCTTTTCTTCTTTCTTCTTCTTCTTTTCTTCTTCTTCTTTTTTTTCTTTTTCTTCTTTAGGTTCCTTCTTTTGGATGGTTGGAAGGTAGATTCTCCAAGGCTTCACATGGTTTATAAGACAGTATATTATGACCAAAGCTCATCCTAATCCCCATAATAATCATTCTAAAATCCTAATTACACAAATTTACATGAAAAGGAAAACTGGAAATCTAACTAACACTTGCAAAACAAAGGTTAGCTAAAACAAACCACACAAATCCCAAGCATGTATATTAGACTTATCACCCCACATATGGGTGACTAAGTCCACCTACCCTATTGGATTATGCTTAGGGGTATAAAGCACCTGCAAGCAAAAGCATTTATATTTTTTACTTATGATAGCACCCCTTAAGCACAATCTCCTGCATAAAAGAATAGTTAAACTAAGAAAATCCTACCATTTATTCTATGAACATACATCCTAACATCCAGTCTAAAACATATATCACAATACAAAACAAACATCAAACTATGCACCATCCTAACCTAAGGCTAGAAGTGATGACTTAGGCTAATGTGTGTGCTTTGAAAGCTTGTGTGGTATGCTTAGCTATGGCTTTAGGTTCAAAATTTTTATGTGTGAAGAACATGTTCAACTTAGAGGAGGGTTTCATTTAAGTTGTTTAGCTATTTTGGGTTGATTTTATTTCTTGTTTTTATTTAGTTTAAGTGGATCCTATAATTAATTACTAAGTTATGAAGAGAGGGAAAGAGAAGGAGACTTCTCTTTCCTTCCCTAACCTAAGTAATTTTCTAAAGTAGGTTCACATTTTTAATCTTATTTAGGTGAATGTTTTGATTAAATCCTTTAATTAATCCTATGTTTAGATGAACTCTAAACAAACCTATTAAAAAAAAAAGGCATTTTAAGATTAAATAAAATGAACCAAAATTCACATAACATGCATTCCTTCATTTCTTTCCCAACATATATAACATGCATATGGATGAGCCCTAAGCATATCTATACATACAAATAAGAGTATTTAACACACTTTATGATGCATGCTAAGTAATCCATTTAAGGAAATTTAGAAGTTGAATATGCATGATTTTCTTAGGTAGAGAGGGGTTTCCTTATCCAAATTTTCACATGCACACATGAAGTAAGAAAGGCATAAGTGAGTATAGCATCATTGTTAACTAGAGGTATGCAAAAGTCTTGCAACCTTGGGGTTGTCCATACTAATATACCACTTTCCTTAAATGCAAACATATGTATAAAAGAAATGAAATAGAAAAGGAGAATGCAAAAGTTGTATTAATTGATTCATTTAGTTTATGCAATTTATGTATGCAAGTATAGGTAGCCCTTCTTAGGTGATAGCATAGGGATGAATATGATATGGAATTAAGTAAGTGTTAGGTTCTTTTCAAATGAACCATACACCTCACCAAATTCCTATTCAAAATTATACTAACATAAGAAAGAAAGGAAACCTATGTTAAGCATACCTCTATAATCTTCCACATGCAAGCTTATAATTAAAGTAAAGGTAGCACACTTTTAGATTTGGTATTTTATTTATATGTTTTAAAAATAATTTGGATTTAATAGTGATAATAGCCATTCATATTTCTACTTTAGCCAACACATGCAAATTTGACATAAAGTAAACAATTTCATTTTAAATTTTGAATTTTAAAGTTATGAATGCATGACATCACATGACATACAACTTAACATGTTGGGGAAAGAATTAAAGTAATGAAAGCATGTAAACAAGTTCACTTCACTTAAATCCTAAATACATTCTTATAAAATAGAAAAGTTTTAAATAAATCAAAGTGAATTCAAAGTGATTTTTGTTTAGTTTGGAGTTTGATTTAATTTTGAAAAGATGAGATGAGTTTGCTATTCCTAACCCATTCCCACATTTGTTGATATTTTTGTTTAACTTTTAGATAATTAGATCCATTTTATGCATTGATTAGGTAGGGTATGAATTAAGTAATTTAATTAACCCTTACCTTCACCACCTTACAATAATTAACCAAATAATTATGAGCCAATGAGATGGCATAAAAACTCACAAGGAATTTAAATTTGCAATGCACTTAATAAGAAAGTGGCCTAAAGCAATTTAACTCACAATTAAAAGTTAATTAAGTTAAAGGGTTTAGCTTAAGTAATTTCAAAACACCCTTTCATACTTATGAATTGGGTTTTGATTTCCTTAATTGAACTTAGGTTGTTAAACACATAAGCATCTACCCAAAGTAGATTAATTAAGTTCTGAAACTTTTTAGAATTTTTAGAAATTAATTAAGGGGATAATTAATGAATTAACCCTTAATTAAAAGGAGATTAAGGAGAGAAGAGGGGGTTTAGGGAATAGCTTAGGCGAAATGCCCCAAAATTATTCTATAAGCCTCCTACTTATTGGATCTAACCTTAATCAACCATAATCATGGATCAAAACCACTAATAATACCCTATTTATGCTTAATTACATAAGGAGGGTAATTAAAAATCCATATAATTCTCTAATTAAAGCCTTCAATAAATAAATAAAATTGGGAGGCAGAAGTCATCTCCTAAAATATACCCAAGATGTTTGGGATTAATCAGAGGCTTAATTAAAAAGTAATTAGCAAAATGAAGTTTCCAACAAAACCCAAATGCAAAAAAAAAATTCAAAACCCATTGAAATTAATTTTAAAATATTCTAGGTTGAATTATCTTTCCATAGGATTTTATTTCATAATTTTTTGAATTTTCTATTGGGAGTTATGAATTTTGGAAGATCCCTGAATTAATTAGCATTAATTAAAACATCCTAACTAATCCACTAGCTCACGGTACGACGCGTGGTGGTGGCAGTTAGCGCGCTTTACATACATCATGCTGTGAGGGGTTTACTTAAGTTGTCAAATCCCCAAAGGTGGCTTACGGCGCACGCAGTTTGATCTCTACCATCCGATCAAAGATTGAATGGCTAGAGATCTCCCATTTTAAAATGGATAATGGATATATAAATGTGGCAACTTATCTCGGCCGTCCATCCAAAATGTAGAGATGAACGGCTGAGATCTCCCAAGTTCTTCCCCTTGATCAACAGAGACCGTCCTTGATCAAGGGAAGATCTGAGCTTGATCGAGCATGGATTGAAACCAAATTCAACCCACACCATCTAAAGCTAAAGAGTGGCACATCTAACGATAAAAAATCCATGAGATTAAAATTTCTTTCACAAAGCTCCACACCACATTGAGTTTAATGGTCAAAAAATCTCATACCTCACTGGAGGTGATCACCAACACGAGTCCCTTAGAGAAGCTGTCGAGACTAAGTGTGTTTAGAGTGAGCACTTGAGTTGATTGGTATATGGACCACCTCCTCCTTAGCTAGCATACAGATTTAATCAAGCTAGGTCCGCCCTTGCCTTTGGAACTTCAAAGAGAGCTTCGGTCCACTCGACTTGCCTCTCTAATGGAGTGTGCAAAAGTAATTAGAGTGAAATTGAGTGAAGAGAAAACTCAATAATGGATTGAGCTCCCCTATTTTCACACTATGCAAAATCAAAAATATCAAATTTAATTTCACTCTAGAAAGCTTGAGGAGGTTGAGGAATGGCTTCTCTAGCTTCCCGAGGTTCAATTGAATTGAGGACTAATAAATTTGAGTTTGTTTAGGGGGAGTATATCCCCCTTGAAGGATCAGATGACCATCCATCCTCTTGCCATTTTGATCCAATTAATCATAGGCAGTGGGTTGTTTGATCAGTTAAGAGTGTGCACATGGTTAGTTTGAGCCAAAGAGTGATTGCCAACCTCCCATGTGCCTGAATTTGAGTGGGAGGGGAATTTTGAATTTTGCATTTTGACCCATGGGGTCGGGTTTGGTCTAGGGACCAAATGGGCTAACCCAAACCCATTGAGTTGGGTGTGCCACTCTTCACTAGGTCCCCTTAAGCTATTAGGAAAGCCTCAAGTGGATGTGAAGAGGGTATGACCAATTTACCCAAGGATTAGGCCAAAATTTGTTCTATGGCCTAGGGGTAGGATGGTCATTTTGCTAATTTTCTCTTTGGATATGTTGGGTATGCGGAGCAATTAGGTTTGTCCAAGTATCATGATATTTGGATTTTATTTGATGGGGTTTGGCTTATATTGACCCATTTAGGTTAAAATGGGTCAACTTCGATCAAGTTGACCAATTAGTCAAATTGGGCCAAACTAAGGGTTGGGTAAAGTTCATATGACCATTTGAAATATTTTGGTGGCTTTGGTTTGATTCAATTTGGTATAGTTTTGAATTTGGCTCATATGACTTTATCTAGGTCAAATGGGTCAAGTTGACCTATTTGACCCATTTGACCTATTTGAGGTAGGTCAATTTGGTTGGGTCTAAGATCAATTGGGTTAGGTTAGGTCTAGTTGGCCAATTGAGACTTTGTTCAAGTTCCACAAGTGGTTTGGAATGAACTTGACCCATTGGTTTGGATCAATTTGGCTTAGATCAAGTTTTGACACATTTTGACCCTTTAGGTCAAAAAGGGTCAACTTGGGTTAAGTGGCCAATTGGGCTAGGTTAGGCTCAAATGTTGGCTTGGTCAAGTTCAAACATAGGTCATGAGTGAACTTAGATCAATGGTTTCAATCAATTTGGCCTATGGTGAAAATTTGCTCTGTTAAGTTTCATTTTGGGCTAAGTGTTGACTTGGTAAACTCTTAAGTTTGACTTGGTTTGACCCAATTTATTTGATTGATCATCCCATATTGATTGTTGATTATGATGAGATGGATATATGAGTTTCGTTCAATCCAATTTGGTTAGGATTAGAATTTGGCTCATAAGGGTACTTTAGGTCACTTTCGATCAACTGAGCTTAAGTGGGTCAAATGGCTTGGTCAAGCTTGATTTGAGCTTGATTAATCTTGTATATGGACTTATGATTGAAATATAAATCCATTTACAAGTGGTTTGAAGTCAAATGGGTTTTGATCCATTTGAGAATTTTATATTCAAAGAGAAGAATATGAAAGGGTTTTTTGATTTTGACTTGATTGTTTGATTGAAGTTTGATTTATATTTGGACTCATGATTGTAGGTTTGATTGAATCATAAGAGAAAATCAAGGGTTTGAATTGATTTGATCATGATTTAGGCTAAGTCCATTGAAAGGGATTTAAAGGACTTAGGAAAATTTTGAAGTTTGAATTTGGTTTGATTGGTTTATATTTATATTTCATTTATATATGGTAATATAAATGAGAATATAAATAAGTTTTGAGATAATCCCATGAGTTTGAATTGATTTGATGATGATTTAGGCTAAGTTCATTAATGTAAAAATTAAAGGACTTAGGAAAATTTCATGAATTGATTTTGAATTTGAGGGTTTGATTTGAATTTATATTTCATTTATATATATGAATATAAATGAGAATATAAATGAATTATGAGAAAATATCAAAGATTTGATTTGGTTTAGATATGATTTAGGTTAAATCCTTAAGGGAAAACTTAATGGACTTAGAAAAATTTCATGAATTGAGTTTGAATTTTGAGTTTAGTTTCATTGGTTTGAATTTAAATTTCATTTATATATAGAAAGATAAATGAGAATATAAATGAATTATGAGAAAATCTCAATTGATTTGATCATGATCATGAGTTAAGTCCTTAAAGGAAAATTTAAGGACTTTTGAAATTTTGGACTTATGAATGTTTATGGATATTGATCATGAGTTTCAATCATGGATTTCAATGACATGGAGTTGATTTGAATTTGGAGAAAATCAATTAGAATTGATTTGGGGTTTGACTTGAAGGAAGGAAGTGAGGGATGGTTCAAGCTAAGGGTAGGTAGATTTTCCTAACACTCATAAGGCATGATCTATTCCTATGGATAACTCTTCTAAGTCTTCTAGGGCTAGGTTGAGTGCCCACCTAATCACTAGATGTGTCTTAAGACTAAGGAACTCTTAAAGTCTAAGAGAAGTCCTAAGCCTAACATGGAGGGGTTGAGAGCTCATTCTAAAAATGAGGTCAACAAAGGGTGCTCAATAGGTGTGGTGTGACTGACCAGGAACACCGGACATATTGGTGTTGACCGAAATGATCAACAACGCACTGAAAGATCACAAGCACTAACATTGAAAATCTATCCTTAGCCCAAGGCATAGAGAGAATCAAGAACTTAATGCAATGTGACTCTACTTATGTCCAAGACATAAGGGAGAGGGAAGAATCCACTCCTTCCACTAGGGAAGCAGGTTCAAGTCATCCACAAGGGGATAAAAGGTTTGATTTGATTTCAATCTCACTAAGGAGAGATCTCTATTGGGTTAGAGGGTTGAATTTGTTTTGAAATTTGTTAGGTTTGAATTTTGAGATTAACCCTATTAGTTTGTGATGAAATGCATTGAGTAGGAGCCATGGAAGCCCAGACCTAACTCAGATTTACCAATCTAAAGGGGTAGTCTACTTTACACATAGTAGGACTAGCCAACCAAAGGGAAAAATGCCTTTCGGTATGCAGTAGCTATACTAGGAAGAAAATGTAATAGACTTACGTCCTCCAAAGTAGAGACCAGTTGCTGGGGTAATCTATTGGAAAGGCAACAGATTGAACCCAACCTAAGGTTGACTATTGAGTGAATGCCGCTAAGGGACTTAGATCAGCTCAAAGATAGTCAACATTAATTTCATTTTTCAATTTTGTTTATTTTGATGGATTCCATTAGTTTGTGATGGATCAAATTGAGAAGGAGCTCATATCAGCCTAGATCTATCTCAAATTTACTGAACCAAAGGGAGTAGCTTCCCAATCGATGGGAGAACTATCCAACCAAAAGGAGTGCCTTTCGGTAGCAATGATCAATTGAAGGGAAGAAAGCTCAGGGACTCACATCTTCCACTAGAAAAGACCATTGGGGTGATCAATTTTTTTGGGCAACAAATCAAACCCGACCTAGGGTTGCCCGTCAGTTTGTGATAATTATGCTAGAAAGAATGAGTCATAATCTTACATCTTCCAAAGCAGAATGATTGCCAGGGTAACTTGCTCATGGAAAAATAGATTGAACCCAACCTAAGGGTGACTACAGTGCAAGTACCAACCTAGGAATTTATCTCAACTCAAGTAGTCAGGCAATTCCTATAGGGAGTTCTGCTGACACTACCCTAAAGATAGGATGCCTACTTGGAAAAGGGGCCCTTTTGAATTCCTAATCCACAAGAGAATTTATTTTGTTTATTTATTTTAGTTTGTTTTTCATGGACCCTATTAGTTTGCTAGGGATCAAATTGAGAAGGAGCTTATATCAGCCTAGACCTATCACAGATTTACTGAACCAATGGAGAATTTATGCATCCACTAAATAAATCCTCCAACCACAGGGGTGGCTACTAAGAAAGGGGAACTGTCCAATCCAAGAGTAACCCTGGTAATTTTTAAATGGGGTCATAAAGGACTTGATCCAAATAGAGTGCCCGCAGGAGATGGGCTGGTAAAGGCTTAATCCAACACCTGGAGAAAATGACATGGCTAGTCATAAATCTAATAGGCATTCGGTGTCCAACTCAAGGAGAAAGTGCAGGGACTCATATCTGCCAAGAGTGGTGTACTCACCGGGTGAGTCATTGTCTGCATAGCAAACATCAACCAACCTAAGGTGCCCATCAGATTGTAATAATTAGCCTAGGAAGAAAACTCAGGGACTCACATCCTCCTATGGAAATTGACTACTAGGATAGTCTGTCTTTGGCTCGACAAGTGTTATTCGACCTAGGGAGACTACTGAGTGAATGCCACTGGAGGACTTATATCAACTCAAAAGTATTCAAGAGGAAAGGATCCTATGGGGGACTTACCCTAAACCTTAAATATACTCAACCTAATTAATGCATGATGGCTAGTTCAAGAAGAAAGCATGGGGACTCACATCTTCTTAAATAAAGTCAACATGAGGTAGGCTCAAAAGGAAGCTCATACAAGGTGCTTGTTGGTTTGCAATGGTCAAGTTAGGAAGAAAGCACAGGGACTCACATCCTTCAATAAATGACCACTAGGTAACATACTAGTGAGGTAGCATGTAGACCCGACCTAGAGCAGCTAAATGAGTGAGTGCCACAGGGGGCTTGCTCCCACATCAAATAGCTTGAGATAAAATATTTGTGTTTGTTGTTGTGCATGTGTTAAAAGGAATAGGATGCCTCTGGGAGACTTTTACTCTTAAAACACGCTATGGGATTTAATGAGATGGTGCCACGGATGGCAAATAGGATTCCCACTAAGAAAGGATGTCGCTCTCTCACACCTATCTTAGTTATGCTAATCGAAATAGGATGTCTCTCAAGTTCTCTTACACCTATTCTACTAGCATTGGGAGATTGTGTTTGTGTTGTGAAAGAGGGATAGGATGCCACTAGGGGACACTTACACCTACCCTAAACACATCATGGTGAATTCATAAGATAAGCAAATAACACTTTGAAAGAAGAGAAGATTTGATGAATGGAATCAAATTTTGTTCTTTTTATTAATGATTATTTTTCAAACATGATTTATTTCATGGATAATATTTCTTTAGATAGAGCCCATTAATTGGAAGCATCAAGTGTTCCCCTTTACAATCAATAAGTCGATAAGATCCTCCATGGAAGGCCTTCTATGACATAGGGCCTTCCCAAGTGGGTTCAAACTTGCCTCCCATCTTTCGATGGGCAATTCCTCTAGGACCAACAAGTTCTCCTACTTGAAAAGTCCTAGGCACTGCCTTGTTATAAGCTTCAATCATTTTGGCCTTGTACAACTCGAGGTTCTAGCACGCCCATGGGTGACTCTCCTCCAAACTTTTGAGCTCTTCTAACTACAACTTTGCATTTTTCTCTATAGTGATCTTGTTACCCAATGCTATCCTTAGAGACGGGAGTTGAACTTCTAAAGGAAGAATGACTTTGGACCCACACCAAGAAAAAATAGGGTGAGAGTTGAGTTTAGCATGTGTGGTAGGCCCACAAATCTTCAACCAACCGCCATCGCCTTTATTATTATCAAGAGTCTTCTTCAGTATCTGGATGAGAGTTTTGTTGAATGCTTCTGCTAAGCCATTTGCTCTAGGATAGTAAATGGTGGAATATCTCCAATCTATATCGTGTCTTCTAGAGAAGCTGTTGATCTTCATGCTTCTGAATGCGCATATTATCGATATAATTTGGGAGCAAAACCTATATACATGGTTCCAAAAAAATTGAAGCTTGGTGAGTGACCTCTCTGAGTGGGATGGCTTCCACTTGGAAAAGTTGTCGGTAGTAGCTAAGATGAATCGATGCCCCTTAGAAGAAGGAGGATCGATCAGACCCACAATGTCGGTACCCCAACACTCAAATGGCCATGAAGCTAATGCAGGGTGTAGAATGTTTGGTGGTTGGTGGAGGACCACACCGTACACCCAACACTGATGGCATCTCCTAGCTACATCCATGTAATCTGTGATTATCGAAGGCCAGTAGTATCCAAGTCTCTTGATCTTCATCTTCATCTTTGGACCAAATTGATGAGCTTCACATAGACTTGAGTGTACCTTGGTTACAATGCCATGGGCTTCATGTTTGTCTAAACAACATAACGACATTTGGTCAAATGATTGGCGGTACAGGGTGCCATCAATAAGAGAATAGGGGAGAGCTCTCTATTTCACATGATGGGCTTCTGATTTCTCTTGAGGTAGTTTATCGGTGTTCATATAATCTATGAATGATTTCCTCCAATCTAGCTCCTTGTCCATTTTCGCAATCATAACCTCCCCTTCAAGAGAAAGTCTCTCGATGATTTCAGCATCAATAAGGGATAGGACTTGTCTATTTTGGACCCTTATTGAAATGGACTCTTCTTTTAGACATGCCAATTTTTTGACAAGTTTGGCCAAGGCATCTACTACTACATTCTCTGCTCAAGGAACCTTATAGATGGTGACTTGAGAATCGGGCCAACAGCCTTCATGGTATACCGTAGTAATGATGAAGCGCTTTGAGGACTGGACCCACGTTGATGACCAACTAGAGAATCCCCAAAGATGTTGATGCTCTTGACATTGATAGGATGGCTAACCATCAAAAAGCCTCATACTCACTTCATGTTGGTGTAGGGGTTGGAAAGATAATATGGTAATCTCATTACATCGCAGTTTGGAGTTAGAACTATTCCTACCCCTGCCTTTCTTAAGATAATAGATCATGGTGCTTCACCTTTAAGAAAAAAAAGCAGCACCATGAAAATACATCTCCCATCAGTGGTTGTTGGCCTCCCCTAGGTTCATGATTTGTTCATCAGGGAGATCATCACTAAGCAGAGAATCAGTAGGAAGTGGGTGTGTTGTTAAGAAATCTACTAGAGTCTGTCCTTTTATCGCACGGAGGAATACAAATATGATATTGAACTGCGAGAGTATCATGAACCAACATGCCAAATGTCCAGATAGCATTGGTTATGTCATGAGGTACTACAATGGATTGGTTCGGAAGATCAAGTTCACCTTATGAGAAAGCATGTAGTGTCATTGCTTAGCAAAGATCTAGGCAATGTTTCTCAATAGGTGGTTAGTTTCTTCGATGATGGGTGATAGGCGAGATAGTAGTGTGCTTTCCTTCCCTTTGTCATTGGCTTGGGCCAAAAAAGCACCGAGAGAGTCATCCAATGTAGTAGTGTATAGGATGAGTGGCCTACCCAAGAGCGCTAAAACTAGTACTTTGAAGGCATATCTTTGAAGGCACTTTTCAATCCACTTGAACTTGGAATCCTTTTTGACAAGTGCTAAGAATGGCTTGCATCTCCCCGATAGGTTTGAGATAAAGCATCTTAAATATGCCAGCCGTCCTTAAAAGGATCTGAGTTGAGTTAAATTCTTAAGAGGTGGCATTTCTAAGATAGCTCTAATCTTTTCAGGATCTATTTCTATTCCCCGATGTCAAACAACAAACCCAAGGAATTTCCTAGAAGCTACTCTGAATGCACACTTCAGTGGATTCATTTTGAGGTTATATTATCTTAACCATTCAAAAACTACTCTCAAGTCAAAGAGGTGGTCTTCCTTTTCTAAGCTTTTTATTACTTGATAATCAACATAGCACTCAACTTGATGATGGATGAGTTTGTTGAAGATCTGAGTTATGGCCCGTTGGTATGTAGCACTAGCATTTTTAAGGATGAAAGGCATGACCCTATGGCGAAGATTACGATGGGGTTGAAAAGTAGTGTTTCTTTCATCCTCGAGTGTTGACCTCACTTTTGGAGTGAGCTCTTAACCTCTTCTTAAACTTAGGACTCTTCTAGAACCTTTAACTCCTTAGTCATAAGACACTTCTAGTGATTAGGTGAACACTTAACCTAAGCCTAGAGACTTACAAGTGTTAATCATAAGATTAGGCTATACCTTAGGACTTAAGAAAATACCTATCCCATAGCCTAAACCCAATCTAGATATAATTTCTCAAATAAACCCAAATTCAATTCTCAAACTAAATCTCAAATTCAAATTCAAATTCCAAATATAATTTCAAATTTGACTCCAAATGATTGAAACCTAAATCACAAAACCCTTTCTAAGCTATATGAACCACATTCATAAGCTTAGCCAAAACTCCCTTGGATCAAATTAAACTAAATTGATCTCTTTAAAAATCAATTATTTCTTCAGTTATATTCACAAATATAAATGAAATCAAAATTCAAATGACCAAAACTATATCAAAAATTAAATCCAAACTCAATATAAATCCTTTAAGCCAATTCTTTGGACTTAGCCAAATTCTATCTAGATCAAATCAAAACTAATGAATTTTCTCTTGAATCAATCATTCTTTCAATTATCTTCACAAATATAAATGAAATCTACAATCATCAAATCAAATTGAAACCAACCCAAGTCAAACCCAACCTAGCCCTTTTGACTTGAAAATTTCAAATGAACCAAAATTCCTTAGACTCCAAATTGATTATCATTGAATTTATATTCTAATTTAGGGATCATATATAAGTTCAACTAAACTCGAATCAAACCAAAACCAAACCAATTGGCCCACTTAGGTCCACTTGACCCAAAGTGACTTAAAGGACCCATTTGAGCCAACTTCCAATCCAACCCAAATTGGATTGAACCAAGCTCACCAAAACTTTTCATCATGATTGTTGATCACCTTAAGATGATCAATTGCAATCAATTGGGCCAAACCAAGCCCAATTGACCATTTGATCCAAATTGACCCAAATTGACCTAAACGACCAAATCGGGTCAAATCATGATCTAACCCAAATTAATTACAACCAATGGCTCAAGTTCATTCCAAATTGTTATTGAACTTGATAAAAATCATAATTAAACCAAATTTGATCAATCGAGCCCAATTGGTCAACTTGACCCAACCTAGCCCAAATTGGCCTAAAGGGTCAATTTGGCCTAAATCCAAATTAAATCCAAATTAATTCAAACCAAAGATCACATTCATCTTCTATTAGCCAATTGAACATGAATCAACCCATAACCCAAGCTAATTTGGCCAATTTTGGTCAAATGGGTTAATAGACCCAATATGACCCATGATTGACCCCCTTGAAACCAAGCCAAGACCCACTGGGGGATGAACAAACCTGACCCAAACCCATTTATGATCAACCCAAAAACAACCCAACCCATTTAAATCCCTCAAGGATCCTCCCCCACACAGGATTCCACCCAACCTCATTTAACTCCCCCCATCACATGCACTTAACTCCTCCCCAACATTTGTATTGAATAGATCTGATCATATGGTAGCAAGAGTGGATTTTTGAGCAAAAATCTAAACTTCTCAATCAATCCATCATCCATCCCAGCTATCCAAGCAAGATGGCAATCAATTTAGCCAAAAATTCAAAGAGTCGATTTTCGGTCATTTATAAAGGAGGGGAAATGAGGCTTTAGATCTCTTGCTCCCACCACCATTCAGCCCCCAAAAGCTCCTAAAATAAAAAGGAACTCATCCCCCACCTCTTTGAGACATTTTTTAGCTCAAAATTATAAATAATTGATTTTCTAGCGAGGCGACGGTAAACATCGAAGAAGATGATGTTTCGAAAGGAGGCAAGGGTCAAAGATCATTCCAAAGCTTATTCACATACCTAAGAGTTCTCACGGATCTTCACAACTGCCGGAAACCATCCCCGACAAAGTAAATTTTGCCAAACCGTAGCCGGCCTTAGGATTTTGTGTATTTTGTGTTAATTTTCTTGCGATTTTAGAAATTTCCCCTAAATAATACCGCATTTTTACTTTAGATCATCCCAATTAGAAAATAGAAATTTTTTTCGGTGCGAATCGATGCAAAAATGGGCCCATTTATACAAGTTTTCACTTAGAAATCCAATTTTTCCCAAAAAAAAGCTCAAAACACGTTCAGATGGATGGCTCAAATCACGTGGATTGCGATCCGTTTCAAATTGTCGATGCAATGACCGTCGGACATGGTTCTCATGATGGATAGCTCGATAGCGCCGATCAATCCCGCCTCTAGATCACGCGATCAAATTTGATCCCGATTTGTGATTGGCCGCGATAAGCACTTGCATTTTCCCTTCCACAATGATATCTCAAGACTACACATATTCTTTTTTATTAAAAAATTTATTTAAATCGCCTCAAACTTCAAAAATTCATAAAAAATAAAATATTTAACCAAAAAATGCAAACAATTGCTCGTTGCATTCGTCTTTCCTATAGGAATCCAACAAATCAAAAATCTCCAATTTTACAAAGTATTTTGAGCTTAATTTGACTTTTAGTGAAAATCAAATTTCATTAATTAAACCAAAAATATACATATCATATTAAGTTGAAATTTTTATGGATTGAAATTAAAGTTAAAACATACCTATCATAAACATTTCAAGTGAAAAGGACTTTTGGATTGGGAGAAATTAAATTTTAAAGTTCAGATTGTCTATTTTAATAAAATAAATCAAATAAAAATTCAAAAATTTACAAAAATCCTCAAAATAGATTAAATCACTTTAATTGACATCTAGGACTCTAAAAAAATAATGTGATCTTCTGAATCCTAATAAATCTCAAACAAACACTTAAGAGTAGAGTTTAATCAATTAAGGAGTTAATTAAAACACAATCTAAAAATAATTTCAATATCAAATCAAAATTAGAAATGAAATAGCACTTAAGCAATCATTAATCAAATCTCAAATCGAATAATGTCATCCTTAGAGGAAATTTTTGGAGACCCTAATTGTCTACTTTAATCAAGAGTATTCTTAAGAAATTTTCATTCTTTAGGATGTAATTAACTATGGGGGTTTGTCTCCATAGGGAACTTAACAAACCCGGCATAAAATAAACCCTACTGTACTTTTCCATGTAAAGTTGGGGAAAGATCTGCATATTCAAGACCAATCATGCCTTAGGAGTCCTTATTAGGTGATTAGGTCCATTATAGGATGGTGATTTCCACTTTTGAGATAGTACATCATTCTTTAATATCGTACATGATCACTCCAATAAGTACCTCCTAAGATCTACGTGGTGTTCCACATCTCAAAAATAAACACCATAGATTTTTCTAGCGACTCCACTGGGGACGGTTCCTCTCTCCATCTTTAGTAGACAATTATTATCTCCATGCATCGATAGTGGACTTATATTTTATATAAGCCCAAGACTAACATTCTTTTTATTGGCACTTAGCTTATTTCATCCTTAAGCAAAGCTCGCCAACATCCTTTTGGTTTTAGGACCTCACTCTGTGTAGGTATTAAAATCCTTATTGGGTTCCCCCAATAGGTAAAAATTAAAATTAATCAAACAAAGAAGATGACCAAAATTAAGAACCTCTTCACAATTCTAATTGTGAGGCAAGGTTCATTCCATGAATAATAAGAAAATAAAACCCTTCTGTAAAATAACATGTCTTTCTAAAAGTACTTTTTCAAATCAATATAATAAAAGATCTTTACACAATAATTTATAAGAAATTTTCAGAAAAGGCACAAAACACATATAACCAACCTCGTTTAACAAATCCTATGATTATTACATGGAGGTTCTTTTCAAAATCAAAATCAACCATTTTTAATGTCTTTTTCAAAAGCATATTTTCTTTGAATAATCTCCATCCCACACACTCAAATTTGTTGGATGGAGATTCTATTTAACTAAATTATAATATAAAATTGAAACTCCACTTAGCATACCACATGTGCTAGAGTTGAAGTTTCCCTTTTGAAAAGTAATAAATCATACACACAAAAAGAGAAGTCAAGACATATTTGAACCCTCCAAATTTGTTAAGTGAGAGTTTCATTTTCAAAAAAAATCATAAACACATTTGACTTTCACTTAACATACCAAACTTGTTAAGTGAGAGTTTCATCTTCAAAATCATAAACATATTTGACTTTCACTTAACATACCAAAGTTGTTAAGTGAGAGTTTCATTTTCAAAATCACAATCACATTGACTTTCACTTATCATACTAAATTTGTTAAGTGAGAGTTTCATTTTCAAAAATCATAAGCATATTTGACTTTCGCTTAACATACCAAATTTATTAAGTAAAAGTTTCATTTTCAAAATCATAAACACATTTGACTTTCACTTAACATACCAAATTTGTTAAGTGAGGGTCTCTTTTCAACACACATTTGATCCCTATTTTAACATACCAAATTTGTTAAATAAGGATCCAATTTTTCATATCAAACCACTCTTGAGCTTTCACTTAACATACCAAATTTATTAAGTGAGAGTCTCATTCTCAAATAAAAACAAATATATCTCAAACAAATTTGGGGCTTTCACTCAACATACCAAATTTGTTAAGTGGGACTCCCATCTTCAAAGAAAAGTAAATCTATCTCACAATCACACTTGACTTTCATTTAACATACCAAATTTGTTAAATGAAATTCTCATCATCAAACACAAATCAAACACATGTGGCATCTATTTAACATACCAAATTTGTTAAGTAAAAATCCCCATTTTTTAAATCAAAATATCACACAATCAAATCTTCACAAGCAATTATATTTCAAACACACAATTACAATCTCTTCTTAGCATACCCAAATTTGCTAAGTAGAGGTCTTTCAAACTATCAATATTTTCAAACAAGATGCACAAAACATAAATATCTCCAAGAAAATCTCTCCTAAAATTTTAGAACCCCATCCAACTTACCTAAATCGGTTGAGTATGGGTTCTAAATTAAAATCAAATGGCAAAGACTCTCCTCAATATCCAAATCTCTCCAGGGAACCCCACTCAACACATTTGAATCATTGAGTATGGGTTCAAAACTGCAAACTTCTGTTACTTGTGAGGAATAAATATCAAGGCAAAAATCTGATATAAGTTATATTTCCACAAATGCAGACATATAGCTTAGATCAGCCAGTGCAGTCTTTGTAATTTTCACACATGGCAGCTCAGAAGTATGTGTTTACTTTTCCTTTCGGGATGGATTTGGCCTTAGATCGAGTCAGCCTCCCGTAAACTGACTTTGCCTACCTCATTCATTTTGTTCAAAGTTCTGAGGGGGCTAGGATCACTTGTGAGGGGACCACCACAACCGCTAGTGTGTGGTGATGCGTGGTTGGTATCATTGAGATGTCATCTAACTTAGAGTTTCCCTCACTAAAGAGGAAGGTTGTGCCAGTTCCTGTAGCAGTTAAAGTTCTACTACCAATGCACTTAGTGGTTCTTCTGCCCCAAGATGCAAGACCCACTCTGGCTCCTTCCAAGGGGAAGGCTACCCTATCTTCGTGAGTAGTCTCCCCCACTAGGTTGAGTCTAGTCGTGCTCAAGACTCAAGACCACAAGCTGCAAAGATTAAGAGGCATCATGACATAGGGGAGCTAAAGGAAGCTTCCACAGAGAGCTAAGATAGTGTCTCCTCTTATCATGGAGAACAAGTTTCACCCCCTCTCCGATTCTGATGGAGAGGAAGACATTAAGAGGATCTCAATTTCACCTCCACCTGCAGTTCATTTTAACGCTTCTATTAGTGATAAGAGAAGGTTGCATGCTAGCCTTAGATGTTCTATGAGCGGAGCTACTGATCGTGAGTTTGCTTAATTTGATCTCATCCTCATGTGGCTAAACTCATCAGATAGGAGAGGCTAGGGCTCAGTATCACATTACAGTGAGAGAGACGAGGTATGCGGCAGCCTGCCAGCCCCATGGACTTTCTCATGCTATCCTGATCATATCTAATAGCATTCACCGACTACTACCTACCATAAGAGAGAAGAACCTGCCAAGAGAAAGTCGGTGTTGCCTCCACCACAATGATCCACTCCTCATCCATCATGACCTATTCAAGTCCCACCACCCACCGTGCCTATAAAGACACATAAGATAACATCCGGGGAGAAGAAAGCCCCATTGGTGATTCGGTTATAGCCAAAGGGTCCCACTTCATCTACTCCATCGACTGAGGTGAGGGTGAATTCCCCTACTCGACCTCCTACTTTAGACTTGGTAAAGAAGGAGTGGTGACCCCACAGCATTGTGGTTGCACCACACAATTACCACCATCAGAGTTAGTGATCAAGCCAGAAGGGGAAGGGATAGGCAATCCCCATGGTGTAGATCTCCTAGGGACACTACTCCACCCATGAGCGACCATGAGCATGTCTCTGTATCTCCCAGAGCTAGCACTCCAGTGATAGGTGGCATTAAGTGCATCTCCGCGGTGAGCATACCCCTCCATCGGGAGTGTTTGTCCCCCGACATCCATTCTTCATGAGATCATCGCTCAAGATTTTAGAGAAGAGGGAGAAGAGATGCTGATGAAGAGGATACTAGGCTGATCCATAAGGATGATCTCTTGGAGGACGAGTGAAAGTCCATATGGGGTTCCCTCCCAGGGATCAGCATAGCTAGGAGGGTGTTGTAGTTGAGGAAGAAGACACAGCTCATTCAACCCAACACCTTCATCAGCAACTAAGGCAGACAGATGAGCATATCAATAAGATGGAGAAAAGAGTTGAAGACTTGTTAGTAGTAGTCCTAGCACTTCAAGGACAAGCTCATCTGCATGCCTACCCTTAGAGGCACCACCTGAAGTTGTTGCATGTTGGATCCCAAGAGTACATCTCCGTGACAGGATGTGGTAGTTTGCATGAAGGTCAGATAGTACCTCCATACGTGAAAGAGATATAAAGCATATTGTGGAATAATAAGTGAAGGAAGCATTGGCGCAAGCCCGAGGTGGCTCATCTGTTTCAAAGGGTAGACCCTACCTAGAGAATTTGATGTAGTCCAATATCCCAAGGGTTTTGTGCCACCATCCTTCAAGATCTTCGATGGCAGTGGAAACCCTCGATAGTATATATCACACTTTAGAGCTGGCTGTTGTAACGTCAGAGGTATTGATGCACCTCTCTTTCTACTCTTCATTATCAGTCTGTCAGGGATTACATTTGATTGATATTCTAAACTGCCCAATAATTTAGTGAAGCCTTTTGCTGAGTTGGAGCACCTCTTCATCAAGAGGTTTGCTGGAGCCCAGCAAAGGATAATTATGGGTGACCTCATTGTGGTGCAACAAAATCTCAATGAGTCCCTTGTTGATTATATTCTCAGGTGGTGAAACCTGAGTATGAAATGCGAACCACAACTGTCCAACAAAGATGCTATAGAAATTCTTCTCAAGAATATTCATGGCCCGGTTGCTTTCATGGGATTTACAATCAAAACCTTTAAGAAGTTAATCAACAAGGCTAGCTACAAGGAAGCCAAACAGCTCTTACCTTTTCAAGACCAATCATTCAAGCCCAAGCGTAGAAAGCATTCGAAGAAGCCGGTAGTAGTATCGAAAAAAAGGCCGAGCTCAATATGAGAGACCTCATGCATAGCAACCTCCATTGCCACCTTCTCTACCACCACCTCGTCCAGCATACCGACCACCACAACGGCCGCCGCAGCCTCCTCCACAATATACTCAGTAGTGGTACTCATATCCACCGCCAGGTAGCTATTACCCTCTTACTCTTGTCGATAGATTGAATAAGCCATATTCATTCAAGATGGAGGTAGTTAAAAAGATCTTTAAGAATCTCTTAAAGAAACTTGACTTTCAATTACTTGAGCCCAAAAGGCCAGAAGATGTAGGCAAGAGTAATGATCCTAACTATTACCCCTATCGCCACATGGTTAGTCAAGTCTTTGAGGATTGTGTCACCATTAAGGACTGGCTTGAGCGCAGCTACAAGTTAGGAACTATTATTATCCCCAAGGAATACTTGCTAGAACAACTCTCCAGTTCTATCAGAGTAATTCTTGGGGATACTTACGATCCTCTTAAGATAAAAGAAGGTTGGGATATTGTCTTATCCCGAACCTCTAAAAAAGTGGTCTCTAAGATCAAGTAGCTTTCTTTACAGGTGCCTCAGGTAACTCAAACCTCCAACAACAAGGAAGGTTTGCAAGTTGCAAAAGACAACTTGAAGAAGGTGTCACCAAAGAGTGAGCACCTTACTTGCCCTGATAGCAAAGACAACCACCATCCGAATCTAGCTCTCCATCCACCATTGTAGCAACTACTTCTTCCTCCACTAGCTCCTCTTACAATAGAACATTGTAGACAACAAGGGCACTATACCCCTTTCCCCGCTTACTTTATTAGAATTCTATCATGTACCTCCATCTAAGAAGAAATCAATGAATAAAGCTTTCACTTACATATTGTCCACTTCTGATACTTTAGATTTTATTCCTCTCAAAAACTCTCCAAGTCTACAAAATAATAATGATAACTCTAGTTTCGATCATTCTTCTTCTGATTTAGAAATAGATTTCTCATTTCTAAATCACATGGGTTCACCTCTTGAGATCAATTTGGAGTCATCTGACTATGATGATCCCATAGGAGAAGCTATAGGTGAACCTGATGAGCAGGTAGAACTTTCCACTAAATCATCTCACGAAGTCACTGAAGTCAACCTCCATAGTGGCAAAGTTCTACCTCCTAGGGTAGCACCTCAAGATAAGGGTAAGCAAATCATTGGTTCTAAAGAACAGATAGCACCTCCACAAGATGCTCCACCCATGGATATGCTTGTGGAGGATCAAGCCAAGGTTGACTACAATATCCTAGCACATCTTAGAAAGCTATGAACTATGTTAAGCATATATGATGCCCTTATCTTATGCAAAGAGATGAGGGAATCTCTAATCAAGGATTTCCTTGATCTAGAGATATGCTTAGCAAATGACCGCTACAAGGAGGAGGCTCATTCGAGGACACTATGGAGTTACATTCTGATGAAGACTTGCTTCTAGAATGACCAAGCACAACCTCCCCTCTTTACATTACTGGATATTAAGATACGATATCCGAGTTCTTGTTGACTGGTGCATCAATGAATATTATGAGTCTAAAAACTCACTTTGGGGATTTCTCCAAACTTTCGAAAGAGAGGATGATGTTGAGAGGATTCAATGAACAAGAAGAGAGGGCTTTAGGCTCTATAGTGTTGCCATTAGAAGTAAATGATTGAAAGACTACTGCCAAGTTTCATATTATAGACTTAGATACATCTTTCAATGCTTTACTTGGGAGACCATGGATACATGAGAACAATGTGGCTCCATCCTCTCTACATCAGTGCATGAAGTTCATGAGGGGTGGGATTGAATACTACATCAAAGGAGATCTTAAGCCATTCAAAGTTTATGAGGTCAAAATATATGAGGATGCAACCTACTATCTCTCTCAAAATCAACAAGTCTATTCTCATGAACTTGGCAAAAGTTCAAAAATAAAAGAAAAAGAAAAGGAAAAAGAAAAATAAAAGAAAAAAGGAAATGAGAAAGAAAACAAAAGGGAGCGAGAAATAGACTTGGAGGAGAAAGAAGAGCTTGACATTAGATTCCACCCACAATTCGTTACTCCATTTGAACATATGGGTAGGATGACTCGACCTCCACCAGGCAGAGGAAAAGGCAAATCCAAAGGCATGCTTGGGGATAGAAGACCTTCTTATTGGCCACCAAATAAGAGTTATGTCCCTACTACCAGGACTACACATACTATCTATATAGACTTAAAATCTAGTTCATAGGATGAGTCATATTATAATTAGCTAGCACTTCGCAGATCCCCATGCAAGTGACAATTGAGCCAGATAGTGATGAAGACCAGGCTCCTAACCAAAGCATAAGTGTATCCAAGTCTATATGTGAAATATTGAAGCATCAGTTGGGAACTTTAGCTCTAACCATACTTTCCTCACAAAAAGTTGAGGGTTTAGTAGTTAAGAAAGCTCCTAACTCTTCCACAAATGTAAAGGTACAGAAGTTCTTTTTTGGAGCATCACCCTCAAGTCAAGAAGCTGATGTAGAACTTGAGGATGATTCATACAAAGATTTAATAGAATTACCTTTTGATTGGTACTCACCTTGTGATCTTAATTTATCAAAGAAAGGATTAATTCGACAAGCTTGGTCTAAACACAGGTCAAATTACTTTGAAAGGTTATGGGACAACTAATGCAAACATTCAAAATCAAGATCAGGACTAGGATTCGACAAGTGGGTCCAAATGATGATGACATCATTAGTCATCACCAATCATTTGGATCGATAGTTCTTTTCAAATCATGCTAACTCATATGAGGAGGTGTGCTTAGAAACCTTAGATGATCTAAATGACTTTGAAGTCAAGGATGCACCGCTAGAGTTCAAAGAGGAGATCAGATCAACTATCGATGAGCTCAAAAAATCAACCTAGGAACTGAAGAAGATCCATGCCCAACATATATCAGTTCTCTATTGAATGAAAAAGAAACCAATGATTTAGTGAAGCTATTTACTAAGTTTAAGGATTGCTTTGCATGGAGTTATGAAGAGATGCCCGGTCTATCTCCTGACATAGCAATTCATAAACTAGCAATAGAACCTAATGCTAACCCTATCAAGCAGGCTCCAAGATGCATGCAATTAGACATTAAACAGCAGGTCACTTTCGAAATTAAGAAATTAATCGATGATGAATTTATTAGGGAAGAAAAATATCCTACCTGGTTGGCCAGTGTCATCCCAGTTAAGAAAAGAATGGCCAAATTCGCATATGCGTTGATTTTAGGGATCTAAATAAGGCATGTCCTAAGGGTAAATTTATGCTTCCTATATCGAATTAATGGTGGACATCATCTTATCTCATGCAATATTCTCTTTTATGGATGGGTCATCTGGCTACAACCAAATTAAGATGGCCCTAGAGGATGAAAGAAACACCTCAACCCCAATCGAATCTATTATTATAAGGTCATGCCTTTCACTTAAAATGCCGGTCACATACCATGCACTCAAATCTTCGATGAACTCATTCATCATCATTGAATGCTATGTTGATGATCTCATTGTCAAAAGCAAAGAAAAGGAAGACCATCTCTTTAACTTGAGAGTAGTTTTTGAATGGTTAATATAATACAACCTAAAAATGAACCCCCTAAAGTGTGCATTTGGAGTAGCTTCAAAAAACTTCCTTAGGTTTGTTTTCCGACACCGGAGAATTGAAATTGACCCGAAAAAGATCAAAGCGATATTCGAATTGCTACTCCCTAAAAGCCTAACACAACTCAGGTCATTCCAAGGGTGGTTGGCATCTAAGATGCTTCATTTCTAACTTATCGAAGATGCCAACCATTCTCGGCACTTATCAAAAAGGATGCCAAGTCAAATGGGATGATAAGTGTCAGCATGCTTTCAAAGACATCAAGCAATATCTGATGATGCCACCAGTTCTAACAGCCCCTATCTCGAGCAAGCTGCTCATATTATATATAGCTGCATTAGATGACTCCCTTGGCACTTTATTGGCTCAAACCAATGAAGAAGGGAAGGAGAACGCTCTCTATTATCTTAGTCATTATCTAATCCCTACTAAGGTAAACTATCCACCTATTGAAAAACACTGCCTAGCTTTAATCTTTGCATCCCAAAACCTACAGCACTACATGCTTTTTCATAAGGTGAACTTGATCTCTAGAGTCAATCCACTATAATATCTCATGACACAACCGACCTTATCTGGACGGTTGGCATGTTGGTCCATGATTTTATCTCAGTTTGATATAACATTTGTACCCCTCCGTGCCATAAAAGGATAAGCACTTGCAGATTTCTTAATAGCGCATCAACTCCCAACTGACTCTCGGCTTAATGATGATCTCCCCAATGAAAAAATCATGAACTTAGGGGGTACTAGTGCTCGCCGTTGGGAGATGTACTTTGATGATGCAGCTTCCTCTCAAAGAGGAGAAGAACCACAATTTACTATCCCAAGGAAGGCAGGGGTAGGAATAGTTCTCCTAACTCACCGCAATGTGATGAGATTCTCATATCATCTCTCCAATCCATGCACCAATAAAAAAGTCAATATGAGGCTCGATTGTGGTCTGAGTTAGTCATTACACTATGCATCCAGAGTATCAACATCTTTAGGGATTCTAAGTTAGTCATCAACCAAATCATTAGATCTTATAAAGTTCTAAAGCCTAAGCTCCATCATTACCACAAGTATACCATGAAATTATTGGCCCAAATCCTAGAGGTTACCACCTACAAGATTCTTCGAGGAGAGAATGCAGTAGCAGATGCATTAGCCAAGCTTGACAAAGAGTTGGCATGTATAAAATATGATTTCATTCCAATAAGGGTTCAAAATAGACAAGTCTTATCCCTTATTGATGTTGAACTCATCGAGATTCTCTCTTGAAGGGGAGTTTTCCATTTTCATAAAGGATGAGGAGTCAGATTGGAGGCAACCATTCATATATTATTTAAATGTAGGCAAACTACCTCAAGAGAAATCACTAGCACACCAAGTGAAGCGGAGAGCCCTTTCCTATACACTTGTAGGTGGCACCTTGTACCAACAGTCCTTCGATCATATGTGGTTACGTTGTTTGGAAAAACATGAATCCCGTAGGATCGTGATCGAGGTACACTCAGGTTTATGTAGAACACAGCAATCCGGTCCGAAGATGAAAGCCAATATTAAGAGATGAGGATACTACTAGCTTTCGATGATCACAGACTGCATGGACGTAGCTAGGAGATGCCACCAATGTCAGGTACATGGTGTGGTCCTACATCAACCACCCAACATTTTACATCCTACATTGGCCTCATGGCCATTTGAGTGTTGGGTAATGACATTGTGGTCCGACCATCCTCCTTCCAAAGGTCATCGATTCATTCTAGCATCGACTACTTTTCCAAGTGGGCGAGGCAATCCACAAGAGTCATACCAACATGTGCTCCATTTTTCAAAAAAGCATATATAGGTTTGGGGTGCCTTGATAAATTATATCCGATAATGGTACTGCATTCAGAAGCACTAAAATTCAATAACTTTTCTAAGAGACAGCATAGATTGGAGATATTCTACCATCTACTACACAAGGGCAAATTGGTTAGCAGAAGCCTTCAACAAAATCCTCATTCAAATATTGAAGAAGACACTAAATGACAATAAACGATCATGGCATGAATAGTTGGTTGAAGCCTTATGGGCCTACCGTACCACACATAGATCTCCAACTCAATCTACCCATTTCTCCCTTGTGTATGGGTCCGAAGCCATTCTACCATTAGAAGTCCAACTCCCATCACTAAGGATAGCCATGGGAAGCAAAATCACAACAGAACAAAACACCAAGTTATGGTTGGAAGAGCTTGAAGGTTTGGAGAAGAGACGCCTACAGGCATGCCAAAACCTCGAGTTATATAAAGTTAAGATGATTCAAGCTTATAACAAGTTGGTCCGTCCTAGAGCTTTTCAAGTAGGAGAGCTTATTTTAGCTCTAAGGAGGCCAATTGTTGCCCGTCAAAAGATAGGAGGTAAGTTTGAACTCACTTGGGAAGGCCCTTATGCCATAAAGAAGGCCTACCAAGGAGGGTCTTACCAACTCATAAATTGTAAAGGAGAGCGTCCGATGCTTCCAATCAATGGGCTCTACTTAAAGAAATACTATCCATAAATTTTGTTTGAAAATAAATATCAATTAAACATCTTTTCATCTCAAATTTCATTTCTTTTGTGTTAAAAATATCTTTTGCTTGTGAATCTGCCACGTTGTATTTAGGATAGGTGTAAGAGAACCCAAGCAAAATCCTATTCCCTCTTTCACAACACAAATAAACATATATCTTTTGTCTCAGTCTATTTTGATGTGGGAGCAAGCCCCTTGTGGCACTCAGTCATTAGCTGCTCTAGGTTGGGTCTGCATGCTACCTCACAAGTATGTCACCCCAGTGGTCACTTGTTGGAGGATGTGAGTCCCCATACTTTCTTCATAACTTGGCCATTACAAACCAATGAGTGCCTCATTAGTACGATAGATTTCACTGCCCATCCAGTGAGCTATCTCATGTTGACTTTGCTTAAGGAGATGTGAGTCCCTATGCTTTCTTCTTGAACTAGCCATCATACACTAACTAGGTTCAGTATATTTGAGGTTTAGGGTAAGTCCCCTGAGGCTCTCTTTCCTCTTGACTACATTTGACATGTCCCCCTTCAAGTATTCACTCAGTCTCCTTAGGTTGATGAGAAGACGCACTATCCCAACGATCAATTTTTCTTTAAAAAGATGTAAGCCTACATGCCTTCTTTCTAGATTGATTATCGCAAACTAATGGGCACCTTAGGTTGGTTGGTTATTGTCATGCTGAGGGTGACCCACCCGGTGGATGCACCACTCTCAAGATGAGCTTTTCTTTGAGTTGGCCACCAATACCTATTTAATATGACTAGCCATGTCATTTCTCCAAGGTGTTGATTAAGCCTTTAGCTCTTTCCCCACGGACATTCTATTTGGATCACGCCCTGACCCCATTTAGAGATTACCGTTACTTTTGGATTGATAGCCCCTTTCCTAGGCCACCCCCGTGGTTAGAGAATTTGTTCCAGATGCAGATTCTTCGGTTTTAAAATATTTGTCTAGGCTAATATAAGCTCTTTCTTAGTTTGATCCCTCACAAACCAACAAGGTCCACGTTAAAACAAACTAAACAAACAAACAAAATTAATTCGCTTGTGGATTAGGAATTCAACCCCCTGGTGGCCCCTTTCCCAAGCAGGCATCCTATCTTTAGGCGGTCGAAGACTCCTATAGGAATTACCTTACTACTTGAGTTGAGATAAGTCTGGGTCGCACTCTCATTCCCCTTAGGTCGTTCAACTTGTTGTGCCACCAATGAGTTACTTCGCCTTTGCTTTGAAAGATATAAGTCTATTGTGTATTCTTTCCAAAGATCGGCAAACCAATGAAGCCCAGTCGTGTCGATTTGTTGCACAAGTGATCGATCAATCTAGTGGTTCCTTATTTAGGAAGATGTGAGTCCCCACTCTTTCTTCCTAACTTGACCATTGCAAATCGAAAGGCACCCCCTTAGGTTGGTTAGCTCTACCTCACAGCCGGTAGACTATTCCTTTGGATTTGTAAATCTAAGGTAAGTTTAGGCTGATATTAGCTCCTTCTTAGTAGATTCATTACACACCGATAGGGTCCATCTAAAATTAAATTAATTTTAACTATTCTTAAGTCGATATGAGTCCACATTGGCATTCGCTCAAATAATCACCCTAAGTAGGGATTGATCTATTGCGCCATCAATAGATCACCCCAACGGCTGATCCCTACTTCTAAAGATGTAAGTCTGCTACACTTTCTTCCTAGTACAGTTATTATACAGTGAAAGGAAACCCTTATGTGGGATAGTCCTACCTTGCGGCTGGTAAGCTACCCTTTTATATTTGTAAATTTGAGACAGGTCAAGGCTGACATAGCCCCTTCTTAGTAGGTCCATCGCATGCCAACATGGTCCATAATATAACACACTGAATTAAACTAAATCAATTCAAATCAAATCAATATAAATTAAATAAATCATTAGATACTCAGTTGAGAAGATAAAGACTAAGAGTCACCTTAGTAGGGTTTGATTGCACCATCATCCCCAACAGATCATTACTTTGGAAGATGTAAGTCTACTATGTCTTCTCCCTAGTATAGTCATTGCACACCAAAAGGTAACCCCTTAGGTCGGATAGTCCTACCTTATGGCAGGTAGACTACCCCTTTGGACTAATAAATCTAAGACAGGCCAAGGCCTCTGTGGCTCCTTCTTAATGTAGTCCATCGCACATCGATAAGGTCCATAACAAAATAAATTCAAAACCATTCTCCCCAATGGAATCAAATTAAACATATCAAATAATCCAAATTTCTCTCAAGTGAAGCGCAAATCAAATTGCATCTCTAGTGGATCTTAGATCTAAATCAAACAAATTCAATCGAGTGTACATCCCTAATGGATATGCCCTCAATCTAGAACCCTTCTCTCCAGTGGAGCCATAATAAATTAAACTAACCTCCATAGTGGAGTCTAATCAAACAAATCAAAGAAATCTAATCAAATTTTTATCCCCAGGGGATACATGCCCAAACAAATCGTACTCATAATCAAACTCAAATTCATATCCCCAATGGATTGCTTAAACCTGTTTCCCTAGAGGAAAGTTCATGTACTCAATCCCCAACAGATTATTTCTTGCTCTCTTATTCCCTTGGCATAATGAGAGCTGCATCACACTAAGATTGTGATTCTATCTACCTTTCAAATCTAGGTATAGATCACTTTTGTTGTTTGTCGCAATCTTTTGGATGTTGTTGATCATTTCGGTCAACGCCAACACGTGCGCTGTGCCACACACACCTTTGGGGTCCTTTTGTTGACCTCACTTTTGGAGTGAGCTCTTAACCTCCTCTTCTTAGACTTAGGACTCTTCTAGAAACTAAGAACGCCTTAGTCATAAGACACTTCTAGTTATTAGGTGAACACTTAACCTAAGCCTAGAGACTTAGAAGTGTTAATCATAAGATTAGGTTATGCCTTAGGACTTAAGAAAATTACCTATCCCATAGCCAAAATCCAATCTAGATACACTTTCTCAAATCAAACCTAGATTTAATTCCCAAACCAAATCTCAAATTCAAATTCAAATTCCAAATATAATTTCAAATTTGACTCCAAATGATTGAAACCCAAAATCAAATTCAAATCCTAAAACACTTCCTAAGCCATATGAACCACATTCATAAGCTTAGACAAAACTCCCATAGATCAAATCAAACTCAATTGATCTCTTTATAAATCAATTATTCCTTCATTTATATTCACAAATATAAATAAAATCCAAATTCAAATGACCAAAACTAAATCGAAAATCAAATCCAAACTATATCTAAACCCTTTAAGCCAATTCTTTGGACTTAGCAAAATTTTATCCATATCAAGTCAAAACTAATGAATTTTTCCTTGAATCAATCATTCATTCAATTATCAACCCAAAAATAAATGAAATCTATTATCATCAAATCAAATCGAAACCAACCCAAGTCAAACCCAACCTTGCCCTTTTGACTTGAAAATTTCAAATGAGCCAAAATCCCTTAGACTCAAATTGATTGTTGTTGAATTTATATTCAATCTAGGGCTCATATATAAGTTCAACTAAACTCGAATCAAACCAAAATCAAACCACTAACCCACTTAGGTCCACTTGACCCAAAGTGACCTAAAGGACCCATTTGACTCCATTCCAACCCAAATTGGATTGAACCAAGCTCACCAAAACATTCCACCATGATTGTTTATCACCCTAGGATGATCTATTGCAATCAATTGAGTCAAACCAAGCCCAACTGGCCATTTGATCCAAATTAACCCAAATTAGCCTAAAGGACCAAATCGGGTCAAATCATGATCTAACCCAAATCAATTGCAACCAATGGCTCAAGTTCATTCCAAATTGATTATTGAACTTGACCAAAGCCATAATTAAACCCAATTTGATCAATCAAGCCCAATTGGTCAACTTGACCCAACCTAGCCCAAATTGCCTAAAGAGTCAATTTGGCTTCAAATTAAATCCAAATTAATTCAAACAAAGATCACATTCATCTTCAATTAGTCATTTGAACATGAATCAACCCATAACCCAAGTTAATTTGGCTAATTTTGTCAAATCAATTTGACCCAATATGACCCATATGACCCAAATCGCCAAATCAAAACCAAGCCAAGACCCATTGGATCAAACCCACAAACCCATTTGGGATCAACCCAAAATCAACCCAACTCATTTAAATCCCTCATGGATCCTCCTCCACATAGGATTCCACCCAACCTCATTTAATTCTCCCATAACATGCACTTAACTCCTTCCCAACATTTGCATTTAATAGATCTGATCATATGGCAGTAAGAGAGGACTTCAAAGCAAAAAATCCAAAGTCTTCAATCAATCCATCATCCAACCCAACCACCCAAGCAAGATGACAATCAATTTGGAGCCAAAAAAATTTAAAAAAGAGTTAATTTTTGGCCATTATAAAAGGAGGGGGAAATGAGACTTTAGATCTCTTGCTCTCACCACCATTCAGCCGCCAAAAGCTCCCCAAACTAAAATGGAACCCATCCCTCATCACATTGAGCCATTTTTGAGCTCAAAAACACAAATAGTTACTTTTACGGTGAGGCGATGGTAAACATCAGAGAAGATGACATTCCGAAAGGAGGCAAGGGTCCAAGATCATTCCAAAGCTTCTTCACATACCAAAGAGTTCACTCGGATCTTCACCGCCGCCAGAAACCATCCCCGATGAGATAAATTTTGCCAAACCGTAGCCGACTTTAGGATTTCGCGTATTTTGTGTTAATTTTCTTGCAATTTTAGGAATTTCCCTTAGATAATCATGCATTTTTACTTTAACTCATCCCAATTAGAAAAATTTGGTGTGAATTGATGTGAAAACGGGTCCATTTGGATAAGTTTTCACTTAGAAATCCCATTTTTTCCTAAAAAAAAGCCTGAAAACACTGTTCATCACCGTCGTGCTATAGCCATTGTTTGATCCCGTGGTTCGAGGGATTACATGGCTCAGATCACTCATGAATCGCACCATCCGAGCCTTCGATCGCTGATCGATCCGGACGGTCACGCTTTCACGACACGCTCGATCGCGATCCTAGCCTCCTGGATCGCCATCGATCGACCCATTTAATCTATAATCAAACAGTCTAGAGCGAGCTGTGGGTCATTTTCACTTCCTGCCCAACGGCTGACGTTAGCGCCGCGCATATTCCTTTTCATAAAAATAAATAAATTTTAATTTTAATTACCTAAAACTTCAAAAATTTATAAAACATAAAATATTTATCCAAAATTATAAATAAAAGCTTGTTGGATTTGCTTTCCGAGAAGAATCCAACAAACCCAAAATTGCCAAATTTTATGAAGTATTTTAAGTTAATTTGAGTTTTAGTGAAAATTAAATTTCATTAATTAAACCAAAAATATATAACATATTAAGCTAAAATTTTTAGGGATTAAAACTATAGTTAAAACACACCTACCATAAAATTTCAAGTGAAAAAAACTTTTAGCTTAGGAAAAATTAAATTTTGAATTTTAGATTGTTTATTTTAATAAAATAAATCAAATAAAAATTCAGAAATTTACAAAAATCCTCAAAATATCTTTAATCACTTCAATTGACATCTAGGACTCTAGAAAAATAATGTGATTTTCTGAATCATAATGAATGTCAAACAAACACTTAAGAGTAGAGTTTAATCAATTAAAGAGTTAATTAAAACATAATCTAAAAATAATTTAAATATCAAATCAAAATTAAAATGAAAGACTTAAGCAATCATTAATTAAACCTCAAATTAGAATAATATCATCTTAGAAATTAAATTAAATATGATTAAACCTATTTAAGTTAATAAAACTCAATTAAATGATTAAATCTTAAATCAAACTCAAAATTCAACAAATTTAGGAAACTTTAATATCGGCCAAAGTAATATAACTAAACCTACACTAAGCATGGAGTCTTAATCATATGATACCCCTTAATGAGTATAAATAAACTCAAACTAATTAATCATTAAATAAACTAAAAAATCAAATTGATTAATAAACCAATACAACATAATCATTTAATACTAATCAATTAAACCAAATTAAAGTAAACTTAATTAACATATGATTAAATCACATCCATTTGGAATAAGATAATTAATTAAACATTAAATATTTCAACCTAATAATTAAATCAAACATGTTAATGAAATCAAACAAACATAATAAATGAATCAAATAAAATAAAACTCTAATCATAAATAATCAAACTTAATTGAAATGAAATAAATAATTAACTCACTTAATAATAATGATCATGATAATAATAATCCTTTAATCAAATAAAACTTAAGTAAACACTTAACTAAATCAAAACACTCATATGAGGAAAATTATGTCATTAATTAAATAAATCTTTGATTAATCTAATGATTTAAAAAAGTTTAATTACCCTTTATCAAACTTAATTAGTAAAACATCTAATTAATGCAAACTTAATGAATTAATCCATCATATTAATTAATCAAATTAATTTAAATAAGTTACATTAAAGCTAACTCTAAATTAATTAAATCAAACCCAATTAAATTTAAAATCACACCTCAAGTAAACTAATAATTAAAAATTAATCATATTAAACCTAAGCAATCAAACAAAAAAAAAATCTATAAATACAAAACCTAAATTAAACCTAAGTCATTAATCTCTAATTAAACAAACCCATTAATTAATCTAATAATTTAAAATTTTAATTACCCTTAATCAAACTTAATTATTCAAACATCTAATTAATGCAAACTTAATAAATTGATCCATCATCTTAATAAACCAATTTAATTTTATAAATCACATTAAAATTAATTCAAATAAACACTTAATTAATCCAATGGTTAATTTAATCACACCTATTAAATAAACTAATTAAATAAATTAAATTAATCATATTAAACTTAAGTTTAATCAAAAATAAAATGTAATTAAATGCTAATCAAATCCTAATTTAAACGTAAATCATTAACTCATTAACTACATCATTAACTTAAATAAATATGAAATCAAATTAAAAATTAAACAAATCTTTATTTAATTTAATAATTAATCACACCTCTTAAATAAAATAATTAAGTTAATTAAAGTAATCACATCAAACATCAAACATAAATGTAATTAAATAATAATCAAAACCTAAATAAAACCTAAATTATTAAGTCATTAATTACATCATTAGTCTAAACAAATATGAGACCAAATTGAAAATTAAACAAACCTTTATAATTAACATAAATACACTTCTTAATTAAACTAATCACATAATCACATTGAACCTAAGCAAACCCATAGACCAATAAAGCTAATCAAATCAAATTACATCAAATTAAATTAAATTAAGAAAGACTCTCATCAATTTAATATGTAATCAAATCAAATCTCATTCAACCTACTTAAATAAGATAAACTAATCAACTATCTAATGTATGAAATCAAATTACAAACCAAACTTTGATGAACATGACAAATGGATGTGATTAAAAATAAAATCCTAATAAAGAATCAAACCCAATTAAAAAAAAAATAAAATCTCAATATAATCGATCAAACTACAAATAAATGAACCACAATCAAATTAAATAAACATAAAGTTAAGTCACATAATCATAATCAAAGAAAAGAATTAGATATCAATATAAAAGGATATTGAATTATTAAGATTTAATTAAACCAAAACATTTAATCTAAAATTAATCAATCAAAAACACATGAGCTTAAACAAACTTAAACTTCATTAGATATTAAGGATATTGAATTATCAAGATGTTAAACCAAAAAACATCTAATCCAAAATCAATCAATCAAATACTTAAACAAACTCAAATTCTAAATAAATCAAATCAAATAAATCAATCATAAATAATTAATTATGATACTTAAGGACCTAGTTAGATCTTTAGAGTTAGGATGTAGAATAGGTGAGTTCCATATACAAATGGAATTCATTCTACTCTTCATTCTTGAAAACTTAAACTTGACTTTAACCAAATACAAATGAAATAAAAAAAATAAATCATTAAATCATTTAAATTGAAATTACCCAAAGAAAAAAATTTAAACAAATTCAAACTCCGAATTGAAACTTAAACTAAAGAAGCCTTGTAAAATCTTGCCACACAAGCCTTAAGCACACACATTCGAATACTAAGTCACCACTAGTGCTAAGAGCGTTATATGTATGATGTTATGTTTTATTTTGTGATGTAATGTTTTAGATTGGATGTTAGGTGTATGTTTCATAGACTGATAGGTTATTAAATTTAATCATATTTTCTGGGTTGTGCTTAAGGGCCATGTAATAAAAAAATATAAATGATTTCAAGGTTGCTTAGCCCCTAAGCATAACCCAGGAAAGGTGGGTTTGGTTACCCATGTGGGGTGCTAAGTCCAAATTATTCATATAACTACTTGTATGGTGTGTTAGCTAACATTTATTTTGCAGGTGTAACTAGATTTACTTTTCCTATTTTTGATGTAATTTTGCATTAAGAATTAGGATTAGTGTTATGAGGGATTAGGATGAGCAATGGCCATACGGCTTAGTCCCTGGGGTGCCCTGTGATGCCTTTGGAGCAAATCAAATCAAAAGAAAGAGAATGAAGAAATAAAGATAAGAAGACTCCCATAGCATGTTTTTTTTTGTAATTCGGGTTGTATAAGGGTAGAGCTTGGCTACCCAATTTTTTTTCTCTTTTTAGGGTGTACGGCAGAACCTAATCACACTAGCCTTTTATTCTCTTACGTAGTCTATAAAATTATTTGATGTTGTGTTTAGATTATGCATTAGAATAGCATACTTTTCATAGTTTCTTTATGACTGATGCTTGAATGTGTGGCCTAGATGCGGTAGGCTCTTAGGATAAAAATTAATTTTTCTACCCCAATTAACAACTCATAACTAAAATGTTAAAATAACTCATAACCTTACATAAAAGCCAAGGAATTAAATCAAGATAAGAAAATTTTTAGCAACCCCTTAGCTGGAAGAATGAATGTATAATATCATATATGTCATATTGTTTCACTCTTGATAAGAGAGGACTTCCATCTTTGCCAGAGAATGAAGGCTTAACCTGTGAGAGCCTTTGGTTGAAGAACACCCCTTTCTCTCTTGATTTGGCCCATAATCAAATTCTCATGCATTTAGGCATACAAATCCCATAGCTTGTGTCAAAATAAAGAGTCCAAAAGAATCAAATAAATTTGATAAAATTTGCATTAGATTAAGTCATGGTCTCATACCACTCATGCTCTAATCTCTTAGGGAGTGACTTTAAAGACTTAGTCTTCTTTCTAAATGAACAATAGCCTATCCATCTTGTAAAGCATAAGACTTTCCTACATGGATTTAAAGTATAGGAGGAGTTAGCTGGCTACCACTCTATGTGGTAATAAGTCCAATAGTTAGGTGGTTTATTCTCTCTTGTGGAGGTAAACCATATACCCATTTTAGCCTTAGATTTAGGTATGCCTTTGTTTTGTACCAAGGCTCCTTAGTTTAGGAATCTGAGGTAGTTGTTTCCTTCGTGCTACAAGCATAAATCCTCACAATCTTATATTATGGAATTATAAGCCCTAACAATCTAATAAAATGTCAACTCAAATAATTAACTCTCTTCAATTTCAAAAATATAAAGACCCATCATGCCTTAAGAGTTCTTATTAGGTGATAAAGTCCATTATAGGGTGGTGATTTCCATCTTTTGAGATAGTGCATCTGTCCTTAATGTCATACATGATCACTCCAATAAGTACCCGCTAAGATCTGTGTGGTGTCCCACATCTCGAAAAATAAACACCACAAAGAGACATCTTGATTTGGTTATAGCCAGATGACCCATCCATGAAAGAGAAGACTGCATGAGATGAGGCGATGTCTACCATTTTTTTTGGTATAGGAAGAGGAAACTCATCCTTATACATGCCTTGTTTAAGTTCTTAAAATTGATGTAAATGTGAATTTGGTCATTCTTCTTCTTAACTAGGATGACACTAGCTAACCAGGTAGGATATTTTTCTTCTTTGATGAAACTAGTATCGATTAGTTTCTTGACTTCAGAAATGACCTATTATTCAATTTCTAAATGTATGCATCTAGGAGTTTGCTTAATAGGGGTAACATTAGGATCTATTGTTAGCTTGTGGACTACTACGTCAGGAGATAATCTGGGCATCTCTTCATAACTCTATATGAAGCAGTCTTTAAACTCAGTCAATAGCCTAACTAACTCATTAGTTTCTTCTTCATTCAGCAATGAACTGATATATGTCGAGCAAAGATTTTCTTCTGTCCTTAGGTTGATTTTTTAAGCTTGTCTATTGTTGAATGAATCTCCTCTTTAAATTCTGGTGGTGCCTCTTTGACTTAGAGATCATCTGGATCATCTGTGGTTTCTAAACACACATTCTCATAAGAGTTGGGATGAGAAGAACCTATCGATTCAAAATGATTGGTAACAACTAGGCAAATCTTTTGCACACTGCATCACTATCATTTAGCCAAGAAATATAAGCAAAAGCCAGAGCACACGTAACTGAACGAAGCATGTATTCTAACCTATGCTTAAACCATGTGTGAGGAACTAAACCTTTATGTATAAGATTTTGAACACAAGGTGAGTAAAAATCAAAAAGTAATTCCATTAATTCTTTAAAAGTATCTTCCTCAAGCTCTACATCAACTTCAGGGCTTGAGAATGATGATCCCAAAAAAAACTTCTTCTGCTTCATGTCACTAGAAGACTTAGGGACTTCCTTAACTACTAACCTTTAAGTTTCTAGGATGTAAGTGAGATAAGAGCTAAGGTTCTCAATTGCTGCCTAACAGTTTCACATAAACCAAATTTAAATATTTTGCTTGCTTGGATGCCTGGTCTTCATCTTTATCTGGATCAAAAGTAACCTCCAATGGAACCCGTTGAGAGGGGTTAGCTGGTATACTAATCACATTAGACTCATCCTTCGATCTAGATTCCAAGTCTATGTGAATAGTAGGGGTACTCCTATGACTGAACACACCTTATTGTCAAAGGCCAACCAGTGGTCTCCGACCGCCTCTGTTTTTGCCTTTGCCTAGTAGAGGTTGAGCCATTCTACACACATGTCCATATGATGGAATGAACTATGTGTGGAATGTGATATGATGATCTATTTCTTCTTTAATTCCCCTTTCTTGTGTACTTGGACTTTTATTTTTCTTTTCATTTTCTTTAACTTTTCTTTTGCTTCATTTTCTTTTATTTTGTATTTGCATTTGAATTTTGTCCAAGTTCACAAGAAAGGGTGTTTTGAGGAAGATAGTAGGTCGCATCCTCATAAATCTCAACCTCTACATAAAATGGCTTTTCATCTCGTGACAAAGACTCAATTCCATCTTTCTAAACTTGATTGATGAAGGAGGATGAACGATCTTGTTCTAATGTATCCAAGGCCTACCAAGGAAAGCAAAGGAATGAAGTAAATTAATGATGTAGAACTTGCTTAGCCTTCTAGTCACTATCTCCAAAGGTAACACTATAGAACCTAAAGCCCGCTCACCTTGATCATTGAATCCTCTCAACATCATCCTATCTCCTCGTGAGTATGGAGATGTCGATCTTCAAATAGGCAAGGGTCTTTAGACTCATAATGTTCATCGATGCACTTGTGTCCACAAGAACACCGAGTCCAACTTGTCAACATGATGTAGAGTGGAGCTCCAAGTTCCCAAGGAATGTCTTCATCCGTGAAGGTGATCCCTTGGGCTTCTTTTGCATAATGTGCTTCCTCACCTATAGCTCACCGAGTTAAGCATAGGATCAAGGACAGCCTTGATTAGTGATTCTCATCTCTTTGAGAAGACAATGGCATCATATATGCTTAACTTAGATGACAACTTTCTTAGATGAGAAAGGACATTGTAGTCCACCTTGGGCTGGTCTTCCATAAGCATATCTAATGGTGGATATCTTGTGAAGGCCTGGATCCTGATCTCGTGGCAAGGTAATGGAAGGTTCTACGCAGATGCTCACCAAGCCTCTATGGGACCCTCAAAATCGGATGATTTCAAGTCTATCTTAAGAGGTGAACCCATAGTATTCAGAGTTGGAAAGTCCAACTCTAAATCAGAAAGGGGAAGTTCATAATTGTTATAGTTATTTAGACTTGAAGAGTTATCATTTGAAATAGAAGAAGACAACCCATCAGAAGTGAATAGATGTAATTCAAACTAGCTTTATTCTTCAATTTCTTAGAATCATTTGGTGGTACAAAGTAGAAGTCAAGTAAAGTGAGAGGAGTAAGGGATTTGATGCCCTTATCCACTGATACAAGAGTTCTAGTAGAAGAAATAGAAGTGCTAGCTAAATGGAAGAAGTCACCGTGTGGAAGTCAACAAATGGAGGGTGGACAGCTTGGTGGTCAAGTATCATCCCACACGCACATGCTTCTGAGCTCCCACTTTCCTAGAGTTGGCAAACTTGCAAACCTTCCTTGTTGAGGTTTGAGACTTTAAGAAGAAAGCTTCTTGATATCAATGATTTTCTTATAGGTTTTGGATAGAGAAATATCCCAACCTTCTTTAGTTTTGGTAGATCACATGTATCCCTAAGGATTACCCTAATGGAACTAGAAGGTTGTTCCACAAGGTATTCCTTTGGGATAACCACAACACTGGTCTTGAAGTTATGTTCAAGCCAATCCTTGAATGTGAAGCAGTCCTCTAAAATGTGGCCTAGCATATGGTGGTAAGGGTAAAGTTTGGATCATGACTTTTGCCTACTTCCTTTAGTCTCCTTAGCTTGGGTAGCTAGATATCAGGTTTTTTAAGAGATTCTTAAAGATCTTCATGATTACCTCCCTCTTAAAAGAATAAGGTTTGTTTAACTTATCTAAAAGAGTAGTGGACATTACCCCGGTATGCCGCTGTTGCATGGTATGCATCGAGGTAGTGGTTATACTTTCGTGGAGGCCACAGTGGAGGCCTAAGGCTTCCCAGATGTGAAAAGGAGGTGGAGGCTACTGAGGTCATGGTCTCTTAGACTGATCTCTAGCTAGCTGCTTCCCCTTGTCAACCGATGCTACTGCTCTTGGCTTCTTCTCATAGACCTTCTGCGACTTCTATTTAGGCAACTGATCTTGAAAAGGCAACTGTTTGGCCTCTCCTTATAGATTAACTGCCTTATTGATTAGCTTCTCAAATTTCTTGATAGTGAAGCCCTTAAGCATGAAGGAAACTAGGCCATGCATATTCTTTAAGAGAATCTCAATGGCATGCTATTCAGATAACTATGGTTCACACTTCATACTCAGGTTACATCATCAGAGAATATAATCAACAAGTGACTCACCTGTGCTACGCTAATGAATCACCTACAAGAACCCTTTGTGAGCTCCAAAGAAATCTCTTGATGAAGAGTTGCTCTAACTCAGCAAATGTCTTTACTGAACCGTTGGGTAATTTAGCATACCAATCAAGAGCAATACCCATTAGGCTATTAACAAAAAGTCAAAAAAATAAAACATCACTGCCACCTACATTGCAATAACTGGCCTTGAAGTGAGCTATGTGCTGCCTTGGGTTTCCACTGCCATCAAAGCTTTTGAAGAAAGGAGGCATGAAACCCTGATATAATTCCTGTAGTCTACCCTTTGGAACTGATGATTCTCCCCAGGCTTGAGCCAAAGCTTCCTTCACCTGCTGCTCAACCACAGATTTTATATCTTTTTTCTTATATGGAGGTACTTTCCACTACCTTCCTATACAATCTAGTGCTACCATGCTCAACGAGGTAGAGTCTTGACTGGGTCCAAGACATGTACTAACTTAGGCTGACTAATGTCGACTGTAATAGGATGAACTAAAGAGGCTTATTTAAAGCACTAACACTATTGCTAATAAGTCCTATAACTATTGTGCCATCCTATCAATTTGCTCATCCTTCTACCTCAACTGATGCCAGAGGTGCTGGGCTGATTCTATGGTGTCTCCCTGATTAACCTTATCACCTTCCATGGCTTGTTGTTCCCTAAGAATAGATCCTCTAGTGTCAACCATGCATACTGCCATCAAGTCATCTTCATTGGAATCAAGCAAACTTTCTCTTCATCTGACCAGCCATACCCCAAGATCTCCTTCTTCTCCATGAAATAATGTGCAACTATCTCATTTAAGAAATGATCCATCTCGTCGGTATAAATAATTTAAGCTGACTGGTGTGATCACTATCATGTACTGAGAGGCACCAGACCTCATCTATCATTGGAGAATCAATCCTGTGTGGATTGTACATCGATGAAATGATACTCGCTTCTAATGCTATGAGAGGGTAGCAACCCTAGGATGTTCCACTACCACCGGTGCTAGATCCATCCGAATATCTAAAATCACTATCACCATCTCCACATCAGATGGGGTGGAGTTGGTGAAGGGATGACCACGATGATGCTTGGTCACTCCTTCGCACCACCACTAGGCGAAGGTCAAGAAGGAGAGCTCGCCCTACCATAATGGGTGGTGGAAGGGGTAGGATCCTTGCCATAGCCGAACCAACGGGGTGCACTTTCCCCAATGCGCCTTCATGGCCTTACATGGAACAGGAGATGCTGTAATATGGCATGGAAGACGAGGTAGAGGTGGGGTGGATACACCACGACTCTCTATGCATGAAGCCTCTTTGGCTAGTCCCAGTGAGAGGATACTATCAAAGATGGTTGGTTAAGTAGCACTGAGCTTGAAAATTGAAGAAGCAATACGTAACTGAACCTCTATTCCCCGGTAATAACATGTGATGTATGGGCCTCACAGACCCTCTCCTAATGAATATGCTTCTCCATGCCATGGGGGATAATAGATTGAAGATCAAATGATGTCCTAGACTCTGAGCATCCGTATGCTCCACCTACTGAAAGATCATCGGGCCAGCATGACCTCTTGCTCTAAATTGGTGGCTAGATGCACCACCGAGGAGGTGATGAACGGATCTCCGCATCCTCTATCGACCAGAGAGAGATGGAACTATTTTTATCAAAGGGTGAAGTGACAATGAGAAAGCCCATGGCAATATTCAGCTCCCCTAGCTATCCGAAAGGCATCTTGATCATGCTTCCTACATTATGTATGGGTAGGATGGGAGGAGTGCGACCTACACCCATACTCAAATGTAGAGAGGCAAACCCTAAGACCAAGGGAGCCTTACCCTTAGAGGGTATAGATGTTAGGGTACTAGCCCTCACTAGGGTAACATGAGCAACTCTAGGATGAACTGTAAACTATCGCCGGTACTACTAACAGTAAATCAAGTCCGTGGTTTTGCCATAGGTTTTCTTTGAGGAGACATCGAATCGAGGGTAGTCAATCGATGACCTTCTCTCACCTTCATCCTGAATGAGTGAGGGAGTGCCCTCACAAGTGATCCTGGCTCCCTCAAATCCTTGGCCAAAGTGAATCAATGAGTATGGTCCAGATGGGGGAAGTCAGCCTAATCTAAAGCCAGATCCATGCCATGTGGGAAGGTAAAGACAAACTTCTAAGAACCGGCCATTTCAAATTAGTAATACAAGAAATCAGACAAGAAGAATCAATGAGAAATGAACTTGTATCAGATTTCTATCTTTAAAGATTTTGAAATTTTGAACCCACATCCAACAACTTGGAAGTGTTAAGTGGGGTTCAAATGGATTTGAGAAGATTGATTGAAAGAGGAATTTGAATATGAATCCAAGCATCAATAAATTTAGGTATGTTGAAATATGGATTTAAAATTTTGATGAAGATACTTCTATAGGATCATGGTTGTTGTGAATTTGAATTTTTGAATTTGAGGACCCTTTCCTTTAACAAATTTAAGTATGTTAAAGTAAGGGTCAAGTTGATTTAATTTTTGTTAGATTGTTTTTGAATTTTACTTAGCAAATTTATGTATGCTAAGTGAAGTGTTTAAGAAAGTGATTATTTCTTTTTGTGAATTTGTTTTGGTTTTGAAAAATTTTGAAATTCTTTAGCAAATTTAGCTATGAAGAACTCAAGTGTGTTTTGTTTGATTTTTGAAAATAGGATCCTTAGCAAATTTAGGTATGCTAATAAAATCCTAAGTGTTTCATTTTTATTTTGATAATTTGATTTTTAAAAATGGTAGGATCCTTAGCAAATTTAGGTATCCTAAGGAAATCCTAAGTGTTTCATTTTGTTTTTGATTTGTTTTGAAAGTGGAGACTTAACTTTAGCAAATTTGGTATGCTAAAGATGAAGTCCTACTTGGTTTTGTGAAATGAAATTTCGAAGCAAATTTGGGTATGCTAAATGAAATTCCAAATGATGTGTTCAAAATCTTGATTTCATTTGTTTTGAAAATGGAAACTTCTCCTTAGAAAATTTGGTATGCTAAGAAAGAAGTTCCAAAGGGTGCCTGAAAATTTTTGTTTAGACTTTGAAAACTTCACCTAGAAAATTTGAGTATGCTAGGTGAAATTCCCAAAAAAATATTTTGAAAATGTTTAATTTTGGATTTGGAAACTTCACTTAGCAAATTTGAGTATGCTAAATAAAGTTCTAAATATATGTTTTTTTTGAAAATTCTTAGTTTTTGATTTGGAGACTTCACTTAACAAATTTGGGTATGTTAAGTGGAGTTCCAAATATGTTTAGAAAATTTTTGGACTTTGAATTTGGAGACTTTACTTAACAAATTTGGGTATGTTAAATGAAGTTCCAAAATGTGTTTGAAAATTTTGATTTCAGAATTTGGACACTTCACTTAATAAATTTGGGTATGTTAAATGAAGTTCCAAATGTGTTTTAGAATTTGAAAATATGATTGTTGATGTTTGATTTTGGATTGAAGCTTTACTTAGCAAATTTGAGTATGCTAACTGAAGTTCCAAAGTGTGTTTAAAAATTTCAAATATGATTATTGATTTTGATTTTGGATTTGAAACTTTACTTAGCAATTTGAGTATGCTAAATGAAATTCCAAATTTATGTTTGAAAATTTTGAATAGATGGTTAAGTTTCAATTTTTTGAAATAAGACTTCCATTCAACACATTTGGGTATGTAGAATGGAGATCAATCTTATTTTTAAAATATAAAAATTTTATTTTGTGTGTGATTGTTGCTTTTTGAAAGAGAGGAATTCCAACTTGAAATATATCTGAGATATATTTAAGTGGATTTCTAAATGATATTTATTTTTAGTTGGAAAAAATAAAATTTGAGTATATAAATGAAGGTGTCATGTGAAATTTTGAAAAGTTTGATTTGTTTAAAAATGAAACTTCCATTCAATAAGTGAGTGTATTGAATAAAAGATTCATGTGTGCTTTTGAAACCTATGATTATGATTTTGATTTTTGGAAAGATGATTGTTCATTTCATTTTGAAAATGAAATCTTCATCAAAGTGAATTGAAATAAGATATTCATTTGTGCTTTTGGAAAATGTTATTAGTTTTATTTTTGAAAATCCCTATATGTAACAATTATGAGAATTGTTAAATGAAGGTGACAAAATTTTGTGAAAAATATTTTATTAAGTGCATTTTTGAAATCATGTTTTTTGAAAAGCAAAATTCTTTATGCGAGATCTTTATTATTTTAGGATGAACCTTTCCTTATCATGAAATTGATAAGGAGGAAGTCTTTAAGATGTTTCCTTTTTATTTAGATCTTTTCATTTTACCCATTGGAGGACCCAATGGGGTTTTAAGACTAACAAGGAATGCGGTCCTAAAACCTAAAGATGTTGGCTAACTCAACTCAAGAATGAAATGAGCTAAGTGTCAATGGAAAGAAGAATAGTCTTGGATTCATACCAAAGCACAAAACCCACTATCGATACTCAATGATAATGATCATTTACCAAAGATGGAGAGAGGAACCATCCCCAGTGGAGTTGCCAAAAAAATATGTGTAGAAAATTCTATAAGGAGAGTCTCCTTTCAAATCTGTTGGGGAGAAATGAAAGAGACAAGAGACCTATAGAAATTCCATTCTTTTGGGATTCCACATAGAACCGTAGATGTGCTTATTTAGGTGATCGAGTATGTCATCAAGAAATAGTGTATTGTCTCAAAGATAAAAGTCACTACCCTTTAATGGACCTAATCACCTCGATAAGGACTCTTAAGGATGATGGGTCTACATATGTACCAGAGATTCTTCCCCTACTTTACATAGAAAAGTAAAGTAGGGTTTATTTTAAATCAAGTCCATTGTACAAGGGCAAGCCCCATAGTTAATTACATCCTAAGGAATGGGATTCCTTAGAAAACTCTCGAAGGTAAATGATTGTATCTTTGAAGATTTCAATAGAAAAGACTATCAATCGATTGGTTTATTTGTGAAGATCAAATGGGATTGATCAAAAGAGGGGGAGTTATTATTGATGCCAAAATGAAAGATAAGTAGGAGATGCCCACGATGATAGGAAACTTAATAAGCATCTCAAACTATCCTACGGTTGGGCTTTACATTTTTGAAATTGATTTAGATTGTTTGACTTATATTTTTCATTAGAAATTTAGGACTTATGATTCTTTAACACAAGATTAAGGAAATGCCTAAAAGGTAAGGAATTATGCTTATGGCCCATAAAGAGGACAAGAAACCTCAGAACCTCAATCTATGGAGCTTCGGTGAGGGCCAAAAGCATAACCTAAATCTAAGGCAAAAAATGGGTAATTGGTTTGCCTCCACAAGAGAGGACAAACCACCTGAAACTTGGACTTACAACCGCCTGGGGGTGGCATCCAACTAACTCCTCCTATGATTTTAAATATATATAGGCAAGTCGTTATGCTTATGCAAGATAGCTAGGATGTTACTTATTTAGAAAGAGACTAAGTACTTAGATTTACTCCCTAAAGAGACTAGATCATGTAAAGGAACATGCTTCAAATGACCTAAATCTAATGCAATTAAATTTTCATTTTATTTTATTTTGACAATTATTTTGACTAATAGGATTTATATGCATGAGAAAGAAGATTATTACACAAAATTAGCGAAGGGAGGAGGTGAGTTTCCACCATGGCTCTCAAAGGTCAAGCAAGTTTCTCCGCAAAGGTGGAAGCCCTCCAATCAAGAGTGAAATAAGATGCATTTGTGCATGATATTATAAGAAATACTCATCCAAATAAGGGTTGCTAATTCTTTTATCTTGATTTTAAACCTAAGCTTTAGTGAGGTTATGAGTTAATTTTTATTTTGAGTTATTAAGTTGGGTAAAAGATTTATTTTTTCCTAAAGAGCTTAATCCACATCCAGGCCATACATAAAGCAAGGAAGAAACTAGAAAAATCATGCCACTCAATGAACAAGCTAAACAACTCATCAATCAGTTTATAAAGCTAATTAAAAAGAATAAAAGGCCGTTGTGGTCGAGCACCACCACACAAACCCAAAAATATCAAATACGGGTAGCTGATCCCTACCCTTATACAACCCAAATTACAAATGAATTAAATTATAATTAAGCAAGAAATTCATTATTATGGGGTCTTCAAGCTTTATTTCTTCATTCTTCATTTCTTCTTTCTTCTTCCTTTTCTTCTTTCTTCTTTAGGTTCCTTCTTTTGGATGGTTGGAAGGTAGATGCTCCAAGGCTTCACATGGTGCATAAGATAGGATCTTATGACCAATGCTCATCCTAATCCCCATAATAATCATTCCAAAATCCTAATTATACAAATTTACATGAAAAGAAAAAGTGAAAATCTAACTAACACTGCAAAATAAAGGTTAGCTAAACAAACCAAATCAAGCATGTATATTGGACTTATCACCCCACACATGGGTGACTAAGTCCACTGCCTATGGATTATGTTGGGGTATAAGCACCCAAGAAAAAGTATTTATATTTTTATTTATGATAGCCCCTTAAGCACAATCCCTACAAAAGAATAGTTAGACTAAGAATCCTACCATTCATTCTATGAACATACACCTAACATCCAATCTAAAACATATCATAAAAAACAAAACAAACATCAAACCATGCACCAATCTAACCTAAGAAGGCTAGACTTAGCTAATGTGTGCTTTGAAGGCTTGTGTGGTATGCTTAGCTATGGCTTTAGGTTCAAATTTTCTAAGTGTGAAGAACATGTTCAACTTAGAGGAGGGTTTCATTTAAGTTGTTTAATTATTTTGGTTTATTTTATTTCATGTTTGATTTGGTTTAAGTGGATCCTACAATTAATTACTAAGTTATGAAGAGAGGGAAAGAGAAGTAGACTTCTCTATCCTTCCCTAACCTAAGTAATTTCTAAAGTAGGTTCACATTTTAGTTTTATTTAGTGAATGTTTTGATTAAATCTTTTAATTAATCCTAAGTTTAGATGAACTCTAAACAAACCTATTCAAAAAGAAAGGCATTTTAAGATTAAATAAAATGAATCAAAATTCACATAACACACATTACTTCATTTCTTTCCCAACATATATAACATGCATATGGATGGACCCTAAGCATATCTATACATACAAATGAGAGTATTTAACACACTTTATGATGCATGCTAAGTAATCCATTTAAGAAAATTTAGAAGTTGAATATGCATGATTTTCTTAAGTAGAAAGGGGTTTCCTTATCCAAAATTTCACATACACACATGAAAGTAAGAAAGGCATAAGTGAGTACAGTGTCATTGTTAACCAAAGGTGTAAGGTACAAGACCTACTTAGGGCTACTTAAAGCCTCACAACCTTAGGGTTGTCCAGACTAATATACCACTTTCTTAAATACAAACATATGTATAAAAGAAATGAAATAGAAAAGGAGAATGCAAACATTGTATTAATTGATTCATTTAGTTTTCGCAACTTATGTATGCAAGTATAGGTAGACCTTCTTAGGTGATAGCATAGGGATGAATAGGATATGGAATTAGGTAAGTGTTAGGTTCTTTTCAAATGAACCATACACCTCACCAAATTCTATTCAAAACTATACCAACATAAGAAAGAAAGGAAACCTATGCTAAGCATGCCTTTATTATCTTCCACATGCAAGCTTATAATTAAAGTATACCTAGCACACTTTAAAATTTGGTATTTGATTTATATTTTTTAAAAATAATTTTGATTTAATAATGATAATAGCCATTCATATTTCTACTTTAGCCAACACATGCAAATTTGACATAAAATAAACAATTTCATTTTAAAATTTAAAATTTAAAATTATGAATGCATGAAATCACATGACATACAACTTAACATGTTGGGGAAAGATTTAAAGTAATGAAAGCATGTAAACAAGTTCACTTCACTTAAATCCTAAAGACATTCTTATAGAATAAGAAAGTTTAAAATAAATCAAAGTGAATTCAAAATGATTTTTGTTTAGTTTGAAGTTTGATTTAATTTTGAAAAGGTGAGATGAGTTTGCTATTCCTAACCCATTCCCACATGTGTTTGATATTTTGTTTAATTTTTAGATAATTAGATCCATTTTATGCATTAATTAGGTTAAGTATGAATTAAGTAATTTAATTAACCCTTACCTTCACCACCTTAGAATAATTAACCAACTAATTATGAGCCAATGAGATGACATAAAAAGTCACAATGAATTTAAATTTGCAATGCACCTAATAAGAAAGAGGCCTAATGCAATTTGGCTCACAATTAAAAGTTAATTAAGCTAAAGGGTTTAGCTTAAGTAATTTCAAAACACCCTTTCATACTTATGAATTGGGTTTTGATTTCTTTAATTGGACTTAGGCTATTAAACACCTAAGCATCTACCCAAAGTAGATTAATTAAGTTCTATGTTTTAGAATTTTGAGAAATTAATTAAGGGGATAATTATTGAATTAACCCTTAATTAAGAGGAGATTAAGGAGAGAAGAGGGGGTTTAGGGAATAGCTTAGGGAAATGCCCCAAAATTATTCCATAAACCTCCTACTTACTGAATTTGGCCTTAATCAACCCTAATCTTGGATCAAAACCACTAATCATACCCTAATTATGCTTAATTATAAGAGGGTAATTAAAAAATTCATATGCAATTCTCCTAATTAAGCCTTCAATAAATCCCAAGAAAATTAGCGGAGGTAGAAGTCATAACCTAAATTATACCCAAGAAGTTTGGGATTAATCAGAGGCTTAAATAAAAAGTAATTGGCTAAATGAAGTTTCCAACAAAACCCAAATTTAGAAAAAAAAAATATAATTTAAAACCCATTGAAATTAATTTTTAAATATTCTAGACTAAATTATCTTTCCATAGGATTTTATTTCATATTTTTAAATTTTCTAGAGGGAGTTATGAATTTTGAGAGATCCTTGAATTAATTAGCATTAATTAAAACATCCTAACTAATCCACTAGCTCACGGCATGACACATGGCATTGGCGGTCAGCATGCCTTACACGCGTCACACCGTGAGGAGTTTACTTAATTTATCAAATCCCCAAAGGCGATTGGCAGCGCAAGCGATTTGATCACTACCGTCCGATCAAATATCGGCGGCCAGATCTCCCATGATTTTAAAGGATAAATGATATAAATGTGAATTATCTCATCCATCCAAAATGTGATGGAATGGCTGAGATCTCCCAAGTTCTTTCCATTGATCGATAGAGACCGTCCATGATCAAGCGGAAGATCCGAGCTCGATCGAGCATGGATTCAAACCAAATTTAACCCACACCATCTAAAGCTAAAGAGCGGCACATCCAATGGTCAAAAATCCATGGGATTAAAATTTCTTTCACAAAGCTCCACACCACATTGAGTTTAATTGTCAGAAATTCTCATACCTCATCGGAGGTGATCACTAGCACTCGAGCCCTTGGAGAAGCTTTGTCTAGTTGAGATGAAGCTATGTCGAGAGTATGAGCACTTGAGGTTGAGTGGATTGGTATATGGACCACCTCCTCCTTAGCTAGCTTGCGGCTTTGATTGAGCTAGGTGCTCCCTTGCCTTTGGAACTTCAAAAAGAGCTTGGGTGCACTCGACTTGCCTCTTTGATGGAGTGTGCAAAAGTAATTGGAGTGAAATTGAGTGAAGAGGAAATTCAATAATGGATTGAGCTCCCCTATTTTCACACTATGCAAAATCGAAATGATTTGATTTCACTCTAAGAAGCAGGAGGCTTAAGAATGGCTTCGCTTCCCTAGGTTCAATCAAATTGAGGACTAATTGATTTGAGTTTGTTAAGGGGGAGAATATCTCCCCCTTGAAGGATCAAATAGTAGTTCATCCTCTTTCCATTTTGATCCAATTGATCATAGGCAGTGGGTTGTTTAATCAGTTAAGAGTGTGCACATGGTCAGTTTGAGCCAAGGAGTGGATTGCCAACCTCTCATGTGCCTGAATTTGAGTGGAAGGGGAATTTTGCATTTTGACCCATGGGGTCGGGTGGTCTAGGGACCAATTGGGGGCTGACCCAAACCCATTGGGTTGGGTGCACCACTCTTCACTAGGTCCCCTTGAGCTATTAGGAAAGCCTCAAGTGTATGTGAAGAGGGTATGACCAAATTACCCATGGATTAGCCAAAATTTGTTCTATGGCCTAGGGTAGGATGGTCATTTTGCTATTTTTCACTGGATATGTTAGGTATGTGGAGAAACTAGTTTGGCCAAGTTTCATGAGATTTGGAATTCATTTGATGGGTTTGGCTCATGTTGACCCATTTAGGTCAAAATGGGTCAACTTTGATCAAGTTGACCAATTGGTCAAAATCAAACCAAGGGGTCAAGTTCATATGACCATTTGAAAGTTTTTTGGTTTGGTTTGATTCAATTTGGTATAGTTTTGAATTTGTCTCATATGACTTCATTTAGGTCAAATGGGTCAAGTTGACCCATTTGACCTTTTTGAGGTAGGTCAAGGGTAGGTTTAGGTTAGGTTAGTCGGGAGTGGATTGGTATCTTTGTTTCCAATCAATTTTGGTTAAGTTCAATTTGGCTCAACATGACCCCTTAGTCATGTTGGTCTATGGTCAATTGGGCTAGAAAGTTCAAATTTGGCTCAACATGACAATGTTGGGTCTAAGGTCACTAGGTTAGGTCTAGTTGGCCAATTGAGGCTTTGGTCAAGTTCCATAAGTGATTTGGAATAAACTTAACCAATTGGTTTAGATCAATTTGTCTTAGAACAAGTTTTGACACATTTTCACCCTTTAGGTCAAAATGGGTCAACTTGGGTCAAGTGGCCAATTGGGCTAGGTTAGGCTCAAATGTTGGCTTGGTCAAGTTCAAACATAGTCATGAGTGAACTTAGATCAATGGTTTCAACTATTATGGAATTTGGCTATGTTAGGTTTCATTTTAAGTGTTGACTTGGTCAACCCTTAGGTTTGACTTGGTTTGACCCAATTTGATTGATTGATCATCCCATGATGATTTTTGATCATGATGAGATGGATATATGAGTTTGGTTCAATCCAATTTGCTTAGGATTAGAATTTGGCTCATAAGGGTACTTTAGGTCACTTTGGGTCAAGTGAGCCTAAGTGAATCAAATGGCTTGGTCAAAGCTTGATTTGAGCTTGATTGATCTTGTATATGGACTTATGATTGAAATATAAATCCATTTACAAGTGGTTTGAAGTCAAATGGGTTTTGATCCATTTGACAATTTCATATTCAAAAGGAAGAATATGAAAGGGTTTTGGCTTTGATTTTTGACTTGGGTTTTGATTGTTTGATTGAAGTTTAGATTTATATTTGGACTCATGATTATAGGTTTGATTGAATCATGAGAGAAAATCAATGGTTTGAAGTGATTTGATCATGATTTAGGCAAAGTCCATTTAGAGGGATTTAAAGGACTTAGGAAAATTTTGAAGTTTGAAGTTTGAATTTTTGAATTTGGTTTGATCGATTTATATTTATATTTCATTTATATATGGGAATATAAATGAGTTTTGAGACAATCCCATGAGTTTGAATTGATTTGATGATGATTTAGGCTAAGTTCGTTAATGGAAAAATTAAAGGACTTAGGAAAATTTCATGAATTGATTTTGAATTTGAGGGTTTGATTTGATTGATTTAAATTTATATTTTATTTATATATGTGAATATAAATGAGAAAATAAATGAATTATGAGAAAATCTCAAAGATTTGAATTGGTTTAGATCATGATTTAGGTTAAATCCTTAAGGGAAAACTTAAAGGACTTAGAAAATTTTCATGAATTGAGTTTGAATTTTGAGTTTAGTTTGATTGGTTTGAATTTATTTCATTTATATATAAAAATATAAATGAGAATATAAATGAATTATGAGAAAATCTCAAAGATCTGATTTGGTTTATATCATGATTTAGGTTAAGTCCTTAAAGGCAAATTTAAGGACTTATGGAATTTTGGACTTAGAATTTTTATGGATTTTGATCATGGGTTTCAATCATGGATTTCAATCACATAGAGTTGATTTGAATTTGGAGAAAATCAATTAGAACTGATTTGGTGTTTGACTTGAAGGAAGGAAGTGAGGATGGTTCAAGCTAATCATGGATTTCAATCACTTGGAGTTGATTTGAATTTGGAGAAAATCAATTAGAACTGATTTGGGGTTTGACTTGAAGGAAGGAAGTGAGGGATGGTTCAAGCTAAGGGTATGTAGATTTTCCTAACACCCCTAAGGCATGACCTATTCCTATAGCTAACTCTTCTAAGTCTTCTAAGGCTAGGTTGAGTGTCCACCTAGTCACTAGATGTGTCTTAAGACTAAGAAACTCTTAAAGTCTAAGAGAAGTCCTAAACCTAAGATGGAGGGTTGAGAGCTCATTCTAAAAATGAGGTCAACAATGATGAAGAAGTTAGCACTTGATTCACCAAGAGAAATCTCCAAGAAAATTTTGCAAGGGGTTGACCAAGTGAGAAGAAATAGCTAAGAAGATTTAACCTAGAATTAAGACCATTATTTATAGAAGATGGAGACTAAGAGGGGCCGACCAATTGAGGAGAATTAAAGAGAAAAATATTTGAAAGAATAATTTAAGTTAAGCCAATCAAATAAAATTTAAATCCCATGAGGGAAAAATTGGCCAAGACAATATGGAGGGAAATCCAACTAGGAAATAATTTAATTTGAACCAATTGATCACGTGACATAAACTCCAATTTAATTTGAAAATATAAGATCATGTGGATCGGCCAAGAGAGAGGAAAGAGAAGGAAAATTTGAAATATTAGCATATATAGCATGACTTCACTAAATTATAAAATGGAAAAGTTATTAATTTAAATTTATTTTCATTTGAATAAACCAATTGATATGGCTATCTAAATGATTCCAAATAAGAATTCAATTAATATCTAAAGCAATATTTCATGAGATATTCAATCAACTAACTTTGATTGAATGAAAAGAAATAATCCTAAAACACATTAATTTAAATCTAATAAAAATTCGGCCAAGCCACTTTCAAAAAATAGATTAAAGTTGATGTAATGCACTCAATTTCATTTGAATGATGATGGAACAGATTAAGAAGCTTTTTAAACTGACAAACATCATGTGAATAATTTGAATTTAAATGTATGTATGGATGGCCATGGGACTTTCCCAAAATAGACTATTAAGAGAAGAAAAGAGAATAATTCCATGGCTCATTTGAATTTAAACTTGAATTAACTTAAATTAATTTAAATTAGTTCAAATTAACTGAATTAAATCAAGATAGGGTCGGCCAAATCATGCCATAAATAGCTAAGATCAAATTTTCATATATATTGAAATGAATATTCAACTTAAATTCAAAACAATTCAAATGAATGAATTTTTAAAAATTAAAAAATGAAGGAATTATGAAAATAATTTGAATAAATCTCACATAATTTATTAAATGAATAACCATGATAAATTCTACCAAAATAGGTTTAGGATTTATAGATAAGATATGAGAGAGAAAATTAGAATAATAGGAGAGAGAGAGAGAGAAAAATAATAATTTGAATAATTTTAGGATAATTTAATTTCTATACAAAAAATAATTGAATAATAAATATGATTAAGCATGGAAATGATTTAATGAGATATGAGCTTAATTTATCTTGCTTGGAAGTAAAATAAATGGAACAAAGCTTATGCACTTAGTTTATATTATCCAAAATAGATAATTTAATGAATAATTGCCAATATGAAATGTAGAATATATGAAAAATTTTAAAATCAATTATTTTGAATTGAATTAATGATTCATTTTATTTTATTAAGCTCTTAATTTCCTTAATATTGTGATTCCCAAAAAATTCTCAACTAGTTCAAGTCCAACAACTTTAGCTTTCCAAATTGACTGAAGGAATTTGATATGAAGAATTTTCCTACAACGCTTAAAAATAAACGATCAGTAGCATTTGAACATATATTTTTTATTATTAAAATCAATCTCAAGTGTGGTGAGACTCATGAAGTTAACAAGAATATGTTTGATTTAGTCATTTATTTAAATTTGAGTTTGATTTGGATTCTCCTAATCTTATTAGGTTAGGCTAAACCCTAGAAGATTTTATTAGGTCACTAAGTATAATGTCTTAAATGCTTGGATAGGAAATCCCTAATCTAAGATTAGGTATCCTAATCAATAGGATTGAAAATGATGTTAAACCTCATTCAAAAATGAGTTTAACAAACCATATTACACAAAGCTATGAACTCAACTCATAAGTCAGTAGCCTATGCCTCTTATTACTAGAGGAGCAATAACTAGCTAATGATGGGGCCCTAGAGATCCTACCTCCTCTTCATCATTGAAGTGATGGGAACTAGCCACCTTAATAAAAGAGCAGACAATCCATCTTCCCTTCACTTACATTAGTTAGCTCCCTTTGCTGATGAGTAGTCTGTATGGTAACCATGTCATAAGTAGAAAATAGTTGAGAGCTTATCATAAGAGCAGTCTCTCCTAATGTAGTCAACCTTATATAACAAGATGAAAACAAGATTAGCTATAATCTTATATACCATGATCAACACCACCATAAGGTGACTAGTCAAGGAATTTTTTTTCAAGAAGCTTGTGAAATATATTTTAAATTTCATTTCTAAAGATGTATACTTCCATCTTCAATCTATGCGGAATAAAATGAAGATAGAAATATACTCTTTTGCATTTTTGGACACCATGTAGATCCGCAGATGTTCTTATTAGGGTGATCGGGTATGACATTGAGGAGAGGTGTACCATTTTGAAAGATAGATATCACCACCCTACAATGGACCTAATCATCTAAATAAGGACTCCTAAGGACAATGGGTCTGCATATGTACCAGAGATTCTTCCCTTACTTTATATGGAAAAGTAAAGTAGGGTTTATTTTAAATCAAGTTCATTAAGTTCCCTATAGGAGCAAGCCCCAATAGTTAATTACATCCTAATGAATGGGATTCCTTAGGAATACTCTTGATTAAGGTAAATAATCATTGTCTCCAAAGATTTCAATAGGTAGAACTATCGATCGATTAGTATATTTTTAGCAAATCAGGTGGGATCAGTCAAGAGGAGGGAGTTCTTATCAAAGCCAAATCAAAATGAGTAAGGGATGTTTAAGATACTAAGAAGCCTAGTAAATATCCCAAACTATCCTATGATTGGGCTTTACATTTTATTAAAATTGAATTATTTATTTGAGTTAAATTTTTATTAGAAATGTAGGGCTTACAATTCCATGATACAAGATCATGAAATGCCTAAGAGGTGAGGATTTATACTTATGGCCTGCAAAGGGGAGAAGCAACCTCAGAACCTAAATCTAGGGAGCTTAGGCAAATGCCAAAAGCACAACCTAAATCTAAGGTGAAAAAAAGGTATTTGGTTTACCTCCACAAGAGAGGATAAACCACCCGACTATTTGGACTTACAACCGTATGGGGGTGGCTGCCAACTAACTCCTCCTATAATTTTAAATTCATGTAGGCAAGTCATATGCTTTATGCAAGATAGCTATGTTGTTGTTTATTTTAGAAAGACTAAGTCCTTAAACTCACTCCCTAAGAAACTAGATCATGTAAGGGCATGAAAATGACCTAGGTCTAATGCAAAATATATTACATTTTACTTTCATTTTTGGACAATAATTTGACTCAGGCTTATAGGATTCATATGCCTAATGCATGAGAAATTAGATTATGGGCCAAAATCAGTAAGAAGGGGAGGTGTGTTTCCACCATGGCTCTCAAAGGTCAAGCCAAGTTCTCTGGAAAAGGTGGAAGTCCTATAATCAAGAGTGAAACAATATGCTTTTATGCATGATTTTAGAAAAGAAATACTCATCCAGCTAAGGGGTTGCTAATTCTTTTTTTCTTGATTTTAACTTAGGCTTTAGGTGAGGTTATGAGTTATTTATTTTTAATTTTAAGTTGATTAATTTTGTAGAATATTTATTTTTCCTAAGAGCTTAATCGTCATCCAAGCCATACATCAAGCAAGAAAGAAACTAGGAAAAAGATGTCATCTTAATGCACAAGCTAAATAAAATATCAAACATTTTATAAAGCTAACGTAAAAGAATAAAAAGCCATTTATGGTCAGGAACCACCGCACAAACTCAAAAATAAATTGGGTAGCCGAGTTCCACCCTTATACAACCCGGATTACAAATAAATTAATTTACAATCAAATAAGAAATTTCATGTTATGGGGGTCTTCATTTCTTCTTTTCTTCTTTCTTCTTTCTTTTTTTGGTTCCTTCTTTTGGACGGTTGGAAGCTGGTTGCTCGAAAGGTTTCACATGGTACATAAGATGTAATCTTCTGACCAATGCTCATCCTAATCCCCCCATAAAATTCATTCTAAAATCCTAATTATAAAAATTACATGAAAAGGAAAAGTAAATCTAACTAACACATGTAAAGTAAAGATTAGATAAACAAACCATACAATTCCCAAGCATGTATATTAGACTTAGCACCCCACACATGGGTAACCAAGTCCACTTGGCCTATTGGATTATGCTTAGGGGTATAAGCACCTGCACAGCAAAAGCATTTATATTTTTATTACAACACACCTTAAGCACAATCCCCTGTAGAAAATAATGATTAGGCTAAATATTACTACCATTCATTCTACGCACATACACCCTAACATCCAGACTTGAAATATAACACAAAATAAAAGCAAATATCAAACCACACACCGCCTTAACCTAAAGCTAGAACTAGTGACTTAACCTAATGTGTGTGCTTTAAGAGGTCTGTGTGGTATACTTAGCTATGGCTTTAAGGCTTAGATTTTCTATATGTGAATATGTTCAACTTAGATGGGTGGTTTTATTAAAGTTGCTTAGTTGATTTGGGTGATTTTTATTTGATGATTTATTTTTGGTTTAAATGAATCATACAATTAATTACTAAGTTGTAAAGAGAGGAAAAAGAGAAGAGAACTTCTCTTTCCTTCCCTACCTTAAGTAATTTCTAAAGTGGGTTCATATTTGATTTTATTTAGTGAATGCTTTATTATGTGTTTTAATTAATCCTAATTTTATATTTTTCCTAAACAAATCTATTCAAAAGAAAGGCATTTTATTATTAAGTAAAGTGAATTAATATCACAAAACACACATCATTTCTTTCCCAACATGTACAACATGCATATGGATGCATCCTAAGCATATATACATACAAAATGGAAATGTTAAGCACAATTTATGATGAATGCTAAGAAATTTCTTAAGAAAATTGGAATGTTTTATGATGCATGATTTTCATTAAGTAGAAAAGAGGGGATTTCTTTTATCCATTATTCACATGCACATGTATATGTATGAAAGGCATAAGTGAGTACGATGCCATTATTAGTACCAGGGGTGTAAGGTACAAGACCTACTTAGGGATACTTAAAGCCTCACAATCCCAGGGTTGTCCAAACTAATATGCCACTTTCCTTAAATACAAACACATGTATAAAAGTAATAAATGGAAAAGGAAAGATGCAAAAGTTTGTATTTGTTTGTTTTCTATGTTTATGTAATTTATATGTACAAGTGTGGATGCACTTCTTAGGAAATAGCATAAGAATGGAAAGGAATAGGTTTAGGCAAGTGTTATGTTCTTTTCAAATGAACTATACACTTTGCCAAATCCTATTCAAAAATATGCTAAAAGAAAAGAGAAAGAAAGCTACACTATGCACATCTTCATATTTATATCCACATGCATGCTCATAAATAATTATAAGTAGCACACTTTTAGTTTTAGGAGTTTTGATTTATAGATTTTGAAAATAGTTTTAGATTTAATAGTGATAATAGCCATTCATATTTTTTTACTTTAACCAAAACATGCAATTTGACATAAATAAAATATTTCATTTTGATTTTGATTTTTAAAAGATATGAGTGCATGAATTTCATATGACATACATATTTATCATGCTAGGAAAGAAATAAAGTGATGAAAGTAATGTAAATTCATTCACCCTAAATAATACCTAAAGATAATCTTATGAAATAAGAAAGTTTAAAGTGAATCAAAGTTTATTTAATGTGATTCTTATTTTGAATTTGTTTTATGTTTGATTTAGGAAATGTGAAAGAATGTTTGTTGGTCCTAACCCATTTCCACCATGTGTAAGTCATTTTAGGTTAATCTTTAGATGATTAGATGATCTTTATATTTTGATTAGGTTAAGGTATGAATTAAGTGTGTTAATTACCCCTTACCTATACCACCTTGGCATATTTAATCAAATAATTATGAGCCAATGATATGACATAAAATCATAAGGAATTTAAATCAGCAATGCACCTAAGAAGAAAAGGGCCTAATGCATTTGGCTCATGATTAGTGATTAATTAAGCTAAGGGGTTTAAGTTAAGTACTTTCATAACCCCTCTCACACATATGAGTTGGTTTTTCATTTCCTTAATGTACTTAGGTTATTGAACACCTAAGCATCTACCCAAGATGGATTAAATAAATTCTGGAAGGTTTTAGAATTTTATCAGATTGATTAGGTAGGTAATTAGTGAATTAATCTTTAATTAAGTTTGGATTAAGGAAGAAAGAGGGGGTTTAATGAATAGCTTAAGGCAAATATTCCAAAATTATTCCATAAACCTCATATTCATTTAAAAAAAACTTAATTAACTCAATCAAGGGATTAAACCACAATTAATTCTTAATTAATTTACATTAAGAGGGTAATTAGAAATTAATCTAAAAATTCCTCTAATTAAACCATCAATAAATCCCAAGAAAATTAGGTGAGACATAAGTCATCCAAATAATCATACACAAGAAGTTTGGGATTAATCAGTGGGGTAATTAGATAGTAATTAGCAAAATAAAATTTCTAATAAAACCCAAATCCAGAAATAACACTATTCAAAATCCATTGAAATCAATTTTATAATATTTTAGATGTAAATACCTTTCATATGCAATTTATTTCATATTTTTCTAATTTTTTTACACTTAGGTATAAATTTTTGAAGTTTCCTTAATTAATTAAGTCATTTAAATCCCTAATTATATAGTTAATCCTGTCGGTGCCATGTGAAGGCTGACATGGCGTGATGGGATTCACTATTTAAGTTATCACATCATAGTGCCGGCGCTATGCACTTTCTCCTCTCCGATCAAGGATCGAAGATTAAATCGATTCTAAAGGGATAAAATAAGGAATTAATGTGGATTTAATCATGGTCGTCCTTCCAAAATGCACGGATGGATGGACCATGATTCTCCTCTAATCTTCCTTGTGGGAGATCTCCACCGTCCATCTTTCGAGGGAAGATCCAAACTCAATTAAGCTCAGATTAGATCCAAACTCAACCCACACCATCTAAGAGTAAAGACGGATACATCCAACGATTATTTTCTCATGGGATGAGATTTTCTTTTATGAAGATCCACACTATGGCTAGATTGAGCTCTGTTTAATGGCATACCTCATCAGGCTATCATCGGCACTCAATTCCCTTGGAGAAGCTTCGTCTAGTGGAGATAAAGCTTTGTTGATGTTTTGAGGCCTTAAAATTGGATGGATCCTTCTATGGGTCAAGTCCACCTTCACTTGAGCTTGGTCTTGATCAAGAGTGGTCCTCCCTTACCTTAAGAACTTGGGAAAAAGCTTGGGTGAATTCGATTGAGCTTCCTGATGAAGCTTACAAAGGGAATTGGATTGGTATTAAGTGTGGAGTGGGATTGAATTTCAATGGAGCTCCTCTATTTTCAAGGAAAAGAGAAGATGGAATTTCTAACTCACTCTAGAAAGCTTGGGAACAGTAGCCATGGCTTGCTTTGAGTTCCTATGCTTCAATCGAGTAGGGTCGAAAGAGATTCAAGTGAATTAGGGGAGTATATCTCCCCCTAGAGCAATCGGGCGGCCAAGCCTTCTCTTATCATTTTGATCCAATTGATCTCCTTGAATGGGTTTGTTAGGATGTTAGAGGTGTCCTTGCATTCGGTTTTGCCTAGGGAGTGGAGTAGTGGAGCTCCCATGTGATTAAATGAAGTGAAGGAGGGATTCCATGTGGCCATGTTCAAGCAAGTGGTCATTTTTGACCTTAGGCTAAGTTGGGCTGACCCAAACCCATTGGGTTAGGTGCACCACACTCACTAGTGTCCACTTGGTCCACTAAGAGGGTGTCAAGTGGTCATAAAGAGGATTTGACCCAATTCCAAGTGAATTTGGCCAAAATTTATCCTATGGCCTAGGGAAAATGGTCATTTGGCTTTGATTTCAATTTGAATATGTTTGGTATGTTTGAAAAATAGGTTAGGCCAAGTTTCAATGAATTTAGAATTGGTTTGATGTGATTTGGCTCATGTTGACCCATTTAGGTCAAAAATGGGCCAACTTGAGTCAAGTTGACCAATTGGTCAAATTGGGTCAAACCATGGGTTGGGTCAATATGACCATTTGAAATGTTTTGGTGGCTTTGATTTGATTCAATTTGGTTTATATTTGATTTTGGTTCAATTGAGTTCATTTAGGTCAAATGGGTCGAGTTGACTAAATTGACTCATTTGACCTATTTGGGTTAGGTCATGGGTTGGTTCATGTTTGGTTGGCCATTTGAAATGGATTGGTATCTTTGTTTTCAATCAATTTGGTTTATATTTGAGTTTGGCTCATTATGACCCTTTAGGTCAAGTTGGGTTCAAGGTCAATTAGGCTAGGTTAGGTCTAGTTGGCCAATTGAGGCTTTAGTCAAGTTCAACAATCATTTTAAATGAACTAACCCATTGGTTTTAACCACTTGGCAGTCAGCAATACGTAACTGAACGAAGCATATTTTGACTTTTAGGTCAAGTTGGGTCAACTTGGGTCAAGTGGCCAATTAGGCTCAAATGTTGACTTGGTCAAGTTCAAACATTGATCATGAATGAGTTTTGATCAATGGTTTCAATCAATTTGGCCTATGGTAGATTTTGGCTAGTTTAGGTTTCATTTTGGCTAAGTGTTGACTTGGTCAACCCTTAAGTTTGACTTGGTTTGACCCAATTTGAGTGATTGATCATCTCATGATGAGAGGCTTAAGTGGGCTTAGTTCAATCCAATTTGGTTAGGATTAGAATTTGGCTCATAAGGGTACTTTAGGTTACTTTGTGTCAAGTGAGCCTAAGTAGGTCAAACGTCTTGGTCAAAGCATGATTTGAGTTTGATTGAACTCACATATGGACTTATGATTGAAATATAAATCCATTTGCAAGTGGTTTGAAGTCAAATGGGTTTTCATTCATTTGACAATTTCAAGTTCAAAGAGGTGATTATGAGTTTGACTTAGGTTTGATTTTTGAATTGAGTTTTGGTTTGATGATTGAATTTTGTGTTTATATTTGGATTCATGATTGAAGGATTGATTGAATCATGAAGAAAAATCAAGAGTTTGGCTTGATTTGAAATTGATTTGGCTAAGTTCAAGATTTTGACTTGAAAGGCTTAAATTGGATCTTGATTGAATTTGAGTTTGATTTTTGGAGTTAGTTTTTGTTGTTTGAATTTATATTTCATTTATATATGTAAATATAAATGAAAATATAAATGGGTTATGAGAAAATTTCAAGGATTTGAAGTGATTTGAACTTGATGTAAGCTAGGTCTTAAGAGGGAATCAAAGGACTTAGGAAATGTTTTGAGCTTGGAATTGAATTTTGGGTTTAGTTTGATTGATTTGAATTTATATTTCATTTATATATGTGAATATAAATGAGAATATAAATGGGTTATGAGAAAATTTCATGAATTTGAATTGATTTAGATTTGATTTAGGCTAAGTCTTTGAGAGAGGATCAAAGGACTTAGAAAATATTTATGATTTGGATTTGAACTTTGGATTTAGTTTGGTTGATTTGAATTTATATTTCATTTATATATGTGAATATAAATGAGAATATAAATGGGTTATTAGAAAATTTCATGAATTTGAATTGATTTAGATTTGATTTAGGCTAAGTCTATGAGAGAGGATCAAAGGACTTAGGAAAGATTTATGATTTGGAATTTCAATCATGAGCTTCAATCATAAGTTTCAATCATGGGTTTCAATCATTTGGCATTAATTTTGGTATGAAGAAAATCAATTAAGTTGGAATTGATTTAGGTTTGATGTTGATTTGATTTGGAGTTTGACTTGAAGGAAAGAAGAAGAATTTGGTTCAAGCTATAGAGTAGGCAAATTTTTCTAACATCCCCTAAGGCATGACCTATTCCTATGGCTAACTCTTCTAAGTCTCTAGGGCTAGGTTTAGTGTCCACCTAATCCCTAGGTGTGTCTTAAGACTAAGGATCTTATAAAGTCTAAGAGGAGTCATATGCTAAGATAGAGGGATTAAGAGCTCATCCTAAAAATGAGGTCAACAAAGCCATTAAGAAATTAGGTATGCTTCTCTATTATTTGTGCTAGCCTCATGAAAAAATAGTACTCATCAACCTATAAGAGAAAAATCTTCATCACTAACCCACCTTTTATAATACTCAACAACCAACTTCTTGTATTTTACAAATCTAAGATGCTTGTTAATCTACCTTTTAAGTAATTAAAAATCAATTTTTTTCCTAAAAAATAACATAATTCAAAATGCAGTGGAATAATACCTCAATGAGACAAGTGTAGAAGATCAATTCATGGTGTGTTGGGGGTTGTTGCTCTTGATGCACCACTTTGTTTATTAGCTAACTCAACAATGGAACCCCATCTTCCCCTTCTTAAGGCACATTCGATGCAGCAAGAACATCAACCCCAAGTTGAGATGCTTTAACAGGTTCATCACCTACCATTAAAATTGTTTTTGTTAAATGATAACTACAACTTCAAGGAAACTAGGACTCACTACTCTCCATCACCAATAATCTAAGCTTCTTTGCCTTATGGGCACAAGTCATCATCAACAACAAGTAGTCATCCTATAAGAAACCATCTCGTAGAAAAAGAACTTGGCAAACTAGGAATATAGAAGAAGAATATTTAATGGTTCAACACTACACTTCACTCTAACACTATCAACACACACTCACACATAATTGATATAATCTCTATGCTTATTTCCCAAAGTTGACCCAACATTATTTTCAAAAGATTTCTTTGAATAGTAAATGCACCAATAATTGCAAATTCTTGTAATTGATATAATCTCATGCTTATTTCTAATTCTCATTCTTGTATACCACAGTGAGAATATTTAGGATACCAAGAAAATAGGTATCAAGATAAAAGTAGACTAACTTGTAGATTGACCATGTGCAAGCTTGTCAATACCTTGGTGATCAATGAATGTGCCACAAATCATGCTCCAAAAGGGTCTCATCATCTACTTAGTTGGCATGCATGGCTTGCTCATCAAAGTCGCCCAAGTGCATCATAAGTGTGATCACCATAGGAGAGCTTGTCAGCTACTCTTTCATATCATAGAATATCAGGGACTTAAGTAGTAGACTTGCCCCCACATTTAGATCTTGGTGAATTGACCCATTCAAGAGGCTACATCATTTATAGGTCACACCTCAATTATACTAGATATATGTGTTTGTATTAGATGTCCATGTATTTTTTAATATTATGTGAGTTTTCTATATTTTTTTTGTTTCCCTTTAACTCTATAAATAAAACTTAGAGACACATGAGGGACCTTTTTTTCTTCCTCACTGATCCTTTTTCTGTATTTTCTCAAAAAATTTGGAGATTGAAATCTCTTCAAAGATATTGTATTCAGACTGTTACCATACTCATTACTTTCATTAACATCAAGGAGATACACTCTATTTCTCTCTACCCTTATTTCTACTAGTAGGACTTGTAAGTAAGACCTAGTATCGACCCACAAATAAATCGATATCTAGCATTATTCACTTGTCTGGAGAGAGGTATTACTAAGGCTTTATGAATAGTAGGTGACTTGTTACACCAAAGCATGGTTGTAGGCTTGTTAATCCAATTGATATAAAAATCTTATTGCATTTATTTTACTAGTTGTATTTTAATGTCAAAATTACTAATTAACTAAACAATATCATTTGAATCTATTATTATTGTGATTAAATTTTTAAAATATTTCATTCACCTCCATTGGGGCTACGTATAAAATCATCAAAGGACTTCTCATTGAATAAAAGTGTGAAGTGTCTCTATTGTATCAATGATCTCTGTTGCATTTGTTCATCTTTTAGCTTCTACTCAAAATTTTGTTGGTTATTTGTTTGGTTCTCCATGAGTAGGTAAAGACTCCAAGGCACCATTTGGTAAAGCTTGACAATCAATTATCAGGACTGTATATTGCAAAGATAAGTTTTATTTTAATGATTTGATGCTTTAATGACTCACAATGACTGCTGATGGTGACTATTCCAAAATGGTTCATATTTTGAACCAATTTGGATCCAGTTTTAAACTTGTTCACCTTATTATGGTGAATACGAGTTGCACTATCCTATGATGCATAATAAGATTTGTTGTTGATCATACAGAAGTCCCATCAACTGCCTCGTGTATATGACCTCGAAGTGTCAGATTTGTCATGCTCAATGTGTTTTATGTTGCATTGGGTTTGAAGGTTCATTAATGGACAAAAATTCACATTTTATAGCTTCATGACAAATTTTATAATCATTTTACTATAATCTCAATACACAAAGATAAATAAAAAGTAAATTGTGGGCCTTAGCACACATGGACAATCAGGAAGATAATTCCAAACTGCCTTGAGCTTCGCAACCAGATATCCACAGACAATATGAACACATCCCATCATTCACAGCCAGAAACTTATAATGGAAGTTGTTAAGCTGTCCATTATAATTGCAGCTTTCGATGGCCAACCCTTGTTTTCACTTCAAGTATGGCGCCCAGCTTCTGTTGGTCAGTCTTCACAAGAGAGATTTCACAAACAAAAATCATTTGAATTGGAACTAATTGAAGTTATCCAGATGGACAACGGGCCTACTCAGCCACCTACCCACATGGTTTCTCTATCGCACTATTCTTTATAGAACATTATTTTTTATTCTCATGTCATTGGTGTTTGTATCTGTGTTCATACGCATGTGATGCGCATTAATTGGCGTACATTTGATGGGGTAGATGAGCATCAATGAGCGTGCAAGCATCAATGAGCGCGCATTCGTGCGTGAAGGCATAGAATCCAAACTGACATAGAAGCCAAGAAAAAACTTAAAATTAAAATTTTTCTGAATGTTTAAAATAATATAATATTAATTATTCGTGGATTTACACTTGAAGTAAATCAAGAGACCTATATTGATTACTTCTTATATCAGAATATTCTGATATAAAAGTTTCTCAATAAAACAGAAAGGAAGAATGCAGCTCTTCTCTCATTTTTCTATCTCACATGGTTTCTTGAATATATGTCATTTCTGCAAGGAGAACTATTTGAAAAGTGTTATTTGATGACTAACAGAACTGAGATAAAGAGATCAAAGAGACAAAAATGTTGAAGGAGAATAAACGAATGTTATTTTGATAAGTGTTATTTGATGACTAACAGAACCGAAGATGATTTTTACATGACCTCTATTAAATATTTGTTCACTGCATAAATCTATTATAAATATAAAATTTGGGAAGAGTTGAAATACAGTCTTGCCCTCCCCCCCTAATACAATATAGCGGATAGTTATATTCCTTATCTCACGGCGAAAGCAAAATAATCATTTCATAAAGCCAACTTTCTAACAAAAAGATTAAACAATGGATGATAAGAAGTTATGTTGAGGATTATGTCGCTTTAAGCGCTTTTGCTTATGTGGGGTTTGGTTTAATATGATCAACATGAATTTAAATAGCTGGCTGGCTTGAATATTATAACTTGTATTTGGTGGGGCTTAGCTACACTTCTAGCAGTTAGGGGAAAAAGATGTGGCCATGCTCAATTGTTTGGTAGAACGTCGAATTTAAATATTGGAGAACTTTTAATAAAAAATTGCTGTGATCAACATCAATTCAGTACAGATAAATAATAAAATGTCATGTTTTCTATAAGATGAAATGTCTATCAAAAATTAGGTATAGAAACAACAATTGTTTGAAAATTAATAATATGCTTGCAATGCATTGCGTATAGCTTATTTAATAAATGACACATAATCAAACCCAAATATCAGCCACCCATCTCACAGTTGAATGATGAAGAGCTTTAATTAGAACAACTGATATGATATGATAATGTAAATTTATGATTAAATTTATTACAATAATATATTTAGTCACACACACACACAATAGAATGAATATATATATTTCTAAAATTAAGTTTATAATATCAAATGTTAGGCAATAGGTGCACTCAATCTTCTAGCATATTGGTTGAAAATAAATTTAAGAATTCCAATGGGCTATGTTTAGATATTGTGAATGCTTCACAACAACTCATGAACACTCCAACACATGAATTGAAATTGATATCAATTAAAATTTTCTTTCTCATTGTCATGGAAATTTCTCTCTCTCTCTCTCTCTCTCTCTAGGATTAAGCTAACAACTCTTACTAGTTATCTTGACCTATATCCATTTATAATTTTTTACTTTATTTTTAACATTAGCTTTATTCAAAATTACAATTTCATGTATGATTTCCTAAATGCAACATTTTGAAGGAAAGATTATGAAAATTTTGTGAAAAACCTATCATCTAAACGATCATTATTTTTCATCGGGTGCTTTTCAAGAGATAAAAGTAGTCAAAAAGCTATATATTGACCTCACTTTTAATGAGGTTGACATCCACGACTTCTTAGACCTAGGATTTCAATGTAGGCCCTAGGCTCTCTCACATAAATTCTATGACTCCTTTAATGATTAAGAGGATCGACCAAATACCCATGAGACTCAACCATAGGGTTAAGCCATCAGGCTAGCCAACCCTACCTAGCCCAACTAGCCCAATTTTTCTCAAGTCAAACCAAATTGATCATAAAACAACCCTAACCTTAAAGACAACTGAATCACACACAGATTAGAGGCCCTTGACCCCAAATTGGCTAATTAGCCCATTTAACATAACTTAACCTACTTAACCTATTCAGGTCACCATGACCCCATATCTTAATTAAATCCAAATTAATTTGAACCAATCATTACATGATATTTAAAATAGTAATCATGCTTAAATCGCATTAAATTGGGGCTCAATTTAACCAGTTGACCCAATTGACTCATTAACCCATTTAGGACAAAAGGAGTTAAATTCAAAGTCAACCTAAACTACCTAAAATTGAACTCACCCAAACCATTTGGAACCTCAATTGAACTTGATTGAAACCTAATTAGGACTTAATTGGCCAATTGGCTCATTTAGTCTAAGTTAGACCAACTAAACCCTATAGGGCCAAAATCAAAATTAACTTGATCCAAATCCAAATTAAACTAATCCAAAACCCTACAATAATCTCCAATACATTATTGAACATCTCATACACCCAATTCAACTTAATTTATTCAGTTGACCCAACCTAGCCCAATTTAACCTAAAGGGAAAAATTGAACCAAAACTCAATTCAATCCAAATCAAACCAACTTAATTTTTGCAGTCACTACTAAATTCATGATTGATTATATCCCTTCACTCAATTGAACCCAATTAGGTCAATTTTACCAATTGACCCAACTTAGGCCAAATGCCCTACATGAACTCATATAATATAAATTGCAATTCAAGCCAAATTGAATCAAATCATTCACACCTTATCAATATTTGAGCATGACCCACCCAATAACTCATTGGGCCCAATTTGGACAATTAGTCAACTTGACCCAATTGAACTCAAATTGACTTACATGAGTCACATTGAGCTGAACAAAGTCATACCAAGTTCAAACCCAATCAAACTTATCATGAATCATCCTTGGACCCCCTTCACACTTACTCAAGTAGACACAACCTAAAGTGAACTCGGTTCAGCCCAAATCAAATGAATGAAGCCTCCCATAATAGAAAAAATCCAAATATAGCAATTTCTAACCCCTTTCTTTGGCCAAGGAAGCACCCTTAGCTTTCCTTGAGCTCATACATGCTAACCCAAGTTGATCCAAAGCTATTGGGCTTAGCCATTGACCAAGGTGAAGTTACCTTCACCTTGGATAGCACTTGATTCATCAACCATGGACTGTCTACTTCACCTCAGGACACCAAATCCCTCCAGCCACTATAGGAGGTCCACCTCAACAATTCTAGCAATTTCTCAGCTTTCCCATTACTTGTTGGCTGAACAAACTCATTTAGTTGGTTTACATGTGGAGGGGGATATACCCTCTCCCACTCACTCAAGATATAGAGACACCCTTCAAAGTTTAAGACCAATTCCTTGAGTTTCCCAAAGCTCCTTATGCACCCCATCACTAGTAAGATCAACCACTTGTTCTCCCATCCATCCCTCATACTCGATCACACCAAAACTTTTCCAAATACAAATTAACTATTCCCCCACCTTCTCCACACTCTAGAGAACTCAAGAAAATCAAGAGCCACTTGATTTCACCATTAAAGATAACAGCTAGATCAAACTCCAACAAGGTAGCGAAGAAGCTTGGTCTTGGGAGCCATCGACAATGAGGCATGAGGGGACTTCAACAGCAAGGCTTTGCCTCCTCATTATGAAATTGCTTTGGTTGGTTTAAATATTAGTCTTGTACTCCAATAAGTTAAGTCACTCAGACCATAGATCAAGCCATAAGGTGTTGGTTTTTATTCTATGTATTTACAACTTGCATAGATCACATCATAAAGAAGCTTATATTTTTTTCCTAATCCGAATGGAGTCATTTTGAGCTTAAATTGAGTATTGGTTGGCTTAGATCAAGCAGTGAAAGACCAACAGTGTTCATCTCTCATTGAAGATTAGAGACAAATCACAGGACATCCATCTTGCATGATTAGAATGAACAACCATGATTATTCAATTAAAATTTTGATTTAAATCCAATCTTTAATCGAATAACTAGCAAAACTGCATCTACCACCAGCTAAGTTAGCTTCCATGCAAGATCAGTTTAAAAAACCAATCTTGGGGTAATAAGCACAACCATGTCAACCGCTGATTGTATAAATAGATTTATTGGGTTTAAAATTAGAAATAAATAGACATAAAATTTAAACATTAAAATTAATTGTAAAAAATTTTAAGAAAACATATAATTACTTTCTGAAAGCTTAGAAAGAGAGATACTTAAGAAACATAAATGACCCAAATTTTACTAGGTAATTAGAAGTAATTAGGGTTTGATTGAAAATAATATTTTTCAAATTACCCTTAATTTCGTATTTGATAGACTTAAAATTTTTAAGGGAAATTCCTCATGATGTCCCCTACCTCTAATTACTATTTTAGGTCAATTAGCTTAGTAGATTAAGTGTTATGATTTTTAAAAGCTTAATTAAATATTTAATGTAATTATTTAATTTAAAATTTATGGAAATGCTCAAAGAGTTGTTTGATGTGTAATCCCTCTTATTTAACATGAGAGTACTCTTAGATAATTATTAGGACCTCTCATTCTAATTAATTTTAAAAAAGCACATCTTAGGGTATTAATTAATTAATTAATTTAATAAATAAACAATTTTAAAAATTCATAATTAATCACACAAATCTCCAAAAAAACTTTAAAAAAATCTCTTTGTACTCATCGAATAGAGTGTTAATCAATGAAATTAAAATCCTCAATTAGTTTGAGATAGTTTGAGAATAGTTGCTTAAATACCTAAATCATAATTAGTGCACTTAACTCTAAATTATAAGATAAAATGATTTGAAATTTTTATTCCTTGTTTTTACAATTATTTTGCATGTTCATGAACTTTTTTATGATTTTTGGGCTTATACTTTATGAATTATTACATTTTAAGGCTACTTGGCTCAATAATTAAATTAATTAATTTAATAACCCATAAAAATCATAAAAATAATAATTGAATATTAAGTCATATAATGAATAAATAGGATCATAAGGAATTATTAAAAAAATTAAAATCTTTTAAGCCATTAATCACTTTAATTTAGTTAAAGTCTTCCTTAATTAAGTTATTTTTGGCTCATATAACTTTAGAACCTTATGTTTGGCTTTAGAATTTGATGAATATAAGGAAGAGATCATCCAGGTTATTCAATCATTATAAGTATGTATGCATTTATCAAGCATGATATTTCATTACAAAATAACTTATACTTTGTGAATCAATTTAAGTTAGGTCATTTGAATTAACATCATAGTTAAGATCATGCATGCTTCCTTGTATATGAACTTTTTTTAATAAATTAGCATTAGTCTTAAAGTCAACAAAATTCAAATATCTTTTCATTTACATGATGGTTAAAAGGTATATAGTCTGGACACCCAGAGTACGGGCTATTAGTCTTAAGCAAGTCTTCATAACTTGTCTCCCTAGTCTAATAATTGCGCATACCTTTATGCATGAATTTCTATTCATAATATTTATCATAATAAATAAAGCTACTTAATATATATACAAACAAAGGGTATATAGTCTAGTCACCGAGGGGCATAGGACTGCTGATCTAAAGGAGGTCTTAATACCTTGACTCCCTAGTTTAATAATCGTACATACCCATTTGATGTAAATTTAAATAAAAATGGATCAATGCATGCATCTCAAACTCAAAAAAATTAAAAAAATCCATTTGTGTAACTACTATGAACTAAATCAAATCTAAGAATGTAAGGAATCAACTTATTGTATGAGCATACATTTAGTTTATAAGACTCATGTATACATACGTATTATGATGTGAGTGATAGTTGAATGACATGGAGATGATGTCGATTCTAAAGTCAACTTCTTCAAGTTGAATTATCATTTGAGCTTATTAGTGTGGTGTTTCATTTTTTGGTGGAATCTTTAATTAGGATTACGATGTTGAAGAGAGTGAACTTCATTTTAAGGTGGCAGTCACCATTCTTTTCATTCTTTAAAACATTAAATACAACTTAAACAAACATCAAAAACTAATGTTAAACATATCCTCAAATCATTAGTCACTTGAATTACAACCACCCAATGGTAATAATTTAAACTTTTTCTCAAACAACAATTCAAACATTAAAGACTTAGCCTTTTCATACACTAGCCTTTGTACAAACTTTAGATTGACAGGTCATTAGTTCTAAACTTAGGTTAGGCCGGTACTTTATTATTATGTATTATTTTCTTTTATTTTTGGAATATATTATAATATACTAGATGTTAGGGTGTGTGCTCAGTAGACTGCATATTAGGGTAATGGTACATTAAGATTGATTTTTATATGAGGTTGTGCTTAATAGAAAGAGGGTGTTGTAATAAATTAAAAGATAACACATTTTACTTGAAACCATTATAAATCCCTGAGCATAACCCATTTGGTCAGGTGGGCATGGACACAAACTAGTGACAAGCCTTACTATATTGAATGTAATTGTTTTAGTGTGAATGAGTGCTTTAGCTAACCTCTATTTTAGAAAAAAAATTATACTTATGCTAATAACTTTTGTAAGAGAACAAAAATTATAGTAAAATAAAATATTTTCTTACAAGGTATCACTATTAATTTCCTCGAAATAAGATTTGATCTAAAATGAGATGATGCAAATAAACATTCAATAAAAACAATAAAGTAAATCAAGAAGACTTTTCAAAGATAGACAATATTTGATCAATCAAAACTAAGCTAAACTCAAAAAATGAAATTAATTTATCACTACTAGTTTTAATATCTCAATTAATTTCTTATGAAAAGAATTTTTAGCCTAAAATATATCATATTAAAATAAGGCTAGAAATTAAAGTTTTAATCATGTTGATGATCACTAATCAAATCAAAATGATGAGTTAAGCATTTGTTACAAACATTAAAAGAAAAAATCAAAAGAAATAAGATCTCACTCAAGGCTATAAAAATTGAATCAGTTTGAAAAGAGCCTTCAATTGAACCTTCTATATCGTTTACACAATTCTCCTTGTGGAAGAACTTGATACATACAAAGAGATCTAGTAAGGGCACTTCACAATATCTCTGAAAGTAAACTAAAAACTTGCAATGGTGGCTAATGGTTTCGGAAAGGAGAGAAAAGATTGCTTTGGCCATCCAAAATGTTAAAAAATTAGGATGATTTAAGATAGCTATTTAAATTATTAAGCAATAGAGTCCATGGCTAAGGATTGATATTAAAAAGAATTAATAAAAAATTTATTAAACATGTACGTGAGGATTGCCAACTTAGATCAAAATAGGTTCAATTTATGGGATCAAGTCAAATGGCCAGAAATAATAAGGAGGATATTTGAATTGGCAAAGAGACAGTTTTATCTAAATAATAAGAATAAAACCACAATTTATCTTTTAAAATTTTGGCCAAGGAGGGAAAAGAGATGGTTTATATTAGGAAAGTGTATGATTTATTTTATACATATAATAGAGTAAAATACCCACAAAAAATTAAATAGTTAAATAAAAATAAATTTAAAGAAAAACATTAATGGAAATAATCAACTATGAATTCATATGAATATAAATTTAACTTAAATGTCATTTGGAAAAGTGAATTTTGAATAATTTAATTAATCACATAATTTCATATACTAAAATTTAAGTATAAATAATTTTAATAAATATTTAAAAATAAAATAAATTAAGAACAAAATAAAATAGTTAAAATTATGATTTTACAAATTTATTTTTCTACTAAAATGAATTTTACAATCTTAAATTTATCATTAAAATAATCTTAAATCAAATAATATATATATAATAATAAAAATAAACATGCACATATTTGATTTACGAAAATTAAATTTATGATAAATGAAGTTATAAATTAATAATTAATAATTTAATTTATCCAAAGTGATTTCATTTTTTTAATTTCTTGCAAAAATTTAATTTAAAACTCTAAACTAAACCAAACATCTAAAAGATATCAAAAAAAAATTTTAAAAGCTAAAATAAATCATTAGTAATTCAACACATGTTTGTTATCATCAAAATCTAAATTAGGAGTATATTGGCTTATGGAGGTAACATATTAAACTAAATGAAAAACTTTATACCATTATTTAATTAGAACTTTTACATATATAATTTGTGACTTCAAATTCATTGCCTTTACACATCATTCCAAAATAAACTATTTGCTTGTATCAATGAAATAATTTTTTTGTAGTAGCTATCATTGTATTGGCCAAATTTTATTATTTTTAAGCCAAATTTTATCTTAGAATACCTGATTTTCATCTCCTCAATGAAATCTACAACTTTGTTGAAAAAAGTTTTTCTAAATTTAGGCATCTAAACCCTCAAAAATATTAAAACTCATGAGGATATAGTAAAACTTGCTATGAAAAGTAATATATCATTATGTCAACTCATAGTAGGCATGCATATCAAGATAAAGCTTTAGACCAGAAATATGATGATTATTATGCATTTTATTAGATAAAATAAAAAAATCTCACCTTTTTGCACTAAAAAACCTGAATGAATTTCAAAACAAATATTTGAGGCATTAGAATTAAAGATTGATATGCTAACATCACCCACATTAGAAATGATCTAATTCTTGAGCACTTATCAGAGGAAAGAGAATCACATCATGCCAGCCTAAATCCTCATCATCCCCCTCTTTCTTTATTCACATTCTCCTATGTGACCATGTAATCACCTTATTGATCCATATCTTACAAACAACTTTAATGATTACCATGAAATGGATAATATGCTTCTTCATCTACCTCATCAAATAAGATAACTCCTATGAAAAGACAGTGGCTATGCTCCATGAGTTTCTTATAAACATTACCCTTGACATTATGAGGAGCTATTATTTGGATTGGATCAACATGATGTTAGCCTAGGACATGCATATTAAGAACTTGGTGATGATATCATTTGGAGGATTAAAATTGATCCACCTTATGTTGATGGTGTACTTGATTCAAAAGCCTTCTTGGATTAGTTAATTGATATGGATTAATAATTATTTTGAATACTCAAGTTGAAGAAGGGACAAGCTTATTTTGCCAACATAGAACTAACTAGCCAAACTATTTGATTAATATTACACAAAAAATTCATTGATTAAGAGAACTATTTATGCCTCATATGATGTAAACCAAAAAATATGTGTCATTAAGTTTTTTATGATCAACTTATAAATGAAATGACCACATATGGATTCTTATATGTTGAGTATATTACATATCTTGATGAACAAATGACGTACTATAACACTAGCCTAATATCAAGATTTCAATTTGATGTATGAACTAATTTTCATTATAAAATGCTAACTCAAAATATTTACTCTCTTGAACAAGAATTTTGAGTGGTGACTCAGATTGAATGATATCTTAGATCACATCTTCATACAATATTCATAACTTCTTCTAGAAGTAGTATTCAAACCATGTGTCACACCTTCTACCTCAACAGCTTATAAAGAACCTAGTGATGCTGAAAAAATTCTAATTGGAATATTTACTTCAATGGTTTCTAACATAACTTACTTTACATGTTTAAAAATTGACATGATTACCTTTAGTGTTAAAGACTTTAATCAGATCATCATGATCAGTACTCACATTTATGCTCACTTAAATTCTATTTTACATGAGTGACATTCTAAATACTATAATTTTAGATATTACTTTATTATAATATTAAGTAGCTTTTTAGATTTCACATATTTCAACTGAATAGGTTTTCAAGTCTTGACTCAATTGCATAGTACTAGTACTTCTGCCAAATCTTTTAGCTCAACATTATGTTTTGCGTGATCCTAGGCTGACAAAAAATATATATATGTTAGTTACGAATCTCTTATTCACATGTTAAGACAAATTAAATTCTATCTTAGTGAAAAAAAATGTAATCTCTCTTAAGATGAATATATAGATTATTTTGTAATTTCTTAATTAGTTTATAATTTATAAAAGCTCTTAGTCACATATCATATATTTATTTTTATTTTACTCATTGACACCTTGGGTGTCCCCATTCATTACTTGAGGTTTGTTTCCAAAAATATAAATTTTTTTATTTTATGTACAAGTTTTATACTTGTGCGAGACTAAAACAAACATTTTTATGCAATAACAATTTGACTACTCCAAGAGAAGCCATAATGATGCTCAAGCAAGGAGATGCCACTGGTTAACACCAAAGGTTTCGAGTGCATGAAGCTCTAAATGTCTCTTTTAAATTCTTAGGTTTTTTATCTTTAATTGGTTTTGCCTAGTTACCTCTTGCTTTTAATTTATGTAGTTAATAGTTGTTTAATGTATAGTTTCCAACTTTATTTATTCTACATTTGTGTGACCTTTTATTTTTATACCTTTTCATAAATGTGTTAAAGTACTTTTATGTGCTCTTTCTTTATCATCTACTTAGTTTAAGGAGATAACTTCTATGCTAACCCGATTCTCCTTATTGAGAAGGCTCTCGTGTTCCTCTTGGATATTCCATTTTCCACTTAGATCTCATAAATATTATTTTGAGTGTGTGAATGATTAGTAAAATACTGATATATAAGGGATGTCAAAAATTAGTTAGTATTTTAAGCTTAGTCTAGTTTGAGCCTTTACATACAATATAATATTCTAGCTTTCTTGACATTCATAGAATTATCTATTCTTTTTTTTCTTTGGGACAACTTTATTTTAGCCAGATGTTAGATTTTAATTTTCTTAAGAATATGACAAGACATATCGTCTTAGCTTAGTTTCAAAATCTAAGCATTCCAAGTAAGCTTGGATTACAACTTAACCATTTGGATTGGGTCAATTCAAAATGACCAAACATATTTATAATACTTTGAAGCACAATTGAACCTTATTATATTGGTTGGCTCATAAGAACTTTCTATTAATTTTAATTTTTTTTTAAATTTTAACATTTGAAGTGTTTATCTATATGTATAGTAAAAAAATGAGAGAGAGATGGAGAGAGGGAGAGAGAGAGAAAGAGAGAGATAGAGGAGAGAGAGAGTAAAAAAGTTTTCTTTATTTTAGAACATTACCAAGTGTATGATTACACACTTAGGTATATGATATTAAGCATACCTGACATGCACAATTAATATAGACCAATCCCAATAGACTTGAGATTCTATTATAACTAGGTTTATCATAATAGATGATTGGTTAACTAATGTGGTGGGATAATCTATATCAATTCTAATGTCTCAAAGCAAGAACTTAAAAATACATGAAGGCCAAGAAGACACCCACAATCCTATCAACATGAGCCTACTCCTATATGATGATGATGATGATGATGATGATGATAAGGTCCCTAAAGCTATTGAAATTAAATCCTCAACATTTTTGAGACTCTAGATCTTATAATCTATTTAAAATAAAAATTAAATATAAATCAATTTTTAATTTGCATAATTTAAATGTAAAAAAACTTATATTTGTAAAAATAAAGCTCACATGTCAAGGTTATCTTTCTATTCAAAATCTTGAAACTCAACATCTAAGAAGAGTTTTTAAACAAATAAGCATCTTGGGAGAATTAGTGATCTATTTAAAAGAAAAAACATATTGATGTCATATTATGGACAACTATTAGATTAGTGGTAGAGGTAAATCTATTATGTTATTTTAGAAGTACTTAATTAATTGTGGAGTAGATAAAAATAATATTATTACACTAACATGCCTAAATAGGCAAATCTATTATGTGATTTGATAAGTACTTAATTAATTGTGGAGTATATGAAGATAATATTATTACACTAACTTGATTTATAGCAAGTTTATGAAATTATATTTAAAGGGAATTATTACTAAGGAATGCTAATACCCTAAAATTAATCTATTAGATAGTGAGAGATTATGAGTATTTTAATGGCCAACAAAACTCTATAAGCCTAACTTTATATCTATTTTCTAACCAATACTAGAAACACCAATATTGGTTTTTCCTCATTTCCTAATCCAACATCTAGTTCCACTTCACACCAGCCTACATTTATTGCACCCAAATTAGAAAGTACACCTTAGTTCAGCTCAGGAATAAAAAATAATCACAAGTTTAATATTTTAAGCATAGAGGCAGAGGTCATGTTTTGCAAGATGTCTAACTAAGCTAATGTATATTAAAAAGGGAAAATTAATCCAAACTCTAGTTATGGAGTTAAACCTGAAAGTTTTAGCATTGATGATGCATTTAAAGCTAAATATTATAATGATAACTATGCACATAACAAATAATGCAATAAGTCTCCAACCATTATTGGGTGCATCTTTAAACAACCAAAGGTATACTACAATCTTTCACATCTTTATTTAAATAGAAAAAAAAAATGTGTATAAGATTGTTTACATCAAAAGAGATAAAATAAAAATAAATAAAATTTTATTTTGGCTCTAGCACCACAGCGCTATGTTCATCGAGCCAAGGCGCTACCCTACTCTTCTAAGAGAAACAACTACCCAGTTCAATTGTCAAATTTCGGTATAGCATTGTGATGTCATGATCTTAATGTCAAGGTGATGTCTAACTGCCTAGCCCAACTATCGAAGTATGGTACAGCACCGTGGTGCATTGATCTTAGTGCCCAGGTGCTACACTGACTATTGAGAGGAATAGTTATCAGCCCACTACTATAAATAGGAGAGAGCAGTTCACTCTAAAGATATTTTCCCCACTTTACTAAACTGTCTCTAAACTGATGCTCACAGTTCATTCCAAGTTTTCTTACTTCAGGTAAAGAATTTATATTCTTCCTTACTAATTTAATAAAAATCTCACCATTGATCTTTGATCTGGTATAGAAAACTTAGAGATTTAAGACCTCGGCCATTGAAATTTATTCTGATGTGAGAAGAAAACCACCTCCCCTCCATTGATCTTAGATCTAAAATAAGGGAGAAGAGTGCTTTGCACTCTATGATTTTAAAACCTAGCACCACTATAGCAAAATGCTGCTAAAATTTCTAAAAACATTTGCACTATAAATTCAAAATTTGGCCTATTGCACCAAGGTATTGGATATTAGTGTTATGACACCACACTCTTGGAGATTTATGTTACAAGAACGGTGCCCCAACGCCCAAGAATAAGTGCTATAGTGCTTTCATGCAATCCCATAGTGCTTTCATGCAATCCCATAGTGCCACAGTGCCATAGCATCAGCGCCACAGCGCCATGTCCTCATACAACTAAAATAATATCATAGTGTCACAACATCATAGCATCACAATCGCAATGCCATACCCATGTGTCACTTAGAATATATCTTAGAATATTTTGATAAAAAAATAAAATAAAATCCCACAATGTGGTGGTGTTGTGGAGATAACACCATAGCGTTGTGTCTCCTTGCTATAAATGAAAAAAGACTCTGAAAATTTTATACTTAAGAGGAAATAATATCCTACAGCATCGCGGTGTAGAACAGTATTGTGGTGCCCGCCTCTCAGATTCCTCAGTCTATCACTAACGTTGAGGCGGCATATTAATGTCACGACACTGCACCCTCACGTGACTTTTTCTTATATAAGAGTTTACAATTTTTTATTTAATATCTTTTTTATCCTAGAGCATCAATAGTAATAATAATACACAAGCACTATAGAAAATTATAAAAAAGAGAAGTTTTACTGCAAATTTTGAATATTACAATTACAAAAATAAAAAAGGAAGAAAAGAAGAAAAAATACAAATTGGGGGAAGCTAGTAGTCATACTCGTCATGACCCTCCTCTTCCTCTTCTTCCTCCTCCTCCATGCCTAACATCAAATTGGATGCTGAGGCATCGTAGGGAAGGAGACCTGGCTAGGATGATCAAGATTGCAATTCTGAAATATGTTGACTAGTACAGTGTTGAACTAGGCCATGTAGAAGAATTGCATCTATTTTTGATCCATATGATGATTAAATTTGCATGCCAGTATCTCCTACCTATGACTACTCCTATCTACCCACTTCCGTAAGTCTAAGACATGGCTGTTAATCTATTGAACTTGCTCAGCGAATGACTTAGGAGGTTGGGATCTAGATCAGGAAGGACATGAACTCTTCTCTCACTTCAAATATATTTTTGAATCCCCCTATTACCCTCTTCATTAAAAGAGCCTTTTGAAGGAGTACCTCCTCATTAGGCCCCCTACCACACTCGTTATGACACATAACCCATAAATAATAGAAGGGTAGTCATACCCAACAGTAGTGCTTCCCTTCAACATATTACAAATAGAATTAAATATAGCCTTCCCGATATCAATCGAGAACCCCTTTTAATTAGCAAAATTCAAAATAGTCACATCCTTGGTAACCTCATTGATGTTACTATAGGGAATAAGTATGATAGAAATAAAATAGTGCCAAGCCTTAGAAGAGGCTATCATTTCAGATGTAGGAAAGTTGATAATCCTTTCCTCCCAACGTTTCCATTGCATGCTTTCATTTTCTCCATAAAGAAAAAAGAATAATCTCATCAAAATCAAAATGGTCATTATAGTATGAGAGATATTAATCATACTCAATATTAGGGAGATCGTAATATGTATTTATAGCACTGCTATCATAACTTACCAGCCTTCCTCGGACCTTATTATCCTAGCCATCCCATACATTCGTAAAGAATTTTCACACCACCGGGATGATGTATGAATAGTTATCGTAGGCTAGTTTGAGCCACCTTCGCTCCATGATTATCCCCTCTACACTACTGAAGGAATTCTAGAAACCCCTTCTAGAATCAGGTGTTTGTGAAGAAGAGCATGTTGATATTGCTCCTCGGCATCAGCGCTGATGAAGTGGTTAGCATCGCTAAACGCCCTCTGCTTGCCCACAACTCTTCTAAGAGGCATGATTAATAGTGAAAATTAAAAAACAGGAAGATCTAGAAGAGAAAGGAAATTCTTAGGAGAAGTGATCATTGAATGAAAATCCTTAACATTTTAGGCCTCTATTTATAAAGAGGACCCAGAGTCATGGAACCCAGACCCGGCACCGGGGCACTACCCTCTCGAGTTGCAGAACTTAACCACAATGCCATTGTGCCCACATGCAATGTTGAGGTGCTGGTTAGCCCATCTCGTCGATACTATGCGATTAAAAAGATAGATTTAATTGCAATAAATTTGTAAACAACACGAGCAAAAAAAGTGCAGCAGATATAAACCTAGTGTCATGGCACTCATTAAAACAAGGCTATCATTTTCCCTTAAAACTTAGTGTGTGCTTGATAAAAATTTTGACCAAAGCTGCAACACTATTCAAATGATCAAATGACCAATAATGTTGGCATCACAGCGCTACATACACAGCATAAAGGAGTTAATTCTCTAGCTTATCTTCCATTGTGTCATGCCACATAAGCAATGGGCCCATCACAGTGGCATGGAGCTAAATCCTAGCACTGAGGCACTGGGTCTTAGAAATGACAATTTTATTTATGTCTTAATAAACTTCAATTTTTTTTCTTTCTTTGATGTGCAAAGACAACTATGTATACCTAATATGTAAATAACTCATCTATATGGCAATCGAAAGAGATGTAAGTCCAGTTTTACTATGTGTTTGTCATGCAAACACCCTAAATTCTTGCATTCCAAAGGGTTTGTAAGTCCAGTCTTATATATTTTTCATCATGCAAGCACCTATAATTTATTTCTCAAATGAAAAAAATTTTATCTATCCACCACATGGACAACATTAAATTCTAGCATTCCAAAGAGATGTAAACCCAATCCTCTATTCATTCACCATGTGAACATATGTTCATTCATCATGTGAATAACACATAATTCATTCACCATGCAAATAAATTTACATCTGCCCACCATGTGGACAACCATAATGTTGGCATTCCAAAGGGATGTAAGCTCAGTCTTCTATTCATTCATTATGTGAATATCTATCTATTCATCATGCAAACCACACCTATATGTTCACCATGTGAACATCTATCTAACTTTGGCATTCCAATGGGATGTTAGCCCAGCCTTATATTCTTTTATGCAATCTTTAAGCCTATCCCTTGTAGGTTGGAAGATGGAAGAAGGATGAAGAAATTAGTACTTAATTCACGAAGAAAAGATCTCCAAGAGTTTTTGCAAGAATTTGACAAAGAGAGGATTTTTTTTAAAGAGAGATTTTTCCAAGAGCGGTTAACCTAGTCTAAGGAAAATTATTTATAACAAAAGGGCCATGAGGCTCAGCCAAGAGAAGGAAAAATAGGAGGGAAACTCATTTGGAATTAATTTAAACATAAACCAATAAAAATAAAAATAAATGGCATTAGATAAATAATCAGCCAAAGGAAAATAGAAGGGAATTTAATATGGAAGGTTGGTTTAATTTAAAAATCAATTCAAATTTCAAATTTCATGAAAGTAATTTAAGCTAAGGTAAAGGAAGAGGGAAAATATACATGGTAGCTGATTCAAATTGGATCAATTGAATTTAAATCTATTTATTTTTGAAATAAAAAAATCATACAAAGCATCATGGAGAGAAAAATAATTTAGAAAGAAATTTAAATTAAATCAATTTACCATATGACCTGATCTCTTATATAATCAAGAAGTTTTTTCTTATGTGGGTCGGCCAAAAGAGAGAGAGAGGAGAGAATAATTTGAATTAACAGCAAATAAGTGGACACAATTAATTGTCCAAGTGAAAAAAAATAATTCAACTTTTGATTAATTAAGTTAAGCATGTTATATGGTCGACCAAAAAATGTTTCCATGATGGGATTCAATTAGTATTTAATGCAATATCATAGAACATTCAATCAATTCATCTTGGTTGAATGAAGGAAGAAAAAAGATAACATACAAGCTTTATTTAATAAAATCCAAGGAATATTCAAAAGTTTGGCCAAACTTGTTTCCTAAAATGGATTTAATTTAATTTAATGCACTCAATTCAAATTAAATAATGATGAATCAGAACTTTGGAGAATTCAAATTAATATTCATCATGAGATTAATTTGAATACAATTAAGGGTATAGTTAGCCATGGGTAGTTTCCAAAAATAGAAATTATATAAAGGAAAGAGGATAATTTCATGGCTTATTTTAATTGAATTTGAATTAACCCAAATGAATTCAAATTAATTTAAATTAGTTCAATTATAGTAGCATAATATCATCCACAAATATTCTATAAAAAGCTAAATTCAACTTCACACATATAATCAAGAGAATATTTAATTTGAATTCAAAATAATTCAAATTAATGGATTTTTTTTAAATTTAGAAAAATATGGGATAATTATGAAAGAAATTTGAATAGCTCTCACATAATTTATTTAGCAAATAATTATGAAAAATTCGGCCAAAAAGGTTTCGGATGAAAGATACAATATGAGAGAGAAGACAGGATAATAGGAGAGAGAAAAATAATACCTTGAATAACTTTTAGTTAATTTAGATTCATGCATTGAATAAATGGATAATGAACATGCCTAAGCATGGGAATAAATTAATGAAATTTGAACTTAATTTAGGCTGTATGGAAGAACAATAAATGGAATAAATTTTATGCATTTAGTTTACATTATCCAAAATGAATAATTTCAAGAATAATTCTAAATATGAAATGTAGAATTTATGAATAGTTCTCAAATAAATTATTTTATAATGAATGAATGATTTATTTTATTTTAGTTAGTTTTTCATTTGCCTTAATATAGTTAATCCTAAAAAATTTCTCACCCAGTTCATGTCCAATAGCTTTAGCATTCCGAATTGACTGAAGAACCTAGAGTTAAAGAATTTTCCTACAGACTTAGATTCAACTTGATTAGTAGAATAAAAAATGTAAATATTTATTATCAATATAAATCTAAATTGTGAATGACATTCATAATGATTAATGTGAATAATTTATCATGCAAAGAGATATTTAGTTCTTATTTCACAAGGTTTATTATCATCAAATCAAATGGAAAGATACAAAAGGTAATCAATATTCAACATTAAGAACATTCCATACAAAATTCATTAGATGATTTAATACTATTATAGCTCCCCATATATATTAAATTAAGAAATAAAACTTTAAGTTTATCCCAACCCACTATACCTACTAAGGCTTTTAAGAGAATAAAGAAAAGTATTATCCAAGTATCAATATTGAGGTTACCAGATTTTATTATTATTATATAAGTATAATGTGATGCTTCAAGATATGTATAAATATAGTTCTAATCAAAGCGAGTAAACCAATGGAAATTTTAGTAACAAAAATAAATGATTCTAGAAAGAAGCATTCAATATATAATAAAGAGATTTTTGTTTTCATTCAAACTTTAAGACATTAAAGGCATTACTTATTGCCCCAAGAATTTTTTCATTCTATACTAATATCAAAATAATTTTTAATTCTTAAACTCATAATAAAAATTAAGCTTTAAATATGCTTAATGAGTCAAGCTTCTCCAAAGTTTATATTTGTTCTTAAGCATAAACTTGGTGAAGATTAAAGTTGTTGACATGTATATCTTCAAGTAACACATTTATTTATATTTTCTATTTCCATTATTAGAGTTTATAAATTACCTAAATTATATCCTATATTAATTTCTATGCTAATTATACTTATCTCATTAAGGACCCCCTCCAATGCTATAGATGATATTACTCTTAAAGATAACTAATTATTTAAAGGTGAGAGCTTATGTGTTTAAATGACCCACTCATTTTTTTTTTTTCAAATTGGGAGTTACATGTAAGTGGTTTTGTAATCACTTTGGTAGAATCAAAACTATTATGGCTATAGAAGATAGATTTTTATTAGTCAAGACTAAAGCTTGGAGTTTCAAGGATTGTTGCTAGCTTAGGATTTATGACATAGCTATGCATTACACTCAAAATTCTAGCTTATACATGCCTTTACATATACCTAATCATCCTTGGGAGGATATTAATATGGACTCTATTCTACAACTTACTAAAACTACTAAGAACTATGATTCCCTTTTTTTGTAGTAATAAGTTAATTTACTAATATGCCCCAATTTTTTTTTATTCCAAAACATCTAAAAATTATCAAATAACACATCTATTTTAGATGCATTAGTTAAATTACATGTCCTTCCAGTGGGCATTATTTTTTACCATTATGTTCATTTTACTTTATATTATTAATAAACTTTTTGGCACATCATGGGTACAAAATTAAAATTTTCTTATTCATACCGCCTGCGGGCTAATAGCCAAACTACAATAATCAATCAAAGCTTTAAATATATATTTTAGTGCCTTATAAGAAAAATATAAAATGTCTTGATTTGCTTTTACTAAAAGCTAAGTTTGCATATAATAGTTTAGCAAACAAATCTGTATGAATGAGCCCATATAAAGCATTTCATGGCTACAAGCATCATAGCTTAGTAGATTTATTATCTCTTCTTAAACATATGCATATTTCTAATTTTGCTTAAGATTTTGCACAATATATTCAGGAAATAAATAAACATAAATAAATTTAAGTAATCAAACATATAAAAAATTAACTAATTCCAAAAAAAATAAAATAATATTTTGATGGGGATTATGTTATAATTCTTATGAGGTTTAAAAGGTTTTGAAGTTGAACCATTTGGAAGTTACATGTTAGAGGTCCTAATTCCCTTCAAATCTTGAAAAGAGATGGTCTAGAAAAATATGAAGTAAATCTACCTAACAATTATAGTATTAGCAACATTTTCAATGTATAAACATTAAAATCATACAATAAACTTGTTATGATACCTAATGATTCATTTAATCCCTCATCGCCACACCCTTAAAAGTGAACCTACCTTTGAGCATCCATGAGCCCCACCTAATAAAAAGAGAGAGCAAATAACAAACTAAATCTTAGATGACCAAATAATAAAAGACACATTGATCAATAGAGAAGAACATCAAAACATCAAGCCAATATTTCATGAGAAATATCTTAGTGTTCCTAACCATTACTCAACAAAGCTAACTTCTCCACATGCTAGTGGAGTTCATGCAAATGCCTTTAGTGTTAAAGATTTTCACTAGATCAGACTAATTTGTACACAGTTCCATGCTTACTTAAAGGTCTTTCTAGATGAGTGGTAACATAAATTACTATCATTTTAAATAATATTTTGGTATAACTTTAAGCAGCTTTTTAGCTTTTACTAATTACAACTCAGCAATTCATCAAGTCTTGACCTAGTTGCATAATTCAAATATCACTATATTTTTAGCTCAATGCTTTTCTTCAAGTGATTTTGGGTTTGTTGGAAAGCTATGAAGTGGTCATTAAATATTTATTTTACATGTAAGGCCAAATTGAATTGCATCATTAAAAAAATTACAATCTTTCATAGGACAAATATTTAGACTAGATTGAATTATTTTAAATAATTTGTAATGAAATTTAGTCCTACATTATGTATTTAATTTTCATTTACTCATTGGTAGCCTATCTGATGACCATTCGTCATGCAAAGTATGTTTATCAAAATATAAAAGCTAATTAGTTCTTATTCAAGTTATAAACTTATGTGGATTAACATAATATTTTTATTGTCAAAATGATTTAACTAATCTTTAGGAGGAGACGTGGTGGTACCTATGCAATGGAATACTATCTCCAAATACTAAAGGTTTTAGGTACATGCAACTTTAAATATCTCTTTTCAAGTATTATTTTCTTTTTCTTATTTGACTTGGTATATTCACCTCTTTCTTCTAATTTTACAATAGAAGGCTATTTAATGTACTTTTTTTAGCTCTGATTATTCTATAATTATGTGATATTTTATTTTGAATTCTTTTCATAACTATGTTAAAGTTTTTTTATGTGCTCTTTTTCTATCAATTTAAATATCATATGTCTAACATTTAGCATATGATTTTTAGCTCTAACTATTTTACATTTATGTAATGTTTTATTTTTCTATCTTCTCATAACTTTGTTAAACTACTTTTATGTGATATTTTTCTTACATTTAAATATCGCATGCCTAATGTAGAGAGATTGCTTCTACGTTCTCCCAGACCATCATCGACTGATATGACTCTTATAATCCTCCTTTATATACAAATTTTATATTAGATCTCTTAAATATTATTATGAATAAGTAATGATTAATTAATTAATTTAACATTCATATAAGTAATATCCTATATCAAAAACTATTTACTATATTTACTATATAAGTTCTTGCCCTTGAAAAAATCTTCATTTAGATATTTAAGAACATGGATCACCATAATGAATATATTAATGGACAAATTACAATGGACTCTTATGAAGAAGTCAATGATGTAGAAGAAGCTTTAAATGGATCTCACCTATTATTATGCACTATGTAATAAATACTTCACAAGCTAAAATTGATTATAGGCACACATAAATTTTTTGCACCTATTTTGAGAGTGGTGAAAAGAAATATATATTGATTATTAATAGTTGTAGCTATATGAATATTATTTCAACTAACTTTAATACAATGATGCTTCCCATAAAGACTCATCAACAACCTTACAAGATTGCTTGGGTATATAACATCTCAATCTTCATCCTTTAACTCTATCTTATACCCATTAGAAGAATACACTAATAAAGTTTGGTGTGATGCCCTTCTAGTAGATGTTTCCCATATACTTCTTGGTAAACAATGATTTTTTAACAAGGATTTATGAATTACATACATTCAAATTCATATGCCCTAACTTTTCATGGAAAGTGAATTATGTTAAATCTAACAAAGCTTAAAGAGGTCACTCTATTAAAGCCTTAAAATTTCTTTGCTTCCATAAAAAGAACTTTTATGTTATTATCATATATCCATTTTAATAGAAGGTTAATAGAAACATCTATTTTGTCCTAGTTGTCCTTAATTCCACAACAACCCAATGTTCAGTCCATTCCATTTGAGGCAAGTGAACAATTATTTGAGCATAATGATATTTACTCTAAAAAATTTGTTTAATGAGCTACCCCTTTTAAGGATCACCTAATATACTATATAGTTTACTCCTAGATCATCACTTCCAAATTTTGCCCACTATCATATGAACCCAAATGAGCATGCAATGATCAAATAATATGTTGATGATTTCTGATCAATGGGTTTTATCTAAGAGTGTTTATCTCCATATGTAGTCCTAGGCCTTTGTATTCCAAAGAAAGATGGTACTTACCATAAATGTGTATATAGTTAAGTTATCAATAAAATCACTATCAAGTAGTCATATTAATATCAAAACTAATAACATATTAGATATAATGGTTCTTGCATTAATATTCTTTCATATTAATATTAGGATCATGTATCATTAAATATGTATGCAAGAAAGTGAAGAATGAAAGTCAACCTATAATATGAAATATGGTTTATATAAATGCTTATTAAAGTCATTTGGTCAATGCCCTAAGTACATTCATGTAAAGTGATGATTCACATCTTAAGCCCCTTCATTTAAAAAATCTTAGTCATATAATTTGATCATATGTTTTGTTTTTATTCTAACTATGATTGACCATGAGCATCACTTACAACAAAGTTTTGAGGTGCTTCATGAAGAAGGCTCTATAATCACTTTAAAAAATGTTCATTCATGACTATTTCAATTACCTTCTTAATATTCATCATTTTTTAGGATTGCATTAGTATCAATCCTAAGAAATTCAAAGTTATTAAAGAGTGGTCCACCTTAACTATTAATCACATTCATGGGTTCAACATTATTATAGCTCTAATTACTTAATGTCTAAAAAAAGAGGTGCTTAGTGTAGAATATTTTTATTTGAAACACCATGTAGATCCTCGAGTTCTTATTTAGATAATCAAACATGTAATTAAAGAATAATATACCATATCAAGTGATGGAAATATCACCCTATAATAGATTTGATAAGTTAATAAGGACTCCAAAGGTCAACAAAGATTTTTCCCCTAAACTATAGTGAGAAGTAAAACAAGATTTACTTTATTTTAGGTTCTCAATTCTCTATAAGATCGGCACTTATAATTAATTACATCTTAAAATATGGGATACTCTCCTAAGAAAACTCTTGATTAAAGAAATTGACTTTTATCAATTTGGATTTCAAAGTTTATATTCAAGAAGGGTTAAATTGAAAATCAAAAAGAATTGATTCAATAAGGAGTTCTTTATAGATGATAATCGAGAATAAGTAGGAAATGCTTATAATATTAAGAAACCCAGTAAACATTTTGACTTATCCTAATAATGGGATTTATATATTTGAAAGTGAATTATTCATGTTTGAATTGATATTTTATTAGAAAGTTTGGACTTAGATTTTATTAGCATAAGACTGTCGAAATACGTAAGAAATAAAGACATATTCTCAAAACATGATGCTTCAAGCCTTATGTCTAAGGGTGACCTAATCTATTCATATGAAATTTGGATATATTAGTTCTTTCTCACCTAAGAATATGAACCTATCCTAATACTTCTAGACTTATTTTTTACTTGGAAGGGTTACCAACTAACACCTCCTATATTTAAATTCATGAGTTCAGTCTTATCAAATGCATGATAACTAGGCAATCATAACTAAAAAAGAGGCTACAATCTTGGACTCACCCCTAACCATAAGTATTTCTATCATGTTGTGTTACTAACTAAGCCAATAAAATTTAAATTTTAAGAAAAAAATTTAGATTCACAATTTTAAATGAATGCTTTAGATGATGTTATGAGCCATATTTATTTTATTTAAACTAATTTAATTTAGTTGGATAAAAAAATTTAATTTTATCTTCTGAGCCTAATGCATCCAAGCTTTCATAACATTACATCAATTGCAGAAAGAAACATATGAAAAATATGTAGTTCTAGTGTGCACTCAAAATAAAAAAATACAAAGTAAAATATATTAATATAAAATGGCCAGTGTGACTAGATACCTTTGTACACCCGAAAGAAAAAGAAAAATGAGTAATAGAGCTCCACCATTATATAGCCTAGCCTTGAACTAAAGTTCTAATCTATGGGGGGTATTCATTTTGCTTCTTTTGGATTGTCACAATCTTCAAGAACCTCCTTAAGCTCTACAAGAGAACTATCTAGTTCAGTCTACTCCTGCTAATCTTAAATCCAGTGGATCATAACCTAATTCTATTATCAAATTACATTGAAATTTCTAAATAAAATTCTATACCTTGCAAAATAAAGATTAGTAAAACATACATGCACACAAACAATTTATATTTCAAACATTCAGTCTTAGAACAAATTGTTACCATGCCCACCCGTCTCAATGGACTATGCTTAAGGACTTTGGCACAGTAGCACCTACAAGCAAAATAGCATTTATAATTTTTATTATAGTGATCTCTTTAAATATAACCCCTATAAAAATAGTGTTAATCTAATAAATAATATCCTAATAATCAGACTAATAAGCAAACAATCATAACCATCTAGATTAAAATAGTACACCAAAAATTAAGAAACATATCACATTGCAAAAATGCACCATCTAACCTAATACTAGGTCCTAATTCTAGGGTCAATGACCTAGTATTGTAATGTGTGAAAAAAAAGGGTTAGTGTGGTGAGGCTACACTAGGCTTTTATAAGTTTAAATTTTTATTTGAGTTCAAAGTTTAATTTAGTTGCATGATTTCAACTTAAATATATAGATAGTTTTGAAATGCATTTTAAAATTTTTTTATTTATGTTATAGTTGATTTTAGTGTTTTAAAGAGTGAAGAAAAAAATATGCCTCACTTGAGGAAAAAAAAATCCAATTTCAATCAACACCCTAACCCTAATAGAGTGAAATCTTCATCAAAAGATAAAGACTCGCACTAAAGGTCTAACTTAATGATCTATTTTAATGTCTTTAATTACTCTTTTCAATTATTTCTTTATTTTAAAAATTATTTCTTTTCATTTAAATTTATCTTCATGATTATACATGTCTAGGTATGTGTCATTGTTAAGTTAGAGATATGAGGCTTAATGCCTCTTTCAGACTAGTAGCCTGTGATCTCAGATTTCCAGACTATAAACTTTATGAATGTTCATTTATGAAAAACAAAATTTTGAATGTATTGTTATGGTTCAATTTAGTAATTTTATTTGGTTTATTTTGACACATTTCTCTTTTATGTTCATTCTTGTTTTAATTAATTAATTTTGTTTGTTGTCTTATTTATCTTGATCAAATAGTTAAAATATTTGTTTGACTAATATTCAATTACACTTGATAATGTTTTATTGATTCAATTAATTAAATTAATTTTACCCTCACACATGTTTCAAGTTTGCTTTGATTAACTTAACTGAATTTCATGAGTAGTTAGTTAATTATTTTATATGTAGCTTAATTTATTTAGTTAAAGTCTCTTTAATGATTAATTTGATCTATCTTGTTTAATCAACTTAACCAAGTTAGGTTTATTATAATTGATATGATTTTATATGTTTTACTATTGATATTCAATTTAAGTTGATTCATATATTTCAATATAATTAGGTTTACTTAAATTTAAAATTTAGTTAATGTTTAATTTGGTCTGTTTATTTAAATTTTAATTAATGATTTATTAAGTTTGTTATTGATTAAGTTAATTTGACTAATTTTTTAATTTTAAAATTATATTTTTTTTTAATTAGGGTCAATTGATTTAATAGACCAATTTACATGTTTAGGCCTAATTAAGGGTATTTTCATAATTCTTGAGTTTATTACTTAATTAAATAGTTTTGTTATGATTATTATTAATGCCTTTTAATTTAATGATATATTTTGACTTGAATTTTTTAGGAGGTGACTTGTGGAGGTCTTAAGCCTAATACCTAAATTCTTAGTTTTTTAAGTGTGTATGTTAAGAGTAATTAATTAATTATTTATTTCTAATAAAACTTTAATTACTCTTAATATGCTTAATGAACATTATGATTTCTAATTTTAGTTAACTCTTATTTTAATGATAAGTTCAAAAGAGGGCCGTTTATAATTTTCAACCTATTATTTAATTTATTGTATTTTTATTCGCCCCAAGGATTTAATTAATTTTAGATTAAACTTAATTATTAATCCCTAAATATGTGAATTTTTGGATTTTATTAACTTTAGAATGCTTAGAAAATTTTCGTAAGTCATCTGAAGTCAATCAAAGCATTTTAAGCCAATTTTAGGTATTTTGGTAATTTTGATTATTTGTTTTTATTTATTATCCCTAAACTACCCTATCTAGCTTCAAAAATCATAGCTTTTAATTTAAGACTTTTTTTGACATGAAATTTTTATAGTAAATATGATTCTATGTTAATTTCAGTTCTAGAAATTTTCACCATGATGAGATTAATATCTTAAGAGAAATTAAGATTTTATTATTTTCAATAAAATCCTAATTAATCTTAAAATATTATGGGCTTTTAAGTTTCCAGTATTCCCCATTGAAATATAAATCTATTGAGAGATTATTTGCATTTTTAAATTTTTTTGATGATTTATAATGAATAATTGACGTTCACCCTAATTAAAGGAATTAATTAATCCAATTAACCTCTAATTAGGCGATTTTAAGGTTTATGTTCTAGAGGATTTTAATATATTTTTAGGGTTCGTTGATGTTAACTAAGAAGAATTAAATTATTTTCATAAATTTCTTTTCTAATTTCCTTAGTTTAAAATTAATTAATGTCATTAAATTAGGCAGTTGGACTTTGAATTTTTTTCAACTCATATTTTACTTAAATAAGTCCTAATACTAATCTTAATCCTTAAGAATCTCAAGTCAATTGGATAATTATTTTAGGGTATAAGTTTGATTATTTTAATTAAAACTCAAATTAAACAAAATTGCCTAAAAAATTGATGATTTTTTATTTCTTGGATTCCTCTAATTGAACTGAACCTATAGAGTCCTTATTTGTAATGTTTTATTAAGTAATTTATTTTCTATGTTTTTTAAGGTTTTAAAGATTTTTTTATTAAGTTTTTAAATCTAGAAACTTGATTTTCTTATTAATTCATGTCAGCATCTAATGTTGTAGTGCTTTAAGTGTTTCAAAGGACCATTCGTCCATGTCAGATCCAGGTTGATCTGACACATAAAGAGGCATGTAGTGAGCAAGTTTTGTAAGATTAATCTCGGTCATCCGACCAAAGATCAGATGGTTAAGATTAATTTAGCTAAGGTCGTTGATTTGATTCATGGTCGTTGATTTGATTCAAAGGCCAGGACATTGTCTCCTACCCCACCATTGAGAGACGACATCTAATGCCAAACAATGCAAATTATTGATGATTTTTTTCCAAAATTTTGCGTTCTTTTGACTGAGGAAGGTTTATAAATAAAAATGCAAAGGATTGCTAAAGAAATTTCCTAGAATAATTTCTTTCATTCATTTCACACAAATGTAAGACCTATTAACTACCTACCTATGTTTAAAGTGAATTGCCTCACTCAAGCTCAAGTTGAGTGGTTTCAACATTTCAAAAATGTTGAGGGGTCTTAAGTGAGGCACTATACGAAGTTTTCTCTCTACTTTCCTCTAGATTTCTCTCGAGACCAACATCCACTGTGGCTTTCCAGAGCATGGTTGAATTTGGGTTTAAATTGGTCAAGAAAGTTAGGAAAAGGCTTAGGTGAGTTGCTTGAAGACTTAGGAATGTTTTAAGATTGCCAAAGATGCAAATTAGGGGTTTAGGGTTCAATCATATAAGTGGGAGACCCCTCCTCTATTGGAGGAGCATGGAGGTGGCTAGCTTTGGGGGAATTGGAGCTTAAATAATCTCTTGAAGGTGGTGAAGGGATCAAAGCACATGCTTGAGGTGGCTAATTGAGGATTTTAGAGGCTAGCTTAGGTTTTTTTTAGTTTCTTAGCTTAGGTTGCTCAATTTTGAGCTCTCCTATGGTTCAAACTCATTCATTACACCACCTAAGCTACCTTTAGGCTGCTCTGGTTGTCTTGAATGAGATCAAAGTGGGGCTTAGGTTGAGCTCAATTCGATTAGATTTGGATGTTTGTATTTGAGTTTAGCTCATTTAGGTTTGGATTGATTTGGGTTGGGTTGATCATGCCCCATTTGTTTATTTTACATTATATTTTGTTTATAATTATTTATAATTTTTCTTTAGATGATTTAAGGATTGATTAATCCAACGATCATGGGGTTTGATTTAATTTGGGTTAGTTTAACCCATTTAATCAAAATAGGTCAAATGGACTCTACTAACCTATTTGGCCACCTTAGCATTTAGATTAAGGTTTTATTTATACTTAATTAATCATTTGTGAAGATTTGGATTGGCTATTTGATTTAATTTCAATTAAATTTTTAGTCTAGCCTAAATTAGACCATTTTTAGTTAAAGGGGTTAAGTTGGGTTTATTTGAGTCAAATGACTAATTTAACTCAAATCAAATGTATAGTTCTAAATTTGTTAACTCCTATAAAAATGGATCATATAAGATTTATATAAATAGTTTGGCCCTTAATAAAATAATTATCAAATGCAAATTTATAATTTCTTGACTATATAATATTTATCTTTAATCTAAGAGACAATTTATTTCCTGAAATTGATTTAAAAAGTAACTTATGATGCTTCTAAAATTAGAATTAGTAAAATATTAAGTCAAGAAAATTATCTAGCAACTTTCCTCTATGAAAATCTAAATTAGATAAAATAGTGATACTAAACATATGATAAAGAGCTTAATATTCCTATCCAATCTTTGACACACTTGCACCACTATCTTTTAAATAGAAACCTCATTCTTAAATCGAGTTAACATGCCTTTAAATTCATCAACACCTAAAAAATTTAAGTTATAAACACCCCAAGTGAGTTTAGTTTCTTCTAAACATTTTTTTTCCAAATATATACCTATAATCATAAACAAACCTTTGATGCCATATCTAGGATAGCCTTATCTTAAAATTTTAAGATTAGTTTAACTTCAAGATGAGTATTAAGTTTATCTTAACTTTCATTTTATTTATCTGGAGAAATTTAATAAACCTCTGCTACTATAAAGTATATTCCATATAATAAATGTGTTTTTAAACTAATATTGTTTTATATTTCTAGAACTTCACTTACTAGATTTTTAATCTTTAAATTTCACTCTAAAAAATCAACTCAATATTTTGAAAAGATAATCATTTATTTAATAAAAAGACCATTGATTGTCTTTCACTAAAGTAAGATGTTTAAAATTTGATGGTCTAGAATTTAACATATAAACAAGCTAAAGCCACTAAATAAACTATAATTAATATGTTACATTACACTTTCATTATAGTTCTTCAGAAGTTATCTCACTATTTTAGCTTAGGTTGTGCTATGTAGCTCAAGGACATGATAATATTTTATGCTCATTGATCTATTATCTAGGATGGCCCATTTTTTGCTTCGCTAAAAGACCAACAATTCTTCCCATAATATTATATTGTTTGTTAACAAAATTTTATACTTACTCATCATATTTCTAACTATTATGTTTAACTAATTTTATTTTAGATTTTAAGAAGACTTTGTAAGAAATATTATACACTATATTAAAATTTTCACCTATCATTCATCCTCAATTTGTAATCAAATTAAGGTAGGTAATCAAATTTCAGGAATACAACCATGGTGGCTTATTGAAAAAAGTATATAAAATTAGATTTAATTTTATATACCATTGAATTTAATACTAATATTTATAGAATAAATAAGACCTCACCTTTAAAAGAGTATATGGATAGAACTGAGATGACCTATTAGTGTGGCAAATATCATATCTCATATATTCTTTAATTATGTAAATACACTTACTATAGATTTTGAAAACCCCCATGAAACCATAAGAAAAGTAAATTATTCTAATCAATTATAAGTACCTTTCTAGGGCATATTATAATAGGTCAACAAAGTCCCTTGATTTCCATTAGCCATATGGTCCATTCAATGGTCATAAAAATATGGATTTAAAGACCATCATTTTGATTTACTTAATATCATCAAATTATTAATATAGGTGATATTCTATCATATAATATAATTACAAAGTTTTTCTTGTCTATCTAACTTTTGAGTAGGCAACATAGTTCCCTACTTATAAAATTTTGATTTTATTGAACCCGGCTATATTATCATTAAGGAAGACCCAAGTATTGAGCATCAATTTACAAATATCGGAAAACAAACCCACCAATCGATGATACATGGCTGACCAACATTGATATAGAGATTATGTCCCATCAATTGATAGAATACTTTATAGATTTTAGCAATATAAACAAAGTTTAATTAGGCATAAATGAGCTAATGTAGACCATCATATGAAAAAACATTTTAAAATTATAATGAAGAGAGCAAAAAATTTCCTATAATTTAAAATATTTTAGATATACTTTATATTTTCTTTTTAGCTTACATTATATAATAAAATATTTTAAGTGGGCTTGGTACTAAGTGTCTCAAGTTTTCTTTTTTTTTTGTGAAATAATATAATAATTTTTATTACCTTTATAATTATTTTTTGTGAAATTAAACTTCTACTCTCAACTTTCCTCACATCTCCCTTCACATGATTAGCATCATCCAAGACAATCCTCAACCCAAGCCTAACCTCACGTCCACTTTAAAATCTCACCTAATGCTCTTGGAAACTTATGGAATAATATGACCATTATAGCCCCCTACTCCTTTGCATTCACATAAATCCCACCAAACTTAAATATGTAATCTATATCATAAGTACACATCCTAAGCTAACCATACATAAGTATTTCTACCCATTTACCCCAACTAAAATTCATTATCTAAGGCTGTTGGGATCAATTTTGTTTTGTGTTTTTTGTTTTATTTGTATGCTATTTTAAAAATATATTTGTTTGTTGTATTTTTTTATGTGTTTATATTTTTATTATTTAAAATAAATAACATTATTTTCTAAAAATACTCAAAATATTTTTTAGATATTTTTAAGTATTTTTAAAAATAATAATAACCACCAAACAAGTTTTACTTTGAAACAAAATTAAATAAAATATAAAATAAAAAATAAAAAATAAAAGTGATCCCAAAGAGCCCTTAAATTAATCTTACAAATCTTCTTGAACTAGTACAATCTAAACTTGTCTTGTCATTCCAATTATTTTACCATATAAATCCTTACCATTCAACAATGACTCTATAATACAATCTTAGATATTAAACTAAAGATTCATTACATTTTCTTTCACTTAACCTCACTAAAAGTTTGACTCATTAGGGTTTGATATTCTCCCCCTTGTTATAGAATTTTTATTATACTCTTAAGGGATTATTACCACTATACTTTGAATAGATTTATTCAAAATAAATGTTTATATAAAAATTTATATTTATTCTCACGTTTTAAGATCAAGAGACTTCCCTAAAGATGCAATTAATAGTTTTTAACAAAATACTCAAATACCAAACTAAGTTGACTACCTTCACACCTATATAATTTTTTAATTTAGTAACCTTAGATGAAATATCCATAGAATCTTAATTAGTTTTTTTATCTTTTCTTGATTCATCACATATACATGTAACACATTTAAGCTCACTTTTTAATGGTCCATTATATTTATCATTTATATGATTGTTTTTCAATGAAAATGTTGTCTTATGCTTGGATATAGAGATGCACCATCTACCTCATGATTTGACTTTACCTTAAGTATAGGGTTACCATAAAATTTTGAATTTTTGAGTTTTAATTCTTTTATAAAACCTTACTTAATAAATCTAAAACACAAGCTTAATTCTTCTTATGGAGAGCATTAACGGATATCTCATGAAATGTAATTTATTCTATAAATAAAATTATATCATAAGATTCCAAACAAAATAATTAAATAAAAATAAAATATACTTTTATAGCTAAAATATGAAATATTTGATGTATTTTAATCAATTAAAAAATTATTTATAATTTTGTAGACTTCTCTCCCTATCATCTCACAAGAATACTCTATTTGTATTTTTTTTTTAATGTTATATCATTGTCTTAAAAAGAAGAATAATAAAAGAAAGAGACACCAAGCATATGCTTCTTGAGGAGCAACCTTCGTGATGTTTCTAAGAATCTTTCAAGGATCTAGACTAAAAAAGATTGGATGTTGTAGTAATGTAATTAGAATTCTCTACATTAATATAATTATTATACACATAATTTTTTTACTTCACTAACACAATTTTTATTTATGTAGATTACCTTTTCTTTTTTGCAATTTTATAAATGTGACACATAGAACTAGCAATTATAGTTGCCTGAGTGACCTACAACACAATTAGCATGATTGGGAGCCTCAAACATTCAAGCACGAAGTATGGTGCACAGGTGCTCAAATAAGATATTTTGAGCTAATAGTCATAGAGCTCAGTAGCTAGATGCTCAATCTTAGAACCTAGATGTTAAACCACACATCTAGGCTCCCAATAATGGCTTTGGCATTAGAACCACTTTTCTTAATATTTTTCATCCCATCACTACTAGAAAATACTCAATTTACAATAGAAAATTTTGTGAGAAATAACATATTTTCTTTTGGAAAATTTGACTAGATGTAGTTCTAATGGAAAACTATCCATTTGTAAATCCTTAGTTGGAAATGTATTCCAATAAAAAAAATCAATCAAAATTTCTTTTTAGAATGATTATAATGGAAAACCTATCAAAAATATTTATATAATTTTTTTTTGACAAAAAAGTTGTTGGAAAAACTATCAGAAAATAGAAGTTCTACTGAAATTTGGAAAAAATTTTGATTAATTTCCAGTTAAAAATTTTCCAATAGATTTTCCATTAGAAATCTATCAGAAAATTTTATGATGAAGAATCCATTAAAAGTACATCGAAAACCTGAACAATAAAAAAGAAAGCTTCATATACATCTTAATTTAACTTAACATTCTATCATTTACAATTTTTATAACTCTAGTTTGACTACATGTTTAATTAGAGATCTTATGACAATTTATCAACTTATTGAAAAGTTGCCAACTTCTTTGAAGTATAAATTGACTATTGACTATTTATCAAAAATACATTCATTTACATTTTCTAAATTAATCAAATTTTTTTATTTTATATAAATTTAACTACTTAAAAGTTATCTTGGAGTCATATGTCAATGGGAAGTTCTAAATCAAAACACATTTAAATTTCATCAAATTAATTCAAATTGAGGACTACACCACCATATTTATTAAATGAGCTACTAAGACTATTTTTTTTTTCCTAATCAAATAACCATAAAAATTTTGTGGATTTCCTTCCCTCATTAAAAAGTCTATCTATTTGACAAATCCATTTTTTACTTATTGGCTTCTATTTTTGAAAACTTATTATGTGTGGAAATTCTACTTTAGCATTCAGACCCATATTTGCTAGATTACTTATAATGATCAATTTTTTCTTTTCTTTTTTTTTTTTTTGGTTTTGAAGTTTTAATTGAATTAGATTACTCTAGAAATAGCAGTCTTATTTAGTTAAATTCAACCTCAAAATTTATGTTTTTATGATTAGGCTCATAATTTTTGCATCTATCATTATTATGTCATAAGATGAAGCTCATCTAGAAAATTTTGATTTTTTTTATTTAAACATCTATGGTGTTTATTTTCGGATGTGGCAGACACCATGCAGATCTTAAGGGCTACTTATTGAAGTGATCGGGTATGACATTAAGGTATGATGTACTATCTCAAGAGATAGATTCATCACCCTTTAAAAGACCTAATCACCTAAGAAGGACTCCTAATGCATGATGGGTCGTTGAATATACCAGAGATTTTTCCACTGCTTTACATGGATGAATAAAGCAGGGTTTATATTAAATTGGATTTTTAGGTTTCCTTTGGAGGCAAGCCTCCATAGTTAATTACATCTTAGGGAATGAAATTCCCTAAGAATACTCTCGATTAAAGTAAAGAATTATCATCTCTAAAGATTTCAAGGTTAGACTATCAAATGATTGGTTATGTTTAGAAAATCAATTGGGAAAGTTTAAGGAGAAGACTTATTTTTAGAATCCTAAGAGAGGAAATAGGGAATACTCATGATACTAGGAATCCTAGTGAGTATTCCAATCTATCCTATAATTGGGCTTTATATATTTAAAGACTTATTTATTTGAGTCAAATTTTATCAGATTATTAGGGCTTATAATCCATCAACACAGGATTATGTAAATGCCTAAGAGGTGAGGATTTATGCTTGTATTCTGAAGAAAATAGCTACCTCAAATCCTAAATCTAGGGAGCTTTAGTACAAGCTAAAGCATGACCTAAGTCTAAGTGGCAGGTGGACATAAGGGTTTACCTCTATAAGAGAGAATAAATTATCTGACTTCTGGGCTTACAACCGCCTAGAGTGACCGCTAGCTAACACCTCCTGCACTATAAATCCATGTGGTCTAGTCTTATGAATTGCAAGATAGCTAGGATAGTTATTTAATTGGGAAGAGATTAAAGTCCTAAACCCACTCCCTAAGAGACTAGAGCATGAATGGTATGAGCTTATGACTTAATCTACAAATGCAAAATCTTTTCAAATTTTATTTCATTTTGACATGATATTTTAGACAACGGCTTTGGGATTTTATATGTATAAATACATGATGAAGTAGATTATTGGCCAAATTAAAAAGAGAGGGTGAAGCTTAAATAGTAGAGGTTGCTCTCATGAGTTAAGCGGTCCCTATGTGTGTAAGGACGGAGGCCCTCAATTTGCAAGAGTGATTCAAGATGCATGCATGATCTGAGACATACAACATTTAGCTAAGGCGTTACTAGATCTTTTAATTATCTTATTTAAGACCTAGGCTTTATGGTGAGGTTATGAGTTATTAAAAATTTAGTTATGAGTGATTAGTTGGAGTAAAAAAATTAATTTTATCCTAAGAGCCTAATCACATCTAGGCCACACATTAAAACATCAAGCATTTAAGAAACTAAGGAAAAATACAATTTCTAATATACAATCTAAAATAATCATCAATCAATTTTATAACTATCATGAAAGAATAAGAGGATGGTGCGGTTGGGTGCCACTGTACAACTTGAAAAGAGAAAATATGTATAGTCGAGCTCTACCCTTATACAACCCGAAATATGAAAGAATAATCACAATTTTTTAAATGCTATGGGGGTCTTCATTCTTCATTCTTCCATTTCCTTGATTTGATTCTTCCTTCTTTCATTTGAATGTGCTTGCTTCAAAGGCATCACAGGGCACCCCAAGACAAAGCCTTCTAGCCACTGGTCATCCTAATCTCTCATAACATTAATCCTAATTTCTATTGCAAAAATTATATTTACATAAAAAAAATTAAATCTAACCACACCTGTAAAATAAAGGTTAGCTAAACATACATGCAATCCCAAGCAGTTATATGTCCAGTTTAGACTTAGCACCCTGCACATGGGTAAACTAAGTCCACCTGTCCTAATTTATATTATGTTTAGGGGTTTAAGAAACCAGCAAAGAGAGCATTTATATTTATTTTTAAGCACCCCCTTAAGTATAATCCCCTGTAAAAAATATGATTAGGCTACGAATGATCTAACATCCAGTCTATGAAGTATACACCTTAACATCTAGTCTAAAATATTACATCACAAAATAAAATATACACCATACATACACTATCCTAATATAGAGCTAGAAGTGGTAACTTAATTTTAATATGTGTGTTAAGGTCTTGTGTGGTATATTATAACTAGGCATTAGAGTTGTATTTCTCTAAGTTTAGAAAAATATTCAAGTTAACAATGAAGGTTGGTTTCACTTTAAGTTATTTAGTGGATTTGTAAATTTTAATTTGTGTTTTGTTTTATTTCTCTTAATTTACACTTAGCATCTAAGTGTTATAAAGAGAGGAAAGAGGATTATCTTTTTCATTCCTACCTTAAGCCACTTACTAAAGCACGTTAATTTGATTTAGTTCTCTTTAATGAATGTCTTATTAAATAATTTTTAGTTAATTCTAAGTTTAGGTTAACTTTAAATGACCTTATTTAATATGAAAAGCTTCTTAAGATTAATTTGATTAAACTACTACCACATGACATATATATTAAATCATTTATTTCCATCACATGTAACATGCATATGATTTAATACTTAGCACACCTATACACACATCATGTTTTGGCACACTTAAATGATAATGAATGTGTATGTATGGAATTTATTTTCATTCAATTATATGAACATATAAATCAAAGCTCTATTCAAATTCTAATACCAAAGTACATAAAGATGGAATCACATGAGTACGTATTGTTGTTAACCAGGGAAGTGAGGTAAACAAATGATCTCCTTGTGGCTAGCTCAAGCCTCGTATTCCTAGGATGTCCAGACTATATACTTATTAACATTACAAATCTATGTAAATCTATACATGAATAACAAAAAGAGAACACTAATTTATACATATCACATGTGCTAGTGACTTAGGTGAATGTAAATGCATGTATTTTTTGGTAACAAAAAGCATACCTACACATACATAAAAGATGTAAGCAAGTACATGACATTGTGAAACTAGGGAAGTGAGGTAATCAAATGACCTCCTTAGGGCTAACTAAAGCTTCATATTCTCAGGATGCCCAAACTAAATACTTGCTATCTTAAATACATATAGATGTATACATAACTATAAAGTTGAGAATTATGTAAACATTGTATTTTCTTTAATTAAATCACTTAGGCATATGAATTTAAGCTATATCTAAATTCTAATATCAAAACACATAGGAATTAAACCAAATGAGTATGTGTCATTGCTAAACCAGGGAAGTGAGGTAACAAAATGACCTCCTTGGGGCTAACTAAAGTCTCGTATTCCCGGGATGTCCAAACTATATACCCATTATTGTTCAAACTCATGTAAATCTATATATGAATTATAAGAAAGGGAGCTTTATTTAATATGCTTAAGCTATAAACACATGCAAATCCTATGTGTATTCATAATTATCAATACTCTAAGTATTATAATTAATTCACAATCTTTAGAAAATAGTTTTGAATTTATTAGTGATAATAATAATACATATATTTAATTAAGCCAACACATATAAGCTTGCATTAAGGAAATTCATTTGATTAATTTAAATTTGAAAGTATGAATGTATGAAGTCAAATGACATGCAACATTTAATGTACTTGGAAAAGAATAATTCAATATAAACACATGATTTACTCAATTAAACTAATTCCCAAGGACAATTACATTAAATAAACCCATTTAAAGAAAACCAAAGTTCCTTTATTTATTTTGATTTTTTTAGATTAAATTTAAAGATGAAGAGAACTCATCATTTGTTTTTATAAACCCCATTCCCACATTGGTGATTTGATTTGGTTTAAGAAAAGGTAATTAGGCTAATTTTATGAGTTAATTAGGTTGTGGTATGCTTTAAATACATTAATTAACCCTTTCCTATGTTACCATAATATAATTATTCAAATAATTATGAGCCAACATGATATACATATGAATTGAAAATTAAATTAGCAATGGTCCTAAGGAATAAAAGGGCCTAATGTAATTGGCTCACAATTAATGGTTAATTAAATTAAGGAACTTAATTAAGTACTCTTATAATTTCCCCACACAGGTGGATTAACCATAATTTCCCTAAGTAGCTTTAGGTTATTAAACACCTAAAGATCTACCCATGATTTAATTAATTAAGATATGAAATGATTTGGATTTAGTTAATTAATTAATTTATTGATTAAACCATTAATTAATCCCAAATTAATTAACCTTCCCTTTAAATGACATGGACTTAGGGAAAACATTAGAAAAGGGTCTTAAAACCATTCCCCTTGCCCATTTACTATTCAATCAATGATTAGCAAGCTTCATTAATTATTTCTTTATTATTTAAGAGGTTAATTAATTAATTAGGTTAATTAAGAGAATAATTAGGGCTTAGATAGTTAATTACCCTAATTAACTAAGTAATAAATCCAAAGAAATTTATGAGAGGCAAAGGTCATCCCATTAAACTAACCAAATTAATTTGGGATTAATCACCTGAGTAATTAAGGAGTAATTAAGCTAATTAAGTTTTCAGTTAAACCTAAATTATGCCTTGATTATTATTAAAAATCACTTAGAATTAATTTTAAATGATTCTCCTCTGAAATACCTTAAAAAGGAGTATTTTGCATTTTTCTAATTTTTCTATGATTTATTATTAATTATGGAAGTATCAGCCATTAAAATCAATTAATTAGCTCTAATTAAGCCTAATCTCATCAGTGCCATGCTGACCCATGATGTGGCATGCTTTCCACATGGCATCGAAGGATTGGTCACTTAAACGCATCTGACTCAACGCTGACGTGACTGGCGGGGAACGTGCTTTCTTATCCATCGTCTGATCTTAGATTAGATGATATGATTAATCCTATGGTTTCTTAAGGGTTCGATCAGATCAATCTAGTAGATCTAATCATGACTGTCCATTCCAATCATGTAGAACAGACGGTGCTTGATCCATCATCATGCGAGGGAGTTAGATCTAAGGAGGGGTTGTCCTACTTTGGGATGGATAGGAATGGGGTTTTCTAATAAGGGAACAGGCTTAGAACTTGAGAGATAGCTCTGGAGGCTTGTCTTGAGTAGCTAGGGCTCTGAGGATGCTTAATGTGTCAATTAGAATTGGAATGAGGGGGGGTATATCCCCTCCTCCTCTTGATCAGACAGCTTGATCCATTTAAGCCTCTAGTGGCTATCCAACCACCTCAGATGGTCATGGGTGGTAGGGAGGAGGTGAGTTGGCTCGGTTTGAGTGGGTGAAGGTGAAGAAGTGGCTGCCAAGGGGGATAGTGGCTATCCTATGCAAACCAAGTGCACCAATGGGAGTGATGAGGTGAGTACACCTCCCCATGGGTCATGGCCGAACCAACCACCTCTTAGATCAGGTTGGGCAGTGTCCTACATACCTAAGTGGATCAATGGGAGGTTGCCAAGTGGTCAAGGAGAAGAAATGATCACTTAAATGGGTGGTTTGTCTCATGTGATACTCTTAATCCAAGGGTATAATGGTCATTTGGCATTGGATTTGATTTGGGCTAGTTCAAAATGAGTCCAAGGTAGGTTAACCAAAGTTTCAAGTGATTTGGAATTAATTTTATTTGATTTGACTCAATTTGACTCAATTTGACTCATGTAGGTCAATCTGGGTCAATTTGGGTTAAGTTGACCAATTGGTCAGATTTGGTAAAATTAGGGGTTGGGTTAAGTTTATATGGTCATTTGGAATGTTTTGGTTCAATTGGGTTGCTTTAGTTTGGCTTAGATTTGATTTTTGTTCATTTGAGTTCATTTGTGTCAAATGGGTCAAGTTGATCAATTTGACCAAATTGGCCAAATTGGCTTGGGTTAGGTGTTGGTTTGGGTCTGATTGATCAACTGAAGATGTTGTAGGCTTTGGTTTGAATTAATTTGAATTTGGTTAAGGTTTATGGTTTAGGTCAATTTGGCTTAAATAGGTTAATTAGGTTCAATTGGGGCTTTGGTCAAGTTCAATAAGCAATTTAAAATGAACTTAAGCCATTGGTTGTAATTAATTTGGTTTATATTTTTATTTGACCAAATTTGGGTTTTTAGGTCAATTTGGGTCAAGAGGGTCAATTGGGTTTGGTTTGGCTCAATTAAAGGTCAAGTCATGTTCAAATTTTGATTTTGAGTTGGTATGAATCATTAGTTTTAAGGGATTTGGCTTAGGTTACAATTTGGCTAGTTTGGATTCATATGGGTTAAAAGAGTTGACTTGATTTGACTCAATTTATAGCAATTGATTAACCTAGGGTGATCAACAATCATAATGGGAGGTCTTGGTTGGCTTGGTTCAATCCAATTTGAGTTGGATTGAAGTTTGGCTCAAATGGGTCCTTTAGGTCACTTTTGGTCAAGTTAACCAAAGTGGGTTTAATTGGCTTGATTTTGGGTTGATTTGGATTTAGTTGAGTTTATATATGGATTTGGGATTGATATATAAATTCAATTTCAATTGATCTAGGTTCGGATGACTTATGGTTCATTTGGAAATTTTAAGTCAAAATGGCTAAGTTGGGTTTGACTTGGGTTGATTTGATTTGGTTGGGGTGATTGTTGGTTTCATTTATATTCATCAACATGATTGAATGTATGATTGATTCATGAGAAAATTAATTGAATTTGGGGTTTGGAGTGAAGGAATTTGGCTAAGTCCATGGAGTTAGATCATGTGGCTTAAAAAGGGTTTGATTTAGTTTGATTTAGTTTTGATTATTTAAATGTATATTGGATTTATATTTGTGAAGATGATCGAAGATATGATTGGTTTATGAGAAAATAAATTGAGTTTGAAGTGATTTGACTGTAAATTTGGCTAAGCTCATGAATCTATGTAATAGTTCTTAGAGAAGGGTTTGATTTAGTTTAATTTAGTTTTGATGATTTAAATATATATTTCATTTATATTTATGAAGATGACCAAAGATATGATTGATTTATGAGAAAATAAATTGAGTTTGAATTGATTTGATTATAAGTTTTAATCATTTGATTTGGATTTGGATTTGGATTTAGGTTTGGGTTTGATATGAATTGAATTTGGTTGTGGTTTAAGAAGGTGAACATAGGTTGGGTTCAAGTCATGGGATAGGTAGATCAACCTAATCCCTAAGACATAACTTAATCCTATGGTTAACCCTTCTAAGTATCTAGGCTTTGGTTAAGTGTTCACCTAATTGCTAGATGTATCTTATGCCTAAGGAAGTCTTAGTGTCTAGAAGACTCCTAAATCTAAAAATGGAAGATTGAGAACTCACTCCAAAAGTGAGGACAACAACATCTTATTGCTATTATGGTGGCTTAAAATAACACCAACCAAGCTTTCTCCCTAAATAAGCATATTTACACTTTCAAATCAACATTTACTAAATATAACTTCAAAAAATATCCATTTTTTCATGCCTCCTGCATACCCAAAATATGCAATAATCCAAAAGAAAAAAAAACATTAAGGCCTACAAATATATTTCCATCACAACATCATTTTCATAAGTAGATTTATCTCATGAAATGGAAAGAGTACATTTATAATGCTAACTATGAAACATGTGATTCTACAAATTTTCAAGTATTTTTAGAGAGATGTACATTAAAAATAGTAATAGTAACAAATGCAACCATTGAAAATAAAATAACTAACTATATTTGTTGGCCAATCTTGAAGAAATAATAGGGAAAAGTTGATAGGAAAAATAGAATAAGAAAGGATTTAATTTTTAAATTAAAAATACTTTGATTTGAATATCAATCAAACCAAATTCAATAAACATGTGGCTACCAAGACAAGTAATGGATAGAAGAGATTTTAATGCACTTAATGTTATGTAGTTTTGGCACCCAAGAGGGGGGTGAATTGGGTATTTAAAAATGTTTACAAATTAAAACTTAATTTGAATACTTTGTATAAAAATTAATTGTAAATAAACTATCCTTAATTATCTACAGCAATTATAAGCAACACTAAAGAAAAGTAAATGTGCAGGAAAAATAAAAAGAGAACACAGAGATTTTACATGATTTAGCCAAATCCTAAAAATCGGCCTATGTCCATGCCCAGCAACCCAAGCTAGGAATTCACTAAATCAAAATGAGATTATAACAAATCTTAAGTACTCTCCTTCACAGGCAAGTACAACCCAACAGCGTACTTTCCTATATGGGCAAGTACAACACAACATGTACTTTCCTACAACGGGCAAGTACAACTCAACACCATACTTTCCTACACTGGCAAATACATCCCAACACATACTTTCATACAATGGGCAAATACAACCCCAATACAAATCAAGAAAAATCTAACAAAAAGATACAAATATCTAAGTCTTAATTTTAAAAGATATTTTTGCGCCACAACCCAAACAATACCAATATTAGGGCAAGAGAATATTAATGAAAGAGAGCTCACTTTAATTTCAAATTGAAATTGAAATAATATCTTCAATTCAATATTTTAATGCGAGTAAGTAAATGTTGCTTTGAATGAACTTAAAAAGATTGAAAAGATTTTCTTATATAACTTTGAAATGCAAACTAAGATGTAATACGAAATAATTTAATATGCAATGTTGAATCACAAGACTTTAACTTGAATCCTTTTTCATATAAGGTAACTTATATTCAAATGATAAATGGATTTGCAATTTGAATAACTTAATAATCAGAAGAAGGCTATCACATAAACTTTATGTAAAACCATTGAAAGTAAGTTAACGACAAACACACAATAAATCAAATGGGTTATGAAGTGGTTTGCCAAGTAAAGAAATAAGTGAGATGTAATGTTAAGCACAATCAAACTTAAGCAACCTATATGAAACTTTTGGCCAAGGTGATAAACAATAGATATTCAAATGATTAAGCACTGGAAAATTTTAAATCTTTGTAAGAGCTCTCGACCAAATAAGTAAACAATGAATAGTGAAATTAGTAAGCACAAATTAAATTAAAATCCCTGTGTTAACTTTCAGCCAAATCAAAAAATAATGAAATATAAAATTATTAAGGACACAATAAACTGAAACAACTTTTTGTAACTCAAAGCCAAGAAGAGGTCAAGGTAATATAAACAACTTAGCACCTTAAGAATTGATCCAATCCTTGAAGCTCTCAACCAAGAGAGAGAAACACATAAATCCTTCACTTTTCCCAATCAATCTTCAAGCCAACTATTAGTCTAAGGGAAAGAGAAGAAATATGAGGAATGTTTGCACTTGAATCACCAAAGATCTCCAAGAGATTTGCTTTAGCTAGAATCGGCCAAGGTGGAGAAGGTAAGAAAGAGAGCAAGAGAGAATATTAGCTTTTGAAACCTTTCTCAAGTTGAAACAAGCCTCTTAAATAGAAGAGGGAAGAGGCTACGATCGACCAATACATGAGACAATGTGAGGGAAATAGAATAAGCAACTATTTGAATTTCAAATCCAAAGAATATTGGATCGCCAAGGAGTTATGCAAGAGGCTCCTTTGAAAATTTGAAACAAACCAATATGGAATAATTTCAATTAGATTCATGGCTAGAATGAGGACAAATCCTATGAAAATTTTGGCTAAGGAGGGTCCAAGAATATGATATGAATGAGGGAGTTTTGAAAAAAATAAATCCATGGAAAAATAATTTAAGAATTTCATCTAAGGGAGTATCCTAAAATAGAAAATCCTCAAATTAATGAAATGAATCAAATTGAATCTAATCTCATTATATTATATATTATTTAAATATTCAATTAATTAAACTTAATTTAATTTTGAATATAAGTGGTCGACCCCTAAAGATAATTTCATATAATGAATTTTAATTAAAAAGGAATTATTTTAAATAAGGGATAATTTGAATTTAAATTTAAAATGATTTATAATAAATTAATTAAGCTCTAAATAATTAAAATAAATCATGCTTGCAAGTTCAAAATGTTTCATAAAATATTTGATTTAATTTGAAAAGAATATGTCATGAATGAAGAAATTTGAATTCAAAAATAATCTAAATTAATAAATTTGTAAAATATAAAAATTGAGGGAATATTATATGGAAATGTTTTAAATGAAATTCACATATTTTATCCGATAAAATGCATTAAAAATTTTGAACAAAACAATGTGTAGATGAATATGATAATAAGAGAGAGAAGGAAGAATAATAGGAAAGAGAATAAGAATAGAAGGAAAGTTTTAAGATAATTCAATTTTCATGCAATTAAGCTATAAATAAAATTTATGATTAGCATGAAAATGATTTAATGAAGTTTAAACATAATTTATCTTGCTTGAACACACATTTAATGAAACTTATCCTATGCACTTAGTTCATATTATCCGAAATAGATAATTTAATAAAAAATTGCAATTTTAAGATATAGAAAATATAAATATTTTTAAAATGATAAATTTATAATTTAATGAATCACTTATTTTATCTTAGTGCTCTATTCATTTGCCTTAATATAGTAATTCTTAGAAAAATTCTCAACCAGTTCAAGGCCAATAGCTTTAGCATTCTGAATTAATTAAAGAACTTGGAACTGAAGAATTTTTCTGCACACTTAAATTTAAAGTGATTAGTAGAATTTGAACATACATTTGTTATCATCAAAATCGATCTCATATAAAGTGGGGCTCATTGATCACTCCAAAATGAACATTCATGGAGGATGGGCTTCGCCATCTTCGGATGGTGATGGAAAGTAGGAGCATGTTCTTTTGTGAGGCAGATTATTATATATTCAACCAAACTTCCCCTAACATTATGTTAGGGTCTATTTAGATTTGGGTTCTACTTCCTATGGACGCAAGCCTCCACAGTTAATTACCTCTCTTGTCACAGTAAGAGAGCACTCTCAATTAAGTTTCAAAATGAACATATCTATCTGATATACATTGGTGTATTTAGAGGTGTGTGTGGAATAGATGACTGTCATGTATAATTTGAATAGCAAATAAAGAGATTGGCTTTATGTCCCTTTGAAATGCTAAGATATAATTTAAAATTTTGCACAATGAGAAGTATAAGCATTTAATGAATATAATATGGCAAATAATGAATGAAGACATTATGTAGCTTAAAGCATATATTGGTGGAAATGATGATACACCCGATAAAGATCCCATGGTTCCATCATCCCGGTCTATTATGGTCCCTAATCCACTTAATCAGAGAAAATATTCTTGATCGAATAATCCTTATCAGTACCCATAGGTTGCATCATCTAAAGTATTCTTGTGGACTCGAGGTGATATTTATCTAAGGAGACAAATTGAAGTCAACTTTAGCTAACATATGGCCTTTTGCCTATTAAATATATTCCATGATTCATAGCTCAAGGACCAAAGCCATAAGGAACATATGGGTTATTGTCATCACCACAATATAGGGAGTTATATAGATTCCAAGCCATCTTGTCAAAGGGTTTTGGTCATAACAGCATAACCATGCAAACAAAGGACACAGGCCACGTCCTTATTGATATGAGATTATTTGAGTAGGAACATAAATATATTTATTTAGCATAGGCTCTTTGGTGAGCAATGGTTTTCATAGCTTATCAACTCTAATAAAATATGATGGATGGATGGATGATTTCTTACTTTAGGTTATATTGAATGATAACTTCATTTAATTTAAACATATCCCCTCTAGATGAAATTTACAATCGACACAGCCATCATCGGGGAGAGATTAGGTTTTGGTAACTCAGACCCAATCATAGGACCCAACTGGGGAATATCATACGTAGCATCCTCAAACACTAAAGTTAGATATTTTATACATATATTGAGGCCTTTGTGGAAAATTCAAGCTTCTTTTTACCCATGAAGCATCTTCAGAGAGAAGATTTAGGTGATTATTATTATGTTAGGGCCCATGTGGGTTCTCAATACATATATCAAGCATAGTGCCTCAACATTGTAGTTCTAGCATCATGGTATAGCATGGTTAGTGCCATGATGCTGATGTCATTTACTCTGTTAATCACCTTACTGGTGCCCCAATGCTAGTATTGTAGCACCGTAGCGCCAGTCAAAAGTCAGGTCATAAAAACTAACAAATGTTTAGGCTATTTAATGACATGGGATGAACTTTTTAACTGATACTGTGTTGAAGCACCACAGTGCTACATCAATACAATGCATCATTTTCTATCTAATAATTTATGATAATCAATATTCCTTTTTGATCTACGCAGTAACCGCCTTAACCATCTAACCATAGCCACGGTGCTGCATGTGAGTGCCGCAGCACTGGCCCACTGTCTTAAGAACTTAAGGATGGTGTCACGGCACTAGGCCCAGCTTATAAATAGACCCATTATGCAATTGAAATTTTCATTTTGTATTCCCTCGAATCCTTTCCTTAGATCTCTCTCTCTCTCTCTCTCTCTCTCTCTTTTAATTTATACTTTCTCATACACCATGCTGATAAAATATTTTGGTAAGGGAAAGAAGAGGATCTCCATCAGTCACACTAATAGGTTTGTTATTCTGTAGATGGAGGAGAGGTACCACCATGCCCCCATACACAAGCATTTAACCCCAGAGAAGAGCTTCTACAATTTAGGTGGGTGAATGGAGAGCATCATTCTTGAGCGAGGATGGAAAAGTTGGCATATGATAATAAATCTGGTGTCATCCTGTGGTGCGGGAGTTATTTGCCAATGTGAAGGAGCATTAGAATAATTAAGTCCTTGTTTAGAAGAAACTAGTAAGTTTTGCTAGTACAGCCATTAACACATATTACAATCTATCAAATGTAGATTATGATTTGTATCTTTTTTATTATAATGATCATCCTGACTTTAATGAAATCCTTAATTTCCTCACTCACATAAATTCTAGTAGCCAGTGGAAAAGGTGAGTGGAGAAAATCATCGATTTTCCTTCCTCTAGCCTCACTGACTCACTATTGAGGCTAAAGCTTGGCATTACTTTATTTCTATCAAGATGATGCCCTCAATATAGGGTTATTTTGAATTTTGTAATTCAAAAGGGATTTAATATGGATGTAGGGAAGATTATTTATAATTCTATCTATAATATTCTTGAGGGTCGTACTATAATAGGTTTTAGACATCCTTCTCTCATTTATGCTTTGTGCATTAAGGCAGGTGTGGCAGGGGATCCTAATGAGGAAGTCTTTATACAAAAAGCTCCCCTGATTAAAAAGGTTATTGAGGGGTTTGGGTCTAGGACCAAGGTGGGGAAAAGCTCACGTGCCCCTCAGCCTAGGGCCAAATCCTTCAAAACCTAAATGAGCAACTCCAAGAAATTGGAGGACAAGTCTCAAACCTAAAGAAAAAGGTCAATGAGACTAGTCATCGCCAGTAGGAACTGAAAATGAAATTTAACCATCACATGGATCAACAATAGTAGTCATTTTCATTTATGGCCAAGTTTAACACTACGGTTGTGCACATGTTTCAAAACTATGGTTTCTATGTGGGTCCTAGTGAGGCTACTTTTTCTACGGTGCCTCATTACCAGCCTTATGTAAGCTTCCCACCGGAGCCAGAGGAGGAGGATGACTATGACTACTAGTTTTTCCTCTCTTTTTTTATTTCTTTTGTGTTTTTATTTTTTATACAATTTATGAAACTCCTCCTTTCTTTTTTATATTAATAAATACATCATTTTTTATATATTTTTTCTCTATGTATATGTGTGATTTTTGTCATTTGGAAAGCTCCAAGATTAAAATAATAAAATTTTCTTACCTAAAATATGACATCAGAGAGAGAGCGCTAAGGCATTGTTGTTGTAGCGCTTCGGTGCTCTCATGCAGTAGGGGTTGGCCTTAGAACTTGAGAGCATAGCACCTCAGTGTCTGATATTCATTGGCACCTTCCATGGGTTCATTTCTGCTTATTTACCAGAGTGGGTGACACTTTAGCACCCAATATTCAACGTTATGATGTCCTCTATGGATTCATTTATGCTTATTTACCCAAGAGGGCAATGCCTCGGCACTGTTGTCCTGTAGGGCCTAGGCTTATAACCAGAGAGGGCGACGCCTCAGCGCCTGATATTCAACATCGCAGCACCGTCAAAGAGTCTATTTTTTTATTTCTACAAATAGGGCAATGCCTCTGCTATATTTCTAGTGCCTAAATGTTCTTATCCTGTATGAATTTGGCTTATAACCTAAGAGGGTGGGGCCTAAGGCCCATTATTCAGTACTGTCAAGCTAACCTAAGTGAAACTTGGGTGTATATTTTTAAAATTGGATGTCCCATATTTTAGAGAAGTGTTAAAATATCGTAGCATCATGGTGTTCGATATGCACCACTGAGGTGCTAATAATATTTTTATAGGGGCTGAACCCGAAAGGATAGTGCCACGATGCACTTAATGAGTAAAATTTAAAAAAAAAAAATTTGTAGCATAACACCTTAGCAATGCTAGATTTTTTACATATTTAATGCAAGGAACTCTTCTTCCTTATTCTGGATCTAAGATCAACGAAGGGAGGATTTTATTTTACACTGAAACTAAGTTTGACGGCAGAACATGTTACAAGGTGTGGTGCCTCGGTGCTAAAGGAATGGTGTTGTGGCTCTACTTCAAATGCAAGGGACCCAAGAGCATGGTGCCTCGACAACACATAGTAGGCGACGCAGCACCATAGGTCAAAGCCAATGATTTTTTTTTATAATGTGGCACCACAGCGCTACGAGTCGGGAATGTATAGTTTTGAGAGAATTTCTTGCAAAATCTAGCAAATTTTATATAAAAATTTTGACAAAGTAACACTTTAGCAGTGCTAAATTCTCATATCTTGGTGTCATCTCCCTTGACCCAGTTCTAAGATCAATGGGAGAGGTTTTTTTTCTTCTAGCACTAGAACTAAGTTCAACGGTGGAGTTTCATTTATCAAAACTCAAGAAAATGGAGAAAATCCAAGTAAAAGAATGCAATAAAACATAATTATAATGAATCTTTTACCTTTAGTAGGAAAGAGATGGCTTTCGTAAGAGTGAGAGTCGATTTTGCAGAAAACATGGGTTTTTGAAAGCAAGAATCGTCAAAAAATTCAAAGAGAACTGTCAAAGTATATAGTGAAACTGGAAGAAAAGAGAGGAGCAATTTTTCCCTCTTTTTATAGAGTCCTTTCCACTAGTGGGGTGGTTTTTCACCCCATAATTATTTCCCCTACTCCCCTGGGTGGTTAGAAATCATGGGGAGGGAAAGGCAGTTCTTTCTTACTACTTTTAACTATAGATTATGGTCGCAGTGTCTTAACACTACAATGTCAGTGATGCGGTGCCAGACCATTGGCTTGCAAACTAAACTAACAATTATCCTTCTGGAAGAACTATTTTAACACTACAGCACCACACTCACAACGACATGGCGCTATGGCCAAATAATTTATTATTTTCACTTTTTTTACGCAAACACTCATGAAGTCAACAATCTCCTTCTTTTTCATGATGACAACCCTATGTTAGTTTTAAATATTGATGAAGGTGTAAACTAACCTTACATCAGCCTTTGAAAATATAATTTTCATTAAAGAGAAAGTATAGCAAGTAAATAAATAATATTTTGATCAATTAACATTTCTAAGCAAAATAAGACAATAATATAACATGAAAAAGCTCCCCTTAAAACTATCCATCATAAATAAAAGAAGACCAACATAATATTCCACCCTTTTCAACATCAAAAAGATTTAATGAAATAATAATGAACTTACATGGAGAGATCTAACAAACCTAACATGTATTTCAAAATGCAAAATCTTTCTTCAAGTAATCGTTTAGTGAAAATATCAATAATTTGCAAGTCCGTACTCACAAAATCAATATCAACATCTCCTTTTCTAACATGATCTCTAATAAAATGATGTATGATTTCTATATGTTTAGTTCTAGAGTGTTGGATAGGATTTTTGGTTAAATAAATTACACTGGTATTGTCACACTTAATAGGAATGTGATCTTGTTTAAGTTCAAAATTTTCTAATTATTGTTTTAACCAAAGAACCTAAGCAACTCAACTTCCAACAACTATATACTCATCTTCAGCATTAGAAAGTGCAATGGAGTTTTATATTTTAGATGACCAAGATACTAAAGATGACCTAAAAACTACATGCTCCTAATGTACTTTTCATATCTACTTTGCAACCTACAAAGTCAACATTAGAATAAACAATCAAGTCACATGGAAGTCAATTTTTAGGATACCATAAACCTAACCTAGAAGTGATAATCAAAAAATAAGAGATACATTTAATAACAGTTAAATGAGATCGTTTGGAGTAGCCTAAAAATGAGCACATAAACATACAACAAACATAATATCAGGCCTACTAGCAGCAAGATACAAAAGAGAGCCAATCATGCTTACATAAAGTTTATAATCAACGTGTTTTTTGGACTCATCTGAATCAAGTTTAGTAGAGGGGCTCATGGGAGTCTTACTAGATTTATTTTTTTTCATATTAAATATTTCTATCAAGTCATTTGTGTACTTAACTTGAAAAATAAAAGTACCTTTTTCTTATGGTTTTACTTAAGGCCTTGAGAAAAAATTAAGTTCATCCATCATACTCATTTCAAAATCTTTAAACATCAAAGATGAAAATTCAACATATAATGATTCATTTGTACAACCAAGTAAAATGTCATCCACATAAATATAAATAATGACCAAGTCATCACCTAAATTATTAAGAAAAAGGGTGATATCTACTCTACCCTTCCTAAAGCCATTATCAATATAAAAACTACTCATTCTATCATACCAAGCTCTAGGAGCTTGATTTAATCCATACAAGGCTTTCTTAAATTTAAAGACATGATCCAGAAATTCTACATTTTCAAAACCAAGAGGTTGTTCTACAAAGACACCTTGATGTTTAAAGCTATTTAAAATGCACTTTTTACATCCATTTGAAATAGTTTAAAGTCTTTGTAGCAGGAATAGGAAGGAGCAATCTAATAGCTTCTAATCTAGCTATAGGAGTAAGGGATTCTTCAAAATCTATCCCATCAATCTGAGTGTATCCTTGTACAACCAGTCTATCCTTATTTCTCACAATATGTTTTGAGTCATCTAATTTATTCCTTAAAAACTATTTGGTTCTTATAATATTTTGATCTTGAGGTCTAGGAACTAATTCTCGCACATCATTTCTTACTACTAATTTAATTCTTCATCCATAGCTATAATCCAATATTGATCCTTTAAAGATTCATCTACTGATTTTGGTTCAATTTTGGATAAGAATACAGAATGATTGATCAATTGCTTAGATTGTCTTCTGGTTCTAACACCTTGGGAAGAATCTTCAATTATCAAGTCTTTGGGATGATTCTTAATAAATTTCCATTCTTTGGGCAAAGAATCATCTATATTTTCTTCCAAATTAATTTTCTTAAATTCATCTACCTCATCTTCAATTATATCATCTCTAATAGGATCTATAAAATTTTCATCAAATATAATATGTACTAATTTTTCAACAATCATTTTCTTTTATTATAAACTCTATAGGATATCCATTCAATGAATATCCTAAAGTGATACCATCATTAGATTTACTATCAAACTTTCCTAAGGAATATTTACCATTATTTAAAATGAAACATTTACAACCAAAGATATGTAAATAACTAATCTTAGTTTTCTTATCAAATAATAACTCAAATGGGATTTTATTTAAAATATGTCTTAAGTAAATATGATTCATAACATAACATGTAGTGTTAACAGCTTCAACCCAAAAATACTTATACAACTTATAATCATTTAGCATAGTTCTACTCAATTCAACTATTTTGCTAAGGGGTTCTAGGAGCAGAAAATTTATGTTTAATACCAAAGTCATCATAAAAATTTTCAAATTCACCATCATGATCAGTTTGAATTCAACTAACAAGAAGATTTATATCTCGTTGAATGTGCTTAGTAAATTTTCTAAAGTATTCAAAAGCATCATTTTTATCAATTAAAATATAACCTAAGTAAATCTTGAATAATCATTAACAATAATAAAATCATAGAATTTTTCACCTAAGCTAGCACTGCTAAGAGGACCAAATAAATCCATATGCAACAATTCTAAATGTCTAGAAGTATAAATAATATTTTTATTTTTAAAAGAATATTTAGAATTTTTTATGAATACATGCGTCATAAACATAATCAAAAAGAAAATTTATTTTAGGTAATCCATCTACAATATCAAGTTTCGCAATTTTGTTTAAAGAATACATATTAATGTGACATAATCTTTTATACCAAAGCCAACCTTAATCTTGTGAACTTTTGAAATAAGTAAATTTAAATTTGCATCATAAGTATTTTCAATGTCAATAGAATAAATATTTTAATATCTATAACCGACAAGCAAAATATTTTTTTAATAATACAAAAAGATGCATGAAATTCAACATCAAGCCCTTTATCACATAATTGACTAATAAAAATGAGATTATTCTTTAAACCTTCAACAAAGTAAACTTTTTCTAATGCTATTAAATTTTTTGAAATAAGACCAATGTCAACTATTTTTACTTTAGCATTATCACCATATACAATATACCCTTATTCACGATATTCTAAAGTAGAAAATTTAGATTTATCACCTATCATATGTCTTGAACATCCGCTATCCAAGTACCACATGCTTTCTTTGATTTTTCTTTGAAGACATTCCTATAAAAAAAATTAGGGGTCAACTTTTGGAACCAAACATGTTTGGGTCTACATCCAAATGAAAAATTATGCAATGAATGTTGTGTGGTGTGTGTAGCTATTGCATTTTTATTTTTGGTATCCAAATATAATTTGATCTTGGAAGTGCTTGAGACCTTTTCAGATGAAAATCAAAGGATATATGACATTTTTTGTTATAAAAATTCCATGTAACATTTGTATTTGCATATTGTCTAAATTTAAATGATTTTGATGCATTTGATGACTTCTTTCTAATGAATGGAACATGTGAATATGATTTACTACATGTATCTAATTTTGACTGAAGTAATAAATTCCCTTCTTTCAAATTCTTCACAAGTATTGATTGATCTAATAAAGCATCATTTTTAGACTTTAAATCAACACATTCTTTTTTCTAAAGATAAAGCATGCATTTTTAAATTTTTCTTTTCTTTTTCTAACATATTGAATTTTCTTTTCAGCTTTTTATATTCATGTGCTAATTCATTTAATGCATGATCTAATTCTTCATAAGAAATATCTTCACATACCTTGCTTGAAGAATCAACATATTCCATCAAACATAAGTTTGCTTCTTCTTCTGAAGTGTCCTCACTTGATTCTTCTAAATTAGAATTTGGCCAAATTGCTCTTTTCTTTTTCTTCTGAGGCTTATTACTTTTCTAAGCCTTTTTCTTTTTTGATTGCTTTTATTTATCAGTAATATTTGGGCAATCACTTCTTACATGTCCTGGCTTCTTACAATTATAGCATACGATTCCTTCAACTACAGTCAACTTTTTATGAGGCAATTTATGAGTTTTAGACTTTCCATACCTATGATTTTTCTTTCTAATCATATTTTCTAATTTCCTTGAAAGCATTGCAATTTCATCATCGAGACATCTAAACATGAGGAATCTTCTTCATAACTATCTTTCACCTACAAAGCAATTAATTTTTCTTTCTCTTTCTTTAGGAAAGAGTAATTTTGATCTCTTTATGTTATAACATATTCATAAGGTACCAAAGAATCAAAGAAGCTAATCAAGTGTATATATAGTCAAATCTTTAGCTTCACTAATAACAGTAATTTTTACATCCCACTCTATTAGAAGGCACCTTAAAATTTTATAAACCAAATCTTGATTTTTATATTTTCTTCCAAGTGAATACAAAGTATTAATAATTTTTATGAAATGAGTATACATATTAGAAATTTTTTTATTTGGAAACATGTGGAATAATTCATACTCATATACTAACCTATTTATGTGGGCATCTTTAACTTCGTTAGCACCTTCATAAGTAAGAATTAATTTATCACAAATTCCTTTTGTAGTAGTAAGCATGGTAATTCTCATATAATCATCAAGAAGTAAAGCACAATATAAAATGCTACAAGCCTTTGCATTTGATTCATCTAATTCTCTTTCATAAGAAGACCATTCATCAAAATGTTTGCCAACTTTCAAATCATTTGTGTCAATAGTGGGTGTGTGATATTGATGTGCCAACATATATCAAATTCTAGAATCTTGTCCATGAATAAATGTATTGATATGATCTTTCTAATAATCAAAAGGAATATTATCAAGCAATGGTGGCCTATGTGTAGATTGTCCTTCAAGTAGTGTACCCTTAGAAAAGACATGTGCCATAATGATCAAACTCAAGGATGTTAATCCACAAAAAACTTAATTTGATTTCTTTGTATAAATATAAATTGTAAATAAAATTTTCTTAATTATCCACAGAAATTATAAACAGCAATAAAAAAGTAAAGCTACGGGAAAAGTAAAAATAGAATACAGAGATTTTTACGTGGTTCGACCAAACCCCAAAAATCAGTCTACGTCCATGCCTAGCAACCCAAGCTAGGAATTCACTAAATCAAAATTATATTACAACAAATCTCCCATACTCTCCTTCATGGGCAAGTACAACCCAACACCATACTTTCGAAGGCAAGAATAACACAACATGTACCATCCTACAATAAGCAAGTACAACCCAACACGTACTTTTCTACAAAGGGCAAGTACAACCCCAACACAAATCAAGAAAATGCAAAAAAGAAAGATACAAATATCTAACTCTTAATTTTAAAATATTTTTTCACTTACAACCAAAACTATACCAATATTAAGGCAAGTGAATATAAATCAAAGAGAGCTAACTTTTATTTAAATTTGAAATTGAAATAAAATCTTCAATTCAATAATCTAATGCAGGTAAGTAAGTAAATGTTGCTTTGAATAAACTATAAAAAGTTTGAAAAGATTTTCTTATATAACTTTGAAATGCAAACTAAGATGTAATATGAAACAATTCAATATGCAATGTTAAATCACAAGACTTTGACTTGAATCCTTTTTCACATAAGGTAACTTATATTCAAATGATAAATGGATTTCCAATTTGAATAACTTGATAATCACTTGAATAATAATCACAAGAAGGCTATCACATAAACTTTATGCAAAACCAATAAAAGTTAACAACAAACACACAACAAAACCAATGAGTTATGAAGTGGCAGCCAAGTAAAGAAATAAGTGAGATGTAATGTTAAGCATAATCAAACTTAAGCAACCTATATGAAACTTTTGGCCAAGGTTTAAACAAGTGATATTCAAATGATTATGCACTAGAAAATTTTAATTCTTTGTAAGAGCTTTCATCCAAATTAGTAAATAATAAATAGTGAAATGATTAAGCACAAATTAAATCAAAATCCTTGTGTTAGCTTTCAGCCAAACAAGAAAATAATGGGATATGAAATGATTAAGCACACAATAAACTAAAATGACCTTATATAACTCAAAGCCAAGAAGAGGTCAAAGTAATATAAGAAACTTAGCACCTTAAGAATTGATCCAATTCTTGAAGCTCTCATCCAAGAGAGAGAAACACACAAATCCTTCACTTTTTTCAATCAGTCTTCAAGCCAACTATTAGTCAAAGGGAAAGAGAAGAAAGATGATGAATGTTTGCACTTGAATCACTAAAGATCTACAAGAGATTTGATTTAGCTAGAATCGGCCAAGGTGGAGAAGGTGAGCAAGAGAGAATATTAGCTTTTTGGAACCTTTCTCAAGTTAAAAAAAAAAAGTCTATTAAATAGAAGAGGGAAGAGTCTAGAATCGGCTAAGACATGTGAAATGAGACGAAAATAGAATAAGCAACTATTTAAATTTTGAAATCCAAAGAATATTAGATCGGCCAAAGAGTTATGCAAGTGGCTCCTTTGTAAATCTGAAGCAAGCCAATATGGAATAATTTCATTGTGACTCACAGCTAGGATGAGAGGAGAAATCTTACGGAAAATTTATCTAAGGAGGATCCATGAATATGATATGAATGATCGAGTTTTGAATAAAATAAATCTATGGAAAAATAATTTAAGAATTTTTGTCAAGGGAGTTTCCTAAAATAGAAAATCCTCAAATTAATGCAATGAATCAAATTCAATCTAATTTGATTATATTATGTATTATTTAAATATTAAATTAATCAAAATTAATTTAATTTTGAATATAAGTGGCCGGCCCCCTAAAGGAAATTTCCTAAAATGAATTTTAATTAAAAGGAATTATTTTAAAAAAAAGGTTGATTTGAATTTAAGTCTAAAATGACTTATAGTAAATTAATTAAGCTCTAAATAATTAGAATAAATCATGCCTGGGAGGTTCAAAATGTTCCATAAAAGATTTGATTTAATTTGGCAAGAATATGTCATGAATGAAAAAATTTGCATTCAAAAATAATTCAAATTAATGAATTTTTAAAATTAGAAAATGATGGAATATTATATGAAAATGTTTTAAATGAAATTCACATATTTTATTTGACAAAATGTATTAAAAAATTTGGCCAAAATACTGTGAAGATGAATATGATAATATGAGAGAGAAGAAAGGATAAAACGAGAGAGAAAAAGAATAAAAGGATAATTTTAGGATAATTCAATTTTCATGCAATAGAAATATGAATAAAAATTATGATTAGTACGAAAATGATTTAATGAAGTTTAAACATAATTTATCTTTCTTGAACACACATTTAATGGAACTTATCATGCACTTAGTTCATATTATCCAAAATAGATAATTTAATGAATAATTGTAGTTTTAAGATATAGAAAAATAAATGATTTTAGAATGTAGAATTTAAAATTGAATCAATCATTTATTTTAGCTTAGTGAGTTTTTCATTTACCTTACAATAGCTTTAGAATTCTGAATTGACTGAAAAACTTGGAGCTCAAGAATTTTCCTACACACTTAAATTTATGAACATATGCTTGTTATCATCAAAATCAATTTCATATGAGGTGGGGCTCATGAAATCAACACTTAACATAATAAATAATTTAAAAATAAAATATATTAAAATCCAAGGATATGTGGGATGGTTGAACAATTTCATAAATGAATCAATCATGATTTAAGGTAAAATAATCAAGTAATATACTGACTAATTAATCAAGTAAGTAAGGAAGGCTTTTGAAATTAAATCAAAATAAAACAAATCAATAACCCACATTAATTGGGACGGCCAAGCTTTCCTTACATGAATCAATCTTCAATAAATTCAAATAAATTAAATTATAGCATACAAAAATAAATTAGTAAGTGATTTGAAAATTAAATAAAAATTAATTATGAATTCTAAAACAAATAAGGGCCAGCAAAGGATATTTTCAAAAATAGATTTATAAAAAAGAAAATGAATTAATTCATGAATAATTTTATGTTGAATTTGAATTAATTCAAATTAATTCAATTAAATCAAATTAAATCAATAAAAATTTGCAAAGGGCTAGCCAAGACATGCGAGAAAGTAAAATTGGAAATAATTTATAGCATAATTTAAATTTTGAAATTCAAAATAATTTGAATTTCAAAATTTCTCAAACTTGAAAATTATCAATGCAATAAATTAAATGAATTAAATCAAATATATCATGATAAAATTCAATAAAAATTTGTCCATGTGTGATGGAATATGAAATTAAATAAAATTTTTAATATGAGACAAAAAAAATAATAATAACTAAGGAAGAAAATATAATAATTTGAATAATTTTAAGAATTTTTCATGTCACATACATAAATAAATAGATAATTATTAAAAAAATCATGGTGATGGATTAAAGTGATATTAAATAAACTAAACTAAACTAAGTAAAAAAAACGTAATGAATAAGGCTATCAATGCAATTGATGAAACTATTTAAAATGGTTAAATAAATGAATTTCGTAAAATAATACAAAATAAATTTATAAAAATATTCCAAAAATAAAAAAAATAACATGAATTTAGCAATTTTTATAATTTTTGTGAGCTTCATTTATTATTTTATGTAATTTCTAAGAAAATTCTCAAAGAACCTAATTCTGAGCTGATTTGACTTTCCTAAGCTGATTGATTAAATTAGGTCTGATATTTTTTTTGAAATAATTGAAATTAAATATTAGTATCATTCAATCATATATTTTTTATTATCAAAATCAAATACAATGATCATGTGGCTCATGGAGTCAATATCATTAAGTCTTCTTACAAGAGATTGTTCAATTTTTGGAACTTTAGAAAGTAGTGGTTCATCACTCGAATAGTGCATATATAATGATCAACTTTCAAATGAAAATATGAATTTCCCAAAGTTATTGAAATCAACTTTTTATCAATATTGGCAATACATTCGCCATGATTGGTGCAAAAAAACTTGATGCGGTGTGGGATAAAATGTACAAGTAAAAGTAGGCAATTGCCTCAAATTAAGTTGATTAACTATTATTTAGATGGTGAAATTATGGTGCCAAGATAAAATTAAAATATCCACTTAAATCTTCTAAGAAAATTAACTAACTATTGAGAAAATAGCATTTTTTTTTTAAAATGAGAGATCTTAATATGATTAAAGTTAAGGATTAAGCTTCATTGCTTTTATTATATGCAGTTATAATTTTAAGTGAATAAAGAGCTAGTTTTAACTAAAGTTTGATCAAAGTTGTCTCTATATTTCACTTGAAAGCCTATGATATTTATTTCTCTCTTAACTATCTCTCAATAATAAATTCAACACAAAAAAATAAATAAATTCATCAAAGTTCTTAGGATCTTAAAAAGTACTACATAACTCTGTCATATTTATCTCTAACATACAACCCATCATTATAGTATTTTGTACATGATAAGTCCATTTTTCACCATTTGGTTTCAACCGGACCTTCTAAATTATTAAAAGATGGCTAGTCAAAATAATAGGCAAAAAGGCTATAAACAAGATATGCAATATTAAAAATAAATAAAACTCCATGCATTTATAAAATTACAATCAACACAAAATTAATATGGTTACAATTGAACCCTCAAAGGGGTGTTTAGTTTATGATGAAGAAAAAGAAAACCATTAAAATTTTTCACATGAACATTGTTGCAATAAAAGGAAGGAGAAGAAGCCCTCCAAAAACTTTAAGTAAAAAATTGAATAATTGCTAGAAAGGTCATAAATTTATTTGTAAGAAATCTTTAAGGTTATAATGAATCCCCCCAAATATGTAAGAATTTTGAAGTTAATTAGGGCAATTCATAGTACCTGCCATGCTGATGCCCTGGCACAAGAACTAGTCACCTAAGCATTGTGCTCTATTTATGTGTGTTTCTGAATTGTGTTTGGCACCTATATGCTAAAATTAAATGCTTAGGCACTTGACCCACTACCTTACACTTATGTTAAGATTAGTTCTAGTGCTAAAGTCTTGACTTCTTTATTTAGTTCCTATTGTTTGGGTGTTTAGTGATGGTGCCAAGCTGCCAACTTTGCTTAAGTGTTATGCTCCAATTTGATGTCAAATTATGTTATTTTCTACCAAATATATTATAGACAATGCTCTACATGATTTTTCACATTAATAAATAATTTTCACTCCCTTCTTATAGGTAAAGATTTATAATTCAAATTATAACTTCCACATAAATCTTAAATTCATTTTGAAACACATGTCAAATACATGATCTAATGTTGAGGAAATTGTGTAACTTTAATGCCTAACACACATCACTCAAATGCCCACTTAATAGTAGCAAGAATAAAATGAACACATGTTATGGCTATAATATGGTTCTTATGCATAAAGTAGAAAAACTAACAAGTGTGTCTTCTTTACTAGTCCATCTTGTTTTTGGCACCATTCAAATAGTTTAATCCTAGCTCAAGAAGTTGGAATACATGTCATTATAAATATTTATCAATCAACCAAAAACCTTAATCTTGCTAGCATTGAAAAGTAGTTGCATTTCTAAATGAAAGTAGTATTTTTGATGTGTTCTTTGGTGTTGGTATAAAACTCTTGAACAACTAAGATAAGGACTATATCCAAAATTAAGTGAAAATCTCCCAACCACTAGTAATGATCATTACCTCAACAACACCATTTGACTCATTAAATCCTCTTTTAAAAACACATGATTTTGTTTCAAATGTCTAAATACCTTTTGGTAGTAGCATAAGAAAATTTTATTCTCATTACAATCCTTTAGGGAAGATGATAATGATCCCTTTAAACTATTTTATATTATAAAAATTAACGAGGAAGAAAGGCATTAAAAAGAGAAAATCAATTAGAGAGCTATAGGATTGGAGGCTCAAGGGATGTGGAAATAAACTATAACAAATAGAATCTATTTATGGATCCATGTAAATAACAGTACTTCATAAATTATTGCATCAAATACACCATTCTCACTACAATTAAATGTAACTACTAATGTTTTTTCTTGCATGCATGAAAAATGTCACTCATGCATAAGCTTCTATGTGTGGTAGGGGCCACTTTGAAGAGAAGGACAATGTCCCATATGTCGTTATTCCCTTAGTTCACAATCATATAAATAATTATTTAAGTTGGCCTATTATGCCCTTGTTAGCTATTGAGAGGACTATAAACTTAGTGCCTATGCATTAAGTTTGGCACCTAGGTATTAATGTTTTTGAGATGTACTTGCAATCTTTTTATAGTAGTTTAATGGTTGGGTTTCCTTCTAAAGAATTCTTTATTTAACAACTTTAACTAAACTCATTTCTTTGTTATTTGTAGTTATTTAATGAAATATTTTGCCTCTATAATGTCTTACAGTCAATCTTGACTCTACATCTTTATTAATCATTTTAGCCCTATCTACTACTATAAGTCCTCCTTGGAAAAGAGGATATTTCAATGCTTTTTTCAATTACATAAAGAGAGCTCTCCTTTGGTCAACTATACTTCCCTTGATTTTTGGTATAGTTATTTTAATCATAAGGTTAATTATTTTAAAATTTTGACTTTGGACTTACGTATATTGATTTTTCAAAATCATTAATAGTTTTCTCCACAATATAATGTTAGCTCACATCTTTTTGTTATCGATTATCATTCTTATATAGCTTAAGAATTTTTTTCTTTATTTTATAGCATAGGCAGAAACCCCTTCTAAATGTTAATCTAGGTTCCTCCCATTAGTAAGAAAGGTCAACCAAGAATGAGTTGGCAAATAGGTTCCTTATCATTCATATTCAAAATAATAAAACTTATATGGAACATGAAGTTATCAAGATTAACGTATCTTTTAGGGTTTTTTACAAAATTGTTCATCAATTATAATGAGACCATGGCTGAATTTACATCCCTAAAATCTAACTTTTTATAAACTATTAGTAGCATAAGATTGATGTTTGATCTATGATCACTAAGTGCTTTGCTAAAGTGCTCACTACCAATCTTATAAGTAGTACTAAAACTACATGAGTCTTTTTCTTGTTGATATTTTTCTTTACAATATTGCACCTCACCCATCAATGAGTTGGATGATCATGTACTTCTTTAATTTCTCATAATATAAAGGATGTCTTAAATGAATTTAATTTAAGTGGGCATATACTTAAGTGCATTAGAAAACATAATAATTATTAGTGACTTTTTGAAGACAACAAGAAATTTTGAAAACTGCTTGTCCAATTTTTGGTTGTCCAAGTAGCAGCTTATTTGAAAATTTCCTTAACTTTGGTTGCATTTCCTTCTCAATCTTCTTCCAACTAGCCTCATATCGGTTAGAATAAGTCTTCTCTTGGGCCAATAAATTAGTTAATTCAAATTTTCTACTCAAACTAATATCTTTAACATGCTAATATAGGTTTATGTTTATGTTGCTCAAGGAAGAAACTTGCTATCATGTCATAATCTACAATAACAGCTATCTAATCTACATATTAATATTATGAATTGAAGTCACTTGCTATTAAATCAAGGCATATACCTTTATAATATTGCATCTGTATGAATCATTAACAACATTATGGTAAGATTGAATTTTGTAAGAGCATCTAAGAGTGAGACCTATCTCTCCTTTTACTACTAATGATTGCCCATCTATTAATAAAATATATACATTTATTGTCTATCCACTAGGTCTTTCCAAGAAAATTTTTGAAAAGTTTCTCCACCCTAGATTGTATTATTGGTATATGGATTATTTGGACTACTAAATCCTTATAAAATGTGCCCACATTAGGTGAGACTATATGACTAGACTAGTTGGGTGAATTCATCCATGATAATCATAGTGAACAACAATCATAATGATGATATTGACAACAAAAGTGCATAGCTACTTCACTAGTGAAATAACATGAGTAATGAGTGCTACTATATGTTTTGAGTTTTGAATATCTATAATTATCGATTTTGGTGTGCTTACTTGGCCCGTAAAAATTTTTTTGACATCTTCTCTAACAAATCATAAGACATCTCTTATGTCTTACTCATGAAAGTGCCACTAATTGTCACATAATTAAGAATCTAGTGTAGACATCTAGATTTGCAACCATTTGGGAAACTCGTGGTGAAGACACTACCTCAATTAAGTCTTTGAATTATACATCTACATTATCTAGTGTTCTTTCATCTAATTGGCAAAAAATTTGTTATGTTGATATACATTATTGCTATCTCTTGAAGCTCTTATCCACATAATAGGTCATATGGCACCTTTTCTTGATTCTCATAATATATGGCTTAAATTTTATGTCTTTCCTTCTCTTGTTGAGCTTTATCAAGAATGCCATTTCATTCATTAGGTAATAGTCAACCTACCACTAGAATGATGCATACATTATAAGTAATAGTTAAAAAAATAAGAAAAAAAAATTAAGGGGTTGTTTGGGATCACTTTTATTTTTTATTTTTTTATTTTTTTATTCTATATTTTTACTTTATTTTATTTATGTTTTATTTCAAAATAAACATGTTTGGTGGATATTATTATTTTTAAAAACACCCAAAACATTTAAAAGCTATTTTGAGTGTTTTTAAAAATAATGTTATTTATTTTTGAAAATAAAAAATAAAAACACATCAAACAAATATATTTTTAAAACGATAAAAAAAACAAAAATAAAAACACAAAACAAAATTTACCCCAAACATCCCCTAAAATATGAAAAAAAAATAAAATAAAATCACATTTGAGTTAGGTAGAAGCAACTTAATATTAATATTAGCATTCACAATTTTAAACAATTGAGCCAAGAACTTAGGCAGTAGGGTCAATGCTTAAGGGTTCTATCTCTATTTGTATATGTTGGGAACTAATGAGTCTGGCACATAGGTGCTAGGATTGGATGACTAAGAATCGGGCTCTCTATCATTGATTACACCTAGGATTTGGTTCTAGTGCTTAAGTGTTAGGGATTGGTGCCCAGACATTAGCTTCTCTATTTGGTTTTTGTAGTTAGGCACCTAGATGCCTAGTGACTAAATAAGCTTCAAGTGTCAATAAACATGTTTGGTGGATATTATTGTTTTTAAAAACACCCAAAACATTTAAAAGCTATTTTGAGTGTTTTTAAAAATAATGTTATTTATTTTTGAAAATAAAAAATAAAAACACATAAAACAAATATATTTTTAAAAATAGCATAAAAACAAAAATAAAAAACACAAAACAAAATTTACCCCAAACATCCCCTAAAATATGAAAAATAAAATAAAATAAAATCACATTTGAGTTAGGTAGAAGCAACTTAATATTAATATTAGCATTCACAATTTTAAACAATTAAGCCAAGAACTTAGGCAGTAGGGTCAATGCTTAAGGGTTCTAACTCTATTTGTATATGTTGGGAACTAATGAGTCTGGCACATAGGTGCTAGGATTGGATGACTAAGAATCGGGCTCTCTATCATTGATTGCACCTAGGATTTGGTTCTAGTGCTTAAGTGTTAGGGATTGGGACATTAGCTTCTCTATTTGGTTTTGTAGTTAGGCACCTAGATGCCTAGTGACTAAATAAGCTTCAAGTGTCAATAAACATGTTTGGTGGATATTATTGTTTTAAAACACCCAAAACATTTAAAAGCTATTTTGAGTGTTTTAAAATAATTATTTGTTTTGAAAATAAAAATAAAACACATCAAACAAATATATTTTTAAAAATAGCATAAAAACAAAAATAAAAAACACAAAACAAAATTTACCCCAAACATCCCCTAAAATATGAAAAATAAAATAAAATAAAATCACATTTGAGTTAGGTAGAAGCAACTTAATATTAATATTAGCATTCACAATTTTAAACAATTAAGCTAAGAACTTAGGCATTAGGGTCAATGCTTAAGGGTTCTAACTCCATTTGTATATGTTGGGAACTAATGAGTCTGGCACATAGGTGCTAGGATTGGATGACTAAGAATCGGGCTCTCTATCATTGATTGCACCTAGGATTTGGTTCTAGTGCTTAAGTGTTAGGGATTGGTGCCCAGACATTAGCTTCTCTATTTGGTTTTTGTAGTTAGGCACCTAGATGCCTAGTGACTAAATAAGCTTCAAGTGTAAATAAACATGTTTGGTGGATATTATTTTAAAACACCCAAAATATTTAAAAGCTATTTTGAGTGTTTTAAAATTAATGTTTGTTTTGAAAATAAAAATAAAAAACACATCAAACAAATATATTTTAAAATAGCATAAAAAACAAAAATAAAACACAAAACAAAATTTACCCCAAACATCCCTAAAATATGAGAAAACATAAAATAAAATAAAATCACATTTGAGTTAGGTAGAAGCAACTTAATATTAATATTAGCATTCACAATTTTAAACAATTAAGCCAAGAACTTAGGCAGTAGGGTCAATGCTTAAGGGTTCTAACTCTATTTGTATATGTTGGGAACTAATGAGTCTGGCACATAGGTGCTAGGATTGGATGACTAAAAATTAGGCTCTCTATCATTGATTGCACCTAGGATTTGGTTCTAGTGCTTAAGTGTTAGGGATTGGTGCCCAGACATTAGCTTCTCTATTTGGTTTTTGTAGTTAGGCACCTAGATGCCTAGTGACTAAATAAGCTTCAAGTGTCAATAGCACCGAATCATGTCGTTAGTTTTAAATCTGCTATAAATAAATTCTCCATGTGATTTTTCAAATTAATGATAAATTTTGGTAATTCTTTGTAAACATAAAAATTTTATAAATTCAAATCATAAGGGTTGCTCCTTAAAATCATACATAAATACGTGGAAAAATGTAGTCTAAGGCAAGAAAATATGTATAACTTTCACACTAATCAATTTGACCACTCATTTTGAAAAGATATCACATGATCACATAGGTGATTCATATTATACTTCATGCTCTTCTGCATAATATGTCCTCATTGCACCTTAAATAACATTGGATCCAAAATTGTTTGAAATTATCAATAAAATAACCTAAAACTCATAAGAGAATTGAATAATTCTTTGATGCAAATCAATGTGTCTCTTAGGAAATTATTTTATAAAAATTACCATTTTTTTACTTAATATGGTGAGTGAGATTGAGTTAAAGTAATATAATTTCAAGAAAATTAGATTCCATATCATTTTGCATACATCCACATAATCCCTAACCCCTCATAATAAGTAAAGACTAAGATTAATGTTGTACAATGTGTAATTGACGCCATTACATAGAATGACATGGTTTAATCTTGTTGTGGCTAACTATGTAGTGTAAAAATCCACTTTAAGAGTGGGATGTGACTATAGATGAGTTGTTGGATTTTATACAATAGGAAAGTATCTTATGAGAAGCAACAAGTTCCATAGGTCAAGATATTCTGTGTTAGACTATGTTTGGGGTAGCTTTCTGCTTGTGGTATGGTTTGAATCGCACCAAAGATGGTGTTTAGGAAACTATGTTTTGATTGTGTTTTGAAGAAGTTGGGATGGAAAGCTGCACCATGTTTTTATATTTTTTTATTATGTTTTAAAATTAAAAGAATATAATTCATTTTAGATAAACTAAATATAATAATATTTTTATATAATTTAAATAAAATGTTATATATAAATCATATGTTATTATTATTATTATTATTATTATATAAGAATTTAATGAGATTTATGTAAATTTAAGACGCTGACATAATATGAGTAGATTAGTCGATGAAGCCTTTTCAAAGCATTAGGAGGCAATGTTAATTTTCTTATGATAATCTAAAAACCTAGAATTCTATTAAAGCTTCTTCGTGAATCAAAAAACTTCTCGAAGTGTATCACTATACCACATCACAATTCCACATCTAATCAAATGCCTTTTATTATATTTACTATTCATGTGAAAGTTGATCCTTACATGTTTTTAGAGTTTAGATCTTATAAATCATTTAAGAAATCTAAAAAATAAAGTATCCGTCTTTTTTACTTACAATCCACATTATTAAATTAAAATCTATTTGTGAGTGATTAGAACCTTACTAGCAAGCATAAATAGATCAATTAAATAACTAAAGAATGAAAAGAAGAAAATGAAACTTTGAGGGGGTGTTTGACAATAATGTACTTAGGATTTATACTGCTAAATCTGGTAAATACAGTAAACACAAAAAATAGATTTATTAAATTCTGAATTTAGTAAATCTTGTAAATCCAATAAATCTGATAAATCCTCTTAAATCTATAATTTAGTAAATCTTGTTGTAAGTGTTGATTTATGAGATTTACACAAAGTGAGATGTGAGAAGAAAGAAATCGGGGAGAAAATTATGACTACTATTGCGACAGTGGAAGAAATTGAGAAAATATTTGAGTTACTATCATTTTTTAATCCTTTAAAAAAATCTTAATCTTAAATAATTCAATTAATTACTACTTTTTTAAGAGCATCTAAGAGTGAGACCTATCTCTCCTTTTACTACTAATGATAGCCCACCTATTAATAAAATATAGACATTTATTGTCTATTCAGTAGGTCTTTCCACAAAAATTTTTGAAAAGTTTCTCCACCCTAGATTGTATTATTGGTATATGAATTATTTGGGCTACTAATTCCTTATAAAATGTGCCCACATTAGGTGAGACTATATGACTAGACTAGCTGGGTGAATTCATCCATGATAATCATAGTGAACAATAAACATGAGGATGATATTGACAACAAAAGTACTAAGCTACTTCACTAGTGAAATAACATGAGTAATGAGTGCTACTAAATTATTTGAGTTTTGAATATCTATAATTGTCTATTTTGGTGTGCATACTTGGGCCAAAAAATTTTTTTGTGGCCATCTTCTCTAACAAATCATAAGTCATCTCTTATGTCTTACTCATGAAAGTGTCACTAATTGTAGCATAATTAAGAATCTAGTGTAGAAGGTCTAGATTTGCAACCATTTGGGCAACTCATGGTGAAGACACTACCTCAATTAAGTCTTTGAATTATACATCTACATTACCTAGTGTTCTTTCATCTAATTGGAAAAAATTTGATATGTTGATATACATTATAGCTATCTCTTAAAGCTCAGATCCACATGATAGGGCCTATGGCACCTTTCTTGATTCTTCCATAATATATGGCTTAAATTTTATGTCTTTCCTTCTCTTGTTGAGCTTTATCAAGAATGTCATTTCATTCTTTAGGTAGTAGTGGCAACTTGCCACTAGAATGATGCATACACTATAAGTAATACTTCTCTATTTGGCTCTTGTAGTTAGGCACCTAGATGCCTAGTGACTAAATAAGCTTCAAGTGTCAATTGAGCACCAAATCATGTTGTTAGTCCTAAATCTGCTATAAATAAATTCTCCATGTGATTTTGCAAATTAATGACAAATTTTGGTAATTCTTTGTCTCTCCTTAAAATCATACATAAGCACATGGAAAAAACGTAGTCTAAGGCAAGAAAAATATGTATAACTTTCACACTAATCGATTTGACCACTCATTTTGAAAAGATCTCACATGATCACATAGGTGATTCATATTATACTTCTTGCTCTTGTGCATACTATGTCCTCATTGCACCTTAAATAACATTGGATCCAAAATTGTCTGAAATTATCAATAAAATAACCTAAAACTCAAAAGAGAATTGAATAATTCTTAGATGCAAATCAATGCGTCTCTTAGGTAATTATTTTATAAAAATTACCATTTTTTTTTACTAAATATGGTGAGTGAGATTGAGTTAAATTAATATAATTTCAAGAAAAAGAGATTCCATATCATTTTGCATACATCTGCATAATCCCTAATCCCTCATAATAAGCAAAGACTAGAATATTTTGAATGCCTAACCTGATTTTGCTTTTTTTATTTAGGGTGTTGAATTAATTAATTAAAAGTATTTTATATGTGCTAACTAATGCAAGTAATGTATTATAGTTAATTAGTTTCAAAAATTAATTAGAAATATATATATATATACAGTTGTAAAGTTGGATTTACGAGATTTATGCAAACTGAGATACAAGAAGAAAGAAATTGCAGAGAAAATGATGTCTACTATTGCGACGGTAGAAAAAATTAAGAAAATATTTGAGTTACTATCATTTTTTTAATCCTTTCAAAAAAAAAAAGTCTTAATGTTAAATAATTCAATTAATTACTAATTTTTGTTTAATTAAAATATTATGATAAATAAATTTTAATTTAATATTATTAGTTACTTCTTAACATGTAATTATAAGTTAATTATAATTTATTAAATGTGATTATCACTTGATAGATAACTAGATTTAAGTTATTTTAGTTAATATAATAGTTGATAATTTTTAATTTAATTTTAACTATTTAATAAAATATTATTAATGATTAACTTAAACATTATTAAAATTAATTTAAATTTAATAATTATAATTATAATTATTATAAATTTAATAGTTAACTAATTTAACTAATTTAAAATTAATATTTAAATTAATAGAAATAAATTTTCAGATAAATTATCAAATATCTCTTCAGAATTTAACAGAATTTAATTATTAACATACCAAATATATTTTAGAATTTAATAGCTCATAATTTATAAAATTCATATCTACAAGATTTACTAAATCCAATCGGTAACCACACCTCCTGAGAAAATATAAGATTCTTCTTAATACAAGGATGAAAAAATTAAGATGATGAAAAATATATTAAAAAAATGGTTATGTATTCTCTCTCTCTCTCTCTCTCTCTCTCTCTATATATATATATATATATATATATATATATATATATATATATATATATATATATATATATATATATATATATATATTGATATACTTAAAATACTACTAGTGAAGCACTAATCATAATCATAAAAGCAAGCGATCCAAGTTGAACGGTGAGATCAAGACTTAAAATATCATTAAACTTTTGGGATATCGGTTAAATCTAAATAGCTCTCAACAGTATTTATAGTCAAATCAGCGTCTCGACGAGCCGGATCTAACAAGCCCAAGATCTGACAATTCTAATTTCATTTGAACACTCAAATACTTAAAATATATCAAATGATCAAAGGAATCATTTTAAGCCGTCCGATGAAGTGGAGTGGTTCAGATTTTTCATGTATTTACATAAAGCGTCACCTCCGTCTATAAATAGCCTCTTATATATGAGAGACTCGAGAGAGGAGAGAGCTCTAAAGCTTGAAGATCCCCAAACCTGATTACACTGACGATCGTCAACTCCGTGCGCCGCCATTAGCCGCCGTGATCCTCTCCGTCGTCAATCTTTGTGGTCTCCATCATGGACCTTCATCGCGGTCGGCGTCCTCGTTTCACCATCATCTGCTATAAATAGTAATTATTACGCATTGAGCTATATAGTTGTTGTTCCCTTCTCATATACAATTCTGTAATCCCGTTATCGGGAAAATTTTTTACACTAAAACAGATACATAGTGGAAGATTTTTGCTGGGCTAGGCCCCGTGGTTTTTTTCCCTCTTTTCGAGATTCCACGTAAAAATCTCTAGAGTTTTCTTATTCACTCTTTAAATACATGTGTGTGTGTTGGATTTTATAAGAAGGCTAAGTGTAACCTTTCACCTCAATCTGGTTTTTAAGCATACATATATATACATATATATATATATATATATATATATAGGGATCCAGAAACTATTCTGAGAGGGGGCACAATAAGATTAAAAAAAAATACACTTTTATATAAAATATGAACAAACTATTTATTATTTTATGTTAGTATTTTATTAATCATAATTAAAAATAACCAACATACTACAAAGTCAATCTACATTTAATCTTTTTTCATGGAATCTTATTATGGGCATATTAAGATAGAAATTAAAAAACTTTTATAAAATAAATATACAAAAATATTACAATATATCATATATATATATATATATATATATATATATATATATATATATATATATATATATATATATTCTTTAAGAGTTCAGAGAATCAATTGCATACCGATGATCTTGAGCGATAATTGGTGAGGTGGTTTGGTGGAGCTGTGGAACTTGGGACTCGGGAGAACTGTGTAGCTAAGTAACGTGACGGGCTAAGTTGGCTAACGGCATGACTCAAATGAGAGAAATAATAAATCGAGAAAATTAAGACATAACTTGGTTGTAGGATTTAAGTTTGATTTAACTTAAATCTAGACAAATCGTGTTTTAGTATAAGTTAAGGCTCTATTTGGTACAATATTTTTCTAGTTTTTACATTTTATAGAACATAAATAATTTTTTAGAGGATAGCTTGGTAAACCAATTTTTTAGAAAGCATGATCTGAAAAACTTGATTTAAATATCATTTTAAAATATTATTTTATAATTTTATTTTGGTTGCAACATGTGTTTTATTCTTACAAAATATCCTAATTATCCATCATGATCTCACTGTTATTTCTTCTATTTTCATCTCCTCCAACACTTTATTTTCTTTCTTTATCTCTGCAACTACTAACTTTCTGTTTTTTTAGTTATAAATTTTAGACAAAAATATTTTGAAATATTCATTTAATTTATCTTATAATTATGAATAAATTATTTATTTATTTTTTTTGAAAATAATGAATGTCAAATATATAAATTTAATGAATTGTAATATATTTTGAAAATATATGTGACATAATAGATATAAGATATTAAATAATATTTTATTAAATTATTATAAATTAAGTTCACAAAATTTTAATTTCAAAATATGAAATATGTAAAATATTTCACAAATATTCTAGTCTTTTAATCTAGAATATTAATAGTAATTATCTAACGAAATAAAATAATCTTAATTTTAATATTATATGTATTAATTTCTTCTTCTATTTTAAATTGATTTAAAAAAAAAAAAAAAAACTTTGTGTAATCGGCTAAAGCAGCTTTAGCATGATTTGATAACCCTTCTCTTTTCTCTTTTTCAAGCAGCAGCGGAGCATAAGGGTTAGAAATATGAGAATTTTAATATGATGAATTAATGGGCAGTGAGAGCACGTGCCCCAATACCCCATACTATATATGCTCATATATATATATATATATATATATATATGTCAAAATTAAAAAAAAAAGGACTACATTGAAATAATATAAATAAAATTACATAAAAAATATTTATAAATACTTTTTAAATAAATGAATAAGTCCATACAGCTAAAAGTCATCCTGCATGATCTTTTGTGTTTGAAGTTGAGTTCGAAGAATATTCTCAAACAATCTCTCGGAATCATCTGACAAGTTGTCGTGGGGAGTTCTGTTGAATTGATTCGAGTATTGCAGACTAAATGACTTGAGTTAGACAAACTATGGGCATGAACCCATCCGCAAAGTGATTATTTATCAATATAGAAAAGTCTCTTCTCATCGAGAAGAGAATATTATATGCACTGTTCCGATACAATTTTACATCTAAATATTCAATTATATGCTCACACATTATATTTAATTTCTATTTTATCACATATCAAAATATGATTGATGTCCAAATACATCTGAATATTATACAATTTTACATCTAGACATTCAATCAAGTGCTCACACGTTATATTTAATTTCTATTTTATCACGTGTCAATACATAATTGATGTCCGAATACATCCGAATATTATACAATTTTATATCTAAATATTTAATCACGTGCTCACACAATATATTTAATTTCTGTTTTATCACATGTCAATATATAATTGATATCCGAATACATCTGAATATTATATAATTTTATATTTAAATATTCAATTATATGCTCATACATTATATTTAATTTATTTTATCACGTATCAACACGTGATTGATGTCCAAATACATCTAAATATTATACTGATTACGTACATCAATTCGCAATCTTCCACATTATATTTAATTTCTATTTTATCACATATTAATATATAATTAATATCCAAATACATCTGAATATTATATAATTTTACATCTAAATATTTAATCACATGCTCATACATTATATTAAATTTTTATTTTATCAGATATCAATATCTTATTAACATTTCAATATATTCAAATATCGCATCTAATATTTTCTACTTCTCGTCGATGAAAACTCTCGGGACATGACCCTCATGAATGAAATATTATATTTGTACGATTTGAATGATGTATTATAAGTCAAAATAAAATAAAATAAAATAAAATAAAAATCAAATCAAACCAACTAACTAGTTAAGGGCCCAACCAGGGCCCGCTGCTTTGTGGAAGAAGGCTCAACCAAAAGCCGAATAGGAATGAATTCTAGATGCCCAAATTCCTTCATTCGTATTACTTCAGTAAGAAATCAAAATATTAAATTAAATATTCGTTTTTAAATACTTTGAAAGTTTGGAAGGCAATTCCAACTTCCAAAGTATGCCAGCGAAGAAATCATTTTCCTGAAAGCGGAGCGCAGCTCGCTGTCAAGGGGGTATGTGTCGGCTTGACAGTGCTCCACTATCAGAAATTTTTTTAATCAAAGCTGAGTTGATTGAGATTACACGCTAACACACTAATTAATTATTTCTTAGCAAGCAAGCAAGCTGAGCCTCCCAATTATTAACGATAGGGGGGAATCGCAAGCTCCTGCCATGATTTTATACAGATGTCATGTAAAAAATCTGGTTTCTTTTCATTTAAAAATAAGGTTTGATTTTAGAAATTGGAAATTTTCAAATGGAATTTGCAAAGGAACGCAGCTGATTAACAAGAGGAATAAGCAATTTAGACGAATGGCATTGTTTTAAACAGAGAGATTAATCAGTTGATTGAATTCCAAATATACAGCTAGGAATAAATGCTGCCATCTTGCGACGAAGCCAGTATTCCTACCTCAGTTTCGCCTATATGCATAAATTGAGTATTTGGTAGAAAGTGAAAGAGAAAATAATGAAACCAGTATTCCTACCTGCTCTTCAATTTTCTGCTCGAAAAAATTCAGCGAGGGTTAAAACCGAAATTGATTGAAAGAAATTAGCCGAAACAATTGGCAAAGAATGAGAACGAAGCAAGTGCAAGGTATTAATCGTCTTTAACCTCCGCTAATTGATCTACATAAAGAGAATTGCATAGTGCTAGAAACGAAATTCCCATTAAAGTATGAGATAAAAAGGTGATAATAAACGGAAACAACACAACATCGATAAAATAGAATATCTACAGAACCACAAAACCACACAAATATGAATGATTATTAGCTACACAAACAGGAAACAAGAAAGGGAACTCCAACGCTCAGATCCAGTTCATTCGAATCGAATGACCTCAGGAAGCCAGATCTGATCATTGATGAAAATAAAACGCAAAAATACACAATCACTAAAAGAACATGCATGTACGGTATAGCAAAGAAGACACAGTCGAACACCGGATCGGCCTAGAGAACGAGAAGCGGTTCAACCACGGAGAGCTCCAAAGAACGCTGCAGAGGAGAAGAGCACCGCCACAGCGACGGGAGCCGAGATGGCGATGGTACCGGAAGCAGGAGCCGGAGCAGGAGCGTCTGCGGCTATGGCGACGCCTACGAGAGATGCGGCAGCCATACCGGTGATCGCAAGGAACGCGAGGGCCATAGACCGTAAGGACGCCATTCCTTCTTCGGCTTGCTTCCTCGTCGATTTGGGGAGAGAAGGGCTGCGAGCTATTTGAAGAGCCGATGAAGAATGAGGAGAAAAGAACTACCAACCTCAGAGGAAAGAGATTTTGAGAGGTAGGAGGGTATATATGGAAGAGAGAGAGCTGCTCCGCTGCAAATAAGGTGCCTAATTTGGATGAAATTAAAAAAAAGAAGAAAATTTTAATGTACAAATCATATAATCATAAAAAATTAAATCTAATTATAAGGTGCGGTGTGCATATATTATAAATAAATTAATTAAAATATAATTTAATAAAATTTATATATTAAAATTTCTTATATAAATAGAAATCAATCAATTTATATAAATAAGTAATCATTTATAATTAAAATTATATACTTATATTTAATTTCTTAATTATTTTGATTAATTTAATTTATTTGATTTAATCGATCTTTTCTCAAGCCAAATCAAAAATAAAAAACTAAATAGCTTAATTTTTACATCAAAAAATCGAACTGTGAGTTCGTAAAGAGAACGAAATCGACAAAATAATATTAGTTTTGATTTAATTTTTTAATTAGAACCGACTAATGTGCACCTTTATCTAGTTAATTAATTTAATCGCATTGTTACTTATAAATTAAATTTTAATTTTTAATCAGTAATTTCAATTTATAGTTTTTAAATCAAATTAATTAAAATTATATCATAATAATTTTTAAATAATAAATAAGAATGAAAATAAATTGTGAGTAAATAACTGAAAAAAATTAATATGAATATTATTTACTTAATATATCTAAATTATAATTTTAAAAATATCATTTAATATTATTTTTAACATATATTTTAAACTCTAAAAGTAATTAAATTCATTATTCAAATTAATTAAATTTGGATTTATCTAAATCAAATCAAAACAGTTAATGATTCAATTATGAACTAGTCCTCACTGTTCAGTACAGATTCAAAATCATTTCTGTACAAAATTAATTTAAAACAGTTAATAAGATAGACCATTTTTTTTAAAATTGGCCAGCAAATCAAATTATATATATATATATATATATATATATATATATATATATATATATATATATATATATATATATATATATATATATAATCAAAATATTACATCATAAATTTTTTTTAATTTAACTAAATTATCAACTAAAGCATCTACATTGATCAAATTAATGCATAATCTTCTACAATATCAAAGCATGATATATTGAACTATCACAAAAGCTTTAGGTGGCTATCATTTGAGATTTCATATTTCAATAGAAGTTTAAACATTAATAAAAGGCTTTGTTATTCTTAGTAGGTGTTTTGTTGATGACTTAACATAGTAATATAGTGATTTAATAAAATTGTGTATCTTTTACACAATTTTATCAAATATAATTCCATCTTGAATTAAATGAATTTTCCAAAATAGATTTTGCATGTTAGAAAATATTTTTGTCATCCCCTATTTATTTATTTTGATTGAATTAAATTATGAAAAAATTTCAAAAAGTTTCTTAATTAATTTCTCATTATTTGCATGTGATTAATTGCATTAATTGAGCTTAATCCATATTTGAAATTAATTTGTCGAAATTTCTTATATCTTTTTATTTATTTTATTATTATATATTTAGGAGATTTACATACATACCACATAATTCTTATATATTTACATATCTAACAACTAAAATTAGATATTTACTTATCTAACACTTTTTTATGCTTAAAAAGATTCATTTCACTTTTAAAAAGTGAATGATGATAGTACTTTTTGATGTGATATTGAAGATTAGGGTGTTATATATGTAAAAAATTAAAGTTTAGGTGTTAGATATGTAAATACATAAGAATTGTGTGATATGTATGTAAATCTCCTTCTTTTTTTTTTGAATCTTGCCTTTTCATTCAAATGATTATAGTTAAACTAATATCTCATATTATTGCCATTGATCTTGATTGAATCCATCTTTGGAATGGGCTTGGCCTGTGCATGCTATTAACCAAATTAATTCAATTTATTTTTGAAATATTTTAATTTCTCTCTTGTTAGGTTATTCTCTTAATGGAATTAATTCATTTATATTAATGGCATAGATCTTATTCCTTATTGTTAGCTTTGGCCAACCATACTTTTTTCCTAATTAAATAACTTATCTTAATTAGTGTTGCGTGCTAGAAATCGTGATGCGGTAGTAAATTTTTAGATATTTTACATAAGATATTTAAAGATTAGAGGGAGTAATTTTATGGAAAACTTAAAAAGAGAAAAAACCATTAAAAAATGTTCCAATGGATATGTTGTAAAGTACAAATTCTTCCCAATGGGATTAAAAAGAACAATAACTATGTAATGAATGACAGGGAATAAATACACATAGAGGTAATTGTGGGTAATTTGTATGTAAATCCCTTCTTTTCTTTTTGGTTTCTTTCTCTTCTTCTTTACTTCTCTTCTTCTTTTTCTTCTCCCTTCATGTGAGGGATTGAGTCTATTTATAGATGGGAGGAGGGCGTTGTAATTTATGCAAAGTAAATTTGAATTTAGAATGGTTTTTGATCATTTGATGTATTTTGAGCATTTGGATGCCCAAATGAAGTCAATTATGAGATCATTCGTTAGATAATATAATTATAAACACTCTATATTTAAGAGCTATTTTGGGATGTAATTGATATCCCAAAGATTCCAAGGATATTTCAAGTGCTTAATCTCGACTCTGACCAAATCGTCGCTTTTGATATTAAGATTCGGACTTTGATTAGCGGTATTTTGAGCACCATATCAATTAGTTTCCCTCCCTTTGCTCTTGTCTTAGCTGAAATTTACATGTGTTAATTATTTTGATATTGCTTAATTAACTAAAGTGATCTCTCCCTTTTTTACTCTCATGCTTGGCAAACCCTATGCAAATACAAAATTGAAATTATTTCAAATTATTTGCAAGTGACTAATTGTCCAAAATAAAATCATTTCCTAATGTAAAATTCCTCCTATTTTCTTCATGCTTTGTCCAAACCTCTTTTAAATCTTGGTCTATTTAATGGCATTGAGTCTTAGCTATTTTTCTTCTTGCTTCTCTCCAACTAGGTCGAACCCTTGCTAGTAAATTCCTTGGAGTACTTCTTGAGTTCAAGTGAAAATCCATTCTTCTCTCCATTAGTTTCTTCTTGGTTGAGACATTGCCTAAGATTTTAGTTAATTCATGGTGCAAAAGCTCATTTCCTTCCATTGTTCTCATCTTGGCCGAGACCTTCTTAAGGTCTTTGTTAAAGCAAAGTGCAAAAAACTTCTACCCTTGACTGAGACATACTTTGAAGATTGCTTGAAGAGATTGTGCAAAAGATCATATCGTTTCATTACATCTTCAACATCATTCAAGTGGAGATGTACTTCAACACTTTCAAGCTACTTTCAAGCCTTAGAAAGACAACAATCATATCATTTCTTTCATTGATCATATATTAAAGACTTGAGTAAGAATTCTTATTTAATTAATGTCTAATCGGAAGATACGGCCCCTCCTCAAAGACCAAGAATGAAGGCTTGCGTTCACACGAGTATACACATGTTTCAAATTTGCGTGTTTGTATTTGTGAAAAAAATTGATTAATTTAAAATAGTATATATATATATATATATATATATATATTGAAAAATTAAGAAAAACCAAGAAAAATACATGTGGTAATCCCCCTTAGAGATTGAAAACAACAAAACAGATTCAACAAAAAAAACAAAAATGCTAAGAAAAAACGTATTGAAACACATGCTAATGAAAAACAAACTAATGTAGATAAAGGGTGAAAGGTCCTCATTCGAACTCAAAGGGACAAAATCATCTATAAAAATTAGCAAGGAGTCATAATTTGAGAGAAATAGTTGCTACACAACCAGATAAAATTTAAAGGACAAGGAAGAAAAGAAGAGACTGGCATACTGTTGGTTACCAATTATGCCATCCAGGAAGGAGATGAATAGCCCAAACAAAAGTTAGTAGCACAAAAAAGCACTCCAACACAACAAAGTACAACGCAAAAAGGAATACAAATTATTCCATGGTTGCAAAATTGGTCATCAAAGAGTGGAGCTAGACTCGATGTGATAAAAGCAATAACACCAAGGCAGCAAAGCAGAGCTCCCACATCCAAAAGCCTCATCATAGTCTACAATAAAAATCCAAAAAATAACAAAGATAAAAGGAGAGAAAAAGTGAACTCTAGCAGAACTAAAGAGATTCTAAAATGTCTCCAATTCTCCAGCATATAAATGATAATTTAAGCTTCCATCAGCTAAGCTTGTATGCCAATAGAGTTTTAACTTTGAATTCAAAAGCTTTAAGGGACAGGGCTCCATTGAGGTGTGTTTTGTGGTTCCTTTCTTTCCAAATAATGTAAACTATAAACGCAGTGATAAGACAGTGGAGCCTTTTGATAGCCTTATGTTCAAGTTCATCTACAACATAGCAAACCTACTGAAGTGTGGCTTGAAGGAGGAAAAAAAATTTTGTTTGGCAACAGCTTTCTAACCAACCACATAGAGGTAGGGCATTCAAAGAAAAGTTGAGCGTGCGATTTTAGGGAGTTATTACATAAATAACAATCCAGAATGGGACCAAGATCTCTAGTTGATAGAACATCTAATATTTAAGGCATCCCACATATGCCTTCCAACAAAAAATTGCTTGGTTGATAGCATATCCTTTGAACTAGATATCATTCGACCATTATGCATTAAGATAAGATTCAAAGATGGATTTTTTTATGACCTTATTAGTGAGACATATGTTATTATTCCAGAGTATAGTGTCTTTCTCCACCCCCCAGAGAAATATTGGTGATGTTATTGAAACATTGCACATGACATAACTTCAGGTTCTCTTGCAAAGCATATTGAGCATGGTGGATGATGGAAGGAAGAACTTTTCTCATCTTGTTTGCCAAAATCTTTGCAATGACTTTATAAAAGGTATTGTAGAGGGATATAGGTCGAAAGATCTCAAAGCGAGTTGGAGTGTCAAATTACTAACAAGTAGACCATTTCCAGGATCTCTTTTGAGTTGGAGAAGGATATTCTCTTATTCTTGCTTGAATGTATTAATCTAATGGCTAAGAGAGTAGGGATCACATGTACTATTTTTAGAGGACAAATAAACAAAGATGATAAATAAATAAAAATAATAAAAGGAGTTTTCATTCATAATAATCTTCTTACACATAAAATTACCTATTATATTCCATAACTTAAGGCCTATACAGACAGACTCTCTATCTTTTGCTTAATATTGAGTTCATCTAACAGTATGATGGTGCTCCTTCAACACTAGGCTCTTATCTTATTATTTGTAGCTATTTTTACTGAAATTTACTAAGTTTTGAGTGCTCTGATGCTAATTTTCTAATGTCAAGGCACTGTTATTATTGTTTGTGCACTAGGCTCTTCTCTTATTTAAGTATTATCTATTGTGTGATAGAAAAGTACCGCTTAAACTTAAGAAAAAAATTTATAAGATGATAGTAAGACCTGCAATGATTTATGGTGCAGAATGTTGGCCAATAAAAGAGAAGCATAAGACTAAGTTAAATGTTGCAGAGATGAGGATGTTGAAGTGGATGAGTGGCTTTACTCTTAGAGATAAAATGCGAAATGAGTATGCTCGGGAAAAAGTTGGAGTAGCACCCGTGGCAGATAAGATTAGAGAGAGTCGCCTTAGATGGTTTGACCACATAAAACATCAGCCGTCTGATGACCTGCTTAGGAGTTTAGATGTATTAGATTTGTCTTATGTTAAGAAATGTAGAGGTAGATCTAAAAAATACTTAGTTAAGATGTATAGAAAATAACCTTAGTATGATTGAATTAAATGAGAATTTGACACATAATAAGACACAATGTAGAAAAAAGATTCATGTAGCCAACCCCACATAGTGGGATAAAAGCTTGTTGTTGTATTTAAATATTTAAGTATTGTAAATTCATATATCATTTCATCATTTTCACTTTGCATGTTCTATTCTTCAAAAATTTCAATAGTGTGCAGATTTAAAACCAAAAACATGCAGTTTTATATATTTTTTTATTTAAGAAATTTGAGAGCAGATATTAAAAAAAAAAAGGAATGTAATTGTAGGCTTGTAGAGGAGCAGTGTTGTTGAAATTTTTTATATTATTTTTTAAATAATTTAGACAAAGTTACATACAATATATGCAAAGCCCTTACATTATGATATATAAGCTTATTATTTCTCATATTTAAATCTTAAGTATTATTTCATCATTTTCAGTTTACTTGTTGCCTTGTTCCAAATCATAATTAGAAGTAATTATAATAAGACCAAAGCCTCTGTTCTCAACCAGGATGTCATAAAAAATAATGATGGTTAAGCAACTTTGTTCGGTTTAATAATTAATTTTAATAAACTTATTTTTTAAAGAGTTAAATATTAATAGATTTTATTTGTCATTTAATCATATATATTTAAAAAAAGGAAGGCAATGAGAGGGGAGTGATCAGATGAGATAGGGACCGAAACTTTATAATAAGAAGAAGGAAAGCTTTCTAATCATTTCATATTGCAAAGCACCCTAGCTATACTTGAATGTATAAGATTATCCACCTGTTGATTGGAATAAGTGTAGAATAGCCTTGAAGTAGGGAGATCAATGAGCCCACAATCCTATACACAATCTCTAAAATTTAGAGTTTTATTGATGGGTATAGGGTTACCACCACTTTTTTCATTGTTGTAGAGCACACAGTTAAAATCTCTCATGATGATCCAAGGTGAATCCATGCTGGAGGAGATGTCTTTAATGGAACTCCATATGTCAAGCCTATTATTAAGATCATTTTGTCCGTATATACGGGAAAGAAAAAATGAGCTAGAATTATGATATATAATTTCGTTGTGGATTAGTTATGGGGTGCTCAAAATATGCTTAAAAGAGACAACTTTCACATTCCATTTAATCTAAATTCTACCACCCGGGCAATAATCAAAGTTATGAGCACTTGCCTCATGAGGGAGAAGGTTAAGTTTTTGAAGAAGAATTTAAACTCCAAAGGTGTCAAGCTTCACTTTTGTTTCCAAAAGACAAGAAACATCAATGTGAAAGTCACTTAAAAGTCTCACACAATCATTTATTCTGCCCCCGACCAATAGGTTGCAAACATTTCGGCAACCTATGACTGGGAATTGCATGAAGAGGTATAAGAGCTAGATGACATTTTGCCCTTCTTTTTATTGTTATTGTTTAGGGCAGCGATAGCTTGAGAGGCAGGGGATATAGACTTGTCAGATTCCAGAGAAGCTTTCCCAAGGGAACTGTGGTTACTCTGTTGTTCTCCAGAGTTTTTAAGAGCATTAGATGAGTAGGGGAAGCAGCAACAGAATGGGTAATTATGTTGTAAGTGGAGGAGGAATCAGATTGAGGTTTTGCATGCTCTTCAAGAGTTTGAAGGTTGGAAGAGGGATCTAGGGGATCATCTTAAGGAGGGGAGCATTGGGCATGTAATTAGATTAAGGGGCTATTTGGTTGCCTGCATTTAAAATGATTCAAGTAAAGGATTACTTTTGTTGTTTGGTTGAGTTTTACAAATTCATGACTTTTTCTATTTGGTTGAAAAAATATAATGTAAAAGAATGTCGAAGGTTTTGAAAGCGATGGTTGTGACGAAAGCTAGGCGGGTATTCTGGGTGAGACTGTTTGATTCACTTGAAAAAAAAACAATATAAAATGAATATAATAAAATTTAAATATTTTCGTTATTCAATTATATATAAAATAAATACATAAAATTATAATTTCTATTTGATTAAATATATATAAAGTAAAATAAATATAATATATTATGAATATTTTGAAACGATTTGATTACATGTAAAATAATTACATAAATATTTTTAATACTAATAGAATTATTAAACTAAAAAAATCAAATATATATAAAAATTAAATAAATTATACACAAAAAAATCATTCTTTGGTTAAAAAAGTTGCTATAAATTTATCTTGAAATAAAATAATCTCTTTATAATTTATACATTAAAGATATATTAAAATAGAACTAAAATTATTAAATTATATCAAAATTAATAAAAATATTAATACTATAGATTTATTTTTTATTAGTTAATATAAATTAAATGTCCTACAATTTTTCAAAATGTTGAATTATAAAATGACAAAGTACTGAAAATTAGACTTCCAGATAGTATTTCACATATAACTCTTTATTTGATAGGTTTGTATGAAATAAAAACAAACTTAAAAAATACTAAACATTAATTTTATAAGAAAATAATCTAATTTTCATCTCTATGTAAAAAAAATTTAGAATGAACAAATTTCACAATTAGTCAGATAAAAAAATAGCTGGAGCCAAAATATGTTAATGAATTAGATAAAATAAATATAACATTTTTTAATATTAGTTTCCTGCTACAATATTTAAAAAATCTTTTTGAGTTTTCCTAAAAAATCTATAACCAAAACAGATACTTGCTTCAACATAAAAAAATTTACTAAAAAGAAATTCCAGCTGAAAAAAAAAAAAAAGAAAAAAAAAAAGGCCGTGTATTTTTAAACCGATGGTAATTGAAAGTCATGAGAAAAGGCTCTTTCAGATTTCAAATGCCAAATAAATCTGATGTATTTCTTTCTTGCAAACATAAAATTAATAGAATGTAAGTGGTGAATCACTCACTTTACTTGCAAGCAAACAGCCCCTAAATCTCCTAAGGCAAGGATTGCATATTGCTCTGCTAAGAAATTGAGCATATCAATAACCTGATTATGAGACAAAGGAAGCTCGTTCTATAAAGTATTTGGCTGGGTAATAAAAGGAGGTTTTACATATGAAGGGCGAGGAGGTCTGCTTCTACTTCGGCCCCCTACTTTGGAGCCTTTTGGTGGGATTAAGAGGGAAAGAACGATCATCATGAGAAAATGATGAGCATTTACTGCAAGCTTTGGGCTTCCAATCATATATGATATCTTATTTGAATTTCCTTCCATTAAGATTGATATAAATCGAATTCGAGAGAGGGGAGGAAGTGTTTACCTGAAAAAAAAAAAAATCAGGCAAATGTGATTCAGGATTTGGAGGCAATTGCATTATCTATGAATAGAGGGGTGGCCACCATGCTCGCTACTTTAGAGAATCCAGATTCGTTCCAATTGCAGAGAAGGAAGTTAGAAAATTTAATCCAAAGAGGGATTTTCGTGAAATTTTCTTGGAGGGCCTAAAATTTGAAGACCATTTTTGAAAGATGAAGGGTCGACCATTCAAAAAATTGAGTTCATTATCCCAAACTAAATCATAATCTTTTTGGCCAAAAAAACTTTAAGAGAAAGAAATCCCCTTCTAAAGTGAGGAACTTCGAACTCCCTTTATCTCCATTTCTTCTTGACAGTAGCAATGAGGGAGTCATAATATAAGTGCTTCCCAATAGCATGACCAACTAATGACAACCATCATTCTTTTTGTCCATCATAAAATTCCTCCATAGAGATGCTAACTTCTTTAGAATCACATTGGATGAAAGAGAGGGGCAAGGAGCTAAGGATCTGCTTAGGTAGCCAGTTGACATAGAGGATTGAGAATATGTTTGAAACAGTTATAATTTTTTTAAAATTAATTATAAAATTATTATAAAAAAATTAATTTTTTTAAAAAATTATTATATATGTTATAAATATTTATTTTAAAAAAATTTTAAATTTTTTTTAAATAATCACTATATTTTAATAATTCTGATTATCAAAATAATTTTTTTATCATAAATTTTTTTTTAAAATTACGAAAAATTAATATTCAAATAAAATTATTTTACTTTATAACTGTTTTATGAAAAAGTAAAACAACTAAAAAATTATTTCAAACAGTTCCTAAGACTCGAGGTGCGGCCTCTAAAATAGAGGAAAAAGGAAGGGAAGTGAGAAGAATAGGACGGACTCGAACTCATATCGGATAAGTGTTGGAATCAAGAACAAATACAGGAGAAGGGGAGCGGAGACTTCCGGCCCAATGGCCGGAGGTCAGAGAGGGAAAATGAAGCTGAAAAATGGGGCAAGAATCGAGAGGAAACAGTACCTGAAAGAGATCAGGGGAGAGTTCGTCTGCCTTCGACGAGCTGCGAGGAGAAAAACACCGATCATAACCCTAGCTCTTTACTCAAATCTAATCAAATTTTTTAAATAAATTTTCTAAAACGTTGGATTAAATTTTTAGAATGATTTCCCATCTACGCTTTCGCATTTCCATACAATCAACAATTCTTAATCGACAAATTCCTTAACTGACTATACTTTTTCTTTCAAATTCAAAACTTAACATTAAAGGGTTCAGTTGCACTAGATTCAGCCATTTATAAAAGTTAACGAATAAAATACCTTTTTTAAAAAATTATTATGATATTGTATATTTACTTTTATAAAGATCGAACATTGCCTTTCTTATTGCGGGCTTCTTTTAATAGATTTATTATAAAAAAATCATTTTTCATCATAAAATAATATATAAAAAAATTTATTAATTTATAAAATTAATTATCATTTTTTCTGAAGAATCAAGATCATATATTTACACATCAAGAATAAATCATTAAAACTTTAACAAAAATCATTAACGTTACAAAATTACTGTAAAATTTAATATTTAAAAAGATTAAAATGAATATAAAAAGAATTTAATTTGTAAATAATCAAATTAAGATAAATAAGCGAAGATATCATCTTCCTGAAAACAGGTCCAGCTCACAGGCATGCAGGGGCTTCATAAGCTTCCACTAAGTTTTTTTTTTTATCAAAGATAGAATGACTAAACTAACACGCCAATTGATTGTTTCTTAGCAAGCCAGCAAGCTGCATCCATCCATCCACATTATTAATGATAGGGTACTCGCATTGTCCAGCCTTGATTTGGTACAGATATGACATACCACCCAACTTGTCAATAAAAATGTACCGATTAAAAACCAGATCTCCACAAAAATACGAAATATATTAGAACATTGGATATGAAAATAATAAAATCAAATCATCGTATCTACAAAATCGCACAAATACGAATCATGATTAGCTACACAGAATGCAAACAATAGAAGAAACCCCGACGCTCAGATCCAGTCCCATTGCATCGAATGACCTCAGGAAGCCAGATCTGATCAATGATGTAAAGAAAACGCTAGAATACATAATCAGCAAAACAAAATGCATGTACGGTATAGCAAAAAAGACAGTCGACGCCAGATCGGAGCAGATCGGGAGAGAAAGGTATCAAACACGGAGAGCTCCAAAAAACGCCGCAGAAGAGAAGAGCACCGCCGCAGCGACTGGAGCCGAGATGGTGACGGTGCCGGAAGCAGGTGCCGGAGCCGGAGCATCGGCGCCGGTGGCGACGCCTATGAGGGATGCCGCAACCACCCCAGCGATTGCGAGGAACGCAAGGACCTTAGATCTTAAGGACGCCATTGCTACTACCTCTTGGTTCCTCTTCGTGTCCCTGAGCTCCGCTAGGTTTGGTAAGAGAAGGAAAGCGAACTCAGAGAAGCACCGATGAGAAGAGGGCACCGATGAGAAGAGGAAAGCACCGCGAGCCTGTATGAGTATAGATCAATTAGGAGGTCGGAAGGGTATATATGGTAGAGGGAAATCCGCTTCCCAGGCAACAATTACTGTGCGGGCAGCTGCCCCTAGCTGGCAGACCGTTGAATTGTTCAATGGCTTCCTTTCTCTTCGCGGGTGAAGGCATGGCTGTCTTGTGGTCCCGTGTTGCTCTTCGCTGGAGGCAATCATTTTTTTTAGAAATGCGGTACTTTTTTTTTTTTAATTTTTTATAACGGGGTTTTCATTGAGGACTTCACCCATAATATGAATAATTTTCGAAAAACTTAAGCGATAATTTACCTACATATTTGATATCTTACCTTTTTTTTTTTCATAAATAAAAAATCGAACGCAGATTGAAAAATTTCTAATCACATTCACCCATAATACGATACTTTTTTAAAAAAAAAATCATTAAAAATAATATTTTAATAGTAAAATTATTAAAAACGAAATATTTTTTCCTTAAGATATTAATTTATTCATCCATCAAATTAAATAATAATATGATATTATTTTTTAATATTTTAAATAGTAAAACTTTTTTCAAACATATTTGTTATTTTAAAAATAATACGAAACTTTTTTTTGTTATGATACGGTGCTTTGAAAAATCATTTGCATTAAATATACCAATGTTCATTCAAAATAAAATGCATAGCATTAAATATATATAATATTTTTGTTGGAATCTTAGTGATAACATTTATAATGTTGATTAATGGGAGCTATATTAAGACTATCCATGGATGTCAGTGAAGTACTAATTAAGCATTTTTTTTCTTTTGGCAAAAAAATAATTAATGATATTGATAATTATGTCAGAGTAATTTTACATACCATTCCTCGACCACATTAAAAAAAAGGATGGTGATGTACCTCTAAATATTAAATCTCAAGCCTTGAAATATAAATGGAACATTTAATTTTGCTTAGCATCATGACACTTATTATAATGCCATTTAATTGCATGCATTCATTTATATATGATGGGTTTCATCACATTACTTAAAGATTCTAATAAGAAGTATATATATATATATATATATATATATATATATATATATATATATATATATATATATATATATATATATATATATGCATGCTATAATTTGTGAATTATTTAGGCTTAATGTTAAAAAATAACTCATATTTATGACAATATATGAAAAGCTCACTTATGCTACTTATGTTTTAATATAAGAATAAAGAGAGTAACAATTCCTTAAAAAGAGATTTTAGATAGTCATTATATAATTCCAAAAAGAAAAAAAAAACTAGGCAAATTACTATGAAATATTAAAAGAATGATATACAAGCAACAACCATAAAAAAAGATACAATTAGGTCTACAAGTGCATCCTATTTATGCTTGACAATTTCTTTGATGAGTATGATGTATAAAAACATCTCTTCAATTTCATTCACCAAATAATTTTTATATTCGCAAAAATATATTATTCAAAATTTAGAAATGGCCACTAAAGAGTTTAAACATGATATTTGTTTGGCAAATCATGTCCATGTAAACCTTGGCAAGCTACATTGACCCAAATGATTTGATGAGCAATGTATTAGCCCAAGCCACTCGATGAGTTGCTTTGGCCCAATTATCTATGAAGCACAAAATGCACTCGCCTGATCAACTTGATGAGCTACCCTAGCCCGAATATCTTGGTGAGCTACATTTACCAGAGTGACTTCGCGAGCTTTGTATTAGCCACTTTGGCCCAAGTTATTTAGTGAGTTACATTCAACCCTAGTTCAAAATGACTTAGGAAGCTTTCTAATAACTCAAGAAACTCAGCAAATTGCAGTGGTTAAATTTAAGACTCGAAGAGCTACGTATTGACTCAAGTCACTTAGCGAGCAACTTTTAGCCTAAGTATACAAGGATTGACTAGACAGTCTGTCAAAATTGTATCTTATTTAAAGACATTATCAAATGGATTATAAAATAGAAAACCAACACTCCGTGTAGTAGGCGACTAAAGTGTAAGAGTAACACTCTTTGTGGTTAGCAACTATAAAATAAGAAGATCAACACTCTATAAGATTGGCAACTATAAAATAGAAGACCAAAACTCTGTGCGATTGGTGACTAAAGTGTAAGACCAATATTTTATATGGTTGACAACCATGAAATAAAAAGACCACTCTATGCAATTGACAACTACAAAATGAAAGATCAACACTCTGCATTGTTGATGACTTAAGTTTAAGACTCTTACTCAATGTAGTTGAAAACTATGAAATAAAAAGATCAACATTCCATGTAGTTAGCGATTAAAGTGTAAAACTAATACTTTGTGCAGTTGGCAACTATGAAATACAAAAATCACACTCCATGTGGTTGGTGACCGAGAAGATGCTTAATTATGTGAAGCGGTTATTTAAAATAATTGATTAGTGTGTAAAGTCAAGTACATTCATTTTGCGAATACATTCAACCAATATATTCAATGAGTACATTCATTAAACTTAGCAAGTTTATTCATTGAACACATTTAAAGAGTATATTCACTCAACAAATAAAATCACGTATATTATTCATTCATAAAGTGAGTATATTCATTCAATAAGTATATTTGACAAGTACATTTACTCAACAAGCGATTATATTTATTAAACTCATCAAGTTTATTCATTCATCAAGTTTATTCATTTAATAAATATATTTTTTCAATGAGCATGATGAGAGAGCATGTCCATTCAATGAATAAATTCATAAAGCAATTATATTTACAAGTATATATAAGACAAATATGAAAATCAAATTTTCCAACATTAAGAAAAATGTTTGTACAAAGACAAGTAGTGAGCTTACAAAAAAAATAAAATATAAATTTGCTCTTCTAACTCACAGGTACAAAAGAAAGAAAAAATTATAAAAACTAGTTGATGCTCCATCCTTGTCATTCTCTTCGGTGTGACTTTGATAGAGCGAGTATGTCATCAAAGTCCAAGAATTTAGCATCTAATTAGCCATGCTTCACCAACTTGATGATGACAAGCTCAACTCCTTCCTTAAACTTTTGTTATAATAACCCTTATACTCATGAGAGATAAAAAAGCTAGAAAACTAGACCTCCTCTTCTAGAACTCTTCAATGTGGCAAGAAAGTTCTACCTCCAACTTTTTATCATCTCAGAGTGGCAAATCAATTCCAAAACTACTCAATCCATCTCCTCTTCTTGTCACTTTGCCTCATCCTATAGAATGATCAACTCAAACTCACCATTCTATCATCGATCAATGGCTGAGTCTTTTTCTGACTTGGAAGTTATAAGAGCTTTATTATAAACATGAACTCCTTGTCAAGCTCTTAGGTTGACTGCCACATCATTGCTTAAATAATCATAGTAGCATAAAGAAGTTGATTTGTAGGAAGCTCTTCCGGGATTGTATCCAACTCTTCACAAGAAAATCAAATGTCCCAACTTAAAGGCTTCACTCGTTAGATTAGTCACATCGAGAGTATAATTATTTTGAGATAAAGGTGGTGAGTTTCTTTCATTGACTTCTTTTTCTTATTGCTCTTCCTAATCAGCAAAGCTAGGTAAATAATACTTGTTGGCCTCTTATTGGACACCTTGGGAGTAGAACTCTGCCCTGCCTATTAACTCCACTAGCCTTTACAAATATTCTAAGTTTTGATGATCAAAATATTTGTGCTTGAACAATTACTTTTTTTTAATAAGATGTGTGCAAACTTATTAAGCTTTTAATGTTGAAACTATAATTAGACAGCCTATTTAAGATTCACTATGGGAGCATGAACAATTACTAATTTTCAAAAGCTTGATCAAGAAAGAGCCCATGAAGATTGCAATTATGGAATTGTTGATGCTAGAAAACTCAAGTCAAGTTCAAATATTGTGTTGTCATGTTTGTTTTTATGTATTTGACATGTGAATGTTTTATGAAAATCATAATGTGTGATCCTGTATTTGAACTTTCAACCATCATAATTAAGTTAGTTTTCTAAATTTTGCCAAAATTGAACTAATCATACAAGATGATAGTGATCATATTGTATGATTATCCATTTATGCCAAATTAGTTAAACATCAAATATTAAGTCAGCTAATTACAAATTATGTCTAATTAAATTGACAGTACAATATGCTGTCAATCAGACATTATGATTTTATTTGATAAATATTTTATTTTAATCTAAAATTAGAGAGATTTTTTTTTAGAAATTTTCTTAATATATTAATACTATACAATGTGATCGTATAGGATGAACAAATAAAAAATTAAATTTTTAGTTTGTACTATTTATACAGTATGAACCTTGATCATATAGTATGAATAGTGATGGTTGATAGGATGATTGTCATCTAAAGCCCCTAAGCTTAACGAAATGAACTAATCGTATAATATGATGATGCATCAATTTCTCTAAAATTAATTATTTTCAAATTTTTATTCAGCTCTCTCCCTCTAAATACCTCTTGTGGGAAGCCTCGCCAGTAACTTGAATGTGGGAAATCCTAAAGGATTCTTAAGGAAGAGTGCTTAACTTAATAAAAAAGTGAGAAAACTTCTCTCTCTTCTTCTTTTCCCTTTAAGACTTGTGTGTTGGTAAGGTTACACTTTCATCTTGGTTGTTCTTTTATTTCACCTTGCTTTCGAGTCTTATGCTTTAACTTGAGATTTTATTCTAATTGAGAACACTTGTATAAGATTTTTGTTGTGAGAGATTTTTTTTTGTTCCTTGGAGAGGGAGTGGGATATTTTATGCATTGAAGGAAAATGGGAGAGGGTGTAAGATTTCTCCATTACATAGTAAGGAAAAAGCATCTCCACCTTAGCTTGTTGTACTAAAAGATAGTTAGTAGATTTTTGGAGGAGATATAGAGAGTGAACGTAAGTCAATTAGACCAAACCATTGTAAATCAGTGTGCCAATTTTCTTTATTTTATGTTATTTTTCTACTACTATTTTTGTTATGTTGGGATTATTAGCTTTATTCTAATAAAGTTCTTTATTGCGGATCAATAAAGTTTGGATTTGATTTTTTGTTAAAGAAATTTTTAAAAACACACCAATTTATCTTCTATTGAGTGTGTCAACTCTTTAACAGCCTCATCAACCAATTTCTTAGGGACAACTTTAGTAAGCATGGGCTCGTCTTCACTTTTTCTTGCCTTCCTCAAAATCACCAAGAAACTTGATGACCTCATGGTCAGACGGGAGCAGAGTGGACACATCATCTTCTGAAATAGGAGTGTAAATATTAATACATAAAAAAGCAATAATAATAATAATAATAATAAATCTATATAATGGTGAGTACTTACTATAAATGTTCTCATGAATTTTGTTAAATTGGAGATAATTCTTAATGTTGAGTGTTCTGACTTCTAGTCTCCCCAAAGTCTCGTCCTCTTTAGTACTCAGCTAGGGAACTACCACCTTATCAGTAGTAAGGGAGTAGGCTCAGTCAGAACTGCATATTTGATAGAAGAATTGGCAAAGCAAAGATTGGAATGTCAATTCCTCACCTTATTTACCAAGCCAACTATTTTTAGGAAAACTACCAAAAATTAAACAATCTCATCTTTGTGGCCCTTAACTGAGAAGCCAAGGTAGAAAAGAGTCAAGCTCTTTACCAACCTTTCTTACCTCAAAACTAGAATAAAGTTCATAACACTCATTATGGAGTTTGGTAGTACTTGAATGAGCACCACACCATAAAAGTTTAGAATGTTGACCTACTTGGTGTAGAGAGGGAATTGAAGGTAGAATTGGAAGTGGTCAAATGAAGAACACAACTTATCTACCTTGAAAGTATTTAGTCACTAAACTTCATCAAAGATTCTGATTGAGAAGTTAAAATTGTTATAGTAATATTTATGGAAGATGATAGGCTCATTCACTAGATCAAGAGTCGAAGAATTGTTCACCACATTCACCATAAAGTATTCAGATGCCTTCTTCATAGTCACAAAGAACTCACTAAAAGGAGAAAATTCTAGTGAGAAGAAATTCACTTACTCTAAAAACCAAAGAAGTAATGCAATAAAGTCTTGCATAAGTATGGTCAAGAGAAATGCGTGTTGATCTCATTTTTGTATGAAGTTAACATCATTTTTGAAATTAGTAATTAGGACACCTAATCTTAGATTAAGAACATTATAATTAAGTACTTAGAACACTACACCTAATGACCTAGTGCATCCTCATTGGGTTTGATCTATCCTAATGGGTTTAGGTAGATTCCACCCAAATCTTAAACATAAAATAAATTAAACACATTTCACTTGACAATTTGATTTATTTGAGTTTAAAGCAATGTGATTAAGGTGATTAACCTAATTACCCTATTTAAGGTCAAAATTAATTAAATTCAAAAGAAATTAAAATAAAATAAAAATAAATCTAAATAAAATAAAATAAATTCAAATCAAATCCAAATCCAAATCAAGGTCGAATAGTGGTCAACCCTTTTGGCAAAGGGTTTGACTTAGGTGGATCTCACTAAGTCAAGGGTCAACCAACAAAAATTTAATGAAATAAAATCATTCCAAATAGTTTAAATGATAATATATTCATGTTTAAACATGAATTTAAAAGAATATAAATCCAATGAGGCCTTAATTAGGATAAATAGGTCATTTTACCTAAATGGGGCTAAATGGACCCTATTGGATTCAAATTCAAATTGAACAAAAATTAACCCAAATTAATTGTATTAATCACTTAGGAATGATTAATAAATATAAATCAACTAATCATTAGGCTCAATTTTCCCAATATGGATATTTGATCTAAATGAACCCAAACCTAACCCAAATTTAGCCCATTAAGCCTAAATGGGCCAAAATGGATATGGAATTGAATGATCCAATCCATTCCTAAATGTTTGGATAATCATAATTGAAAAGAAAATGCATTGTACTTGAGCCAAGCAAATCATTTTACTCAATAAATTCAACTTAACTCATTTAAATCAAAATGGGTCAAGTTGACTTAAAATTCAATTAAACTCTCATGTGGCATGGCTAATTGAATTCTCAGTTATCTAATGGATATTTAATAATGATTTATACCCAAACCTAAAACAAATCAATTAAGAGAAACATGATTAAAACATTCAAAATTAAATCAAATCAAAATGGCATAATTAAACACCAAATGAACCTAAGCTTGAATCAAACTCATCTAAACTCATTCAAGTTTAAGCAACTAAACCAATCCCAACTAAAATCCAAAATAATAAAATATGCCATGGCAAGCAAGGAGAGCATGAAGCCAAATACAACTCCCCCAATCCCTCATCCTCTTTGCTTATCCATCTCAACATCTCTAAACAGGTGTGAGACAACCAAGCCCCATTGGAGCTAGCCTCCAAGGGTGGCAATCACCCTTGTAGACCAAGAGAGGGAAAAAGCAAAAGGGAGGCTCTCAACCTCTAATGGCAGAAGAATAAAGAGTCCAATTCGTGCCCAACTAAGCATTCCATTACCTTCCACGAGTGAAATGAAGTTGAGCGCACTTATACCCCGATCCCCTCACTGCCGGGAGGCTAGAGAATGACCAAGCTTGTTGGAATCCATCTATTCCTTGGTCCATATGCCAATCCATAAGGAGAGAATCCATTTCCTCCTTCCCACACACTCGTGGCTTAGTTTCGAAGCTATTCGAATCAATCCCAATGCTAGAGACCACCGCCGATGAGGTCTGCCATTAACCGATCCTTTTGTGAAGAAAACTTGATCTCAAGGGAGATAAAGCTATATAGATGTGATCTACATGATGTTTTAATGGTTTTGGAAGAGAATCAAGTGATTTTAATGGTTGGATTGCTCAAAATCATCTAGAATTGATGAATAGCTCGAGGCATTCACCATCACAAAGGAGATGAAATCTCTATTGTCCATTCCTCTTATTAGGAACGGACAACCGAGATTCAGCCAGATAAATGGATTAAAACTTCTAAGAAACTCGCAGAAGCATCCGAGCGAAACAAATATGTGTGCGCCATCATTTTAACATAGGATCCATGTAGATCCCGCATGGACGAATAGCGTGACACCGCATGTAAAGCGGAACTAATGTGGTTAAATACGAAAATTGGGTTTTTTGATTTTAAAAATTGCAAAAAATTGTAAAAAATTCAAAAATTCACTATAAATTAAATTTTAAGCCAAAAATCTAAATAAAAGGTCTATAAATTTATCTTAGTGAGAGGAATCCATTGAAATTAAAATCCCTAATTAATTTTGGGTAATTTTGAACTAATTATGGTTTAAATAAAAATTTTCATACCTAAATTAATCCTAATCTATTAAATCAATCAATATGAAACTTTGGGGAACTAAAATTAATCTTAAAATATAATTAAAAGAAAATTTAAACCATTTATTATAAAGTAAATCAATTGCTAATGAATTTTCAATCCCAAAACCTAATTTTAATGAAATAAATAAATATTAATTAAAGAAATTTTGAAAAATCATAAAATAACTAAATCATCATAACACACCCTAATAAATTTAAATGTGTCACCTAATTTAATGATTAATTGAATTAATAAAACATAAATCACCTAATTTAATGATTAATTTAATTAATTAATTTAAATAATCAACCTGAATTTAGAAAAATTATAGTAAATCAATCAAAATTTCACAAATTATGAATAAATGCTCTATGGAAGCATCTTCCAAAGTGAATCTTGGAAAAATAAAACCCTTAAGTGATTTTCAAAATTAAGCTTAATTTAGGTTTTATTGAAATAATTTAACCTTTAATTAACCCAAATTATACATCTGATCAAGATAAAATTTTAAGAAAATCAAATTGGGAAGGGACCCCACTTTTCATAAAAATTTCATACCCATTTGACCTTTAGATTGGGAATTATTGAATTTCCAAGTCTCTAGAGACAATATAGGTGAAATAATAAATCAAAAATTATAAAATTTTATAAAATTTTCAAAATAGGTTTAAAGCATTATAAAATATAATAGAACGCATGAATAAAACTTTCAAATAATTTGAAAGCAAAAAGACTTAATTAAACATAAGCTTAGGTTTAATATTAAGGATAATTACAAAAAAAATATGAAATTCAATTAAAGTTCAAAGTTAATAATTCAATAATTGATCATAAACTCACTTATAAATTGAAATGTAAAACTTATAAATCTCTGAACTTATGAACCTATTAAGTTCATTTAAATTAGAAGAACAAAGTGAATATGAATACAAATAAATTTAATAAGGATGAATTGTTTAAACCTAAATGACATAAGCATTAAAACAAATTAGGATAGGCTAATATACAAGAACATCTCTTCTTAGACTTCTTAGATCAAAATAGTAATCACACTAAATTAAATCATAAGAAGAACCTTTCTAAAATAAGATTATTGAATATTTTCACTTGAACTCATAATACATAAATGTTGATAAAATCATAACTTGAAATGAACCATTTTAATTTAAACTCATTAACAAAGATAAGAATATTAATGAAATAAATAAATGAAAATATAAGAAATAAAGATAAAACTTAAGCATATCAATTGAAACAAAACATAACAGAAGCATTAATCAACAAATCAAGTTAATCTAAAACCAAAATTAAATGGATAAGAAAAGAAAAATGAAAGCTAACTTAAAGTAAATTATAATAAGTTTTATTAAATAACATAAAAATTAATATAATAAATAAAATTAATACTAATAAATGAAAAATACAAATTAAATAACTAAGATGAATCTAATCAAATAAATTAATAATACTAAATTATATAACCAAAAACTATAACAATAAATGAATTAAATTCAAAGTGAAAACTAATTCAAATTAAAGTATAATAATATAAATAAAGCTTAATTGAATTTAATTGAAGAGACATACTTTAAAGAAACAAAACCAAATTAGAATGTGATCACAAACAAAAAAAAGAACAAATGAATGTAGATATAGATTCAAAACAAAAATTAAGGCATTCATTGAATTAAACTTAAATTAAATCAAATCATCTAAATAAATTCAAAAATGATTAATTAAGATACTTAGGATTTTAGTTAGACCTTTGGAATGAACCTTCATCTTAGGGTGAAGGCTTCATTCTAATAGATTTAGGATGTTGAATAAAATAGGTTCTACTCAAAATAGAACTAATTGTATTCTTTCTTCTTGAAAACTTAATTTCATCTTAACAAAAAATGCATCTAAAATAAAAATGAAATTGCAAATCATTAAATCACTTAAATTGAAATCATATGTGGTAAATTAAAATAAATTTAAAGATAAAAAAATTAAAAGAATAAAAATAAAAGTTTTTATAACTAGCAACATATGATATATAGTCTGGATACCCAAGGTTGTAGGGCTACTGGTCTGAAGAAGATTTTGATACCTCGAATCTTTGGTATAACAATGACACATACCTATGAAGCGAAGTTATGAAAATTAAAAAGGTTAAAAATCAAATTAAATTAAAAATTGAAAACCTAAATTGAAACTTGAATCTAAAAAGGCTTAGCAAAGTCTTGCCACACAAACTCAATTTCTTCACACACTAGATTATTAGGTCACATACCTTAGACTTAAGTTAGGTAAATATATGATATTTTGTGCTATTCTATGATGTGATGTGATATATTTTTCTTATTTGTAGTGTACTATTTTAGAATGGATCTCTAGGATTGTTTGCCCATTAGACTGGATGATTGGACGTTCTTTTTAGAACAAATATTATCTTCTAAAAGGGACAACCATCATAAATTATATATAAATACTATTTTTCCTGTAGGTTTGCTTAAGTTCTTAGGCATAGCCTAATAAGACAAGTGGGCTTATCAAGCAACTAGTACTAATCTCGTATGTTTGCAAATATAATTGCTGGTGTGTTGTTTGCATTTTCCTAACATCTATTTTGCAGGGTTTGGGATTTATTTTTGAATTAAAAATATAATTTGATGCTTAAAATTAGGTTAGGATCTATGGGGTCTAAAAATAGAAGGAGTTGACCCTACCAATAGATGGGTGCAGATGTCCCTTGTGAAGCCTAATGAAGGTCCCTGAGAAAGGAGATGATCATGGAAAGAAGTCCCCATAGATCTAAACTTGTAGTTCTAGGTCGGGTTGTATAAGGGCAGAGCTCCAGTGCCAAATTTCTCTTTCTTCCAGGGTGTCCAATGGTACCCGACCACATTGGCCTATTCTTTAATTTAAAATTTGCATGATTTACTTTGGGTACATAATATAATCAACATGCTTTTCTAGGATTCTTTTTGTGTTGTGCTTTCTGTGATGAATGCTTGTATGTTAGGCTCCTAGAAAAACTAAATTTCTTTCCAATTTAAATCTAAACAAATTAAACAAAATTAAGAAAAACTCTAAACTTCATATTAATTAAAGCACTACGAATAACATAAAATAAACTAGAAACAACTAGCTTTTGTGACCATGCTAGCATATCATTTTAACTTTGTGAATTTGGCGCTTCACCTATTGCAAATAAGGGGCATTTAACCTTAAAGGATAACCACCTTCTTGGAGAAGTCTGTCTTCCCTTCTTAATTTGACCCATGATCACTTCTAATTGCATGCCATTTACGCATAAAATGCATACCCCCAAGACCTTAAATAAATCATGAGTGAAAACATCTAAAAGCTGAAAAATGTGCATTTATTAGGGGCATTTCATACCCAAACATGATCTTAGGGATTAGAGAGTGAGTCTAGATTCTTAGTTTCTTTTCTTAAATACAACAACCTAGCCATCTTGCATACATAAGGTTTGACATCTTGAATTTAAAATTTACTTAGGTGGTATTAGCTAGCAGCCCTTCCAAGCGGGTTATAAACCAAGAAGAGTCAGCGATAGATTTCATATCTAGAGTAAGAGAAAGAGTCAATAATTACCAAAAGTAAAACTAAGTAGAGCATTTGACTTGTGTTAGAAGCACTTATAGACTTAAGTTTTGAAGCATTCTATTGGAGTAAGTCTTCAACTCTAGGCATTTTTGCAATCTTATATTGCTAGAATATAAATCTTAGATTTTTAATAAAATGTTAACTGAAAATTTCATTTAAATTAAATTTGAAAATTTAAAGCCCAATGGTAGGATAGTTGAAATGCATATTAGGCATCCTAGTATTAATTGAAAATTTCTACTTGATCCCTATTGACTTTCGAAAGAATTATTTCCACTTTGGAGTGTTCCCCATTAAATTTTCTAAATATCATTCTCTTTCGAAACCAGCTTAGAAATCCATAGAAATAATCACCTATTTCTTCAATTGAGAGTTTTCTTAGGAAAAGGTCCTCCATTCCTGAGATATAATTAACTATACGGGCTTGCCCTTATAGAGAACCATGAACCCAGTTTAAAATAAACCCTCCTCTACTTCGCATGTAGTTCAGGGGAAAACTCTTTGGTGCACTAAAGACCCATTAGACTTAAAAGTTTTTTTTATTAAATAATCAAAAATATTATAGGATAGCATGTTTATCTCTCAAGATAATATGTTTATTCTTTAATGACGCATTTGATCATCCAAATAAGCAATTCATAAATTCTTATGGTGTCACAAATATTTCCCACAAGATGCAATAAAAAGATCTCAAAAAGTAGCATCATATCAAGCATTTAATCAAAAAATCATTACCAAATCCCATAGAAATATCAAGCAGCGCATGTCATGATAAAAACAATTTAAAGCTCACTCTCAATTAAGCAATGAATCAATCAAACTCAACATGAAGGAAAGGCAAGTAAATGTAAATATTTTATTAAGGAGAGAATATTTTATATACACTCGCCCTTATCTTTTCCTACATCATTTCTTAAATTGCCTAATTACTAAATTTGAGTGCTACCATGCTCCTTTATTAGAAAAATAATCAAAGATGAAATTAGTACCCATGTTAAAGAGAGGCCCACTTGATTCAACACAATGATGAAGTGAGGTCAACTTGGCCTCCATGGATGCCATCTTCCATTATGACTTAGCTTCTACAGTCTTTAGTCTCCATGTGACTTGGCCTCTATAACCTCCTATTTCTTTAGCAACTTGGTGATTGTCTACCCTACTAAGTTTGTGTTTTCATCTGGGAGAGTTACTCTACCTACAAAGAAATTAACTCAATAGAAGAAGTGAGTGGATAAGGATCCTCCATGACATTACTTTCTCTTAGAAGTGAGGAATCAATCTTCTCAGAATCACAACTTTCTTGATGAGTCGATAAAGGGAATCCCTCCATCATTTCTTAATATTATCGAGGTGGAGCTAATCACTCTAGCAGTAAAGAAAGTTGAGCTACCAATACCTTCTCCAATAAAGGGGTATTTACTCCCAAATAAAACTCAAAAACCCACAAGTAATCACTCAATAGAGCTATTAGGAGGTCAACAATGAAAGGAACCTTTTCTATTGAAGTCACCCCTACACAGAGAAGTGATATCATCAAATTAGATAAAGGGTTTGCTGTAAAGCATTTGGATTAAGACTTTATCCTTGGTAAAAGAGACCACTATTGAATCAAATGAACTTCCTCATCATTTGAATGATAGCCAAATAAGTTGTCTCTATGTTAACAATACTCATCTCTGATCTACCTATTAGCACCAAAGGAATTTCCATTAGTATTGATAATTGGCCATCATCTCCCTCTATTAATTTATAAATGCTTGACACACTCAACTATAAAAATAAAAAATCATGTTAGAATGTGCAAAAAATAATAAATTCATAAAAGGTGAAATTAATATAGAGGTGAGACAATCTTCAGCTGCCCTTTATTGAGAAGGGGTTCTTACAAATCTACTTACTAAGACTTTCATCTGTCAAATAAGAACAAAATCTTCTCCAACTTCTTGAGCACTTGGCACCATCTCTACACTCTTTGAAGAGAATAATTCTATAATTCTATAGCAACATTCCCCTCAATGCTTGTATCTACTCATAAGTCATTGGTATGGTGAATAGTTTCACTCATAATTAGTGCAAGAGAACTCGCTTCATCAAGAGGTGCTATAATAGTCTCTCCAACTAACTTTTTAGTTTTTTTTCTTCTATCTCTATAGGCCAAACTAAAACTAGATAGAATCTATATCATCGTTAGGCCTTTTGGAGTCCACGATAAATGCTTGCTCTATTAATAAAAAGAACTCGGTAATAAGGGTGAGATGAATCCCAAGAAAATCATAACAAAGAAAGCTAGCTGTAAGGCTATGATTCCTTTTATAGCACATGAGTGTGGAGATAATTCCAAAAGAACACATCATGTCAAAGGTGATTTGATGTAAATTTTTTGGTGAAAAATTTTAAATTAGATGCTAATAATTATTATATACTTTATTATTTTATCCTTTTAGTGAGTTGCCTCTACAAAGAATAGAAGAATCAGGGAGCTACATGTATCCCCGTAGAGTCTATATAGATAGAGAGAGTACTCATGAATGGCAAAGGGTCAACATACGAACATCCAAATAAGAAGAGTAAAATTTGAATAAGTAATTCACTCGCCCATAAAGACTCGCTCTGAGTGAACGAGCATAGGAAAAAAATTATCCCAATCAAGAAATTAGTTCATGTATAAAGACTCACCAACATGCAGACAACTATGCTACTTGATACACATCACACAACTCATCCCACCAACACTAGGAGCCACACCTAGGAACTCACTACTCGATGTGTAACACTTGCCTTCATGAGCAGGTCCTCTCTTATGTAATTGGTTTAGCTAATGTGTACTTTCTATATGTAATTATCTCTCAATCTTATGAAACGAGCAATTTTTGAGGAGGGAGAACTTTTTGCTCTTTTCTAAATTTTTAGCACTTCGATACTTTTCCTAATTTCAATACTATTTCTCAAAGAAGAATGGGGAGAGATCCTTGTATTTGAATTTTTTGACATAGTAAAATTTTTCATACTTTCCTGCACTTTTTTATTATGTTTCTACTTGCTTTGTGTCACCTAATCTGGCCTTATTTTCCAAGTGCCTAAAGTAAAGTCCTACATCACTCCATGAACAAATTTGGATTCAACACATCCTATTAGAAAATAAATAGTTGGACATTACATAAATACAACTCAATTCTAAATTTTATATACAAATATCAAAATGCCAAAAGTTAGAACATGACTATGTGATACAAGTCATTTCATTTTATCATTCTTATTTCTTCGCCTCATCTAGGCGAAGCTACCTCAAGCATTATGCTGTTGGTCTTGAGCTCCGATGAGGTAATTTCCATTAAACCAAGCTTTAGGCAAAATTTTCTGAGCCTTTTTGAAAGAAAGTTAAATATCATATGAATTCGACCGGTAGATCCCTTGGGATCCTTCTGTGATGTGTGGGTTCAGGAGCCAATCTGAGCTTTGGTGAGCTCAAATTGGGTGGAGGAAGACGGACGGTGTCCATCTCCCACCACTCGAGGGACAATAGATTACACACCATCCGTTCCACGTGATTAGAATGGATCGCCATGATTAATTCGCTTGATTTAATATGATTAATCCCTTAAGAACCATGGGTTTAATCTCTACTATTCAATCTTGGAGATGAAATCACGTATGCCACCAGTCATGTTAACACTGAGTTGGACACATTTAAGTAACCTATCCTACGACACCACGTAGAAAACACATCACATCAACAATCCACGTGGCACCGATTGGATAAGGCTTAACTAGGGATTAATTAATTATTTTAATCACTAAAACTTTGAATAATCACAACAAATTGTAGAAAAATTAGAAAAAATATAAATAAATACTCATTTTAAAGGCAATTTAGAGGAGAATAAATTAAAATTAATTCTAATTAATTTTGAATAATAATTAAGGCTTAGTTTGGGTTTAATTATGAATTTAATTAGATTAATTAATCCTTAATTACTTGAGTAATTAATTTCAAACTTTTCCTGTTGATTTAATGAGATGATCTCTGCCTCTCATGATTTTCTTGAAATTTATTGCTTGGTTAATTAGGGAAATTGATCATTTGAATCATAATTACCCCTTTAATTAATCTCATGATTAATTAGCACTCCAAACATCAACAAATTAATTAATTGAACTCACTAATCACTATTTTATAGTGAATGGGATTAGGATCCTTTCCTAATCCCTTTTCCCAAGTCCATTTCGTTTTAAAGAAGGTTAAATAATATGGAATTTAATTTTGGGTTTAATTAATCAATTAAGTGGCTTAATTAACCAAATTTAAATCATAATCACATCAGATAATTAATAATGAGATTTAAGGGTTCCTCTTTATATGTTTAATAACATAAATACCCTTAAGGAAATTATGATTAGCTCATAAGTGTGAGAAAATCATAAAAGTACTTAATTAGGTTCTTTAATCTAATTAATCCTGAATCATGAACCATTTGCATTAGGTCCTTTTAGGAGCATTGCAATTTTATTTTCTCACATGTTCATGTCATTTGTGGCTCATAATTAAGTGGTTAATCAAATTAAAGAAGCATAGATAAGGGTGATTAATTGATTTAATTAAGGATCCAACTTAATTAATTCATAAAATCCATTTAATTACCTTTTCTTAAATCAAATCAAATTACCAATGTGGCAATGGGATTAAAACAATAAATGATAAATTCTCCTCTTTGAAATTAATCAAAATCCTAAATCATAAATTAATAATGAACTTTGATTTTCTTTAAATGTGTTTATTTAATGTGATTGTCCTTAAGAATTAGTGTAGTTTTTTTTTAATTATTTTTTATTATTATTATTTTTATTTTTATTATTATTATTTTTTGCTTAAGAATTAGTGTAGTTGAATGAACCATGTGTTTATGTTTAGTTATTCCTTTCTAATCACTTTAAATGTTGTATGTCATTTGACTTCATACATTCATGTTTTGTTTTCCAAATATAAATAAATTAAAAGGGCTTTATTTATGTAAGCTTGCAAGTGTTGACTTAATTTAATTATATGTACAACTATTATAACTATTAAATCCAAAACTAATTTTCAATGTTTATAAATGGATAATAACATTTCTAGTGTTGATAGTTATGAATATATATGAGGTGCATGTGCTTATATCTTAGGTATGTGAAGTAAAGTCCTCTTTCTTTCATTCATATATTGACTTACATAAGCTTGAATGGTATTGGGTATATAGTCTGGATATCTCGGGAATACGAGGCTTTAAGTAGCCCCAAGGAGGTCATTGGATTATCTCACTTCCCAGATCAACAAAGGTATGTATCCATTTGATTTCATTCTTATATAATTAGATATTTGAATTTGGATAGAGCTTTAATTCATATGCATAAATAATCTAATCAAATAAAAATATAACTCTACATGATTCTTCTTTTTCTTAAATTTATACATCCATATGTATTTAAAAAGAAAATACATAATCTGTACATCTCGAGAATATAAGACTTTAAGTAGCTCCAATGAGATATTTGGTTACCTCACTTCCCTGGTTAACAATGAAACGTACTCGTTTATGTCTTTATACATGTGTATGTATATGTGATTAAAGAAGGGGAATCCACATTTTCTATAAAAATATCCATAATTATCCATAATTATTAATGTGACTTGGAGCCTTCTTTCCTATATTCATGTATGAAAATCTACATGTGTTTGAATATTAATGAGTATATAGTCTGAAAATCTCAAGGATATGAGGCTTTAAGTAGCCCCAAGGAGGTCATTTGACTATCTCACTTCCCTGGTTAACAATGATGCGTACTTATTTGATTTCATTCCTATGAATTTTTGTATAAGAATTTGGATAGAGTTTTAAGTTTACATGTATTAAATAATTCAATCAAATGAAACATAATTTCTAAATATATACATTCATCATTCAAGTGTGCTAAAATATGTTGTATGTATAAATACACTTAGGATTGAATCATGTGCATGTTACATGTGATGGGAATGAATGATTTGATATGTGTCATGTGGTAGTAATTCGATTATATTAATCCTTAGATATCTTTAATATTGAGTAGGGTTATTCAAAGTGAACCTTAACTTAGGATTAATAAAAATATTTAATAAGCCATTCACTAAAGAAAACTAAATCAAATTAATGTGCTTTAGAAAATGGCTTAAGGTTGGCATGAAAGATGGTAATGCTCTTTTCTCTCTTTATAATACTTTGATGCTAAGTGTAAATCAAATGAAACCAAATAAAGCATAAATAAGAATTCACAAATCAATTAAAGAACTTGAAATAAAACCAACCTTTATATTAAATCAAATCCTTCCACACTTAGAAAAATCATAACTCTAAAGCTTAGTTAAGACACACTATACAAGGCCTTAGCATACATATTATAATTATTCCACCACTTATAGTCCTAAGTTAGGACGGTGTATATGTGATGTATGTTTTATTTCGTGATGTAATATTTTAGACTAAGTGTTAGGGTGTATGCTTCATAGACTGGATGTTATGTCATTCTTAGCCTAATCATATTTTATGTAGGGGATTGTGCTTAAGTGGATGCTTAAAAATAAATATAAATGCTCTCTCCTCAGGTTGCTTAAACCCTTAAGCATAATCCAAATTAAGATAGGTGGGCTTGGCTACCCATGTGTAGGGTGCTAAGTCCAAATTATACATATGTGTTTAGCTAACCTCTATTTTGCAGGTGTATTTAGATTTACTTTTTATATATAAATGTAATTTTTCAATAGGTTTAAGATTAAGTGCTATGGGGGATTAGGATGAACAGTGGCTAGATGGCTTTGTCCTGGGAGGCCCTGTGATGCCTTTGGAGCACAATCAAATCAAGGAAGCAAGAAGATATAAGAATGAAGAAGTGAAGACCCCCATAGCATGTATTCATTTAAATTGTAAAATTATTCTTTTATATTTCGGGTTGTATAAGGGTAGAGCTCTGCTACCCATCTTTTCTTTTCGGGTGTATGGTGGTACCCGGCCGCACCAACCTATTATTCTTTTACGTTGGTTTATAAAGTTGCTTGATGTTAGGTTTAAATTGCACATTATGATTGCATGATTTTCATAGTTTTATTTATGATTGGTGCTTTAATGTATGGCCCGGATGCAGTAGACTCTTAGGATAAAATAGTTTTTTACCCAAATAATCACTCATAATCAATCTTTAAAATAACTCACAACCTCATCATAAAGCCTAGGCTTTAAACAAAATAATTAATATATTTAGCAACCTCTTAGTTGTATGTTGTATGTTTCACATCGTCCATACATCTTGAATCACTCTTGTAAAAATGAGGGCCTCCGTCCTTACATAATAGGGACCACTTGACCCATGAGAGCAACCCCTGACGACAAAGCTTCACCCTCTTTCCCTCTTGATTTATCCAATAATCAATTTTCATCATACAATTAGACATAAATAAATCCCAAAGCCTTTGTCTAAAGTGAATTGTCAAAATAAAAATAAAAATTTGTAAGATTTTACATTTTAGATTAAGTCATATGCTCATACCACTCATGCTCTAGTCTCTTAGGGAGTGGGTTTAAGAAATTTAGTCTCTTTTAAATTAAATAATTACCCTAGCTATCTTGCACTTTCATAAGACTAGACTATATGATTTTAAAGCATAGGAGGAGTTAGTTGACGGCCACTCTAGGCGGTTGTAAGTTCAGAAGTTAGATGGGTTTATCCTCTCTTATGAAGATACACCCTTTTATCCACCCATTGCTTAGATTTAGGTCATGCTTTAACCTGTACTAAATATTTATAGATTTAGGATCTGAGGTAGTTCTTTGGGCTACAAACATAAATCCTCACCTCTTAGGCATTTCTGCAACCTTGTGTTGGCAGATTATAAGCCCTAACAATCTAATAAAATTTCAAACTCAAATGATTAAAACATCTTCATTTTCAAATATATAAAACTCAATCATAGGATATATTGGAATGCTCACTAAGCTTTCTAGTATCATGATCATTCCCTACTTATTTCTTTTGGATTCTAAAAATTAGTCTTCTCCTTGGACTTCCCTAATTGACTTTCCAAATATAACCAATCCTTTGATAGTTTAACCTTAAAATCTTTGAAGATAATAATTATCTTCTTTAATCGAGAGTATTCTTAAGAAATTTTATTTCCTAAGATGTAATTAACTATGAAGGCTTGCCTCCATAGAGAATTTAAGAATCTGGCTTAATATAATACCTGCTTTATTCATCCATGTAAAGTAGGAAAAAAATCTCTAGTATATTCGAATACCTATCATACATTATGAGTCATTATTAGGTGACTAGGTCCATTATAGGGTGATGCATCTATTTTCTAAGATAGTGCATCATACCTCAATGTAAATCGTACCCCTACGATCAACGTGGTGTCCCCCCCCCCCCCCCCCCCCCCCCCAATTCCAAAAAAAAAAATACCACAACTTACCAATAGTCTCTAACTTAGAGTGAATTCATAAAATAGTACTCACCCCATTTGTTGAGCATAACGGGAGTCTTATTAATTGAGTCCCTCAACCAACCACTCCATGGTCACATGATGAACATGTGTCTATATATAATTTGTGTCTGTAGCCTATATACATTTAAATTTATCTACTTGAGTATCATATAGTCATGTATTCTCTTTGAACTTATAAACATGAGGTCAAGATGAATACTTAGAACCTTTTTATCACTCTTCTACTCCTCTCTCTAGATTGCTCATTTTGTATTAGACTCAATGTATGACATTGGACATATTTTTAAGAGATTTTTTGTGGTGCTCTTGTTAGATGTAGTTACAACTTAACTTATTATTGCACTTATCACATACCAGCCATCAATACCTTTCTCTTGACCCCCTCCTACTCTTAACTGTACTCCCCAATAAGGTTGGCATAACTCCTTAGATAAATTTGGATGAAACATCCTCTTTAATATGGTGAGCATGGAAGATTCCACATACAAGAAGCTGAGCTCTTTTTGAAGTATGACAACCTGGCCAATATTACTCGATCAAGATGGAATTGATTGCGCAACATTTGTCATATAGCAACTTAAAGGTTATAAAGGATTACATTACGTGCTTAGTCTTAGATTCTATGAGAAAATGTAATGAAAAGCCCAAGGATGCAAGGATAAGAAGGTTCCTCAGATTTATTAGTTCTATGCATTAAGAACCACATGTGAGCCTTAACCTTGGCCCCAAATATCAATAATGAGTCTTATCACATGATCAATAAGAAAGCCACACTAGAGAGGTGAAAAACGAAAAGGTTACTAACTAATATATTCTAATTGGAGAATGTCAAAAGACCCAGACAATGTGCTTAAGTGTGGTCTTTTCCTCACAGCCATCAAAGAATCAACTCTAAGATGGTTTTCACTCTATCCATGAGAATCATCATGTCCTTTTTTTAGTTTAGAAGGATGTTTACCACCCATTTTACAAGCATGTAGAAGGCTTAGAAAACCACTCAAGCCCTATTATAGATGCAATAAGAGCTATAAAAATCATTGAGAAAGTTCATCACTCATTTAAAGAAAGAAGAAGAAGAAGAAGAAGAAGAAGAAGAGAGAGAGAGAGAGAGAGAGATAGAGAGATAGAGAGAGGGAGAGAGAGAGAGAGAGAGAGAGAGAGGTGTTGGAGATATAAGATTTAAAACCTATAGTCACTTAGGTACCACTCGCCCAAGTTCTTAGAGAAGGACCATTCAAGTATGCTCTCACTTTTTAATAGCAAAGGACATTGGAAAAATTGTTAGAACATGTAAATAACAATGTAAATGTTAAGAAAGATAATAAAGTAGCTCAATCTGCTTAGATGACTCTTAAAGAGAATCCAATGAGAAGATTGCTACTTGATCGACACTCTAGGGAAAGGCTATGAGTAAGAAAGGTGTAAAGAAGATTAGGAGCACTACACACTTTTCCCTCAAGAACACTCATGCCAAGGAACACATCAAAGAATATAGAACTAGCTCACTAAATGCTGTAATATACTCTCTTAAATATACTCAAGTATCAACCACATAACTTGCTAGTAGTCACTCTTTTGTAGGTGTTAATGATTAAGCTAGTGGAGGCCATACAAAATAAAGAGTATTTTAAGCACCAAACTTCTATGAGAGCTAATGGACCACCACTTGACCTAGTAAGGTATTGTTCATATCACTAGGATAATGGTCACATACTGAAGAGTGCCAACACTTGAGGACTCCTATTGATGAAATCATTAAAGAAAAAAAGTTTAAGGAATTCTTAAGGAGACTTAGCAAGGAAACAACATGGATCAAGATAACAAGCCCACACATATTAAGGCTATACACATCACAAGTGTCATACTAGCAATTCTCAGAAGGTATGATGAGTCTATGTGGCAAACCAGCCTCACATGATTATAGTCAGGAGAGGTGAACTCGACAAAATAGCTCAAGCACCCTCTGCCATGATTATAATGGCTAGCTTTATAGAAAGATTGACTAATGATCAATAATATCTATAATGACATGGTAGTCATCATGGCATTGATCAGGAACTAGTAGATCAGAAGCATATTGATAGATACAAGTAGTTCATTCAACATCATTTTAACTTTATTTTTGAAAAAAGAGACATGGAGAGTTGCTAATTCATAATCACTATTAGGTTACTCTATGATTTCTTTAGAAAAAAAAAAAAAAAAACCAAAAGGATGATCACTCTCCCTGTGGCTTGGGGAGAAGGACAAAAGTAATTCAAGGTGATGGTAAGGTTTATCACACACACTAGCACCATTTTTTAGCCGCCAATGAATACCTTCGAGTAAAAAGGTCTCAATCTATCACATTGTAATAAAATTTCCTATCAGTGGCTAGAATATTATCATATATGGTGATCTCAATCAATCAATTGTGTGTTGTTGTTGACCTCACTTTTAAGGTTAGATTAACTATCCCCTCCTTAAACTTAGGACCTATCTAGGCACTAAAGTCTTTATTATACAAGGACACTTCTAGTGATTAGGAGAACACTAATCTTTACCCTAAAGACTTGTAGGATTCAACCCTAGGGTCAGACCTCACTTAGGATTGGTAGGCCCTCCTACAATAAACCTAATTAAGTCATATATCTGACCATCTCTTCAAGCTCAAAATAATTGATTACAAACTAAACCTCAACCAACACCATTTAAATCCTATATTTAGTTTGACCTATTAGGATTTACTTTGGAAAAGTGGCTAAGTTGACTTAATCTAACCCATTTAGGTTTAAGAGGGCTAAATCTAAAATTATTTTAATCTAATTGAAATTGTGCTCACCCCAAACTAATTTGAACTTGATTGAATCTTAATTGTTATCCATTGAATCAAATTTAGCCAAATTGACCATTAGCCCAAGTTGACCCATTTGAATCTTATAGGGATAAAATTCAATTCAGCTTGATTTAAGCTAAATTGAATCAATCCAAGTCTCATGATCATCCAAAACACTTAATTGAACATTCTAATGCATTTCAATCAATTCAACTATATCACTTGACCCAATCAACCTAACTTGAGCCATTTGACCTAAAGGCCCAAATGGGCCAAGATCTATCCTAACTCAAACTGATTGAAATCAAAGCTTTCAATCAACTCCAAATCCATCATTGAGCACATACCAACATTCACTTTACCCCAATTAAACTTAACCAAGCCAATTAGTTCACTTGATCTAGTTTGGCCTAAAAGATCAAATTGAGTCAAATCTTAATTCAATTCAAGTTGGATCAAATCAACTCATCTAATTACTTTTAAAAAGATCATTAATCATGACTAATCACTTAATTACAATCAATTAAACCAAATTTAGTCAATTTGTCCATTTGACCTAAGTTGACCTAATTTTATCTAAAGGGTCAAATTGGGCCAAAACCCATTCTAAATAAAATTGGATTGAACTAATGTATACAATCACTCACAAATTAATTATTGAATACTCTCTAACCATCAATTTAAACCAATTTGATCAAACCAACACAATTGACCTATTAAGCTAATTTGGCTTAGATGATCAAATTGAGCCAACACCTATTCTAACCAAATCAATTCAAATCAAAGCCTCCAAACACTCTCAAATGATCAATCAAATTTAACCCAATCTCCCATCTAATACAATTTGAGCAATTTGACCAAGTTGGTCAACTTGGCCCATTTAACCCAAATGAACTCATATAAGCTAAATTTAAATCAACTTCAAAATAAATCAAACCAAAGGAACCAATACATTCCAAATGATCATTTGAACATAACCTAATATCCCTCTTGACCAAATTTAATCAATTGGTCAATCTAACTTATATAGGTCAAATTGAGTCAAACCCAATTAAACTTGGCATGACTCATCCTTAGCTCCTCATTAACCTACCTAAGTGGACCCAAGGTGATTTTTGTTCAACCCAAACCAAGTGAACCAAGGGTTCCAAATAATATAAAAACTCAAAATAGGATGGTTCAACCCCTCCATTTGCCTTAGACAACCACCTTAGCATGCCTTGAGGTCTCCTATGCTGACTAGACCTGACCCAATGTTGTTGGACTCAGCCATTGGCCAAGGTGAGATCCCTCTCATCTTGGTCAACTGGTAATTCACTCCCTATGGATATCCACTTTATGGTAGGCCACCAAACTTCTTGAGTTGCTAAGGAACCTCCACCTCAAAAGTCCCTTGCCTTTTCTGGCCACCCCCAATGACCAACCGACTGTCATGGCCTTGTGGTGTTTTAATTTGGAGTCATAGGGATACCATACAAATCTTAGGGGGTACATATAAGTGTGATTGAGTGTGACATTAATGTATGATGTACTATCTCAAAAGATAAAAATATCATCCTACAATGGACCTGAACACTTAATAATGACTCCTAAGGCAGATGGGTTTACATATATACCACAGATATTTTCCCTACTTTACATGGATAAGTAAAGTAGGGTTTATTTTATGTTGGTGTGGTATTTATTTTTTATATAGGGGACACCATGTAGATCTTGGGGGGGGGGGTACTTATTGAGGTGATTGGGTACAACATTGAGGAATGATGTACTATATCGAGAGACAGAAATCACCATCCTACAATGGACCTAATCACCTAATAAGGACTCTTAAGGCTAATGGGTCTTCGAATGTACTAGAAATCTTTCCCCTACTTTATATGGAAAAGTAAAGTAAGGTTTATTTTAAGCTGGTTCATTAAATTCAATATAGAGGTAAACCCCTATAGTTAATTATATCCTAAAGAACGAGGTTCCTTAGGAATACTCTTGATTAAAGTAAATGATCATTATCTTCAAAGAATTTCAAAGATATGACTATCAATTAATTGGTTATTTTTAGAAAATCAAGTGAGATTAATCAAAAAGAGAGGGTTTTTATCGAAACCAAAGGGAGATGAGTAGAGGATGCTCATGATACTAGGAAACCTATTAGCATCCCAAACTATCCTACGGTTAGGCTTAATATTTTTTAAATTAAGGAGAATTAAATGTCTGAGTTGAATTTTTATTAGAAATCTAGGGCTTATAATTTCATAATATAATATTGTAAAAATGCCTAAGAGGTGAGGATTTATACTTGTAGCCCTAAAGGAAAACAACAACCTGAGATCCTAAATCCGGGGAGCTTCAGCATAAACAAGAGTGCGACCTAAATCTAAGCAACAAAATGGGTGTATGATTTACCTCCATAAGAGAGGATAAATCACTTGACTATTAGACTTACAACCGCCTAGGGTGGTCGCCAACTAACTCCTCCTACAATTTTAAATATATGTAGGCAAGTAATATTATTTGCAAGATGGTTAGGCCATTATTCTTAGAAGAAAAACTAAGTCCTTAAACTCATCTTTTAAGAGACTAGATCATGAAGGGCATGAATAATGACCTAAATCTAAAGCAAATTTTGTCAAATTTTATTTTAATTTTTGAACATTTTTATTTGACACAAGCTATGGGATTTTATATGCCTAATGCATGAGAAAATCAGTTATGGGCCAAAATCAGAAATAAGGAGGTGTATTTCCACCATGGCTCTCAAAGGACAAGCCATTTTCTCTGGCAAAGGTGGAAACCTTCCATAAGCAAGAGTGAGACAATATGATTTATGCATGATATGAGATATACAACATCTAGATAACGGATTATTAAATCCTTTATTATCTTAATTTATGTCATAGGCTTTAGGTGAGGTTATAAATTATTTAGTTTAACTTTGAATTGATTAATTGAATAGAAAATTTAATTTTTCCTAAAAGCCTAATCACATCCAAGTCATTCAACAATCATTAAACAATTACGAAGCTAGGAAAATCATGCCATCATAATTATGCAATCATAAACATAACATCAATCAATTTATAAAATTAGCATAAAAGAATAAATGGTCGGTGGCCTCCACCACACAACCCTAAAAAAAGAAAATGGTAGCCAATCTCTACCCTTAAATTAAACAATGAATAATTTTAATTAAAAAAGAAGGCATGTCTTCATTTAAGCTTTGTTTCCTCCATTTTCTTCTTTGATTTGGTTCACTCCAAAGAATGACATGGTACAAAAAGGACCTAACCTCTTTAACCAATGTTCATCCTAATCCCCGATAACATTTATTCCAAATCCTAATTATAAAATTTAAATTAAAATGGGAAAGGTAAATCTAATTAAACCTGCAAAACAAAGGTTGGCTAAACATATCACACAATCCAAGCAGTTATATTAATAATTTAGACTTAGAAACTTGCACATGGGTAACCAAGTCCACCTATCCTAATTTGGACTATGCTTACGGGCTAAGCAACCTGCACACAATAAAAGCATTTATATTCTTTTTATTTTTATTATAGTGATCCCTTAAGCAAAATCCCCTATAAAAGACATGATTAAGCTAAGATCGCCCTATCATCAAGTCTACGCATTTTATACACACAACATCCAGTCAAAAAATATTACATCATAAAATAAAATCATGCATCAAACCATGCACCTCCTAACATAGAGCTAGAAGTGGTGACTTAGCCTAATGTGTGTCATTTAAGATTTGTGTGGCATTTAGTTAAATTTTAAGGTTGAAATTTTCCTGAAGATTCAATTTAGATGGTGGTTTTATTTTAAGTGATTTAGTTGACTTGTTAATTTTAGTTGGTGATTTGATTTGGTTTGAATGAACCTACACTTAGTGACTAAATGTTGTGAAGGGAAGAAAATGGAATAGAGCTTTCTTTCATTCCCACCTTAAAGCATTTCTAAAGTAGATTCATTAATTAAATTCTCATTAATGAATGATTTATTATGTGTTTTAATTGGTCCTGATTCCATTTAATGTGAAAGACTTCTTAAGATTAATTCAATTGAAATACTATCACATATTGATTTATTCCTTTTCAACAAATGTAACATGCACATGATTAAGCCCTAAACATACCTACACATAAAATATTTTTTGTCACACTTAAATGATGCATGTGATAATCTATATATTTGTATATTAGTTTGCCAAGTTAACTTGAAACCCTCTTCTAAATTCTGTGAGAAGTGTATAAGGAAAGGAGCTTCAAAGTCACATGGCCAATTAATCCAATCATTTAAACAATTGCCAATGCATGCATTTTTAATAGAAAGATCAAGGATTATCATTCTTTAATCAAATACACATATGTATGTATAAAATACATAAGAAACTACGTGTCATTGTTAAACCATGGATGTGAGGTAATCAAATGACCTCCTTGGGGCTAGCTAAAGCCTCGTATTCTCAGGGTGTCCAGACTATATATTACTTTTCTTAAATATATACACTTGTATTTATAATTTGGAGAATGAAATCATGTGAAAACGTTGTATTTTAATTTAATTGAATGGTTTACATGCATGAATTGAAGTTTTTTTTATCAAACCCTTATATTGAAATATATATAATATGAATTCAAATAGGCTGTATGTCATTGTTAAACCAGGGAAATGAGGTAATCAAATGACCTCCTTGGGGCTAGCTAAAGCCTCGCATTCCCGGGATGTCCAAGCTATATACCCCATTAACATTCTTACTTATTCAAATCAACACATGGATAAAAAGAAATAAACTCCATTTCATACATTCTAGTTATAATCACATACACCTCCTATGTATCTATAACTAGCATTTATAACACATATAATATTTTGTTTATAAATTTTGAAAAATAGATTTTGAATTTAGTAGTGATAATTGCCACACATATATTAAATTTAATTCATCACATGCAAGCTTGACATAAAGGAAACCATTTACTTTAATTAATATTGTAAAGCATGTATGCATGAGTCAAATGTCATCCAATAATTTAATGTGATTGGAAAGGAATAAATAAATACAAACATATAATTTCTTTCAATTAAATTACTTCTTAAATGCAATCACATTACATAAAAGGATTTAAAGGGAACAAAAGCTTGTTAAAGTCAATTTTAATTTTGTATTTGATTTGGTTTAGGAAATATGAGAATATGTTTGTTGGTCCTAAACCATTCCCTTGTTTGTGATTCAATTTGGTTTAATGCAAAAATAATTAAGTTGATTTTATGATTTGATTAAATTATTGTATAAATTAAACCCATTAATTACCCCTTTCCTACACCACTTTAACATAATTATCCAAGTAATTATGAGCCAACATATGATATACAACCACATGGAAATTAAATCAACAATGCACCAAAGAAGTGAAGGGGCCTAATGTAATTAGCTCATAATTATTGGTTAATTAAGTTAAAGGGTTTGATTAAGTACTTTTATAACCCTCCTACACATGTAGTTTGATTATAATTTACTTTAGAATTCTCTTAAGTTATTGAACACCTAAGAATCTGCCCAAGAATTGAATGATTGAGTTATGGAATGATTTGGTTTTAAGTTTGATTAATTAAACTATTTAATGAGGTGAATAATCCATTAATTAGTTTCAAATTGATTAAGTGTTATCCAAATGAAGGAAAACTTAGGAGAAAATATTGGAAAAGAGGTCCTAAACTCATTCCCTATGTCCATTCACTATTTCATAATGATTAACCAACTAAATTAATGGATTCATTATTGTTTAACATTAATTAATTAAGAAGAGATTAAGCAATTTCTAATTAATCAAGCAAAAAAAAGAAGAGGTCATTCAACTAATCAATCTTAGAAAATTAGGAATTAATTACTGGAGTAATTAGAGAGTAATTAGCTTAATTACATTTTTAATAAAACCTAAATTGAGTCAAAATCACTATTCAAAATTAATTGATTTTAATTTTTTATTATTCTCCTCTGAATTACCTTTAAAATGAGTATTTATTTGTATTTTTTTATTTTTTATAATTAGTTATGAATTTTAGAAGTTTCACCATTAAAATTGAATTAATTAAGCCTAATTAAACTTCTAATCCCATCGGCCATGCCAACGCGAGCTTTCCATGTGGCGATTATTTAAGTTGTTATATTGTCACCAGTCATGCGACGGCGAGGCCATCGATCTAAGATCGGATGGCTGAGATTAATCTCATGGTTTAGGCTAAGAATAACAGAGGATCTAGCATGATTTGATCACAACCCCTTCCATTCCAATCACATGAAACATATGGCGTATGATCCTTCTCCTTCGTGAATGATGAAAGATGAACACCGTTCATCTTTCCTCATTCAATCTCACCCGAAGCTGGATATCCCACACCTTAAGGAGCATGCATATCCATCAAAATTGCATGGGATGATAATTTCCTTTGAAAAAGACCAACTAAAAATCCACTATAGCTATGATTTTGAATAATTACCTCACCGGAGGCTATCACCGGTGCTTCCAACAAAAGAGGTAGCTTCATCTAGTAGAGATGAAGCCCCATTGAAGGAATCCGATCTTGATTTGAAGTGGGTTGCTCAATCGACCAAGCTCCTCTTCAATGGCGATTGGTCTTGATCGAAGTGGCACTTCTTATTACTTAGAGGCTTGGGAAATGGTTCGATTTAGCTTGAAGAGGTGTGGGTAAAAGGATTTTGCATTTGGTGAAGTGTGGAGTATTGTTGAATGATATTTTGGTTTGAGAGAAAGAAATGTTGAAGGAGCTGGGAAATGGGAAAGCTTTAGAAGGATTCAAAAAATTCTCCTTGGTCGAATGGGAGTTAATTCTCTTCTTTTGAGTGAGAATGAGGAGAGAGGGGTATATCTCCCTCCTTGGAACGGATGGTGGATGGATGGTTTATCATTTTGACTCAATGGCTTGAATTGGCTGATCAATTTGAGGTAGAAAACATCCCATATGGGTCATTTTGGGTGGAGGAGTGAGGGAGAGTTGTTGTGCATGTGATTAGTGAGTGAATTTAGTGAGCCAAGTGTCCAAGGGTGATTGGGGAGGTCAGTTTGGCCTCCCCATGGGTCATGACTAACCCAAGCTCATTAGGTCATGTTCACCACCCTCCTTGGTGCCCATGTGGATGAATAGATGCGTACCAAGTGGCTTTAGGAAAGAAGTGGCCAAATTCCAAGTGAATTTGGTCATGGATACCCTTTGACCCAAGGGCAAAGTGGTCATTTGGCTATGAGTTTGATTTGGGCAGATTTGAAATGATTTAAAAATGGGTTGGGCCAAATTTCAAGTGATTTGGAGTTCATTTGATTTGATTTGGCTCAATTTGACCCATTTGGGTTGGGTCAAATTAAGTTTAGGTTGACCAATTGGTCAAATTGGGTCAAACCATGGGTTAGGTCAAGTTCAAATGATCATTTGGAGCCTATGGGTATCATTGGTTTAATTTGGTTTAGATTTCATTTTAGGTTCATTTAGGTTCATTTGGGTCAAATGAGGTCAATTTGACCATTTAACCCATTAGGTCATGGGTTAGTTTAGGCTTGGTTGATCTGAAATATATTGCAAGCTTTGGTTTCAATCATGATTTGGTTTGATTTCAAGTTGATTTGACCTTTAGGGTCAAGTTAGGTTCATGATCAATTGGGCTAGGTTTGGTCTAATTGGTAAATTGAAGATTTGGTCAAGTTCAATAATCAATTTAGAATGAATTTGACCCATCGGTTGTAATCAATTTATCTTAGATCAAGATTTGACCCATTTTTGGCTTTTTTAAGTCTCATTTGGGCTAAGTGTTGACTTGGTCAAAAGCTAGGTTTGACTTGGTTTGACCTAATTTGAGTGATTAATCATTCTAGGATAATTATTGATCACAATGTGAGGCTTGGGTGGCCTTGGTTCAACCCAATTTGGGTTAGATTAGAACTTGGCTTAAAAAAAGGGTCTTTAGGCTACTTTGGGTCAAGTGGACCTAAATGGGTGAATTAGCTTGATCTTGACTTGATTCAAGTTTGGTTGAACTCACATATGGACTTATGATGGAAATATAAATCCAATTGCAAGTGGTTTGGAGTCAAATGGATTTTGGTTCATTTGATAATTTCAAGTCAAAAGGATGAACATGGGTTTGACTTGGGTTAGTTTGATTTTGGCTTGGTGATTGTAGTTTATGTTTATATTTGGGCATGTGATTGAAGGAGTGATTGTTTGAAGAGAAAATCCAAGGGTTTGGATTGATTTGAGAATGATTTGGCTAAATCCAAGAAATTGGCTTAAAGGATATAAATTGGGTTTAGATTTGAGTTTTGATTTTATATTGATTTGATTTGATTTTGGCCATTTAAATTTATATTTCATTTATATTTATAAAGATAAATGAGAGTATAAATGATCCATAAGAGAATCATGTGAATTAGGAGTGATTTGATTGTCAATTTGCCTAAGGTAGGTCAAAAAGTTTCAAAAAGGAGTTTTGATTTAATTTGATTTATATTCATTTGATTTAGATGATTTAGATGATAATTTTATTTATAGTTGTGAATACAAATGATAGAATAAGTGGTTTATAAAGAAATCACTTGGCTTTGGGTTGCTTTGAAGGGTTCAGCTAAGCTTATGGATGTGATTCATAAGGCTTAGGAAGGTTTTGGATTTGGAATTGATCAGTTTCAATCATCCGGAATTGGGAGTTGAAGATTTAAGAAAATCAATTGAGTTGGAATTGATTTGAGATTTGATTTGGATGGGTTTGGAAGTGTACATGGGGTTTATTTGAGCTATAGGGTAAGTGGTTAAGCATCAATGTTCTTTAGACTCTTGGTCTCTGTTATGTCTAAGATGGAGAAGTTGAGAGCTCATCAAGTGAGGTCAAATTGGTGTGTGACAAGGCATTTACATATTAATTGAGAGATGATCAACAATGTTCAAATGATCGCAAGCACTAATAAAAATGATCTACTCCTAAACCTGATGTGTAGAAGGAATCAAGATCTTTGTGCAATGCAACTCTACTTATGTAAGAGAGTGAAGGAGGAATCCACTAGGGATTGAGTATGTGAGCCTTCCACTATGGGAAAAGATTCAAGTTGTCCACTGGGGATAAGAGGTTATGAAATCCATTAGGGATTAGAATTTGGAATCCATTGGGGATAAAAGTGTGAACCTTCCACTAGGGGAGTAGGTTTGGGAGTAAGATGCAAATCATGCCATCCTAATTGCACAATCATAAACATAACATCAATAAATTTATAAAATAGTATATAAGAGATGTGGTCAGTTCCACCAAAAAGGAAAATGGGTTGCTCTACCTCATACAATTATTACATGAATAATTACAATTGAATTCATTTTAATGGGGGGTAATTTCTTCAAGCTTTCTTTCCTCCATTTTCTTTGATTTGGTTCTCAAAGAATGACATGGTACAAAAAGGACCTAACCTCTTTAACCAATATTCATCCTAATCTCCATAACATTCATTCCAAATCCTAATTAAAAAATTTACATAAAAATGGGAAAGGTAAATCTAACTAAACTTGCAAAACAAATGTTAGCTAAATATACCGCATAACCTAAGAAATTATATTAATCATTTGGACTTAGCACCTTGCACTTTGGTAACCCAGTTCACTTGTCCTAATTTGGACTATGCTTAGGGGCTAAGCAACCTGCACAACAAAAGAATTTATATTCTTTTTTTTATTTTTATTACAACATCCCCTTAAGCTCAATCCCGTACAGAAGACATGATTAGGCTAAGATCGCTCTATCATTCAGTCTACACACATATACCCTAATATCTAGTCTAGAATATTACACACCACAAATAAAACCATGCATCAAAAGCATGCCCTATAAAAGAAGTTTTGACTAAGCCTAATGTGTGTGCCATTTAAGCTTATGTCTTAGCTAGGCTTTAAGGTTGAGATTTTCCAAGTGTGAAAGATTCAATTTAGATGGTGGTTTCATTTTAAGTGATTTAGTTGACTTGTCAGTTTTAGTTGGTGATTTGATTTGGTTCGAATGAACATACACCTAGTGACTAAATGTTGTCAAGGGAAGAAAAGAGAGGAGATCTCTCTTTCATTCCTACCTTAAAGCATTTCAAAAGTAAATTCATTAATTAAATTCTCTTTAATGAATGCTTTATTATGTGTTTTAATTGATCCTAAGTTTGGGTTCTCTTTTAAATGATTCCATTTAATGTGAAAGACTTCTTAAGATTAATTCAATTGAAATACTATCACATAACACATATTGATTTATTCCTTTTCAACACATGTAACATGCACATGATTAAGCCCTAAAAATACCTACACATATAATATGTTTTGGTCACACTTAAATGATGCATGTGAGTATGTATGTTTAATATTATATATATATATATATATATATATATATATATATATATATATATATATATATATATATATATATATATATATATATATATATATATATATATATATATATATATATATATATGTTTATTGATTAGTTTAAAGTTGAAGCCTCTAAATTCTTGTGAAGAAGTGTATAAGGAAAGGAGCTCCAAACTCACATGGCCAATTAATCCAATCATTTAAATAATTTCCAATGCATGCATTTTTAATAGAAAGATCAAGGATTATCATTCCCTAATCAAATACACATATGGATAAAAGACATAAGCAAGTATGTGTATTGTTCATAAACAGAAGTGAGGATAAAAATGACCTCCTTGAGCTAAAGCCTTGTATTCTGGGACTATATACTACTTTTCTTAAATATATACACATGTATTTATAATTTGGAGAATGAAATCATGTGAAAATGTTGTATTTTAATTTGATTGAATGGTTTACATGCATGAATTGAAGTTTTTTATCCAAACCCTTATATTAAGATATATATATATATATATATATATATATATATATATATATATATATATATATATATATATATATATATTAATTTAAATAACATCATTGTTAAACCAGGAAAATGAAGTAATCAAATGACCTCTTTGGGGATAGCTAAAGCCTCGCATTCCTGGGATGTCCAAGCTATATACCCCATTAACATTCTTACTTATACAAATCAATACATGGATAAAAGGAAATAAACTCCATTTCATACATTCTAGCTATAATCACATACACCTCCTATGTATTTATAACTAGCATTTATAATGCATATAATCTTTTGTTTATAAGTTTTGAAAAATAGATTTTGAATTTAGTAGTGATAATAGCCACACATATATTAAATTTAAATCAACACATGCAAGCTTGACATAAAGGAAACCATTTGCTTTAATTAATTTTGTAAATCATGTATGCATGAGTCAAATGTCATTCAATAATTTAATGTGATTATAAAGGAATAATTAAACACAAGCATATAATTTATTTCAATTAAATTACATCCTAAACGCAATCACATTACATAAAAGGATTTAAAGGGAACCAAAGCTTGTTCAAGTCAATTTTATATTTGTATTTAATTTGGTTTAGGAAATATGAGAATATGTTTGCTAGTCCTCAATCATTCCCATGTTTGTGATTCAATTTGGTTTAATTCCAAAGATAATTAAGTTGATTTTATGATTTGATTAAATTGTTGTATAAATTAAATCCATTAATTACCCCTTTCTTACACCACTTTAACATAATTATCCAAGTAATCATGAGCCAACATATGATATGCAACACAAATTAAATCAACAATGCACCAATGAAGGATTAATACAATTGGCTCATAATTATTGGTTAATTAAGCTAAAGGTTTGATTAAGTACTTTTATAACCCTCCTACACATGTAGTTTGATTATAATTTCCTCTGAAATTCTCTTAAATTATTGAACACTAAGAATCTATCCAAGAATTAAATGATTGAGTTCTAGAATGATTTGGTTTTGAGTTTGATTAATTAAACTATTTAAAATGGTGAATAAGCCATTAATTAATTGAAACTTGATTAAGTGTTATCCAAATAAAGTAAACTTGGGAGAAAATATTGGAAAAGAGGTCCTAATCTAATTCCCTATGCGCATTGACTATTTCATAATGATTAGCCAACTTAATTAATGGATTCATTACTATTTAACATGTTAATTAATCATTTAATTAATTAAGAGAGATTAAGAATGAAGCAATTCCCTAATTAATCAAGCAATAAATTCCAAAAAAAAAATCATGAGGTAGAGATTCACTAATCAATCTCAAAAGTTTGAATTAATTGCTAGAGTAATTAGAGTAATTAGCTTAATTACATTTCCAATAAAATCCTTAAATTCAAAACCACTATTCAAATTTAATTGATTTTAATTTTTAATATTATACTCTCAATTACTTTTATATGAGAATTTATTTATATATTTTTGAATTTTTTTACAATTAGTTACAAATTTTGGAACTTTTAGCATAAAATTGGATTAATTAAGCTGAATCAAACTCCAAATCCCATCGGGCCATGTGGCGGCTGACGCGATGCGCTTTCTATGTGGCATGGCAGGATTGGTTTTTTAAGTTATCACATCATTGTTAGTCGGTGGCGTGCTTTCTCTACATGGACTAAGATCATCTAGATTAATCCAATTTAGGTAAGATTTATAGTGGATCTAGCATGATTTGATCACAACTGTCCATTCCAATCACTAGATAGCGTATGATCCTTCTCCTTCGTGAGTGATGAAAGACAAACACCGTTTGTCTTTTCTTGATCTGACTCACGAAGCATTGGGATCAAAAATCCACACCTTTAGAAAAGGGGATGCATATCCAATCAAAATTGCATGGGATGACAATTCCCTTCAAAAGATCAATGAAAATCCCTATATACATGATTTTGAATAATTACCTCTCACCAATGCTTCCAATGAAGGAGGTAACTTGCCTAGTAGAGATGATTGTGAGGGAATCCAGCCTTGATTTGAAGTGGGTTGCTCAGCTCCTCTTCAATGATCAATCTTGAAGTGGCACTCCTGCTTAGAGGCTTGGGAAATGGTTTGATTGAGCTCGACGAGGTGTGGTGAGGGTGTTGGCAAAAGGAATTTTGGTTTGGTAAAGTGAGGAGGGAGTATTGTTCAGAATGGGGCTGTGCTATTTTAACCTTACACACAGAGGAGAAATACTAATTAAAGGAGCTACAGAAGCTTTGGGAAAGCTCTGGGGGATTTAAAAAATGCTCTAGAATGAGAGAGTGAATTCTCCTTCTTAAAGTGAGAAATGAGGGGATATTTTCCCTCCTTGGATTATATGGTGGATGGCTAATTCGCCATTTTGGCTCAATGGCTTAGATTGCTTGATTAGTTTGAGCTGGAAGACATCCCACATGGGTTATTTTGGGTGGAGGAGTGAGGGAGAGTGGCTGCCCATGTGATTGGTGAGTGAATTTTGTGAGCCAAGTGTCCAAGGGTGATTGGGGAGGTTGATTTGGCCTCCCCTTGTGTCATGGCTTACCCAAGCTCATTGGATCATATTAACCACCCTCCTTGGTGCCCATGTGGACCAATAGATGGGTGTCAAGTGGCCTTGGGAAAGAAATGACTAAATTCTAAGTGAATTTGGTCATGTGACACCCTTTTACCTAAGGGCAAAGTGGTTATTTGGATATGAGTTTGATTTGGGATGATTTAAAATGATTTAAAAATGGATTGGGCCAAATTTCAAGTGATTCAGAGTTCATTTGATTTGATTTGGCTCAATTTAACCCATTTGGGTCAAGTTGGGTCAAACCATGGGTTAGGTCAAGTTTAAATGATCATTTGGAGCCTATAGGTATCATTGGTTTGGTTTAATTTGGTTTAGATTTCATTTTGGTTCATTTAGGTTCATTTGAGTCAAATGGATCAAGTTGACCAATTTGACCCATTTGACCTAATTGGGTTAGGTATAGGCTTGGTTGATCATTTGAAATGTATTGCAAGCTTTGATTTTAATCAATTATGATTTTGTTTGATTTCAAGTTGATTTGACCTTTGGGTCAAGTTAGGTTCATGATCAATTGGGCTAGGTTGTGTCTAATTGATTAATTGAAGCTTTGGTCAAGTTCAACAATCAATTTGGAATGAATTTGACCCATTGGTTGCAATCAATTTGGCTTAGATCAAGATTTGATCCATTTTGGATTTTTTAGGTCTCATTTAAGCTAAGTGTTGACTTGATCAAAAGCTAGGTTTGATTTGATTTGACCTAATTTGAGTGATTGACCATTCTAGGATGATTGTTGATGACAATGTGTTTGGGTGGCCTTGGTTCAACCCAATTCAAGTTCGATTAGAACTTGGTTCAAAAAGGGTCTTTATGATACTTTGGGTCAAATGGACCTAAAAGAGTGAATTAGCTTGATCATGACTTGATTCAAGTTTGGTTGAACTCACATATGGACTTGTGATGGAAATATAAATCCAATTGCAAGTGGTTTGGAGTCAAATGAATTTTGGTTCATTAAACAATTTCAGGTCAAAAAGGATGAATATGGGTTTGACTTGGGTTAATTTGATTTTAGCTTGGTGATTGTAGTTTATGTTTATATTTGGGCATGTGATTAAAGGAGTGATCGTTTGAAGAGAAAATCTAAGGGTTTGGATTGATTTGAGAATGATTTGGCTAAATCCAAGAAATTAGCTTAAAAGATATAAATTGGGTTTGGATTTGAGTTTTGAATTTATATTGATTTGATTTGATTTTGGCCATTTAAATTTATATTTCATTTATATTTGTGAAGATAAATGAGAATATAAATGATACATGAGAGAATCATGTGAATTAGGAGTGATTATATTGTGAATTCGGCAAAGGTAGGTCAAAAAGTTTCAAAAAGGGTTTTAATTTGGTTTGATTTTTATTCATATGATTTGGATGATTTGGATGCAAATTTCATTAATAGTTGTGAATGCAAATGATGGAATAAGTGATTTATAAAGAAATCACTTGGCTTTGGATTGATTTGAAGGGTTTGGTTAAGCTTATGGATGTGATTCATAAGGCTTGGGAAGGTTTTGGATTTGGAATTGATCATGGGTTTCAATCATCTAGAATTGGAGTTAGATTTGGAATTGATTTTGGATTTGAATCATTTGGGATTGGAATTAAATTTGGAGTTGATTTTGGATTTGAAAAACTCAATTAAGTTGGGATTGATTTAAGATTTGAGAAAATCAATTGAGTTGGAATCAATTTGAGATTTAATTTGGATTGGTTTGAAGGAATGTAAATGGGCTGGATTTGAGAAATAGGGTAAGTGGTTGCCTTGAATCCCTAATGCATAGCTTAATCCTATGATAAACTCTTCTAAGTATCTAGGATTAGGTTAAGTGTTCACCTAATCACTAGAAGTATCTCAAGACTAAGGAACTCTTAATGTCTAGAGGAGTCCTATGCCTAAGATGTAGAAGTTGAGAGCTCACTCCAAAAGTGATGTCAACAGCTGGGTTCCTTAGTTCAATATGGAAGTAAGCTTCTATAGTTAATTGCATCTAAGAAAATTAGAATTTTTTAAGAGTACTCTCAATTAAAGTAATCAATGAATATCTCCAAATATTTTAAGGCTAGACTATCAAAGAATTAATTGTTATTAGAAATCAAATGAGATTATTCAAATAGAAAGACTTCTTCATAGATTCCAAAGGAGAATAAGTAGGAAGAATCCATAATACTAGGCAACCTAGTGAGTTCTTCAATCTACTCTATGCTAAGATTTTATATTTCTAAAAGGGAGACTTTACTTTTATTTAAGTTGGAAGCATATTAGAATGCTAGGGCTTATTGTCCAACAACACAAGATTGTAGAAATACCTAAGAGGAGAGAACTTATACCCATAGCAAAAGAGAAATGAGTCACCTCAGAACTTAAATCTAGAGTGCTCTAGCATAAGCCAAGAGCTCGGCCTAACTCTACTTGGGGAAAATAAGATGTAGCGGTTCACCTCTATAAGAAAGAATGAACACATCCCGACTCTCTTGAACTTACAACTATCTGGAGTGGCTGCCAGCTAACACCTCCTATGCTTTAAAACCATGTGGGTCGATGTTATGTAGATGAAAGATAGTTTAGGTCATTATTTAAATAGGAAGAAAGCTAGAATCCTAAACTCACTCCCTAAGAAACTAGATAAAGTTTGATATGCAAATAAGACTTAGACTAATGTTAAAAATTTATAAGTTTTTGGATCATTTTGATGCATTTATTTTGGACCAAGGCTTAGGATAATTATGCATATATGCATGATGAAATTAAGTCATAGGATAAATCAAATAAATGAGATGTTCTCCATAATAAGGGATCCCTCTCAAAGGTCAAGCATATCCCACATTATGCAAGACTGGAGATCCTCTCTATTTAAGAGTGACATAATATGATATGCATATTGTTATAACATATAATCATTTAGCTAAGGGGTTACTAAATCTTTTATTATCTTAATTAAAATCCTAGGCTTTAAAATGAGGTTTCAAGTTATATTAAAATTTAGTTATGAGTTATTTAGTGAGGATAGAAAATTTTATTTTATTCTAAAGAGCCTATCACATCCATGCCACATATCAAATCATCAAACTTTAAGAAACCTAAGAAAAGCATGCCATTTCTATTAGACAAACTAAATGCAATAATCAATAATTTTAATTTTATAAAAGAATAAAAGTCTAGTATGGTCGGGTCCGCCATACACCCCAAAAAAGAAAAAAAGTTAGGTAGCTAAGCTCTACCCTTATACAACCTAGATTATAATTAATTTACAAAAGAAATGCATGTTATAGGGGTTTTCAATTCATGTTCTTCTTTTTCTATTTAGATCTACTTGCTTCAGGCTTCATAGGGCCTCCCAGGTTTTTGCCTTCTAGCCACTGCTCATCATAAACCTTGTAGCACTAATCCTAATCCTATTACAAAAATTACATTTCTTATGAAAAATAAAATCTAACTACACCTGCAAAATAAACATTAACTAAATAGCCATTCATGCCAAGTAATTATATGTCATCCATCTAGACTTAACACCCTACACTTGGGTAGCCAAGCCCAACTGTCCTAATTGAATTATGCTTAGGGGCATAAGCAGCACTTGTAAAAAATAACATTTATATTTATGTATTTTTATAACGGTCCCTTTAGCATAATCCCATGCATAAAATATCATTAGGCTACTAATGACCTAACATCTAGCCTACACATAAATAATCCTAACATCTATTCTAAAATATTACATCATAAAACAAAACACATCACCATAACATACACTAGCCTAAATTAATACTAGGATTGGTGACTTAGTATTCTAATGTGTGTGCTAAGGATTTACTATAGTGTGTCTTAATTAAGGTTTAGAATTATGATTTTCTAAGATTTTGGAATTGTTTAAATTAATTTTTAGGGATGGTTTCACTTTATGTCTCTTAGTAGATTCATTGATTTTACTTTGCATGTTCTCATTTTGTGTAATACTTATTTAACATTTAACTATTATAAAGAAAGGAAAAAAGACTCGGCCCCTTTATCCCTATCCTAAGTTATGTTCTAAAGGTAAGTTCTTATAACTTTGATCCTCTTAGTGAACCACTTGTGAATTTTGTTTTTTTATTAGGCTTAATTTTAGGTTATTTTAAAGAATCATATTCAAACATGAAAGGCATCTTGGGATTAATGAAATTAAGTCACTATCACATGACTAATATTTCACTACTTCCTTTCATTACCAGTAACATTCATATTCTTTCATCTTTAGCCCTCTTAATATACCCATATTTTTGTAGACTTTATGAATGTTAATACATAAATCTGATAAAAATTAGAGATTTTATCTCATAGCTAAGCATATGCAAACATACAATAGAAATTTAAGCAAAAGTGTGTGTCGTTATTAAACTAGGGATGTGAGATTATCTAAGACTTCCTTGGGGTAACTTAAAGCACATGCAATATACCCATATTTTTATAGACTTTATGAATGTTAATACATAAATCTGATAAAAATTAGAGATTTTATCTCATATCTAAGCATATGCAAACATACATTAACAATTTAAGCAAAAGTGTGTACCGTTGTTAAACCGGGGATGTGAGATTATCTAACACTTCCTTGGGGCAACTTAAAGTCTTATATTTTTTAGATGTCCAGGCTATATACTTGTCAATCTAAATACATGTAAACATACACATAAATAGAGAAACAAAATCATGCAAAGGTTATATAAAATCTTTTATTCATGTGGAGTTTAACGACATGAAAATAAAAATTTTATGCTATATTCCAGCACATGTATACATATAAATGAAATTAAGCAAGTATGTGTCAATATTAAACCAGGAAAATGAGATTATCTATGACCTCCTTGGGGCTACTTAAAGTCTCATGTTCTTGGGATGTCTAGACTATATACTTGTTAACCCAAATATATGTAAACATACATATAACACATAAAGATAAAATAATCCATTGCTATCTTTAAGTTAGAACTAAATGAAAACTTCATTAAGTATTTATAAAAAACATTAATTTAAACTTTACACTCTTTGATTCATTATTAACTTATAATTAAAAATAATAATCTGAGATTTATTAGTGATAATAACTACACCATATAATAGCATTTATCCAACTCATGCAATTTAAATGCAATCATATTCTTTTAATTTTTCTTTTTTCAGCATGAATGCATGAAACAAATGGCATGCACATTTATAATAATTGAATAGAAGTAATTAAATGTTAGCATATAACTTGCTCAATTCCATTGAATCTAAGACTATCAAGCTAAGTAAACATCCCTCAACACTAACCAAAGCTTTTGTAGGATTTAATTTTTAATGTTTAAGTTGTTAAAACTTAAAGAGGAGAAATGATACTTAGGATTCATCTCCTCCAATGTTGGTTATTTAGCATGTTTAAAGAAGGAAGTTAAATGGGTTTTATGAATTGATTAGGTTCAAGACATTAATCACATCAACTTAATTACCCTTCTCCAAGCTTCTTTAATTTAATTAACTATTTGATCATGAGCCTTTAATGATATGCTTTGGGAGAATAAAATCCGCAATGCACCTAAAGTAGTCTAATACAATTAGGCTCATGCTTAGGAGTTAAATAAATTAAAGGAGAAAAATATCTAAGTTGAATACTCTTATGACTTCCCTACACCAATGAGATAATCATAATTTTTTTAATGATTTTATATTATTAAACACATAAAGGGATTAATGGGTTATATTTGAGTTATCTAAATCAATTTTAATTTTATCATTGATTTTTCTTATTTATTTATTAATTATGAAATATATTAATTAACCCATTTAAAGAAGTATACTTGGAAAATAATTAAAAAAGGGTCCTATTTATTTCTCTCATCATACCCAATATTCACATTGATTACTTAACACTAATTTTTAAATTTTAACTATTCACCAATTTTGATAATTATTTAATTAATTAAAGAGGGTAATTAGGGTTAAAATTATAAAAAAATTTAAACCACATGATAAATAATTCCAAGAAAATTATGGGAGACAGAGGACATCCCATAGAATCATCCCACCAAAATTAGAATTAATTAACCAAGTAATTTTGTATTAATTAAGATAATTAGTCTGAGCTTTAAACCTTAATTAAGCATTGTTCATTAGGTGCTAATTAGAGATTTTATTTTTATTAAATTCTCCTTTGTTTAAGCTTTTTAGAATTAGTTTATTTGCATTTTCTAGATTTTTTATACATTTAGTTATGATGTTTTGAAGTTCTGGCCATTTAATTACATTTTTAAGCCTTAATTAATCCTTTAAACCGTTGGTGCCACGCAGATGTTGATGCGACAGTACTTTCCATGTGGTATCATGGTATTAGCTACATAAATCATTCGACACGATAGTTGACTTAGAAACAATGGATGTGGTTTTGTCTCAACCGTCTCATCTCGGATGGGACGGTTAAGATTAATCCTATGATTTTGAAAGGATTAAATCAAGATTTTTAATGTAATTAATCACAGTTATCCAACCCACATGGAATGGATGGCTGATTATTCATCATCCCATGAGCCAAAGAAGATGGACAACATCCACCTTCTACCACTCGATCCGAGCTCACCGGAGCTCATTCAACTATAGAATCGACTCCAAAATGACCAAGGAATAAATCTAAGAGAACTTATAGTGGGGATCGCATGAAAACATGGTTTACTTCAAAAAATACCAACACCTAGAGGCCAATACTATGATTACCATATTTTTACCTTGTCAGAGCTATAGACTGGTGGTCCACTGATAGAGGTAGATTCATCTTTAAGAGATGAAGGCCAGTTGAGAAGATCTCGAGCTACCTCCCCAATGATTGATCTATGGACCTAAACCTTAAAGCTCATCGAAGTTGGTCTAGGGACGTCTTTTAGTGGCTGAATCACTCGAGAAACTATTCATTTTGACTCGCCAGACTGAAGTGAAGGTGTGGGAAAATTTAATTTTGGTTTGATGTAGGTTTGAGGAGTTTGGATAGATGGAGCTCTTGAGTTTGATCGGGAGCTGGTCTTACCGGTGGTGGAGTGCACAAGAAGCTCGAAAGAAGTATGGGGATGTGTGGAATGCACTAGGGAAGCTCTCTATTGAATTTGAATTGATGGAGAGGAGTATACTCTTCTCCCCAGCTGAACCAAGGTCTTAGATTAGTTCAGCTTTTGATAGCCGTCCGGCCAGAGTAGGTGTACAGAGGTGGTAGGGGACTGTTGAGGTGGATGCGTATGAGAGGATGAGGGAGTGTAATGAGCTGCCATGAGGTGTACACTCCTCCTTAAGTAGACCAAAGGTTTCCCATGAGTGAATTCACCCTCTCTTAGCCAAAGGATAAATCCAGTAGCCTTGGGTTAGGTTGTGTCAGTGGTCCTTGTCCAAGAAAGGCCAAATGTGGCTGCCAAGAGATGGGGAGTTGGAGAACCCTTTTAAATGGAGATTTTATCCCATTTGGAGGGATTGGTTCAATGGGTTTGACCCATATTGAGTTCACCATGGGTTGGGCCCTCTTAGGCAGCCATGGTGACCTAAGAATGAGTCATGCCAAGCTTGGTTGCATTTGGGATTGGTTTGGTTGGGTTTGGCTCAATTTGACCCATGTAAGTTAAAGGGGTCATATTGGGATAAGTTGACCAATTTGACCAAATCTAGTCAAAATGAGGGTTTGTGTAAGTTTAACTAATCCTTTGGAATGAGTGAGTGCAATTGATTTGATTCAATTTAGGTTATATTTGGATTTGGTTCTTATGATTTAATTTGGGTCAAATGGGTCATGTTGACCAATTTGACCAAATTGGCCAAATTAGCTTGAGCATAGGTTAAGCCTATGTCCAATTGGTTATTTGTAATTGATTAGAAGAGTTTATTTGAATAGATTTGAATTATGGAGTGAAGGGTCAGGCTAGGTATGCCAATTGGGTTAGCTTAACCAAATTGGGTTCAATTGAAGGTTGCATATGTTTAATATTATATTGGTAATTGGTTAAAAGCATTAGTTTCAACCAATTTGGTCTATGAATTGATTTGGTTCAATTTGACCCATTGGGTTAAATTGAGTCAACTTGGGTCAAAGGGTCAAATTGGCTTGATTAGGTTCAATTGATTATAATGGAGTATTCAATAATGGCCTACAACCATCAATGAAGGGATTTGATGGATTGGTTTTGTCCAATGGGAGTTTGATCAGAGTTTGGCTTAATTACCCCTTTTGGGTCACTTTGGGTCAAGTGGCTTAGTCAAGTCAACTTGGACCAATTGGAGTTTTGAATGGTTGGGATGTGTTCAATGATGAATTTGAGGTTGATTAGTGGCTTTGATTGTAATTGATTTGGGCTTGATTAGGATTTAGCTCAGTTGAACCTTTTAGGTCAAATGGGCTAACTTGGGTTGATCAAATTCACTTGGTTCAAGGAACTTGATTGCAAATATTGGAGTAGTTTGAAATGACCTACTGTATAATTGGATTGATTGAGAAAATCAAATTGACTTTAGTTTCCTTAAATGGGTTTGAATTGAGTTATAAGATTGTGGTGGGTTAACTCGGGTTAAGGACCAAGTTGATTTGGCTTGGAGCTTGAATTGGAGAACCAAATTTAATTAAGATTAACTAAATCAATTTAAGTTATTTTAGCTCCAACCACATGAGCTTAAGTTTGGATGAGTGGATGGGCAAGAGTCTTGGTTTAGGTCTTGGGGTAGGTGAAACCTACTTGTCTTAAGGTAAACTCTAGGCTTAGGGTTATGCCTTATAAGTTTCTAGGTCTAACTTTAGTGTCCTAGTACTAAGAAAGTCTAAGTGTATAGAAGGATCATATACTTAAGATGGGAGGGATCAATCGTTACTCTAAAGGTGAGTTCAACGGGCCTAAACCACCCCATTTTATCAATTGACATGGGGAGGAAGGTATACACCTCCTCCTTTATTCAAACCAAGTACACACCATCACCAAAGCATCCTCCTCAGTCCTAAAACTTCCTTTGAGATCCTCGTGCACTCATCCTCCTATGAGACTAGCTCCACTTTAAATCCGAGCATTCTCTCCATCCAACTTCACATAAACTTCACCAAACCCAAAATTAAACTCACCCACACCTACTCGATTCGAGCATCACAATGCACTTTAAGACCAACTCCAACGAGCTTTATGGTGGCATTTGGTCTAGAGGATAGTTGGCAGGGAGGCAGCTTGAGACTTCTTCAACAAGGCTTTGCGTCTTCAGTGAGAAGCTACCTCAAATGTTTGACCATTGGTCTATAGCTCCATCAAGGTAAATATCGGTGAACTTTAAAAAATTGTAGGATCCTTGATCTTTTGTGAAAGAAATTATGGTTTGATATGAATCTAACCATAGGATCCACATAGAATCATCCCCTGGCCGATTTGCATCCAATTTTACCATCAATCAAGCATCAGTGAGCTCAGATCGAGCGACGAAAGATGAATAGTGGGTTGATGACAGATGATCCGCCATTCTTTCTATGTGCTTAGAATGGATGGTCATGATTAATTGCATTAAAAATTTTAATTTATTTTCTTTTAATCTGCAAGATTAATCTTGGCCATTCAATCTAAGATCAAATGACTAAGATGAAAGTGCATTTATTGTTGTAGAGTCAGCAACCTTGCAGGATGAGTTAAGTAGCCAATCATACAGCGCCACACAGAAATTGTTATCGTGTTAGTGCTTACGCGACACTAACTATGTAAATATATTAACTAAAATTTAAAATGTGTTTAAATTAGCTAAATTTCTAAAAATCATAAATAATTATAAAAAAATTAGAAAATATAAATAAACCCATTCTAGAAAGCTTAGATAAAGGAGAATCTATAAATAAAAAAAAAATCTTAATTTTTGTTAAGTGACTAGTGATTAATTAAAGCTTGAAATTTTAATTAATTAAATTAATTAAGTCTTAATTACTTGTTTATTTGACTTGAAATTTGGCATGATTGTTCATTGGGATGACCTCTATCTCCCTTAATTTTCTCAAGTTAATTTTTCAAGTAATCTTTGAGATTTAAATTTTCAAATCATAATTATTTATTATGTGCATTTAATAATTATATAAAATCATAAAAAATTATGAAATTAATTATGAAAACCTAATTATTCATTAAAATAGTAAGGGTGGCCAGCGAACCTAATTAGGACCTTTGGCTCTAACTATTTCTCAAAATCACCCTAAAGGGCTTTTAGTTGATTAATTAAATCATTAATTAACCTAGAGCTTAGAAAAATCATAATAATTAGTATAGAACATTAAAAATTTTGACCAAACCCTCTTTGTGAAAGGGGTTTTCAATGAAATCAAAATTCTTAGTTGGTTTACAGTATATTAAGTGTAATTAATGATTTTGAGTTTTGCTTATGCATTTAATTAATACCTAATTATAAACCTAATTGCATTAAGATTTTTAGGACATGTTTATTTCATATTTATGCATCTTCAATAATTTTCTCATAATTGTTTGGCTTTTACTTAAGGCTTAATTAAATTTATGGGCTCTTTTGGGGCTTAATTGATTTAAGAATTAATTAATCATAACTAATTCATAAAACTTACTAAAAATTGCTTAATTAATAGAGGTGAGTCAACGAATAATTTTAATGATTTTCTCTCCTCCTCAGGACTAAATAACTCAAATTTTAAAAATTAAACCTTAATGAATTTGATTATGCTTAAGGGTGCTCATCTTAATATGAATGTGCATAAGAATTAGTGAATCCAAATAAGTTGTTTGATAATGTTTAATTGCTTTGCTTTAATTATTCAAAAGCTTAAGTTTCATAAGCTCATGCATTTATATTTTTAAAAAATTAAATGAAAATATTGCATTTAATTGCTTGACTTTGAATTAAATAGTGTGGTTATTATCACTAATAAATTTTAAATTATTTTCTTAATCAATTAAAAGATATTTGTTAATTTAAGTATAAATCAATATAGATAGTTAATATTTAATTTAATTCTTATATGTATGAACTACAATATTGAAAGATATATAGTCTAGAAACCTAGGTGCGCGAGTCTTTAAGTAGTCCCAAGTAGTACCTCACTTTTCTGATCTAACAAAGGTACGTGCCTTAAAATTTATAGTGAACTACATATTTAGGATAAATTGTTTTCACTTATACATTAAAATAATAGTAAAACTTCCAAAATTATATTATATATACTTGTATAATATATTTAGGATAAATTGAATCCTCACTCATACATTATATTTCACATGTTAATTAATAGAAATTATATGCATCAATTTATTCATGCATCAAGTAAAGAGTAATCAAAGGAGAGAGAGAGAGAGATATATATATATATATATATATATATATATATATATATATATATATATATATATATATATATATATATATATATATATATATATATATAGAAAATTTAAAGTAAAAAAACTATTGAATTAATCTTGCTTTGCCTTTATTAATTTTATGATGCCTTTCATATTTAGATAAAACTTCTTAAGTCAATTCCAAACATATAATTTAATAAAAGTTTATAACATTTCATTAATATGATTAAAAAAATCTTAAAATTTATTTCTTAGATTCAACCCAAGGTTAGGGATAAAGGGGAATCTTATTCCACCATTCTATCTTTATAATCCTAAATCAAAGATGAAACCCAAAATAAAACCAAAAGTCTAAACTGAAATCCATTTCAAACAATTAATCACATAAATTTTAACCATCCCAAATAAAAAACTTAAACATTTATCATTAGATAACTCTAAACACTAAAACCTAATCATGGCAAACCATACTAAGCCTAACACACACACATTAGAATATTAAGTCACCGATCCTAGCCATAGGTTAGGCCGTTGCTTGTTGTAAACATGTGGCATTTTATTTTTGATGTAATTTTTTTTAGAATGGATGTTGGGATTGATTATGCATAGTCTAGATGTTAAGACGACATTAGACTAATAATGTTTTCTATAGAGAATTATTCTTAAGGGAACACTGTAATACTAAAATAATAAATACTTTTTTGCTTGTAGGTGCTACTTAAGTACTTAAGCATAGTCCATTAGAACATGTAGGCTTGGTGACCAAGGTAGGGTGCTAAGCCCAAATGTATGAAATATATATAACTGTTTGGTTTGAATGTGTGTTATGCTAATCTTTATTTTGTAGGTGTAGTTAGATTTAATTTTTATAAAATATAATTTTGGTAATAGGATTAGGATTAGAGCTATAGGATTTAGGATGAGCAACTGTTAAAAGGCTCAGACTTGAGAAGCCTTGTGATGCCTGGAGTGCTCAAATCCACAAAGTAAAGTGAAGAAAATATTTGAAGGCCCTCATAGCTTTATTTTCATTTTGAAATTAATAGTAATCCTGGTTGTATAATGGTTGAGCTCAATTACCCAATTTCTTTTCTTTTTTTAAGGTGTATGATGGTACCTAGCTGCACCAGCCTTTTATTCTTTTAATCGATAATATTTGTTTGATTATTTACTTTGATTATGCAATAGAAATGGCATGATTTTCATTGGTTTATTAAAATTTGATTACTTGTTGTATAGCCTGGATGCGGTAGGCTCTTAGAAAATTAAATTGTCTACTCAAATTAATCAACTTAAACTAAATTTTTATAAACTCATAATCTCATCTCAAAGCATAGGATTTTATTCAAGAAAAATAAAAAATTTAACAACCCTTTACCTATATGATTGTATGTTCAAACATCATGCATGCATATTATTCTTTTCTTAAAAATAAAGAGATCTCCATTCTTACGTGATAAGAGACAAGACTTGACCACTGAGAGCAATTTTCTATTGTGGAGAAAACCCATTCTTCTTGATTTAGCCCATCACCCAATTTCATTATGCATTTAGACATAAAATATTTCAAGGCTAAATCCAAAATGATGAGTCTAAAATAAAATAAAATATCTATAAATTTTATTGCATTAGTTTAAGTCATAATTTGTACAGCAATCATGATCTAGTCTCTTAGAAAGTGAGTTTTGGGCTCTAGATTCTTTCTTAATAAATAAGAACTTAGCTATCTTTCATTTTTCATATGATCAACCCACATGATTTTGAATCATCTAGATGTTAGCTGGTAGTCACTCTAGGCAGTTGTAAGTCCGAAAGAGTTAGGATTGATTTATTCTCTTTAGTCGAGGTGAGCCAATATATCCCACTTTCTTGAGCAGATTTAGGTGGAGCTCCTAGTTTATGCTATAGCATTCTAGATATAAGTTTAGATGCTACTTGTTTCTCTTTTGCTACAAGAATAACTCCTCACCTCTTAGGCATCTAGATAATCTTGTGCTGTTGAAATCTAAGTTTTAGCATTTTAATAAAATTTTAACTCAAATAAATATAACTTCTTCCCTTCAAAAATATAAAACCTCATGTTGACCTCACTTTTGGAGTGAAAATTAGCCTTTCTCATCTTTAACTTAGGAACCTTCTAGACACCTGAATTTTCTTAGTGTTGAGACACTTCTAGTGATTAAAGGAACACTAAACTTAAGCTTAGAGACTTAGTAAACATAACCCTAAGCAAAAAGTTTTCCTTAAGACAAATAGGTTCTACCTATCTTATGGCATAAACCAAAACTCATGCCTATCCACTCATCCAAGCCTAAACTCATGTAAATGAAACACAACAGACCTCAAACCTATTCAATTAATCTTAATTAAAATTGGTTTTCCAATCCAAGCTCCAAGCCAAATTAACTTGGACCTTAACCCAAGTTACCACATTTGACCTAAAGAGTTTAAATGACCCAAAACCTAATTAAGCCCAAATAAAATGTGATCAAAGCCACTAATTAACTCTAAATCCATCATTGAACCCCTTTCAACACTTAATAGACACCAACTCAACCCAATTCAACCCAGTCAACCCAATTGGTTCACTTGACCGAATGAGACATAAATGACCAATTTCATTCAAACTCTAATCCAACCCAAATTAGATTAAATTAATGCACTCAATCCCCTCCATAATGATTGTTGATCCTCTTTGATTACCCAATCGCAATCAATTGGGTCAAGTCAAGCCAATTTGACCACTTAATCCAAGTTTACCCAATTGACCTAAACAGCCAAATTGGGCCAAATCTCATTTCAATCCAAAATTATTGCAACCAATGCTTCTAATCAATCATAAATTGATTATTGAACACCCTACCTACAATCATCAATTGAAGCCAATTTGACTAAGCCAACCTAATTGACCTACTTAGCCAAAATTAACCTAAAAGGTCCAATTGAACCAAATCATTCCCTAATCCAAATCAATTCAAACCAACACCTACAATAATTCCCAAATAATCAATTGAACATAAACCTAAGACATGCAAAAACCAATTTGGTCAAATTGGTCAACATGACCCATTTGACCCAAATTGAATCATATGAGCCAAATTCAAATCCAACTCAAATTGAATCAAATAAATTGCACCAATGCATTCCAAATGACTAATTGAACTCACCAAAACCATTAGTTTGATTCAATTTGGTCAACTTAACCCAATTGAATTCATTTGACTCATATGAGACAAATTGAGCCAAACCTAAACAAACTAAGCCCAAACCTAACCAAACTTGGCATCACTCATCATTGGGTCACCATGGGCCTGCCTAAGTGAACCCAGCCCATGGTGAACCCAGTTTGTGTCAAACCCATTGAACCAAGCCCTTCAAATGGGACAAATTCTCCATTTAGATGGGTTCTCTAACTCCCCCACCCCACCATGTGTTCTTCTTGGACAGAGGACACTTAACCCTAATGTCTGAGGTTGTTAGGTTCAACCTTTGGCCATGAGAGGGTGAGTTCACCCATGATAACCCATTGGTCCACCTAAGGAAGGCTATACACCCCATGCCAGACCATTACACTCCCTCAACCTCTCACCCTCAATCACCTTAGTAGTCCCCTGTCACGTTTGGCCACCTACCTCGGCCGAACAACTACTAAAGGCTGGACCAATCTCAGCCCTTGGTCCAGCTAGGGAGGAGAGCGTACTCCTCCCCATGGATTCAAACTCAACCCATGCCTTCCTTAGAGCATTCCTCATAGTCCCATACCCTTTTCCCTAGCTCCTCATTTGCTCCACTGCCGGTGAGACCAGTCCCCGATCAAACTCGAAAACTCCATTCATCCAAGCTTCCAAAATCTCCACCAAATCCAAATTAACTCTTTCTACACCTTCACCTGCCTCCGGTGAACCAAAATGAATCATTCCCTGAGCCATTCAAGCACTGGAAGACGTCCCTAGACCAACTCTGTCGAGCTTTGCAGTGGTGTTTAGTCCACAAAGCAATCAACAGAGAGGCAGATCGTGATCTTCTCAATAGGGATTTATCTCATCAAGATGAAGCTAGCTCTATCGATGGACCACCAGTATATACCTCTAATAAGAGAAAGTTTTGGCAATCGAGTTTTGCCCTCTAGGTGTTGGTCCTTTTTAAAGTGAACTGTGATTTCATACCATTTCCACCGTAAGATCCCCTTTGCTTTTTTTTCTCTAATCATTTTGGAGTCGATTTTGTCATCGAAAGAGCTCTGGTGAGCTCAAATCATGCGGTGGAAAGTGGACAATGTTCATCTTCCGATGCTCGTGGGAGAATGGATCATCAATCGTCTGATCCATGTGATTATAATGGACAACCTTGATTAATCATGCTATTATTTCTGATTTAATCTTTTTGAATTCACGAGAATAAAAAGCTATGATCGAGATCGATGGCGGAACTCATCGCCCACCATCGTTGAGTCAACTGCCACGTCGGACAATTTAAATAACCAATATCATGATGCCATATGGAAAGTATTGACGCATCAACATTCACATGGTGCTAATGGTTTAAAAGGATAATTATGCTATAAAAATGTAATTAATTGGCCAAAACTTCAAAAAAATCATTACTAATTATAGAAAAATCTAAGAAATGCAAACAAACCTATTTTAGAAAGGTTAAACAAAGGAGAATTTTAAAAAAAATCCCTGATTTATGCCTAGTGAATAGTGCTTAATTATGGTTTGAATTTTAAGCTAATTTTATTGATTAAGGCTTAATTAATTAGCTAATTAATTTTAAATTTGGTGGGATGATTCTATGGGATGTTCTGTGCCTCCCATAATTTTCTTGGAATTATTGGCGATGTAATTTAAAGAAAGTAGAATTTTAATCCTAATTGCCCTAATTAATTAATTTAATATATATTACAATTGTTAAATAGTTAAAATTAAATAATTTGTGTAATTAATCATTGTGAACAGTGGGAATAGTGAGGAGAAATAATTAGGGCTATCTTTCTTAATTATTTTTTAAAAATGTATTTCCTTAGGAGGGTTAATTAGCACATATAATAATTAGGGATTAATTAGGAAAAATTAATGAGATAGAAATCAAACTAAATTAATGATTGGTCCATATAATTCAAATATAATTCATTACTTTCTCTTTATGTATTTAATAATATAAAGTTGTTAAGGAAATTATGGTTGACCCATTGGTGCAGAAAAATCAAAAGAGTGCTTAACTTAGATTATTTCCTTCTTTAATCTAATTAACTTTTAAGCATGAGCCTAATTGCATTAGATTTCTTTAGGTGCATTGAAAATTTTAATTTCCTAAAGCATATCATTGGAGGCTCATGATTAGTAAGTAAATTAAAGCTTAGGAGAAAGTAATCAATGTGCTTAATGGTTTAAACTTAATCAAGTCATAAAAATCTATTTAATTGCTTTTCTTAAATATGTCAAATCACTAACATGGGATGGGGTAAATATTAAGTATCATTTCTCCTCTTTAGGTCTTAATGATTCAAATGCCAAAATCAAATTTCATAAAAACTTTGGTTAGTCTTAAGAAATATTTATTTGGCTTGATTGTCCTTAGGACTTAACGTAATTGAATATGTTATGTGGCAATGTTTAATTACCTCTTTTCAAGCATCATAAATGTGCATGTCATTTGTGTCATATATTCATGTTTTCAAAAAGAATCAAAAGAATATGGTTACATCTAAGTTCCACATGTTGGATAAATATTATTATATAATATGGTTACTACCACTAATAAATTCTAAATTATTTTCAAAACTATAAGCTAATGATATAAATTTTAAATAAATTTTGGTTATAAATGTTCAAAAAAATTTACAATTACATTTAATTTAAACATGGTAAAGGATTGTTATATTTTTTATGATTCATGTGTATGTTTACATATGTTTAGAGTTAGCAAGTATATAGCCTAGACATCCCGAAACATGAAGCTTTAAGTAACCCCAAGGAGGTCTTAGATAATCTCACTTCCCTAATTTAATAATGGCACGTACTTGCTTAATTTCATTCATGTGTATGCAAGTGCTAGAATTTGGGATAGAACTTTGTTTTACATGAACAAAGGATTTGCTATTATATATATTTGTATGATTTTCATTCCCATGCTTGTGTATATGTTTACAAGTATTTAAGTTAGCAGGTATATAGTCTGGACATCCAGGGAATACGAGGCTTTAAATAGCCCCAAGAAAGTCATAGATAATCTCACTTCCTTGGTTTAACAATGGCACATACTTAAATCTCTTATACATGTGTATATATATGCTTAACTAAGGAATGAAATCTTTCTTTTCTACCAAAATGCATGCATTAATGATAATTCAAGTGTGCCAAAATAAAAATATATATAAATTTCATGTATATATATGTGTATTAAATCAAATACCATGAATAATAAAAATGAAGAAATGTGTATACTATTGATGATGGAAAGAAGTGGTGGAATGTTATCTATATAATGGTGATTTGGTTTTATTAATCCTAAGATTCCGTTCATGTTTGAGCAAGATCCCTTAAGACTAACCCAAACTTAGGTTTAAGAAAAAAATATATTTAATAAATAATTCACTAAAGAAACCAAAGTCATAATAATATACCATTAAAAAATAACTCAAGATAGGGATGAAGGGGGTCAACCTCCCATTTCTTCTCTTAATAATAATTAGATAATCAAGTAGGCATCAAATGAAATAAAATAAAATTGTAAATTAAAATTAATCAATTCATTCAAAGATTTGAAGTGGAACCTCCCCTAATATTTAACTTAAACATCCCAAACTGTAGATAATTATACTTCTAAAGCCTAGCTAAGACATACCACACTAAACCTTAGCACACACAATAGAATACTAAGTCACCAATTCTAGCTTTTAGGTTAGGACGGTGTATGTTGTGCTGTTATGTTTTATTTTATGATGTAATATTTTAGATTAGATGTTAGGGTTATTTATGCATAGACTGGATGTTAGGTCGTTAATAGCCTAATGATGTTCTAAGCAAAAGATTATCCTAAAAGGGTTGTTGTAATAATAAGTAAATATAAATATTCTTGACTATAGGTTGCTTATGCCCCTAAGCATAATCCAGTTTGGACAAGTGGGATTGGTTACCCAAGTGTAGGGTGCCAAGTCCAAACATGTGAAGTATAATTGCTTAGCTTGTATGTTTGTTTAGCTAATGTCTATTTTACAGGTGTAGTTAGATTTCTTTTTTTCTTAAATATGTAATTTTTATAATAGGACTAGGAGTAATGCTATGGGATTTAGGATGAGCACTAGTGTTGACCTCACTTTTGGAGTGAGGATTCAATCTCCTCTTCTTAGATTTAGGAGTCTTCTAGGCACTAGATTCTCCTTAGTCATAAGACACTCCAAGCAATTAGGTGAACACTTAACCTAAGCCTAGAGACTTAGAAGAGTTAATCATAGGATTAGGCTATGCCTTAGGACCTAAAGAGATTTACCTACCCTATAGCCTAAACCCAACCCATGCTCGCCCCTTTGACCTAAACCAAAACTCAAATTTAACTCTCCAATCAACCAATGCCAAATATAAAATCAACCAAACCAAATCAAATATGAAATCAAATCAACTCTTTCTAAGCATCCTATGGACTTAACCAAATTCAATTTTTTTTCAAAGATCAATTCAACCCTTAAATCAACTTACCAAAATCTATAATAAAATCCAAACTCCTAATTTAAATAAATCAAACCAAATCAAATATCAAATCAAATCAACCCTTCCTAAGCCCATAACTTGATCCTATGGACTTAGCCAAATTCAATTGATTTTCTCAAAGATCAAGTCAACCCTTCTATCAACTTACCAAAATTCAAACTCCTAATCCAAATCAACCAAATACCTAAACCAAATATCAAATCAAATAAACCCTTCTTAAGCCCATAATTCAATCCCATGGACTTAGACAAATCCCCTTCAATTCGAATTAATGTCAATTAATTTTCTCATAAATTAATTATTTCTTCAATTATATTCTCAAATATAAATGAAACCTACATTCAAATAATCAAGCCAAATATCAAATCAAATCAACCCTTCCTAAACTATATAAATCAATCCCATGGACTTAGCCAAAACTTCATTCAAATCAAATCAAACTCAATTAATTTTCTCATGAATCAATTACTTCTTCAATCATTATCTGAAATATGAATGAAATCTACAATCATCAAGCCAAAACCAATTCAATCAAATCAAACCTAACCTAACCCATTTGACTTGAAATATTCAAAACCCATTTGAACCCAAATTAATTGCAATCAAAGCTATATATCAATCCTAAATCCATATATAAATCCAACTAAACTCAATTCATCCCAAAATTGACCCAACTAAAACCAATTGGTCCACTTGACCCAAAGTGACCAATTTGACCTATTTCAACCAAATTTCAATCCTATCTAAATTGGATTGAACCAAGCCAACCAAATTCTCCTATAGTGATTGTTGATCACCCGTGATTGATCAATTGTCATCAATTTGGTCAAACCAAGTCAACTTGGTCATTTGACCAAGTCAACACTCGTAACCTACATAAACTAAACTAGCCAAATCATAACTCAAGCTAGATTAATTGAAACTATTGATTCACACCAACCTATGATCAATGATTGAACATGACTTGACCATCAATTGAGCCAAACCTAACCCAATTGGCCTTTTAACCCAAGTTGACCCAATTTGACCTAAAAGACCAAATTGGGCCAAATCATGTTATAACCTAAATTGATTGCAACTAATGGCTCAAGTTCATTTAAAATTGATTGTTGAACTTGACCAAAGCCACAATTGAACCCAATTTCACCAATTGGTCAACCTAACCCATTTAACCTAAATTGACCTAAATGGTCAAATTGGCCTAAATCCAAATCAAATATAAATTAATTCAAACCAAAGCCTACAATCATCTTCAATTAACAAATTGAACATGAATCAACCCATAACCCAAGCCAATATGGCCAATTTGGTCAAATTGGTTAACTTGACCCATTTGACCTACATGAATCCAAATGAGCTACAATCAAATCCAAGCCAAATTGACTCAAACCAATTGAACCAAAACATCCCAAATACTTACTTGAACATGACTCAAGTTTGGTTTGATCCAATTTGATCAATTAGTCAGTCTAACCCAACCTAACCCAATTTGACTTATAAGGGTCAAATTGAGCCAAACCCACTTACACTAAGCCAATACCTTATGGGACCTGACCCAACCCATCATAAACTAACCTTCGGTCAACCCAAATTGGGTCCAATCTAAGGTCTTTCCATTGGATTTTTTTCCCCACATGGGATCAAACCCATAAATAAGTCAATTCTCTTTTGGCGCCTTCCCTTACCCAAATGGAGACTACACCTGCCAGCCCAACCCAAGTGGGCTAGGTTAGACCATGGGAGGTGAGTTAACTCACTTGCCCCCCACCCCCACACACACACACTAGTCAAACCATTGGACCCAAAGAAGAGGGCTTCCACCTAGAGCCACCAACCAAGCATCCCACCAGCCAAACTGAGCCACGTGGAGTTGACACATCCACTCTGATGCTCGGATGGCGGCTGACTAGCCAAATCGGTGAGATGATTATGTTCGTCTGATCCAATGGAGGGGGGATGTACCTCAATTTGATCCAAATTGACACCATTCACACTCAGAGAGCTCTTAAATGTCATTTTGAAATCCCTAAAGCTCTCCCTAAGCCTCCCAAGCTTCCCCATTGCCAGAAAACTCCAAACCTAAATAGGGAAACCTCATTTCTGACCTAAATCCCTTAAACCTCTTGCAAATTCAAATTAACGTTACACACACCTTCCCAAGACTCCATCGAGTAAGAATAAATCGCCTCTCGAGCTCCCTAACCATCGGCAGTAGGAGTTCGATCAACATCCACTTGCATTTTGTCAGTTTATGGCCCTCCGAGCGAACGATAAGGAATCCTCTTACATGTTGATCAATAGGGCTTCGTCTCCACTGGGAAAAGCTTCCTCAATCAATTGTACCATCGATCTTGAGCTTCGATGATGTAATTACATGAAACTAAGCTTTGAGTGAAAAATGTTTGGGCCTTTCTGAAGAAAAGTTGTATGTAATGCAAATCCAACCAATAGATCCCTTTGGATCTACCCCGTGATGGTGTGGGTTGAATCCTGACTTGATCTTAGCTTGGGTGAGCTCAAATTGAGTGATGAAAGATGGACAGTGTTCATCTCTTATCTCTCAGAAGATGATGGATCATACATTGTCCATTCTGCATAATTGGAATGGACATTCATGATTATTCGCTATATTAAATCTATTTTAATCCCTTAAGAACCGTGGCTTTGATCTACACCATATGATCTTAAATCGGATGGTAGAGATGAAAGCACATCCCTCACCAGCCACGTAGGCATAGAGTGGGACACTAATAAGTGACCAATCTCATGGCGCCACGTGGAAAGCACAACACGTCAGCGGTCCACGTGGCACCGATGGGATTAGGCTTAAGTTAGGCTTAATTACTTGATTTATGTCTAAAACTTCAAAAATTCATAGAAAATTGTAGAAAAATCAAAAATTATAAAATAATTACTCATTTTAAAGGGAAAATAGAGAAGATTTATTTAAAATTATTTATAACTGTGTTTGAATAGTAATTATGGATTAATTGTATTTTAATTATAAATTTAATTAGCTTAATTACCCCTTAATTATTTGAGTAATTAATCCCAAACTTTATGTGTTAGTTTAGTGGGATGACCACTGCCTTACATAATTTTCTTAGGATTTATTGCTTGGTTAATTAGGGGAATTGACTATTTAGGCCCTAATCACTCTCTTAATTAATTAACCTCATAAATAGTAAAAATTAATTAATTAAGTGCACTAATCATCATTGAGCAGTGAATGGGCAAGGGCAATGGGGTTAGGACCTCCTTCCCATCCTCTTTTCCTAAGTCCATTTCTCTTTAAAAGAGATTTAATTAAAATGGCATAAATTAATAGATTAATTAATTAATTAGGTGGCCTAATTAATCAAATCAAAATCATAATCACATCAAATAATTAACAATGGAATTAAGGGTTCCTCTTATGTGTTTAATAACATAAAAATCCTTAAGGAAATTATGATTAGCCCATAAGTGTGGGAAAAATCATAAAAGTACTTAATTAGGATTCTTTAATTTAATTAACTCTTAATTATGAGTCATTCGCATTAATTTCTTCTAGAAGCATTGCAATTTTATTTCCTCACGTGTTCATATCATTTGTGATTCATAATTAAGTAGTTAATCAAATTAAAGAAGTATAGGTAAGAGTGATTAATTGATTTAATTAAAGATCCAACTTAATTTATTTATAAAATTCACTTAATTACCTTTTCTTAAACCAATTAAGTGTGCCAACATGGGAATGGGATTAAATCAACAAGTAATTTTTCTCCTCTTTAAAATTAGTCAAAATCCCAAATCATAAATCAATAATGAACTTTGGTTTTCTTTAAACAATTTTATTTGATATGCTTATCCTTAGGGATTAGTGTAATTGAATGAAATCATGAGATTATGTTTAGTCATTTCTTTCCAAGTACATTAAATGTTGAATGCCATTGATTTTATGCACTCATGCTTTCAAATTTCAAATAAATCAAATGAATTTCCTTTATGTAAGCTTGCATGTATTGAATTAACTTAAATATATGTGTGGCTATTATCATTAATAAATTTAAAACTATTTTGCAAAGCTTATAAATTAATTATAATACTTAGAGTGTTGATAGTTATGAATATACATAGGATTTGCATGTGTTTATAGCTTAAGCATATTAAATGAAGTTCTCTTTCTTACATATATAGAGTTAAATAAGTTTGAACAATAATGAGTATATAGTCTAGACATCCTGGGAATACGAGATTTTAGCTAGCCTCAAGGATGTCATTTGAATACCTCACTTCCCTGGTTTAACAATGACACATACTTGTTTAGTTTCATTATTATGTATTTTGATATTAGACTTTAGATAGAGCTTTAATTCATATGCCTAAATGGTCTAATTAAATAAAATACAGTCTTTGCATGGTTTTTATCTTTATAGTTGTGTATACATTATATATATTCAAGATAACAAGTGATTAGTCTGGACCTCCTGAAAATACAAGGCTTTAGCTAGCCCCAAGGAGGTCATTTGATTACCTCACTTCCTGTTAACAATGGCATATACTTGCTTACATCTTTTATATATGTGTATGTGTGCTTAATTAAAAGATGAAGACCCTCTTTTTTTTAACTCAAGATGTGTGCATTCATATTCACCTAAGTCATTAGCATATGATATATAATTAGTGCTCTTTTTTCCTTATTCATGTATAGATCTACATAGGTTTGGAATGTTAATAAGTATATTTTCTGGACATCCCGGGAATACGAGGCTTTAGCTATCCCCAAGGAGGTCATTTGATTACCTCACTTCCCTGGTTAACAATGACATGTACTTATGTGATATAATTCTTATATATTTTGGTATTAGAATTTGGATAGAGCTTTAATTTATATGTTCATATAATTCAATCAAAATGAAAACATAAAATTTAAACATACACATGCATTCATAGTTCAAGCATGCTAAAATATGTTATATGTATAAATACACTTAGGATTTGATCATATGCATGTTATATGTGATAAAAGAGAATGACTTAATATATATCATGCAATAGTGATTCAATTATGCTAACCTTAAGAAGCCTTACATATTGGATAAGGTCATTTAAGTGAACCTAAACTTAGGATTATTTAAAAATTATTTAATAATCCATTCACTAAAGAGAACTAAATCTAATTAATATGCTTTAAAAAGTGGCTTAAGGTAGGGATATAAAAGGGTAATCCTCTTCCTTCACTTTATAACACTTAGTTGCTAAATGTAAATCATATGAAACAAAATAAAATACAAATTAAAATTCATAAATCAATCGAACCACTTTAAATGAAACCCACCATCATGTTAACTTGAATAATTTCCAATCTTAGAAAAATCACAACTCTAATGCTTAGTTAAGACATACCACACAAGATCTTAACACACACATTAGAATTGAGTCATCATTTCTAGCTCTATGTTAGGATCGTGTATAATGTGATGTATGTTTTATTTTATTATATTTTATTTTAGACTGGATAATAAGATGTATGCTTCGTAGACTGGATGTTAAGCTGCTATTAGCCTAATCATATTTTCCATAGGGGATTGTGCTCAAGGGAATGGTTAAAAATAAATATAAATGCCCTCTTTGTAGGTTGCTTAAACCCCTAAGCATAATCCAAGTTAGGATAGGTAGGCTTAGTTACCCATGTGCAGGGTGCTAAATCCAAATTATACATATAACTACTTGGGATTGTATATATGTTTAGCTCATTCCTATTTTGCAGGTGTAATTAGATTTACTTTTTCCTATATGAATGTAATTTGATAATAGGAATTAAGATTAGTGCTATGGGGATTAGGATGAGCAGTGGCCAGAAGGCTTTGTCCTAGGGTGCCCTATGATGCCTTTAGAGGAAGTACATCCAAATCAAATAAGGAGGAAGATATAAGAGTGAAGAATGAAGACCCCCATAGCATGTATTCATTATAAATTGTAATTTTTCTTCCATATTTCAAGTTTTATAAGGGTAGAGCTTAGCTACCCATCTTTTCTCATTTCGGGGTGTACGACGGAACCCTACCGCACTGACCTCTTATTCTTTTGTATTAGCTTATCAAATTGATTGATGGTTTATTTAAATTGTGCATTATGGTTGCATATTTTTCTTAATTTCTTAATGATTGATGCTTTAATGTGTGGTTTGGATGCAATAGGCTCTTAGGATAAGGTAAATTTTCTATCTAACTAATCGCTTATAACTATGTTTTAAACAACTCATAATCTCACCATAAAACTTAGACTATAAATAAGATAATTAAAAGATTTAGTAACCCCTTAGCTGAATATTATATGTCTCACATCATGCATGCATATTCCTTCTTCCTTGAATATGGGGGATCTCCATCCTTGCATGATAAGGGATTGCTCGACCTGCGAGGGCATCCGTTGTGCTGGAGAACACCCTTTTCTCACTGATTTAGCCAATAACACCATTTCATCATGCATTTAGGCAATAAAAATTCCAATTTCTTCATCTAAATGAATGTCTCAAAATAAGATAAAATTTAAAAATATTTTGCTTTCATAGATTATGTCACATACTCATACTACTCATGCTCTAGTCTCTTAGAGAGTGGGTTTAGGACTTTAGTCTCTTTCAAATAAAAAACTACCCTAGCTATCTAACAATTCATAAGACTGGACTACATAGTTTTAAAATCATAGGAGGAGTTAGTTGGCGGCCACTCCAGGCAATTGTAAGTCCAAAAGTCAGACAATTTATCCTCTCTTATGGAGATAAACCTTTATGTCCACATGTCGCTTAGATTTAGGTCATGCTTTAGCTCATACTAAAGCTCCCTAGATTTAGGATCTAAGGTGGTTGTCTCCTTCGGGCTACAAGCATAAATTCTCACCTCTTAGGTATTCCTACAACCTCATATTGGTAGATTATAAGCCCCAGTAGTCTAACAAAATTTTAACTCAGTATAAGTAAATCTCTTCACTCTCAAATATATAAAGTCCAATTATAGGATAGGTTGGAATGCTCACTAGGCTTCCTAGTATCATGAGCATTTCCTACTTCCTTCTTTTGGATTACAAAAATAAGTCTTCTCCTTGAACTTTCCTAATTGATTTTTCAAATATAACCAATCTTTTGATAGTTTAACCTTCATATCTTTGGAGATGATAATTGTCTAGTTTAATCAAGAGTATTCTTAGAGAATTTTATTCCCTAAGATGTAATTAACTATAGAGGCTTGCCTTCATAGAGAACTTAAGAACCAAGTTTAATATAAACTCTGTTGTATTTATCCATGTAAAGTAGAGAAAAAATCTCTGGTATATTCGAAGACCTATCATGCCTTAAGAGTCCTTATTAAATGATTAGGTTCATTGTAGGGTGATACCTCTATATTTCAAGATATTACATCATACCACAATGTCCTACCCAGTCACCTCAATAAGTAACCCTTTACGATCTGCGTGGTCCCCCCACCATATCCAAAAATAAACACCACAAGTCACTATAAGGCAAATACTTGAGCGGCTCTATGAAGCTTAGAGCAAACCAATCTAAAATAAAGAAAGAAAGACAATAGTTGAAAGTCCCCATAGCATTCATTATAATTGTGAAAACTCAATTATAATCTGGGTTATATAAGGGTAGAGCTTGGCTACCCAATTTTTTCCTTTTTTCGGGGTGTACGACAGTACCCAGCTGCATTAACCTCTTATTCCTTTATGAAATTTATATGTTTGATTATTTTTGTTTAGATTATGCAATGGAAATGGCATGCTTTTCATAGGTTTCTTAAAATGTGATGATTTGATGTATGGCTTGGATGTTGCAGACTCTTTAGGATAAAATTAAATTTTCTATTCTCACTAAGTAAATCATAACTAAATTTTAATATAACTCACAACCTCACCTTAAAGCCTAGGTTCTTAATCAAGATAAATAAAAGATTTAGCAACTCCATTGCTAGATGTTGTATGTTATCACACCATGCATATCATCTTTTGTCACTCTTGAATAGGGAGGGTCTCTATTCTTGCATGATAAGGGATATGCTTAACCTTTGAGCGTGATCCTTTATAGTGGAGAACACCACCTCCCACTGATTTAGTCCATAACTTTATTTCATCATACATATATGCATAATTTTCTCAAGCCTTAGTTCAAAATGAATGTCAAAATGGTGTAAAATATTATAAATTTTTATATTAGTCTAAGTCATATTTTCATGTCAATCATGATCTAGTCTCTTGGGCAGTGAGTTTAGGACTCTAGCTTCCTTTCTAATTAAATAACCACCTAGCTATGTTGCATCTACATAAGACTGACCTTCATGATTTTAAAGAGAAGGAGGTGTTAGTTGTAAGAAGAGTTGAGATAGGTCTATCCTCTCTTGTGGAGGTAAACCATTATGTCCCATTTTTCTGATTAAACTTAGTTCATGATTTTAGCTTGTGTTAAAGCATCTTAGATATAGGTTTCAAGGCTACTTATTTCCTTTGAGCTATGAGTATAAGTTCTCACCTCTTAGGCATTTCCACAATCTTATTTTGATGGACTATAAGTCCTAGCATTTTAATAAGAATCTAACTTAAACAAAAAGTAAATTCTCTCTTTCAAATATGTAAAGCCTCACTATAGGTAGATTAGAGCACTCACTAGGCTTTTTAGTACCATGGGTGCTCCCTACTTATCCTTCTTTGAAATCTATAAATAAGTCTTCCCATTTCAACTCTCCCTTTTGATTTCCATAAATATCTAATCCTTTGATAGTTTAGCTTTGAGATTTTTGGAGATACTTATTGACTACTTTAATCAAGAGTGTTCTTAGGAAATTTTTGTTTCCTAAATATGAAAGCTTGCTTTCATAGAGAACTAAAGAACCTGACATAAAATAAACCCTACTCTACTTCTCCATATAAAGTAGGGAAAAGATCTCTGGTATATACATAGACCAATCTGCCTTAGGAGTTCTTATTAGGTGATTAGGTCCATTGAAGGGTGATGTTTTCATCTTTTGAGATGGTACATCATATCTCAATGCCACACCTGATCACTTCTATAAGTACCCCATAAGATCTGCGTGGTGTCCATAAGGTTCCAAATTAAAACACCACACCTCACTATAGGGTAAATTAAAACACTCACTAGGCTTCCTAGTATCATGGGTGCTTTTTACTTATCCTCCCTTGGAATCTATTAAGAACTCTTCCCACCTTAAGTTTTCTCACTTGATTTTTGATAATTAGCAATCCTTTGATCATTGATCTTTGAAATCTTTAGAGACATTAGTTGACTATATTAATTGAAAGTATTCTTAAAAAAATTTTATTACTTAGAATGTAATTAATTATAGAAACTTTCTTCCATAGGGAACTAAATAACCTAGCATGAAATAAACCCTACTTTACTATATCCATGTAAAGTAAGGGAAATATCTTTAGTATATGAAAAACCATCTACCTTATGAGTCTTTATTAGATGACTGAGTATACTGTAAGGTGATATTTATATCTTCTGAGATAGTACATTATTCCTTAGATGTTGTACTTGATTATTTTAATAGGTACCCCTTATGATTTGTGTGGTTTCCCTATGACTTCAAACAAAAACATTATAGTTGTTTATAAGTATTTAATGACCAACAAAAAAATGAAGTTTTACACTAGGAAATCATTAGGATTGAGCTGGAGGCTATTAAAACCAAAAAAGAAATGAAAGTAATCAGTGATCTAGAGTGAGTCCTAAGATTCAACTCTGCTTATGATAGAAAATACAAGAAAGCTCTAATAGAAATGTAGCATGAACACTTAGGCATATTCATGTAGAAAACTTAAATGTCCTAGCTATCAGCTTAACATCAAGATAAACATTTGACCTATCAAGCAAAAAGTGAGGAAGATAACGACTCCCCGAACCCATCAAAGAAGTGAACAAAATGTTAGAAGCAAACTTTATTAGAGATGTTCATTATCAAAAATAGATCTCCAATGTTCTGATGGTACAAAAGACTAATAGAAATTGAAGAATGTATTTGGGCTTCATGAATCTAAATTTGACAAGGCTAAAGGATGGATACCCACTCACTCAAATCAATGCATTCATCAACTCAGTAGTGGGGTACCCCATGATGATTTTTTTTGAATGCATTCTTAGGCTACAATTAAATTAAAATATACCCAATCAACTCAAAGAAAATGGCTTTTATCATAGGACAATAATTGTTATTATAAGGTCTTGCCTTTTATCATAATAATGGATGGTTGACTTATCAAATGATGATGGATCAAGTTTTTAAAGAGTAGAAAGAATGAAACATGGAGGTATAAATGAATGACTTACTACTTAAAAGCAAGTCACTAGAGCAACATGTACTGGACCTAAAAAGAGACATTTTCAACACTAATGAAGTATAATATATGCCTCATCTTTTTAAAATGTACATTTGGCATAAGCTCAAGTATGTTCTTCGAATAGTTCCTCACCCTTGAGGCTATAAAGATCAAACTTGATAAAGTTTAAGCTATTTTGAACATGCAGTAAAGAAGTGTAGTGACTAATTATAAGAGTCATTAGCCTAAACTGTTTCATCTTTAAGGCTAGCAAGACTTGCTCCACCCTCATTATAATCTTTAAGAGCATAAAGAAGTTTGAATTGACTGCATAATATGAAAATGCCTTCTTAGAATTGAAGCTACTACTCACATCACCATCCTTACTATAAACCCCTAAACTAAGAGAAACATTGTTGTAATACCTATGAGTCAAAGAAAGATTCAGTAAGCTCAATATTAATTAGGGAAGGAGAAAAAAAAAGTAATGAGTAGTGGCCAATCTATGATATCAACAAATCACTAAGGGGTGTAGAGCTACACTATCCAATCATTAGAAAGTCTACAATATCTAAATAAGTTTAATATACCATACTCACCTTCCACAATGATAAAAGCTCAAGCCCTCATCGAATTCTTAGTAGAATTCAATGACTCGCACTATGAGGCCTAGTCATGGTCCCATTTTAAGGACAAGGCCTCTAGAGAATATATAATGGGAGTGGGTAATCTATTGAAGGACCCAATAAGAATTATTGTCACCTATTATGTAAAGATCATGCTTAACATAGAGAATAACTAAGGTGAGTATAGAGCCATGCTCATTATATTAAGATTCACTCCAGTACTCGATGTAAGGCATTTGAGAATGAATTTAGACTCCCAGCTAATGGTGAATCAAGTTAATCATTATTTTGAGGCTTGAGATGAAGTGTTGTAGAGGTAATTATACAAAGTAAGAGAAAAGTTATAAGATTTGAATATTTAAAGATAAATAGCTTGCATTTGAGAATGAATTTAGACTCCTCCCAACTAATGGTGAATTAAGTTAATCATTATTTTGAGGCTTGAGATGAAGTGTTGTGGAGGTAATTATACAAAGTAAGAGAAAAGTTAGAAGACTTGAATATTTCAAGATAAATAGCTTGCAATAATGTTCTAGAATATAAGGGGTTTTAAAAGAATAGCCACCTCCTAAAATCATTAGATTAAGTATTGAAAAGTACAAGTCATTAAAAATCAAGAAGGATAGCTCACCAAGTTGGGTAAATCTCTTCAAATAATATTAAAAGTCAAGAGAGCTTGAAGCAAGTATTAATGATTCTAAGGGTTCAGGATCTCATTTTGATAAATGGGGAGTTGTTTAGAAGGTCAATTACTTCATTGAACTTGAGTGTGTTAAGAAAGGTAGGTAGGAGAAAGTAATTAAAAATGTACTTAAAAGAGTTTGGAAGTCACCCTAAAGAGAAACACTCTCCCACTAAATCATTAGACACAAAAGATTTTGTTAAAAGGTGCTAGCAATATCAAATGTTCACATCCATGGAGCTACAACATTGATAGCAATTAAAGCTAATTGCTAGCCTATGGTCAATTTTTGTATGGGGATGGATCTCATCAACCAATTTCCCTTTGCTAGTGGCTAGCAAAAATTCATCTTGGTCATGATCACTCACTTCACCAAGTAGATTGAAGCTAAAGCACTCAACAAAATAATTTCCCAGGTAACCAAAACTTTCATATAGAATAAGATCTTTGCACGGATAGTCTACCCATGAATAACATCATAGAAAATGGACCCTAGTTCACTCACAATACCTTAAAAGAGTTCTACAATTCATAGAAAATTCACCTCAATTTTGGCTATATCCATCATTCATCAAATGGGACTTGCTTGGTCAACATCAACTTGGCAATAAAGCATTTAGTAAACATTAACTTGGAATGGTTGTTTTTTACTTCGTTCACCAAACTAGACATCCTCAACAACTATTGAGAGTTATATAGTCCCATCTTGATGACCCTTGATAAAAATAATGAGGTGGAATAAATTCGTGCTCTATGTATGGGATTTATTCTAGCTTCCAAAACACTATGAAAGTTATCGCACTTGTTATAGAATTCAATAACACCTGAGCTAGTAGAACTCCATAGAAGTTCAGAATCTCCATCACCTCAATGCATAATGTAAAATAAAAGTCAAACTACAAGTAATCAAAGGGGATGCAAAGCTCAATGTAATAAATGGTGTTGATCCTTTTATCATCATCCACCATTTGTACAAAATATTTGACATTACTATAGTAGTAGTTAAGAAATATCACATATGCTATCTCGGGAGCTAGGAAAGAGGATTCAAATAAATCGCTCTTGAGAAAACTAATTGCACATTTCCTCATCATCACTATCACCATGATCACCCAAAAAAATATAGTTGAGAGGGAAAAGGCTCACTAATGTAGGGATTATGCAAATGTAGGTGGTCCTATAACTAGAGCTCAAGCAAGGAGGGTTGTAATCAATATAAAAGGTTTATTCACAAGAAGTAAATCAAAGAGAGGAGAATGAAGATATTGGACATAGTTATTTATGTGTTTTTTTTTTTATTTCCTTATGTTATGTGGTTAAGTATAATTTAATTTTTTAAGTTATTTGTCATGTATGGTCTCTTATGTAATAGCTTATGTTTTTTTGGGTTATGTAATTTGAGAAAACTTAGAGGCTTATTAAACAAAAAAATCAAATTAATTAGTTAAATTAATTATTTGATTTGAATTTTTGATAGAAGGGCTAGCCACAGAGGGAGGAGTAGGGTAGCTACAAGGGTGGCCTTTCTCCAACTAACCATTTCCTTTCTTTCTTTGTCTTGCCTCCAACCATTTTCTATATTTTTCTCTCTTGCTTTCAACCATTCCCTTTACTTACTATTCTTGAAATATCTTTGTGACAATCTTATTTAAGGACTATTTTCTCATAAAAGAAATTTTTGGGGATGTTTTGATTGAAATTTTGGAAGGAGATTCTAAGGGGTTGGAGCTTAGTGCCTAGTCAACCAATGAAGATGATTTGGTGATCCTTGAAAGAGGGGGATTTGATGATCCTACCTACAAGACTAATTGGCGAGTAGTTTAAATTTTGTTTGTTGATCTCTTTAGAATTATTTGTGTTGTATTGTAGATGAAGTCTACTATCTATTAAAATTGTTCACTCTAAAGTTCCCTTCTAAAAAGATTTAGATTGAGCCTTTGTAGTGGTCGATTAGTTCTAGGGATAAATTTACCTAGTCTAATTGGTGTACCTAAACACCATATAATTATGCAAAATTCTTTAAATTTATAGTAGAAATCTTGTCTTTCTTAATCAAGTAATAATTTGTGTTTATCTTCATTATTTTTATAATTTTTGTTGACCCTAAACCCCATAATAGCTTGTAAGCTAAAAGGGTAGGGCTTTACAATGACTAGTCTTTGGAGAAATTCACAAGATAATATCTAAACCCCAAGAAATTTTATGAAACCTTCCAAATCACAAGTAGTCCTTAAAGCCCCTTTTTTGATGCCGTGTGAGTTAGAGTTCTGTTGAAGAGTTATCACAACTCCATATTTCATTTTAATTTCCATCGATGAGAATCTATTTTGGGAGTTAGGTGTCTAGAATTGAGTCTGCTTTCTGTCTTGTATTGGCCAAGCCTAAATCCATGTGTAACTTGAATACCACTCCAAATTAAACTTTATGAATGCTTTCCCTACTCTCCAAGGCATCTTAAAAGATCCCCTATCAACTATTTGGGTCACCTTAAGTGATCGAACCCTAGCCCACACAACCAACACCTGAAGATTGCAATACACTCACCCAAGGAGGAAGTTGTCAGAAATAATTACCCTACCTACCATCAAAGAAAATTTTATAGGTAGAAGAGATCCTCAATTCACATTGCTACATCATGTCAACAATTAATAGTAAAATTTTATGCCATTATCACAAAATTACTCTCAAACTAATGTGCCAAATTCACAACAAAATAACCTTCAACATACTCAAAACTAAGGTAAAATCATTTGACCCATCAAAAAGAACATGCATTCAGAGTGGATAAAATAAAATAAGAATGTGCATGTGAGAATCCAACTATGAATACAAATTTATCACTTTTACATACATTAACAATGTTTACAAGTCACTCATCACTACACCCTTAGATTTACCACCAAGGCTATACACTCTGCATTATATTATTCATAACAAAGAAATGTCATTTCCAAAATTTCCTAAGTAAAAAATAAAGTAGCAACTCAAAAGTGATGACTCCTGTAATTGACAACTAATGGCCACCTACGATGAACTGGGTAGTTTCAATCAACTCGTTGTAATGGAGGGCTACTAGCTCAACGTACAACTCCCTTACTTCCTCCAATAGTGAAGAGAAACAAGAAACTAAGACAATTGTCGAACTCTCCTCTTACTCGAAGAGACCCACTCTCCTTAATAAGGCAGAGAGCTCAACCTCGAGCTTGGCTAATTAGGCCTTCTTTAGCATGTAGCCAAAGTTCTCACCACAGCCCTAAACTTTACTTTCTTTGCTTTATAGCCAAAACTAAAGCCTAGAAAAGTGAAATTAAAGACGCATCCAAGTCCACTAGAGCCAAAGAATTCACTAACTCAATTAGGGAAGTGGGATAATCGGTCACCACTTTTCTTAGTGAGGTAGCCAATCTAGCAAGAGATGTGTTGGGATCACATAAATTAGAAATTGCATTATGAGGAAAAATAACATGAAGATCTACCATGGGAGTACTTACTTTTATTGAAGTTGCCCTACAGAGCAAGAAAAAAGCAAATAAGATAATTAAAAATGATCATAAGTGGCTTACCAAAAGCAATTCCTTATGGTTAGAAAGCCATTGCAAGATCAAGTGAGTTTTCTACTTATTAAAAGTTTGATGTAGCAACTCACCAATAGTAAGTTGGAAGTTGGGTTCAGTAGAACAGTGACTCACTATTCTTCTATTCACAAAGGCTTCTATGTTCGACTCACCTTCTAAAGCGCTCAACAGTTGGTCGCTTATCTTAGATGGGTACAAGAAGCTCATTAGCTCAGGCAATAAAAAATTAAATCAATATATTTCATTTAAAAATAAACTTTTCAAGATGATGGAAGACTACTACTTTGGCAAAGCAATCTTTTAAGAACTTGTAATAGGAAGGAGATAACACCCTTCTTTGTACAATAACTTTATAGTAATAGTGAAAAAGTGGTGCCTCATATTTGTCTTCTTCTTCTATCTAAAGAGCACTTGGCCCTACCAAAAATGGCACCATTAGAGGCTCAATAAGGATAGCTTGAGCAAGTATTTCAAGTGCCATCGGTGAATCACCACAATGAAATCAAAAGCTACTTCAAGCATGATTGTACCCACCTCTTCAGAGTAGTAGGTGACTTTTTACATTTTTTTTTTCATGGCCACCTTCCTATTTTTATCCTTATAAAGGCTCAACCATAGTTTGGTGCTATCAACATTGCCCATAGGGCTCTTGGATACCATTCTACTATATGAAGAAACTCATTAGGGCTAGAAGGTAGATAACGATGATCAAAATCACCATTGGCTACCCTATTTATAGGAACAATCTAGTGGAGCAATCAAATCAATTCTTAAATCACAAGGTGATGCCACATAATTCTCCAAGGATTCTTATCAAAATGATCAAAAGCCTTAAATTATTGCCATTTTCTATAACTAACTTTATCACATGCTTATGATTAATTATCTTGTTCTTTTATAAGTCACCTTTAAAAAAGTAGGAGAATCAAGGAACTAGATGCATACTTAGAGTACACCCTTAAACAAAGAACACTAACATAGTAAACTAGGACCTTAGTATGAGATATCTCCCTTAGAAGACTAGTAAGAACACCCAATATAGAAAACCTTTTCATAATTTGCTACCCTGGTCAAAGGAACTCAACACCACCTACAACATGTGGCACATGAAATATCAACATTGTGACCCCAAGTAGCTTAGAACCTATCACTTGCCCAAATAACCAAGCATAATGATTCAAATTCACCCTAAAAAAAATATGACTAACTATAATAAGGTGACTCAACTGGAGTCTACTACTTGGTATGAGTTTATGATAATGTACTTGTCCCATTCATTGAGCACATTTGAGACTCATATTGGAGTATCTCAGTAGCCACACCACTTAATGAACCCATGTCAACATATAATTTAACTTCAAGCTTTATATATGTTAAATCCAAATTTGTCTATGGAGTGACAAAGGACCTTTCTTTAGACACATGGGAAGTATGGCTAAATTAGTTGAGACAAAGTGAATAAAAAAGTAAAATAAAAAGTGCAAGAAGATGCCAGAATCCCAATATGTCAAAGAATAAGAGTACAAGCAAGGGTCAGCATACAAGAATCTCTTTCTCTAAGAAAAATTCCAAAAGCCAAAAAGTATAAAGTGAAAAGATCCCCCACCTCCTCTAGATTCCCACCTTCTATAAGATCAAGAGGTGGATACATAAAAAAGTACACATCATTTTTATTAGTTACATATAAAGGGACTTGCCCATTATTTGGAGAGTTGATGAGTAATATGTGCTGAGTGATGAGTTCTCAAGTGTAATCATCAGTGCTAGTGAGGCAAGTTGTATGATGTGTGTCTGGCTACATAATCACTCGTATGTTGGCTAGTCTACAATAATGAGGAGAGTTTTCTTGGTGTTAGTTGCTTGACTAAAATGTTCTTCATGTTCTCCTACTTAGAGTGAATCCTCAAGAATGAGTAAATCACTTGTTTGAGTTTTGATTCTTATTGTTGGATACACTTGTCTCCATCGCTCATTAGTTATGAGTGCTAGCTGGATCTATGTGTGCTCTATGGGTGGGTATACATTTAGCTCCATGATTCTTCAGCTCCTTGTAGGGGCAACTCGCAAAAAGGATAAAATAAAATAAAAAAAAATTCAATTATTAACATTAAAGAAATGTTGACCAAAAATTCTTTTTGATTATTATGTCACATAACATTTTACTTAATATTTTCTTTTAAATTATTCTCTATGCTTCAAGCTATAAAAGGAATCCTAACTCTAGAACTATTTCCTCTACTTCGATCTTTATTAAATATATCTTTCCTTCTCTTGCCAAGTTATGCTGCTTATTAAGAAAACACTCACCATGGACTCTAAAAATTCTCTCAATGATATAGATCCTACCAAGACGTGTTTAGGTTTACAAAGTAAGAAGAAAAAGAGCAAGAATATGGTTAAAGAAACTATAATGGTGCCTCATAATGAGGCAAGTTCTTTTGTGTTGGTGGAGAAATTTTTGAGGGAGACTACTATCTCAATCATGAACTAACGAGTAAAGGTGAGTGTTGAGGGGAGTGGTACTATAGAAGTCATGGATCCCCTTGTTCAAAAAAGCATAAGGATAGCACCAAAATCTTAGGGGAAAGTTGGAGAGGAGTTTCTTTTAATTCGGTGGATAAAGGTTTTGGTGAGTAGATGGGAAAAACCCCCTTTTTAACAAAGATTTGTAGAAGAATATATTGCAGCATTATAAATTCCACCTTTTGTGACTTTGTTGTCTCTATACAATTTTACATGATCCTTTTATTGTTACAACTTAGTGTGTTAAGCATTTATGAATCTATGGAAGGAGATGATAGCTAGTCGTTAGCTCCTCTGAACATTCCATAGGAACGACCAAGTAGATTTGAGGCAATCATTCATCTTACAGTAGATGAGTTGTTTGGACATCATGTATGTGATAAGGAAGTTCATTTGCTTTAATAGTGGCTTCCTTTCCTAAGGATGATGCTCTTAATTGAATGTCTTGTAAGAAAACCTTTATTTATTGTTAATGATATTGCTTCTCTTTATGCAAGGATGACTTTAATGGAAGAGATATCTACTATTTCCAATCTTCAAGTAGCCATGCTAAGTTGCAAATCAATAATTCTAAGTTTTTCTTTGGGAGCGGAGCTCTCTCTGGCAAAGAAAGATTCAATAGCTCTAACTTGTTCAACTATTGGAGTCAATAGCTTTACTTCAGTTGATATTCATGAGATGATGGAGAGCCTTCCCTTATTGACTCATCATAAAAGTGCCAAGTTAGAGAAGAATTAATCCTTCTTACTAGGAGAAGGTGATGTTATAGGGGTACTTCAACCAATTGCGCCTTCTACCAAGTTTGTTGGTTTTATGGGGAGAGTAACTCTTACAATTTCATGTATTTGTATGAACAAACTTTTCAAGACCATCTAACATCTATTTTGAAAATTATTTATTGCTAGAGAATTTTATAATAAATGACTAATTTGTTTCATAATTTTAGAGTTATGAATTTTATTAAGAGGCTATGGCACATAAGAGGGGGGAGAATTGAGTATTTTAAAAGATTATCAAATTAAAATTTAGTTTTTAAAAACTTTGTAGAAAATTTAGTTACAAAATATATAAGGTTATGTATAATGAAAGATTAAAGTAACAACCAAATGAAATGCAAAAGTAAATGTTGAAAAATAAGGCAATAAGAGGCACAAGGATTTTCACATGGTTCGGCTAAACCCAAAAATCGACCTATGTCCACACTTAGTCACCCTGACTAGGAATTCACTAATTAAATGAGATTACAACCAATCTCCTGCACTCTTCTACACTGGGCAAGTACAACCTCAACGCACGTACTTTCCTATATGGGCAAGTTTAACCCAACACTGTACTTTCTTATATGGGCAAGTACAACCCAACACCATACTTTTCTATATGGGCAAGCATAACCAAACACCATGCTTTTCCTACATGGACAAGTACAACCCCAACAAAGCACAAGAGAATAAAAGAAGATAAGATACAAAGTATCTAACTCTCAATTTAAAAAGATTTTGCACTCAAAATCCAACTAACATAATTTTAAGACAAATAGTAAAGAGAGCTCAAAGTGATTAAACTTCGTATTTAATTAAAGTTCAAGTAATAATATGAACTTTATATGAAACAATTGAAGTTAATAGGGCTTAAAAAAATTATTCTACTTTAAAAGAAATGAAGACTTAAAATAAAAGAACTTGAAGAGCTATTTGGAATCACATCACATGGATGATTAAAACATTTGCATGAAAGTAAAATTCAAATAAGTTATGCAATAAATACTTTCAAACAAACAATCTAATATTGACTTCTTATTTGTAAAATCAATTTAATCAAACCGAAGAGAAAAGCTTTCAAATCTTTTGAAAGAAAAATGAAAAGAGATCAAGTGAATATTTTGATAATAGAGCACATACAACTTTTCATTCAAATCAAACCAATGAATTAAATAAGAGAATAAATGAAATCACCTTCTTACTTAGGTCCTTTATATGTATGGAAAAAAATTTTGAAACATAAATTTAAAAATGAAAAATTTTACCAATGTTAAAGCAAATCATTTTTAGTTAACACAACATGAATGCTAAATATTTTGAATATAAAATTTATTAAAGACAATAAATATGAAAAGTTTTAAAGAGATTATTTCAAATCAATCAAACCAAAGGAATCACTTGAAGATGAATAAAAGGAGATTATAGAAAAATCTTAACCCTAAAGCACATAGATCTTTTAATCCAAATCAGACCAATAAAACCAATGATTCAAAAGATTGAAATTAAAAAAAATACTCTTACTCAAGCCTTTGCATGTAAGCAATGAAATCAATTAACTTGATGTGAACTTTTTAAGGAATAAAAGAGGATTGAAAGAGTTGAGGAAGGTCTCCACTTGCATGTAGTTGAAATAGTGAAGAAGAGAGATGAGATTTAGCACTTTAACTCCAAGAAATTCCCTAGCATAGTTTTGGCCAAGGTGGAGACAATCAAGAGGAATTAAGTCACAAAATCCACTCTGAAATAGAGTTTAAGCCAAGAGAATTTCGGCCAAAGCAAGAGAGAAAGAGAGGGAAAAATGAGAGGAAAATTTTCTTAAGGAAATAATTTAATTTTTTAAAATTAAAACTCATGAAAAAAAGATTAAAAATAAAATCAACCTAAATAGCATGTTGTCAGCCAAAACATGAGAGGGAATGAGTTTAAATGCAATTTACATAAAGGAATAGATATTTATTATTGAAGATATCAAATTTAAAAATAATTTAAACTAAAAATAATTTAATTTAGCCATAATGCAAGGGTTGGTCCAAGCTTTCCATGCATGAATTAAAATTTAATAAATGTTAGTTAGTTAATTAATAAATAAAGAACATTAATGAGGAATAGATTTGAATTTTAAAATAAAAATAAATAAATTAAATGACATAAAGAATGGGTCGGCCAAAGAATTTACAAAAATAAATACTTAATTTTTGGAAAGTGCAATAATACATAGCTCCTTAAATTTAAATTTAATCTAAGCATAAATAATTCAAATAAAATTAGAATAACTTAAATTAAACACATGGGGACAGACCATAATCATTTCATAAATAGAAAATTGATTTTAGAATATTCAAATTTAATAATCAAATAAAATAAATCCAAGATAAATTTGGCCGAGACTTTCCATGCATGGAATAAACACAAATAATTGAAAATAAATTCAAATTTAATCAAGAGAGATTAAATAAGAAAGGTTTTTAAATTTAAATAGCATTAAAATTTATTTTAAAAAAGAAAATATAGGCCAACAATGGTATTTCCTAAAATAAATAAATAAATTAGGAAAGTGTATAAGTACATGACTCCTTTAAATTTAATTTTAAATTAATTTAAATTAATATAATTAAATTTTTTAATTAGCTGAAATAAATTATGATAGGGTTGAGCAAATCATTCCATAAATGAATAAATCTAATTTTACATTAATATAGCATTGAATATTCAATTTGGATTCGAAACAATTTAAATTCAAAATTCAAATAAATGGACTTTTGAAATTTGAATAAATGAGTGAAATATTATGAAAATAATTTAAATAAATCTCACATAATTTATAATTCAAAATTATTCAAAACAAATTATGCCAAAATATTACCAAAATAATAAAGAAGATATGAGAGAGAAAATCAAATGATAGAAGAGAGAGAAAAAATAATTAGGATAATTCTTGAATATTTTTATTTTTCTTGAAAATTAAATGGACAATTAATGTAATTAAGGTTGAAAATAATTAAATGAAGTATAAAATAAATTCATTTTTCTTGAAAGCACACTAAATGATAATTAAAGTCATGCGAGTAAGTTATGTTATTGAAATTGGATAATTCACGAAATAGTTAAAGAATAATGTATTTTTAAATGTAATAAAATATTTTGAAATAATTAAGCCATTAAATTTATTTTGTTTGAGCTCTTATTTACCTTAGTATTACAAGTATTAAAAAATTCCCAACCAATTCAAGTCCAACATCTTTAGCATTTCGATTTTTTATTAAAAAATCTTGGTCTGAAAATTTTCCTACATCACTTGAGTTAAAATAATTAATTGCTTCAAGATTATATATTTATCATCAATAAAAATCTAAATTAAAAATGACATTCACAATGATTAATGTGAATAATTTATCCTGTAAAGAAATAATTAGTTCTTATTACACAAAGTTTGTTATCAACAAATCAAATGATGAGATACACAATATGTATAGTAAACAAATTTCATGATTTCATTGAGTTGATATTCAAAATTTAATAAAATAAAATTTTAAAATATTTAATAATATATTCTTTAAATAATAACATATTTCTAAAAATATTTAACTTAAGTACTTAGAATTCTCTCCTTGCCATTTTCTTCTTTAAGTCATGAGTTTTAGAGAGAGAAAAGAGAGAGTAAAGAGAGAAAGAGAGAGGTAGAAGAGAGAGAGAAAGTGGGATTTCAAATATCTCTAAGTTGAAAAAATTGATCTGCTTGAGGTATGCTACTGTTACTCTACATAGATTTTTAATAATCATATTTTTTAATTAAATTTTTGGTTTAACTTGGACAAAATTTACAAAATCAAGATATCTCAATATTCTAGTAATTTTCTTTGTATAATTTTTAGAATATTGTGACTCTAATCATTCTGTATATATATATATATATATGAATATATATATATATATATATATATATATATATATATATATATATATATATATATATATATATATATATATATATATATATATATATATATATATATATATTATAAGCATTAAAAATTATTAAAATTAAGGGGGATTTAATGTACATACCACACAATTCTTATGTATTTACAAATCTAACACATAAAGTTTAAATTGTACAGTTATAACACCCCAATCTTCAATATCATCATCACTCACTTTTTAAAAGTAAAATGCACCTTTTTATGCATAAAAAAGTATTAGATAAGTAAATATCTAACTTTAGGTGTTAGATATATACATACATAAGAATTGTGTGGTATGTATGTAAATCTTCTTAAAATTAAGTATAGTATATCATGATCATAATACTAATGCTTTAAAGGTTATTTGCAGTATTATTTTATAAATTATACACATTAAATAAATCATATTATTAGATCCTTAAATTTTACTATTATATCATATTTGTAAATTATTCTATACTATTGTGAATTACTCATATTCATTAACATGTTAATTCATTTGTACCAATGTGTTATAAACATTTGTGCGAGTAAGCATAGCTTGGTTGATATGTTAATTATAGATTTGATGTGTGCAAATGTAATGGGAGGTATAAGACCATGAGTAAAACATTTACTTATAAGAAGATATAAAGGCATAAATAATGAATTATGTTATACACAAGGAGTTATAAGGTCTAAATGAATATTTAAATATGTATATAAATGTGTTGGGAGTTATATGTGCTTGAACATATGATGAAGTACTTGAGAGATATAAGAGCCTAAGGAAAAAGTTGATATAATGTTTTCAATGATGTTAATTATTTTAGTCATTTAATTGTGATGAAAATATTATATTAAATATTTATTATATACTATAATTTATGACATGTGTTTTTAAGACTAGATTTTATACTAGCACACTATGCTTGATATAATAAAATAATAGATTTGTTGAATCACCATATTTAATATCATTGTATTATTATAAACTTTTTTTTCAATTATAATATATTTCACTTGCTATGATGTGATAATAAATTATCATACATGCTAATTTTTATTATACATTAAAAATTAGGATAGATTGTGTAATCCATTGAGTTGTTAATGCTTACCCTTATTTTATTTACATGCATTTAATTTAGGAAAGGGAAAGGGTAAGGAGTACGTGTATTAGAGATTTAGATTATAGGTTCTTGTTTATAGGCATGTCTTTTGGTAGATTATAGCTATTTTCTTGTCACCATTATGATGTTATTTTGTGATGAATAGAGAGATATGTATGATGTTTGTTGTATGGGGATCTTTTAATTGTATATTTTGTGATATGAATTATTGCATTTGGATCTATTAATTGTATAGTTTGTGATATGAACTAAATAGATGATGATGACTTTATTTTTTTTATATTTTTGATGATATTTAGTCACTCTAAGTTATTATAAAGAAAAAAAGAATTTCTTCTAAAAAGATGCATCAATTACGTATGTGACATGATACAACTCGCTTTAATGTAAGGGCTATATCATTTTAATTCATGATATGATGTTTGAAATAAAAAGAACTATATATTTTTAAAAGAGAAATATATGTATCGTTATTTGAAAATATTGACCTTACTTATGGTTTAAATAAATTTTTAAAAATTTAAAATATTTTATGGTGCCCTTTTCTATATTTTTATATTCATGAGTAGACAGACACATAAGATTTGAATATGATTGATAAATTCTTATCATTAATATAGCTATCAAGTAGTTATAATGGTCAATCTATTATAGACACATGTTAGTTCTAAAACCATGCGACAAACCCACTTAACTAATTAAAGAGCTAACTTGGATTGAATGTTAATACAAATGCATCTCAATATGAATTTTGATGATTAAGATTATCAATCATGTGACTCAAACTTAGGTGCTTGAATATGATTCAAACACTTAATATATAAATGTGTTCAATGTATTTATAAGTGCTTATATGCTTAAAGCGCATGATAAAACATATATAAGCAAGTGAAGGCTACTCAAATAAAAGTATTTCTCAAAAAGATATCATCTATTTAAAAAGAAAATATATAATTTGATCTAATCAACTAGATTTGGATGTAATTGACTTGAAATTGGTACTTTGATGAATGTGGTATGCTTAAGTTCATAGATAAATGAAGTGGATTCAATTCCACTGAAATAGCTGGGGATGTCATTAGTGAAATTGGGCCTATTGTGTGATAGAAAAGTACTACTTAGACTTCAGAAAAAATTTTATATGATGGTTGTGAGACCTGCAATACTTTATGATGCATAATATTGAGTGATAAACAAGAAGCATATAAAATTCAATCAAGTCAACATTTTGCACCATCAAGTCAACATTCTAAAAAGATAAGTCAATCTTTATTTTAATTTTATTGAAATATTTCAGCATTAGATTGCATCCTTGTCTATAAAAAAAGGGATTGAATGGCTCGATTGACTCAACTTGGACACAATCGATTGGGCAGCTGATGATGGTGGTGCAGCTGATAGTGAATTCTCGCATCAACAAATGTAAGGTACTTCCTTTAAGCTCTCAAGACCTTAAATTCAACATAATCAATAAATCAAAATCTAATAATCAAATCATCTAGGTCAAAATTATAGGCATAAAGTATATTTTATCATCATCAAACAGCAATAATGATTAGTTTATTCTAACTATAATTTTTTTGTCTTGATGAGAAAACAAACACATACTTGTTTGAGTCATAATAATTTTGTGAAGATACACACGTAAAATTTAAATTTTGACAAAAATAATAAAAACTAACATTTTTACTGTAAAATATTCTTCTCGTGAGCAATCGAGTGTTACAGATATGACTTGCAATTTTATTGCTTAAAAGTCCAAATACTTTCAAAAAGTCTGATATCCAAATCCTTCCAATCAAATGGCATGTACACGAATGTGTTCATCATAAATTGTGTATTTGGAATCTTCACAATGAAAGTTCATCAAAAGCGACAGTTGACTAATAAGCAGGCAAGTTGGGCAACTACAGGTGGCCACCGCTAGCCCTAAAGAATTTCATGGACCAATTCCACCTCTAGAGAACAGAAAGGTTCTCCCCCCTTAGACTGACCATGATCATTTCTGTTCGGTTAGGGTTTGCTATAAAATTGCATGGTTGACCTTCTTGAATTCCTCTCACTGAAATACAATGGCTTAAATGATTTAAATGGTTTAAATTTAAATATAAGAGGAACCCAAAAAGGGGCCCGTCTTCCTTGTTGTACGCTTTGGACTTAATAGTGTTGACCAGTTATATGGTTGGCCTGGCTTGACAAAAACGTGAAAATTAATAAAAGAAGTTTATTCAGGCAGGCAATTAAACTATTTGACTGGCCTGTTTTTTGGGTTTTTTTTAATTTTCTTCAAACAAATGTCAACTTACAGATTGAAAAACGTCCCAAAACAAAATTCAACGCCTATTACATGGTAATATTTTTTTTATTTGTTGTGGATCTTGACATTACTTTGATAGAATTGTTTAAACAAAAAATAGTCCTGATACAACTCAATTTTAATTAATCAATGCCAAGAAAAGTAAGGCAACTGTAATGTTATTATATGGACACATTTGTCATATCAAATGATTTTCTCTTATGTAAATTTATATGTGTTGAACTAATTCATAATATGTGTGACTATTATCACTAATAAATTCAAATTATTTTTTTCCAAAGTTTACAAATCAATTACATTGATCAGAGTGATAATAGTTATGAATACATATAGGCTTTGCATGTGCTTATAGCTTAGGTAAGTGAAGTAAACCTTTCTTTTTTTTTAAATTTATATATGATTTTATATGTATTTGAATGGTAATAAGTATCCTGAATAATGAGTATTTTAGCTCAAAGGAGGTTATTTGATTACCTCACTTCCCTATTTAACAATGATGCATACTTATTTGATTTTATTTATATGTATTTCTACATTAGAATTTGAATGAAACTTTGTTTCACATACATAAATATTTTAATCAAATAGAAATGTAATTTTTGCATGATTTTCTTCCTATTATTTACATATACATTCATGTGTTGTGAGATGGCTAAGTATATAGTGTGGACATCCTGCGAATATGAGGCTTTAGCTAGCCTTAAGGAGGTCATTTGATTACCTCATTTTTCTAGTTAACAAAGACATGTACTTGTTCATTTCTCTTTACATGTGTATGTATGTGTGACTAAAGGATGAAAATCCCCCCTTTTTCTTCTAAAAATGTATGCATTCATAATCAGTTAAGTGTTTGGATTAATTAGCCATGTGATTCGAAGCTTTCTTTCCTATATTCATGTATAAAAATTTATATATGTTTGAATGCAAATGGGTATATAGATTGGACATCCTGGGAACACGAGGCTTTAGCTAGCCCCAAGGAGGTCATTTGATTACCTCACTTCCTTGGTTAACAATGACACGTACCTATGTAATTTCAGCCCTATGCATTTTTGTATAAGAATTTGGGTAGAGCTTTAAATTAATATGATTAAATAATTCAATCAAATGAAAGGATATAAACTTTAAATATACTCATCTACATTCATCATTTAAATGTGCTAAAACATGTTGCATGTATAAATATACTTAGGATTGAATCATATGTATGTTATATGTGATGGAAAGGAATGATTTGATATATATCATGTGATAGTAATTCAATTAAATTAATCTTAAGATGTCTTTCACATTGAATAAGTTATTTAAAGTAAACCTAAACTCAGGATTAATTTAAAATATATAATAAGCCACACTAAAGAGAACTAAATTGGATTAACATACTTTAGAAAGTGTCTTAAGGTAGGGATAAAAGGAATGATACCTTTTCTTCTCTTTATAACACTTAGTTTCTAAGTGTAGGTTGTATGAAACAAAAGAAAATACAAATTAAAATTCTCAAATCAATTAAACAACTTGAAGTGAAACCAACCATTCATGTTAAATTAAATCTTCTGACACTTAGAAAAATATAATACTAATGCTTAGTTGAGACACACCACACAAACCTTAACATACACATTATAATTAAGTCACCACTTCTAGCCCTATGTTTGGATGGTGCATGGTGTGATGTATATTTTATTTTATGATGTAATGTTTTAGACTGGATGATAGGGTGTATGTTTCGTAGACTGGATGGTAGGCTGATATTTGTCTAATCATTTTTCTGCAGGAGATTATGTTTAAGAGATACTAAAAATAAAATGTAAATGCTCTCTTTGCAGGTTGCTTAAACCCCTAAACATAATCTAAGTTAGGACAGATGGTCTTAGTTACCCACGTACAAGGTGCTAAGTTCAAATTATATATATAAATGATTGGGATTGTATGTGTGTTTAGCTAACACTTATTTTGCATGTGTAGTTAGATTTACTTTTCCTATTTTTAATGTAATTTTTGCATTAGGAATTAAGAATGGTGTTATGGGGGATTAGGATGAGCATTGGCTTGAAGGCTTTGTCCTGGGGTGCCATGTGATGCCTTGAAGTCCACCAAATCAAAAGGAGAAGGAAGATATATGAGGATATGAAGATTGAAGAAATGAAGAGCCCCATAGCATTTAATAAAGTTGTAGTTATTCTTTTATATATCGAGTTGTATAAAGGTAGAGCTCAGCTATCCATCTTTTCTTTTTTGGGATGTATGGTGGTACCCGATCACACTGACCTTTTATTCTTCTATATTAGTTAATAAAATTATTTGATGTTATGTCTACCTTGTGCAGTAGGATTACATGCTTTTCATAGTTTCTTGAATGGTTGTGCTTTAATGTGCGGTCTAGATGCGATTGGGCTCTTAGGATAAAAATAAACTTTCTATCTAACTAATCACTCATAACTAAATTCTAAACAACTCATAATCTCATCATAAAGCCTAGGATATAATCAAGATAATTAAACAATTTAGGAACCCCTTAACTGTATGATTGAATGAATCACATTATGCATATCATCTTGAATCACTCTTGCAACATAAGGGCCTCCATCCTTACACGCATAGGGATCGCTTGACCCATGAGAATAACCCCTACTGATGCAGCTTCACCCTCTTTGTCTTTTGATTTGGCCAATAATCTACTTCACCATGCATTTAAGCATATAAAAATCATTAAGCGTTTGTCTAAATGATGTGTCCAAAATGAAATAAAATTTAAAAATATTTTATATTAGATTAAGTCATTACTCATACCACTAATGCTCTAGTCTCTTAGGGAGTAGGCTTAGGACTTAGTCTCTTTCTAATTAAATAACTATCATGACTATCTTGCAATTTATAAGACTGGACTACATGATTTTAAAATCGTAGGAGGAGTTAGATAGTGACCACTCTAGGGGATTGTTAAGGCCAAATTAGACGCTTTGTTCTCTCTTGTGGAGGTAAACCATTATGTCCATCTATCGCTTAGATTTAGGTTGTGCTTTACCTCTTATTCAAGTTTCCTATATTTAAGATCTGAGGTAGTTATTTCCTTTAGGCTACAAGCATAAATCCTCACATCTTAGTTATTTGCACAACCTTGTATTGATGGATTATAAGCCCTAGTAATCTAATAAAATTTTAACCCAAATAATTCTCTTCAATTTTAAACATATAAAGCCCAACCATAAAATCGATTGGAATGCTCACTGGTCCTCCTAGTGTCATGAATATTTCTTACTTCATCCCTTTAGTTACCAAAAATAAGTCTTCTCCTTGAACATTCCTTATTAATTTTCCAAATATAACCAATTCTTTGATAATCTAACTTTGAAATCTTAGGAGATAATAATTGTCTACCTTAATCGAGAGTATTCTTATGAAACTTCATTTCCTAAGATGTAATTAACTATGGAGGCTTATCTTCACAGAAAACTTTAGAACCTAGTTTAATATAAACCCTACTTTATTCATCCATGTAAAGCAGGAGAAAAATCTCTGGAATATTCGAAGACCCATCATGCCTTAATAGTCCTTATTAGGTGATTAGGTCCATTGAAGGGTGATGCCTCTATCTTTCAAGATAGTACATCATACCTTAATGTTATACTTGATCATTTTAATAAGTACCCCCTACGATCTGTGTGGTGTCCCCTCCATACACATCCAAAAAAATAAATAAATAAACACCACACATTGGATAAACCTTTTATTTCTTGTTTGGCTGATGTTTCTTTCAAAGGTTTTTAATTTCTTAGTGCTTAATCATTTGAGTATCTATTGTTTGTCACTTTGGATAAAAGTTTCATATAAGATAGTCAAATTTGATTGTGCTTAACATCTTATTTCATTTTAGTTTCTATTTGGCCTACCACTCCACCTCTTGCATAAATTATTTCATGCATGTTGATTATTTATTTTAAATTGGTTTATTATATATTATGTGATAGCTTCCTTGTGGTACCATTCAAACCTTTATTCAAGTGATTATTTAGTTATTCTAATTACACATACATTTATCATTTGAATAAAAGTTAGCTTGTGTGAGAAAGAAATCAAAGTAAAGTTTTTGTGATTGCATTTTAGTTTGTATTTCAAAGTCATTCAAGAAAATCATTTCAAGCTTTTTAATGATCATTCAAGCAACATTAAGTTACTTAATTGCATAAAACATTTGATTAAAGATCTTATTTTAATTTCATTTAAAGTTAAAGTGAGCTCTCTTTTTCATTAATATTCAATTGCCTTAATATTAGTATAGATTGGGTTTTGAGTACAAAAATATTTTAAAATTGAGAGTTAGACTGTATCTTTCTTTGTGCCTTGTTTTGATTTCTTGTTGGGCTGTACTCGCCCATTAAGAAAAGTATGTGTTGGGTTGTACTTGCCCGTTAAGGAGAGTACGTATTGGGTTGTACTTGCCCATGAAGAAAAGTATGTAAGATTTGTTGTGATCTCAACTTTGGTTTAGTGAATTCCTAGCCTGGATGGCTAGGCATCGACATAGGCTGGTTTTTGGGGTTTTGTGGAACCACATAAAAATCTCTATGTTCTCTTCCTTTACTTTTCTGCTCTTTTCTTTTTTATTATTGCTTTTTTATTGCTTCATTTCACTAAAGCCCTAAGTTTGATTACTATGGCACAAGTTTTTAAAGGTGCACTACCTGAAGGACAATATACACGTAGACTACCTTTACTTGATAATGATCTAGTTGATTATTGAAAAAATTGGATCAGTACTTTTATTCGTGAACAAAATTCTAGAATGTGACATATGTTGACACACCAGTATCACACACCTACTCTTGAATATGAATGGTTTAAAAGTTGATAAACCTTTTGATGAATGGCCTGCTTCTAAAAGAGAATTGGATAAACTAAATGTAAAGGCTTGTAACATTTTTTATTGTGCTTTACATCCCAATGACTACATGAAAATTTCCATGCTTACTATTGCAAAAGAAATATGGGATAAATTGAGTCTTACATACGAAGGCACTAATGAAGTTAAAGATGCTCACATAAATTGGTTAGTACATGAATATGAATTATTCTTCATGTTACCAAATGAAAGTATTTCTGATATTAATACTCGATTCATGAAAATTATAAATACCTTGCATTCACTTGGAAGAAAGTATAAAAATAAAGATTCAATTTATAAAATTTAAAGATGCTTTCCAAAAGATTGGGATACAAAAGTTACTGCTATTAGTGAGGCTAAGGATTTAACTATTTATACACTTGATCAATTTTTGGGTTCTTTGATAGCATATGAATAGGTTATTACACAAAGGGATCAAAATGACTCTTTACTAAATAAAGAGAAAGAAAAATTAAATTGCTTTGCAGGTGGAAGATAGTTGTGAAAAAAATTCTTTATGTTTAGATGTTTATAATGATGAGATTGCTTTGCTTTAAAAAATGCTAGGTAATATGATCAAAAAGAAAAAGCACAGGTGTGGAAAATCAAAAGTACATAAATTTCCTACTAAAAGATTGAATGTAGAAGAAGGAATAGTATGCTTCAATTGCAAAAAGCTCAGACATATAAGAGGTGAGTGCCCAGACTTAGCTGAAAAAGAAGAAGCTAAAAGGAAGAAGTTTTAGAAAAATAAAAAGCCTTGAAAGAAAAAGAAAAGAGCACTTTGGGAAAATTCTGATTCAGAAGAATTAAGTGATGAAACTATAGAGTAAGAAGCAAATATATGTCTTATGGCTGATGTGGATTCTACAAGTGAGGTATGTGAAGATATTTCTTATCAATAATTAAATGATGCATTCAATGAATTAGCCCGTGAATATAAAATGTTGAAAGGAAACTTCATTATGTTAAAAAAAGAAAAGAAAATTTTAGAAATGCATGCTTCATCCTTAGAAAAAGAATGTGTAGAATTAAAGTCTAAGAATGATGCTTTATTAGATCAATCAACACTTGTGGAGAAGTTGAAAAAGGAAAATTTATTACTTCATGCAAAATTAGATTCTTGTAGTAGATTACATTCACATATTCCATTTGTTAAATATAAGTCATCAGATGCATCAAGATCATTTAAATTTTGACCTTATGCAAATACAAATGTTACATGTAATATTTGTACTAAAAAAGATCAAGAATCTTTTTATTATCATGCAAGAAAATCTCAATCATTTTCTAGTTCAAAATTTATCTAGATTCTTAAAAATAAAATAGCTGCACATACTACACAGCATTAATTGCATATCTTTTTATTTGGATGTGGACATAAACATGTTTGGGTTCCCTTGATTTTATTTTGTAGGAATGCCTTCAAAGCAAAATCAAAGAAGGCATGTGGTGCTTAGATAGTGGATATTCAAGACATATGATAAGTGATAAATCTAAATTTTCTACTTTAGAATATTGTGAAGAAGGTTTTGTAGTTTATGGTGAAAGGAAAGATAATTGGAGTTGGTTCTATTTCTAAAGATTCAATCACTTTAGATAAAGCTTATTTTATTGCAGGTTTAAAGCATAATCTTATTTCCATTAGTCAATTATGTGATAAAGGATTTAATGTTGAATTTCATACATCTTTCTATATTATTACAAATAAAGAAACTATTTTGCTTGTTGGTCATAGATACAAAAATATTTACCTTATTAATTTTTAAAGTGCAAGTAGCACAAATTTAAATTTACTTTACTTCAAAAGTTCACTTAATGATGTTTGTTATGGCATAAAAGGTTATGTCACATTAATATGCATTTGTTAAACAAAATTGCAAATGGTTTACCTAAAATGAAATTTCATTCTAATTATATTTGTGATGCATGTATTCATGAAAAATATTCTAAGCATGCTTTCCAAAAATAAAAATATTATTTCTACAACTATACCATTAGAATTATTGCATATGGATTAATTTGGTCATGTTAGCACTGTTAGTTTAGGTAGAAAATTCTATGGTTTTGTTATTGTTGATGATTATTCAAGATTTACTTAGGTTATATTTTTAATTCATAAAAAATAATGCTTTTGAAAATTTTAGAAAACTTATTAAATATATTTAACGTGATATAAATCTTCTTGTTAGTAAAATTCAAACTAATCACAGTTTTGAATTTGAAAATAAAAATTTTGAAATTTTTGTGGTAAATTTAGTATTAAACATTCTGCTCCTAGAACCCTTCAGCAAAATGATGTTGTTGAAAGGAAAAATAGAATTTTGATTGAGTTGAGTAGAGCTATGCTTGATGATTATAAGTTTCCTAAGTACTTTTGGGTAGAAGCTGTTAACACTGCATGCTATGTTATGAATCGTGTTTACTTGAGACATCTTTTAAATAAGACCCTTATGAGTAGTTCTTTGGTAAGAAATTTAGGATTAGTTATTTTCATATATTTGGTTGTAAATGCTTCACTTTGAATAATGGTAAAGACTCTTTAGGAAAGTTTGACAGTAAATCTGATGATGGTATATTTTTAGGATATTCTTTGAATGGCAGATCTTATAGAGTTTATAATAAAAGAAAAATGATTGTTGAAGAATCAAAATATGACATATTTGATGAAAATCTTATAGATCCTGTTAAAGATGATGTGATTGAAGAAGAGGTAGATGATTTTAAGAAAATAAGTTTGGAACAAAATATAGATGATTCTTTACCTAAAGTATTGGAAATTCATTAGGAATCATCCAAAAGACTTGATTATTGGAGACCCCTCTCAAGGAGTTAGAACTAGAAAACAATCTAAAGAAATGATCAATCATTTCACATTCTAATCTGAGATTGAACTAAAATTAATAAATGAAGCCTTGGAGGATGACTATTGGATTTTATCCATGAAAGAAGAATTAAATCAGTTTGTTAGAAGTGATGTGTGGGAATTAGTTCCTAGACCTCAAGATTAAAATGCTATAGGAACCAAATGGGTCTCTAGGAATAAGTTAGATGACTTGGGATACATTGTTAGAAATAAGGCTAGATTGGTTCCACAAGGATATACTCAGATTAAAGGGATAGATTTTGAAGAATCTTTTGCCCCTATAGCTAGATTAGAAGCTATTAGATTGCTCTTTGTCTATGATTGTTATAAAGACTTTAAATTGTTTCAAATGGATGTAAAAAGTGCATTTTTAAATGTCTTTATAGATCAAGATGTCTTTGTAGAACAACCTCCTGGTTTTGAAAAGATGGAATTTCTAGATCATGTTCTTAAATTGAAGAAAGCATTGTATGGATTGAAACAAGCTCCTAGAGCTTGGTATGATAGATTGAGTAGCTTTCTTATAGACCTTGATTTTAGAAAGGGTAGAGTAGATACTATTCTATTTCTTAAGAATTTAGGTGATGTTTTTATTATTGTTCAGATTTATGTGGATGACATCTTATTTGGTATTACAAATGAATCATTATGTGTTAAATTTTCATCTTTGATGTCCAAAGAATTTGAGATGAGCATGATTGGTAAACTCAATTGTTTTAGGACTTCAAGTAAAACAACAAGAAAATGGCACTTTTATTTGTCAAACCAAGTATATCAGTGACTTGATAGAGAGATTTAATATGAAAAAATTTAAATCTAGTAAGACTCCAATGAGCCTCATCACTAAACTTCATTTCGATGAGTCAGGAAAACTAGTTGATGAAAAAACTTTGTAGAATTATGTTGGTTCTCTTTTTGTATCTTGCTGCTAGTAGGCCTAATATTATGTTTGTCATATGTTTATGTACTCATTTTCAGGCTCCTCTGAAAGAATATTATTTAACTGTTGCTAAGCATATCTTTTGTTAATTAATTGGCACTTCTAGATTAGGTTTGTGGTATCCTAAAAAATTTACTTTCATGTGACTTGATTACTTATTTTGATGCTAACTTTGTAGGATGTAAAGTAGATAAGAAAAGCACATCAGAAACATGTCAATTTTTAGGATCATCATTAGTATCATGCTTATCTAGAAAGTAGAACTTTGTTGCTCTTTCAACTACTGAAGCTGAGTACATAGCTACTTGAAGCTATGTTGCTCATAATCTCTTGTTGAAGTAGTAATTAAAAGACTTTGAAATTTTGCTAGATCACATTCCTATTAAGTGTGACAATACTAGTGCAATTTATTTAACAAAAAAATTATATCCAACACTCTAGAACTAAACACATAGAAGTTAAACATCACTTTATTCGGGATCATGTGAGTAAAGGTGATGTGAATATCAATTTATTAGCATAGATTTACAACTTACAAACATTTTTACTAAACCATTACCTGAAGAATGATTTTGTACCCTAACATGCATGTTAGATCCACGCATGTAATTTTATTACTGTTCATAGTTAAACCTTTTTGATGTTGTCAAAATGGGGGAGAAAATAGTACGTTGGTTTTCTTTTTCTTTATGATGCATAGTTTTAAGGGGCAGGGGAGGGGGGCTTTTCATGTTATATTCATGCTTTATTATGCTCAAAAATGTTTAAATGCTTAAAATTTTATTTATTTACTTATTATAAATTTTCTTTAATGCAAATTATATTTTCAAAGGTTGATGAAAGGTCACTTTGCACCTTCATCACAATTTAACACCAACATATATTTGTTAACATCAAAAAGGGGGCGATTGTTGACTTAATGAGCCCCATATCATATGAGATTGATTTTGATGATTACAAACACATGTTCAAATACAACTAATCAAGTTAATTTCAAGTGTGTGGGAAAAATTCTTCAGTTCCTAGTTCTCTAGTTATACAAATTGCTAAAGCTTTTAGACATGGACTGGGTAAGAATTTTTCTAGGAAATACTATATTAAGGAAAATGAAAAGTTTACTAAATTAAAATTAATGATTCATTCATTTTTAGATTCATCATTCTAAAATTATTTATATTTTTTCCATATTACAATTATTCATTAAATTATTCATTTTGAATAGTATGAACTAAATGTATAAAATAAGTTCCATTAAATGTGCATTCAAGCAAGATAAATTATGTTTAAACTTTATTAAATCATTTTCATGTCATTCATAATATTTATTCATATTTTTTGTGCATGAAAATTTAATTATCATTTTTCCTATTATTCTCTCTTCTCTCTCCTATTATCATTTTCATCTTAACATTATTTTGGCTGAATTTTTTATTGCATTTTGTGTAATTAAATTTGTGAAGTTTATTCAAAACATTTCCATATTATATTCTCTCATTTTTCACGTTTTTAAAATTCATTTATTTGAATTTCTGAATTTGAATTATTTTGAATTATTCTTTAATTCAAACTTCTTTATGCATGACATATACTTGCTAAATCAAATCAATTTTTTATGGAATTAGTTGAACATCCCAAGAATGATTAATTATAATTATTTAGAACCTAATTAATTTATTACAGGTTATTTTAAATTTAAATTCAAACCAGCCCTCTTTTTCAAAAGAATTCCTTTTTAATTTGATCTATTTTAGGAAAGGTTTAGGAGATCGACCACTTTATTTTAAATTTAATAAATTTATATATTATTTAAAAATTCAATAAGAATATAATACAATTATCCTTGATCTAAATTGATTCATGCATTATTTTGAGAATTTCCTATTTTAGGAAACCCCTTTAGTCGAAATTATTTAAGTGATTCTCCATTAATTTATTTTATTCAAAACTCCCTCCTTCATGTCAAAATCTCCTTGGTTGAATTTCACGTGTGATCTCCTCTATCTTTAGTCATGAATCACATAGCAAACATTTCATATTGGGTTGAAAATTTTTTGTAAAGGAGCATATTGAAGATTTCCTTGGCCGACCTTTATTCCTTTGAATTTGAAATTCAAATTAATGTTAAATAAATTTCCCTGTCATTTGATCAGTTTTTGGCTGACCCTGGACCTTTCCTTCATTTATTTAAGATTCTTATTTCAACTTAAAAAGGTTCCAAAAGCTAATTTTCTCTCTTGTTCTCTTGCTCATCTTCTCCACCTTGGTCGATCTTTGCTAAAGCAAGTACTTAAAGATTTTTGGTGATGCATTTCTCATCATTCTTTTCTTTTCCTTGGATATTTATTTGTCTTGAAGATTGATTTGGAAAAGTGAATGTTTGGTGTGTTTCCTCCCTTGGCCGAAAGCATCATATCATTGGTCTTGAATTTCTAAGGTGTTAAGTTCTTATACTTCTTTTATTTCTTCTTGGCTTTGAAGTTTACAAGGTTATTTAAACTATCTTGTGTTCATTCACCTCATAACCATTAGCTCTTATTTGTCCAAGAACAAACATAAGAAGATCAGTTTCTTTTAGACTAAACTACTTGATAATCCTTTTATTTCTTGTTTGGCCTAAAGCTAACATAAGGAGATCAATTTATTTTATTCTTAATCAGCAGAAACTGCTTTTATTTCTTGTTTGGCTGAAGTCTCTTTCAAAGGTTTTTGATTTTCTAGTGTTTAATCATTTGAATATCCATTCTTTATGCTTTGGTCTAAAGTTTCATATAGGTTGGTTAAATTTGATTATGCTTAACATCTTATTTCATTTCATTTACTATTTAGCTAACCACTCCACCTCTTGAATAAATTATTTTTTGCTTGTTAATTACTTGTCTAAAAATGGTTTATGTATATATTATGTGATAGCTTTTTATGGTATCATTCAAACCTTTATTCAAGTGATTTTTTGTTATTACAATTGCACACACATTTATCATTTGAATAAAAGTTAGCTTGTGTGAGAAAGAATTCAAAGTAAAGTTTTTGTGATTGGATTTTAGTTTGTATTTCAAAGTCATTCAAGAAAATCATTTCAAACTTTTTAAAGATTATTCAAGCAATAGTAAGTTACTTAATTACATTAAACATTTGATTAAAGATCTTGTTTTAATTTCATTTAAAGTTAAAGTGAGCTCTCTATTTCATTAAGATTCAATTTCCTTAATATTCATTTAGATTGAGTTTTGAGTGCAAAAGCATTTTAAAATTGATTGTTAGACTTGTATCTTTCTCTTTGTCTTATCTTGATTTCTTGTTGGGTTATACTTTCCCGTTAAGGAAAGTATGTGTTGGGTTATACTTGCTCGTGAAAGAGAGTATGGAAGATTTGTTGTAGTCTCAACTTTAGTTTAGTGAATTCTAGTTTGGGTCGTTGGACCATGTAAAATCTGTTCTCTCACTTTACTTTTTTTACACTTTACTTTTCTGTTATTGCTTTTTCTATTACTTCATGCCCCCTCCATTGTTGGGTGCTATAGCTAAGTAACAGACTTTAAGTGAAATAAAATAGAAAGGTGAGCACCTTAGCATCAAGGGATAGCACCATAACATTAGATTCCTCCGATGCAAAGTAGAAAGAGGGAGAGTTCAGTGTTATGATGTTGCAATCAAGAACACAATATATTTAGTTTTAAGAAGTTTTGGCTATCGATTAAGGAGTTACAAATGTAGTTGTAAAACCAACTAAGTTTAGACATGCCCATGGATAGAGAGAATAAGGGTGGCAATATAAAAACATGCTTTTTATTGTATTTTAAGAAAATTTTCATATTCTTTTTTTGGTGTATAAATGTTTGAGTGAGACTTTTTGTGAGTGTGTAAGTGTGAAGTGTGTGAAGAAGATTACACTTCAGAGATCAAGGAAAAGGAGACAACAACACTTGGAGAGAAATTTCCTAATGCATTGCTTTTTATTTTGTATTTTCTAGAAAATCTTACGCATGTTCATGTATTGTGTTTGCATTTTGTTTACCAAAATGTTAAACTAAGTGTTTGAACTCTGAATTTATGGTGAGGTCTATCATTTAAATCCTTGTGTTAATGTTAAAATAATTTTTGTGCTATTATTGATTTGTTATTTTAGTTTTTTTCATGTTTAATTTAGTTGTTAACTTATCACTCATAAATTAAAGTCTAATTTAATATATAGATTTTGAAGAGTCATAGAGAAACAACTACAGATAAGTAAATAACTCTTTCAAATATACATAGGCATATGATATTTAAAGATTTATAATCATCAAGGGAGATAATTAATTAAAAATGTAATCACTCAATTTTAATTAGTATATGAGAATATAACTAATTAATTATAGTAATTATGTCTTTTTAATCTTGTAAGAGATAAGAAGATATAATTGTTCTTGATTGACAGAAACTTCAAACTGAAAATTTTAAGCACAAGATTTTTATGAATAGGTAATAGATTCAGTGTAATTTTTTATGTTGAATTTAAAATAAAATGTTAAAGCATTTTAGTAATTTTTTATAGGAGATTTTTTTTTTAATTTTGGGTAGTTGGATAAAGCTTAGATGATCATAAATTTAGTAATTAACTTATTACTATTCTAAACAAATCTTTAAGGGAATGATACTAATCTTATTATTATATTACTTGAAAGGTGCGTACACTTGCATACACTATTTCAGCTAGTCAATGCTTGATTTATTAGCCAATTTTACATAATTTTCATTTAGAGAGAATTTCAATGTGTTGAAATCAACCTTGCTATATTTAATTAAGTTTTCTAAAGGTATTTCATGTCGAATTTGTAAATCATATTCACCATATTGCAGAGCATTCTAAACTTTAAATAAATATTTTTTAGCTATTTTTAAGTGCATCATGAATATTAGAAGTTGTTTTCTAAATTGAACTCATTAAGAAATTTACATGTGTTTGTACAAATGATTTTTTTAGGTAATTTGGTGTCAATTTTGCAAGCCAATTTCATTAGAGTGTTTTAAATATGTTTTTAATATTTAATGATTATTTTCACTAATTTTTGGAGTAATAGATTTCAAGATTTTAATGGTTTATATTTGAAGTTTTAATAACAAGTAAAAGAAATTTAATAATTGCAATTACATCCTTTTTATATATTAAATAAAAAATAATATTTCTATATAAAAATCAAAGCCCACTTACCATAGTATTCATTCACTCATTTCCCAAAACCAAAAACCATTTTAGAGAGAGTGGGAGAGAAAAGAGGGTTTTATAAAGAGAAAGTTAGAATCTGGGCAGTAGAGCTGATTTGATTTAGCGGATTAGTTGATAAAATTGTCCAACTCAAGGTAGACTACTATTTTCTTGCTTCCAATTGATTTCGATTGATTTCTATGGATGGGTTGCATCAAGTTTGGTTATGACTGTTGACCTCACTTTTGGAGTGAGGATTGACTTACCCTTCCTTAGATTTAGGAGTCTTCTAGACACTAGAATCTGCTTAGTCATAGGACACTTCTAGTGATTAGGTAAACACTAAACCTAAGCCTTGAGACTTAGGAAGGTACATCATAGGCTTATGTTGTACCTTAGGACCAAGGGAACCTACATATCCTATGGCCAAACCCATTTCACTCATGCAAAACCAACCTCAAATCAATACAATCAAACCCAATTGGATTTCATTTCATTTTCAAGCTCCAAGCTAAAATGATTTGAACCCAAACTCATCCTAATCTCATGATCTAATCATATGGACTCAACCCAAAGCTCCTTCAATTAAACCAAACCCAATTGATTTTCATAAAAGCATTCCAACCATTTCATCTCTCCCAAAACCTACAATCAAATCAAACCTATCAAACTTATTCAATTAACCTAACCTAGCACATTTGACCTAAAGGATCTGCATGAGCCAAAATCTAATTAAATCCAAAACAATTGCAATCAAAGCCATCAACCAATCCTAAATCAATTATCAAACTCAACTCCCCCAATTAAACCTAATCCAACTGAAATTGACCCATTTGGTCCACTTGACCCAAAGTGACATAAAGGACTCATTTGATCCAAACTCCAATCCAACACAAATTGGATTGAACCAACCCATTCAATATCTTCTACAATGATTGTTGATCACCCTTGATTGTCCAATTATAATCAATTTGGTTGAACCAAGCTAATTTGATCACTTGACCCAAGTTGACCCAATAGCCTATATGAACCAAATTGAACCAAATCTCATTTCAATTCAAATCAATTGAAACCAATGATTTCCGCTGATCATAAATTGATCGTTGAATATGATTCAATCATCAATCAAGCCAAACAAAGTCCAATTGAACCTTTGACCCAAGTTGACCCAATTTAGCTTAAGGCCAAACCTCAATCCAATCCAAATTGATTGAAATCAATGGCTCAAATCAATCATGAATTAATTATTGAACATGACCAAGCCCTTGATTGAACCCAATTTGATAAGTCAACCCAATTGACCTATTTAGCTCAAATTTACCTAAAGGGTAAAATTGATCTAAATCATTCCCAAATCAAAATTAATTTAAATCAACAACTATAATCATCTTCAAGTCATCAACTGAATCTAAACCAATCCCTAACTCAAGCCAATTTGGCCAATTTGACCAAATTAGTCAACTTAGTCCACTTGACCCATATGAACCTATATGAGTCAAATTCAAATCAACTTCAAATCAAATCAAACCAATTAAACCTAAACATCCTAAATCATCATTTGAACGTAACAAAACTCTTGATTTGACCTAATTTAACCAAATTGGTCAACCTAACCTAATTTGACCCAATTTGACCTACATGAGTAAATTGAGCAAAACCCATTCAAACCAAGCCCACCAAACTTAGCATGACCCATCCTTGGGCCACCATGGATCAGCCCAAATCAAACCCAACCTATCTTGGACCCAAATTAGGCTAAAACCCAGTGGGTAAACCCCTCAAAATAGGACAAAATCCTCATTTGGATGGTCTCACATACCCCTTTACCCTTGGTAGCCACCCTAAGCTTATTTTGGACCTCTGACCCACTGGCTAACTTGACCCAAAGCTAATTAGGTTAGCCATGTGTTAAAGGAGGTGAGCTAATCCAAGCCATTCCATTGGCTCACCTTGGAACGAAGGACATTCCACCTTAGCCCATCCCAGGCCCTCAGTCACTCAAGGAGCTCCACCTCAATCATTCCCTAATGTCCTTGGCTGCTTGCGTCGGTCGGACATCTACCAAAAGTCGAGCCAATACCCACCATCCGATCCAATGGGGAGGAGAGTATACTTCCCTCCATCTTATTTCATTCCACACACACTCATACATAGAGAGCTTCAGTGAGTTGATAAAAGCTTCCCTAGAGCCTTCCCGAGCTCCCCTGAGCCTCCCATCATCCACGAGATCGAATCCAAGAAAATCCAAGCCTCCACTCTGTCCAACCCACTCAAACTCCACCAAATTCAAATTAACTTCACCCACACCTTCCTCAAGCTCTAGAGAGATGAAACGAATCGATTTATGATCAATTAAAGCATCGGAGACCACTTCTAGACCAACTCCGATGAGCTTAGCTGGCGTTTGGTCCACAGAGCCACCGGAAGGGAGGCAAGTCATGAGCTTCTTAACAGGGCTTCATCTCTTTAAGATGAAGCTATCTTAGTCGTTGGACCGTCGGACTTGAGCTCCGGTGAGGTAAATTCTGGTAAACCATAGAAATCCCCTTAGTTGGCATTTTATGAAAGAAATTATAATTTCATGCAATTTTCATCATAGGATCTCTTTAGATCTATCCCTTGAGAGTTTAGAAGTTGATCCTGATGCCTCACGAGCTCTGATGACCTCAGATTAAGTAGAGGAGGGCAGACGATGTTCATTTTTCATCACTTGGGGGACAAAGGATCATCCGTCGTCCGTTCTGTATGATTAGAATGGACAAACATGATTAATCTAATTAGATTTATTCAATTTAATCCATTAAGAACCCCTAGATTAATCCCCACCATTCGATCCAAGATCAGACGGTGAAGATGAAAGTGCGTTCACTGCCGCTAACTCAGCATGTTGTGTCAGACAGTTTAAGTGGCTAATCTCGCAGCGCCACGTGGAAAAGCATCGCCATGTCAACTCCCGCATGGTGCTGATGGGATTCTGGATTAATTAAGATTAAAAATGTAATTAATTACCCATAACTTTAAAAATTTATAACTAACTGTAGAAAAATCCTAAAAATATGAGTAAACCCACTTTCAAAAGGGTAAACAGAGGCGATTTTAATAAAAATGATTTTTCTATAGTTTGAACAATGAATATAACTTAATTAGGATTTAAATTTTTCTTTAATTAGGTCCTAATTACTTGGCTAATGAGTCTCAAATTAGGTGCATTGATTCTATGGGATGTCATCTGCCTCCATAATTTTGTTGAGAATTATTGGCTAGGTAATTAGGAGAATTTAAAATTTTAATCTTAATTACCCTCCCTAATTAATTTAATGATTATTAAAATTATTAAATAGTAAAAATTAATTAATTTAACTTAATTAATCATGATTAATAGTGGAACGATGAGGTGGGGTGATTAGGACCCTCTCCCCTACCCCACTCCTCCTAATTGTTTCCCTAAGTTCATTTCATTTAGGAAGGTAATTAATTCAAAATTTAATTAAGGAATTAAGTAAGCAATTAATGGACAAATTAAATCAAACTAAAATGATAATTGCTTCAGATAATTTAATTTTAATTTGTGGGTTCCTCTCTATGTGTTCAAGAGCACAAAAACCCTTAAGGAAATTATGATTAACCCATGGGTATGAAAAAAATCATAAAAGTACTTAATTATATTCTTTAATTTAATCAATACTTAATTATGTGCTTCATTGCATTAGGTCTCTAAGTGCATTGCAATTTTAATTTCTCATTTGCATACCATTGGAAGCTCTTAATTAAATGATTAATCAAATTAAAGAAGCATAGAAAAGGGTGATTAAATGAATTGCTTAATGATTCAAACTTAACTAATTCATAAAATCCACTTAATTATTTCTCCTTAAATATATTAAATCGTAAACATGAGATGGAATAAAAATAACAAATTTATTACTTCTCCTCTTTAAGATTAATGAATCAAATCCAAAATCAAACTTCTTAACAAGCTTTGGTTTTCCTTAAGTGATCTAATTCAACTTGATCATCCTTAGGAATTAATGTAGTTGAATGAACTATGTGAAAGTGTTCAATTATTCCTTTTCAAAGATTATAAGTTTGTATTGCATTTGCATCATGTATTCATGTCTTCAAATCAAATATGAATATACTTATGTATGTAAATCTTGCATGTGTTAGATTAATCTTATTATATTCTACCATTTACTACCAAAGGGAAAATGTCTTAGCAGAAACCATCAACAAAACTCTCATCCAAATACTGAAGAAAATACTCGCGACAATAAATGACACTGGCATGAGCAGTTAGTTGAAGCCTTGTGGGCCTACCGTACCACATATAGAACTCTAACTCAATTTACTCCATTCTTCTTAGTGTATGCCAAAGTGATTATACCATTAAAAGTCCAACTCCCATCATTAAGGATAGTTGTGGGTAACAAGATCACAATGGAGCAGAACGCCAAGTTACGGTTAGAAGAGCTCGGTGGTTTGGAGGAGAGACACCTATGAGCGTGCCAAAACCTCGAGTTGTACAAAATCAAAAATGATTCGAGCTCACAATAAGTTGGTCCATCCTAGATCTTTTCAAGAAGGAGACCATGTTTTAGTTCTATGGAGACCAATTGTTGCCCATCGCAAGATGGGGGGCAAGTTTGAACCCACTTTGGAAGGCCCTTTTTCCATAGAGAAGGTTTATCAAGGAGGATCTTATCAACTTATCAATCATAAAGGAGAGCGCATGCTTCTAATCAATGAGCTTTACCTAAAGAAATATTATCCATAAATCATGTTTGAAAATAATCATCAATGAAAATTCCATTTCAAATTCAATCTCTTCCATGTTGAAAACATCTATGATTGAATCTGCCACGATGTATTCAGGGTAGGTGTAAGGAACCCGAGCGGCATACTATCCTTCATTAACACAATACAAACACAAACTACACACAAACATATAAAATATACATGCATCTTTTGTCTCGGGCTACTTTGAGTTGGGATAATGCCCACAGCAGCACTCACTTAGTAGTCGCTCTAGGTCGGGCTGGCGTGCTACCCTGCTAATGTGTCATCCCAGTGGTCTTCTTGCTTTGGAGGATATTAGTCTGATATGCTTTCCTTCCTTACTTGACCACTACACACTGATGAGTGCCCTGTTAGTTCGATAGGCTTTACTGCACGGTCGGTAAGCTACCTCATGATGAATTCGTTTAAGAGAATGTAAGTCTGCTATGCTTTCTTCTTGAACTAGCCATCGTGCACTGACCGAGTCGAGTATATTTTAGGTTTAGGGTAAGTCCCCCAATGGCTCCTTTCCTCTTCTCCTTCTTCGTGACTCCCTACTTAGAGTCACCCTTAGGTCAGGTCGACTTGTACGAAAAATGGGTCACCCCAATGGTTATTCCTTACTTTGGAGAATATAAGTCAACTATGCATTCTTCATAGAACAACCGTTGTATACCAACGGGCAGCTCTAGGTCATATAACACATGTCGAGCCGATGATAGACAATCCCAGCGTTCAGCTTTGCTTTAGGGAGATATAATTCTACACACCTTCTTCATAGACTAATCATCGCACATCGACAGGCACCTTAGGTTGGTTAGTGTTTGCTATGCTGATAGCGACCCACCAGGTGGATACACCACTCATGACAGATGTAAGTCTGCTACACTTTCTCATTAAGTTGGCCACCATACACATACGGGCTTTCTTCTTTATAGGGTCCAGGATAACGCCCCTAGTGACACCTTCCCTGTGAGCACTCTATTTGGATCATGTCCTTTATACCCCATCTAGACACTACTCAGGTTATTATGAGATTGGATATTTCCCCCACTCTGACCCTTATAGTTGGAGAATTTGTCCTGCTTGGTCATGCGATTCTCTCTTGGTCCGATAAATGAGAGATAGGTTAAGGCCCTTCTTGTATGGTCCCTTGCACCAAAGTCCACAAAATATATAAACAATATATATATATATATATATATATATATATATATATATATATATATATATATATATATATATATATTCACTTGTGGATTAGGAGAATGCCCCCAATGGAACCTCTTCTCAAGAAGGCATCCTATTTTTAGGGTAGTGTCAGCAAAACTCCCAATATAAATAGTCTGGCTACTCTTGAGTAAATGTAAGCCCCCAGCGATATTCACTCAAGTAGTCTCCCTAGGTCGAGTTTGATTTGTTGAGCTACTAACAAGTCACCCCAGCGGCTATTCTTTGCTTTGGAAGATGTAAGTCTGCTACACCTTCATCCTAGCACAACCATCGCACACCGAAAGGCAACCTTTAGGTTGGTTAGCTCTACCACACAGTCGTAAGGCTGTCCTTTTGATTTGTAAATCTGAGATAGGTCAAGGCCAACGTAGCCCCTTCTCAGTGGATCCATGGAATAGGGACAAGGTCCATGAAAATTAAAATAAAATTAATCTTGACTACTCTTGAGTTGATGTAAACCCCTAGTGGTAGTCACTCAGTAGTCTCCATAGATCAAATTTTATTTATTGTGCTACTAACAGGTCACCCTAGCGGCTATTCTTTGCTTTGGAAGTTGTAAGTCTGCTACATCTTCTTCCTAGCATAGTCGTTGCACACCGAAAGGTAACCCTTAGGTTGGATAGTCTGTCCCTGCAACTTGTATATTATCCCTTTTGGATTGGTAAATCTGAGATAGGCTAAGGCCGACAAAGCCCCTTCTCAGTGGGTCCATCACATACCGACAAGATCCATGAATTAAATCTATCAAATTTGACTGAGTTTACATCCCCAGTGGATATGCCCTCAATTCAAAACCATCCTCCCTAGTGGAACCATAACAAATTAAATTGACTTCCCCAGTGAAGTCTAAATTAAAACAAGTCCAAACATATCTCTCCCTAATGGAGCTAATCAAACAAATCAAAGAAATCCAACCAAACTTTTATCCCCAGCAGATACCTCCCCAAATGAATCTATGAAATCAAACTATTATCCCCCAACAGATAGCTCAAACTTGCTTCCCTAGTGGAAGGTTCAAATTTCTAATCCCTAGCAGATTCAAGCCCATATCCATAGTAGATATGCCTCCACATCAATTAAGATAAAAGAAATTGAAATAGATTTGATCTCAATCTCTGGAAGATTATAGATTCTTATCCCCAAGAGATCTTCTTCCCATAAATCATATTCACAATCAAACTCAAATTCATATCCCCAGTGGATAGCTCGAACTTCCTTCTCTAGTGGAAGGTTCATGTACTCAATCCTCAGCGAATTCCTCCTTTTATGTCCTCGACATAAACCTCTCACATGTCATGTCCAATACATGTGTGATCCCCTAGTCGATCTTCCTTCACATCCTTGACATGAAATTCCAACCAAATCCTCTTGGCTCTCTTATGCCCTCTGCATAAGTTGAGTTGCATTGCACTAAGATCGTGATTCTATCTACCTTTCAAGTTTAGGTATAGATCATTTCCATTAGTACTTATAATTTTTGGACATTGTTGATCATCTCGGTCAACGCCAATATGTATGGTGTGTCTTGTAAGTTACACCACACCTATTGGGGGATCTTTTATTGACCACACTTTTGGAGTGAGTTCTCATCTTCCCATCTTAGACTTAGGAGTCTTCTAAACACTAACACTTCCTTAGTCATAAGACATTTCTAGAAATTAGGTAAACACTTAACCTAAGCCTAGAGACTTAGAAAGGTTAATCATAGGATTAGGCCATGCCTTAAGACTTAAAAGATCCACCTTCCTTATAGCCTAAACCCAGTCCATGTTCACCTTCTCAAACCAAACCTCAAATTCAAACATCAAATTCAAATCCAAATCCAAACCCAAATTCCAAAAACCAAATGATTGAAGCACATGATCAAAATCAAACTTGAAATCTTCCTTAAACCCATTGAGCTAACTCCATGGACTTAGCCAAAATCCTTATTCCATAACCCAAACTCAAATAATTTTTGCATGAATTAATCATACCTTCAATCATATTCACAAATACAAATGAAATCTACAATCATCAAGCAAAACTAAAATCAACACAAGTCACACCCAACTTGACCCTTTTGACTTGAAATTTCCAAATGAACTAAAACTTATCCAAACCCAAATCAATTGCAATTGACTTTATATATCAATTCTAAATCCATATATAAATGCAACTAAATCATACTCAACCTAAAATCAAGCCAAGTAAACCCAATTGGTCCACTTAACCCAAAGTGGCCAATTTAATCTATTTGAGCCAAGTTCCAATTCTACCCAAATTGGATTGAACTAAGCCTACATAAACCTCCTATCATGATTGTTGATCACCTTAGATTGATTAATTATCATAAATTAGGTCAAACCAAGTCAACTTAGTCATTTGACCAAGTCAACCCCTTGACCATTGATTCATACTAACTCAAAATTAATATTTAAAATGACTTCACCTTCAATTGAACCAAGCCAAACCCAATTGGCCCTCTTGACTCAAGTTGACCCAAATTGACCTAAAAGGCCAAATTAGGTCAAATCAAAATATAAACCAAATTGATTACAACTAATGGTTCAAGTTCATTCCAAGTTGATTGCTGAACTTGACCAAAGCCATTATTGGACCCAATTGACCTAATTGAATCTAATTAGCCCACATAGCCCAAGTTATCCTAAAGGATCAAATTGGCCTAAATCAAAACCAAATCCAAATTGATTGAAACTAAAGCCTACAATCATCTTTAATTGATCAATAAACCCAAACTAACACCTAGCCCAAGCCAATTTGGTCAATTTGATCAAATTGGTCAACTTGGCCCATTTGTTCCAGTTGAACTCAAATTAGTCAAAATTAAATATAAGCCAAATCAAACCAAATCAATGACACCAATACATCTCAAATGATCATATCAACTTGACACAACCCTTAGTTTGATCAAATTTGACCAATTGGTCAACTTGACCCAACCTAATCTAATTTAACCAAAATGAGTCAAATTGAGCCAAACTTAACCAAATTAACTCCAAATCACTTAAAATTTGGGCTAACCCACTTTTGACTCATTTAAAATCTGTCCAAATCAAATCTAATGTTAAATGACCATTCTACCCTTGAGGTGATAGTATCATATGAGACAAATCACCCATGTAAGTGGTCATTTTCATTCCTTGGCCACTTAACACTCTTCCAATGGTCCACCTAGGCACCTAGGTCACTACCCAACCTGACCCAATGGGTGATTGGGTCAGCCATGACCCATGGGAGGTGAAATCACCTCACCCTCCCCATTAGTGCACATGGAAACCCAAGGACACTCATGATTCCTCATTGGCATCCACCTCTACACCTTCACCGAACTAAACTGAGCCACCTCATCCACTCCCTGCCACCCCACGACTCCCTATGGTGGTCGAATGATCACAAAAATCCAAACTAGGCTAAACCATCCAATCAAGAGGAAGGGGGGTATACACCCCCTAATTTCAACTCAAACACACATGAAATCATTCTTCAGAGCCCTAGCTACACAAGATGAGCCACCAGAGCCAATTCCCAAGCTCCAAAGCTCATTCCTCAATCAAAAAATGCCATTTGCATCCTTCCCAAAATATGGCACACTTCCTTTGATCCCAACTTGCTTAAATCTCCACCAAAGTCAAATTAACTTTGCACACACCATCCCCACACTTCATCGAGCAAGAATGAATTTCCTCCCAAGCCCAACAACCATCGGATGTGGACTTCGATCAAAATTAACCTCCCAAGCTTTAGCTCTTGGCCTTTTGAGCAAATTTCATTAAATCAAAGCTCGTGCCGATCAGTAAGGCTTCATCTCCACTAGACAAAGCTTCCTCAATCGCTTACGCCATCAATCTTCAGCTTCGATGAGGTATGCAATTGAAACTGACCTTGGGTGAAAATTTTGTTGGAGCTTTTTGAAGGAAATATTCATCTCATGTGATCTTGATCGTTCAATCCCCTTCGATCGATGTCAAGGTGTGGGATCAGTTTAGAATCAAATCAAGCTTGGGTGAGCTCAGATCACGTGAGCAATGGCGAACGGACTCCGTTCTCCATCGCTCGTGTGATGATAGATCACACACCATCTATTCTACATGATCAGAATGGACAGTCGTGATTCGATCTGATAGAATAATCTGATTTAATCCTATTAAGCCATGGGATTAATCATAATCATCCGAACTTAGATTGGATGGTGGAGAAAGCGTGCACGCCAGCCGAAGTTAGATAACTTTTAAGTAGCCAATCCGGACCACATGGAAAGCCACGAAAATGGATGGGATTAGGCTTTAATTAAGCTTAATTAATCCTTTTTAAGAACTGAGACTTCCAAAATTCATAATAAATCATAGAATAATAAAAAATATAAATAAATATTCATTTTAAAGGTATTTCAGAGGAGAATTAATTAAAAATGATCTTAATTAATTTTGAACAGTAATTAAGATTTAATTAGGGTTTAATTACAAAATTAATTAGCTTAATTACTCTTTACTTACTTGAGCAATTAATCTTAAATTTTATGAGTTAATTTAATGGGATGACCTCTACCTTCCATGATTTTCTTGGAATTTATTGCTTACTTAATTAGGAGAATTGACTAATTAAGCTTTAATTACTCTGCTAATCCAATTAATGGTTAATTGATCCCATGAACAGTAATAAATTGATTAATTAAGTTCATTAATCACTTTCCAATAGTGAATGGACTAATGGATTGGGGTTGGGTCCTCTTTCCCAAAGTTCACTTCATTTTTCAAAGAAATTAATTAAAGCTTAATTAATCAATTAAATAGATTGATTAATTAAATTAAAAATCATATTCACATCAGAACTTAATTAATTAAATCTTGAGTAGATCTTTGGGTGTTCAATAACCTAAAGCTATTTAAGGAAAACTATGGTTAATCCACATGTGTGGGCAAACCATGAAAGTACCTAATGAAGTTCCTTAACCTAACTAACTATTAATCATGAGCCAATTGCATTAGACCTCTTTTATTTTCTAGGATCATTATAAGTTTAGTTTCCATGCATATCATGTTGGCTCACGATTATTTACTTAATTACTTTAAGGTGACATAGGCAAGGGATAATTAATGTATTTAATGCATGCCACAACTTAATTAACTCATAAAATCAACTTAATTATATTTCATTAAACTAAATTAATTAATAAACATGGGAATGGGTTAGGATCATCAAATTTCTCCCTCACAACCTTAGATCAAATCAAAATATGAAATAAAAAAATGATATTAAGAAAGCTATGGTTTACTTTAAATGGCTTTATCTAATATGATTATCTTTAAGAATTAGTTTGATTGAATAAAATCATGTGCTTATGTTTATTCATTCCTTTTTAATTATGTCAAATATTGTATGTCATTTAAAATCATGCATTCATCTTTTCAAAGTTAATTAAATCAAAAGATTTTCATTTTATGTAAGCTTGCATGTGTTGGATTAAGTTATAATATGTGTTGCTATTATCACTAATAAATTCAAATTATTTTTCTAAAGTTTATAAATAAATCACATTGATTAGAGTGATAAATATATATATATATATATATATATATATATATATATATATATTATATATATATATATATATTGTTAAAGCTTAGGTAAAGCTTTCTTTTTCTTAATTCATATGTGATTTTACATGTATTTGAATGTTAATAAGTATATAGTCTGGACATCCCAAGAATACGAGGCTTTAGCTGGCCTCAAGGAGGTCATTTGATTACCTCACTTCCTGGTTAATGATGACACATACTTATTTGATTTCATTAATATGTGTTTCTACATTAGAGTTTGGATGAAACTTTATTTCACATACATAAATGTTTTAATCAAATATAAATGTGATTTTTGCATGATTTTCTTCCCCTTATTTATACAAATATTCATATGTAGTGAGATAACAAGTATATATTCTGGACATCTCAAGAATACGAGGCTTTAGTTAGCCCCAAGGAGGTAATTTGATTACCTCACTTTCCTAGTTAACAAAGGCACGTACTTGCTCATTTCTCTTTACATGTGTATATATGTGAGGCTAAAGAATGAAATTTCCCCTTTTCTATTAAAAATGCATGCATTCAAAATCAATTAAGTGTTTGGATTAATAAGTCATGTGATTCGAAGCTTTCTTTCCTATATTCATTCATACAAATTTACATATGTTTGAATGCGAATGGGTATATAGTTTGACTTCCATGGAAGCTATCTATGCATGTTTTGATTACTGGATAATGATAGTTTAAATAATTCAATCAAATAAAATATAAATTCCAAACATACACATGCATTCATCATTTATATGAGTTAAAATATGTTACATGTATAGATACACTTAGGATTAAATCATATGCATGTTACATATGATGGAAATGAATGATTTAAGATATTTCATGTGATAGTAATTCAATTAAATTAATCTTAAGAAGCCTTTCATCTTGAATAGGATTATTTAAAGCAAACATAAACTTAGGACTAATCAAATCATTTAATAAGCTAGTCACTAAAGAGAACTAAATCAAATTAATGTACTTTAGAAAGTAGCTTAAGGTAGGGATAAAAGGGAATGATCATTTTTCTTCTCTTTATAACACTTAGATGTAAAGTGCAAATCATATGAAAAAAAATAAAATATAAATTAAAATTCTCAAATCAATTAAACAACTTCAAGTGAAACCAACCTTTCATGTTAAATTGAACCTTTCCAAACTTAGAAAATACAACTCTAATGTTTAGTAAGACACACCACACAAGCCTTAACACACATATTAGAATTAAGTCACCACTTCTAGCTCTATGTTTGGGCAGTGATGTATGGTGTAGGTTTTGTTTTGTGATATAATATTTTAGACTAGATGTTAGGGTGTATGCTTTATAGATAGGATGTTAAGTTGTTGTTAGCCTAATATTATTTTCTATAGGAGATTGTGCTTAAGAGGTTGCTTTAAAATAAATATAAATATTCTCTTTGTAGGTTATTTAAAATCCTAAGCATAATCTAAGTTAGGACAGGTGAGCATGGTTACACATGTGCAGGGTGTTAAGTCCAAATTATAAATATAACTGCATGGGAATGTATGAATGTTTAGCTAACCTCTATTTTCCTGGTGTAGTTAGATTTACTTTTCTAATTTTAATATAATTTTTTATTAGGAATTAGGATTAGTGATATGGGGGGATTAGATGAACAATAGCTAAAAGGCTTTGTCCTAGGAGGCCCTATGATGCCTTTGAATCAAGCACATCCAAATCAAAGAAGAAGGAAGAAAGAAGATATGAAGAATAAAGAAATGAAGAAATCCTCTCCCCCCAATAGCATCTATTCATTGTAAATTGTAATTATTCTTTCATATACTGGGTTGTATAAGGGTAGAACTCGGCTACCCATCTTTTCTTTTTTGGGTTGTACGGTAGTACCCGTCACCACCAGCCTCATGTTATTTTACAAAATGATTGATGATTTGTTTAGTTTGCGCACTAGAAATGGTATATTCTTCATAAATTCTTAAATGTTTGATGCTTTAATGTGTGGCCTGGATGCAATTAATCTTTTTAGGATAAAGTAATTTTTTTACCCAAGTAATCACTCATAACTAAAATTTTATACAACTCATAACCTCACCATAAAGCCTAGAATGTAAATCAAGATAATTAAAATATTTAGCAAACCCTTAACTGAATGTTGTATGTCTCACATCATGCATGCATATTATTTCACTCTTGAAAATAGGGGATTTCCATCCTTGCATGATAGGAGAATGTTTGACCTATGAGGGCATCCATTGTGGTGGAAAACACACATTTCTCATTAATTTAGCCAACAACTGTATTTCATCATGCATGTAGGCATCAAAATCCTAAAATCGTTGTCCAAATGAAGTGCCAAAAATAAAATAAAATTTCAAAAGATTTTCCATTTGTAGTTTAAGTCATATGCTCATATCACTCATGCTCTAGTCTCTTAGAGAGTGGGTTTAGGACTTTAGTCTCTTTTAAATCAAATAACTATTGTAGCTATCTTACAATTCATAAGATCATACTACATAGTTTTAAAATCATAGGAGGAGTTAATTGGCGGCCACTCCAGGCAATTATAAGTCTAGAAGTTGGATTTGTGTATTCTTTCTTGTGGAGGTAAACCATCATATCTATTCTCTGCTTAGATTTAAGTTGTGCTTTAGCTTATACTAAAGCTCATTAGATTTAAGATTTGAGGTAGTTATTTTATTTGGGCTATGAGCATAATCCCCCACCTCTTAGGCATTCCTATAATATTATATTGCTGGATTATAAGCCCTAGCAATCTAATAAAATTCAACTCAAATAAATAAATATCTTCACTTTCAAATATATAAAACCCAATCATAGGATAGATTGGAATGCTCACTAGGCTTCCTAGTATCATGAGTATTTCCTACTCATTTCCTTTGGCTTCCAAAATAGGTCTTCTTCTTAAACTTTCCCAATTTACTTTTTTAAATACAACCAATCCTTTGATAGTCAAACCTTGAAATCTTTGGAGATGATAATTTTCTACTTTAATTGAGAGTATTCTTAGGAAATTTTATTTCCTAAAATATAATTAACTATGGAGGCTTGCCTCCATAGGGAACTTTAGAACTCGATTTAATATAAACCCTACTTTATTCATTCATGTAAAGCAAAGGAAAAATATCTGGTATATTTGAAGGCTCGTCATGCCTTAGAAGTCCTTATTAGGTGATTAGGTCCATTGAAGGGTGGTGCCCCTATCTTTTGAGATAGTACATCATACCTTAATATCGTATCTGATCACTTCAATAAGTACCCCCTACAATCTGCATGGTGTCTCCCATAAATCTAAAAATAAACACTACAAATAAAGTCTTTAGAAAGTAACTTAAGGCAAGGATGAAGGAGGTTAAGCCTATTTCTTCTCTTTATAATATTTAGTTACTAAGTAAATATCAAATGAAAGAGGATAAACCTTAAACCCTAAACAAATTAAAACCCACTAATTCTTTAAAATAACTTAAAATGAAATAATCCCTCATGTTTAACTTAATCAATTCCAAACTTTTGTTAATTAAAATTTCAAAGCCTAGCTAAGACATACTACACTAAGCCAAAGCACACACATTAGAATACTAAGTCACCACTTCTAGCTTTAGGTTAGGACGGTGTAAGTAATGATGTTGTATTTTATTTTGTGATGTAATATTTTAGACTGAATGTTAAGATTGTAGTTTGTAAACTAGATGTTAGGCTGTTGTTAGCCTAATATTATTTTATACAGGAGATTATGCTAATGGAGCCGCTAAAATAAATATAAATACTTCCATTTGCTGGTTGCTTATGCCTTTAAGCATAATCCATGATTAGGACAAGTGGGCTTGGTTACCCATGTGCAGAGTGCTAAGTCTAAATTACATAATATAATTCTTTGGGATGTATGTATGTTTAGCTAACACCTATTTTGCAAGTATAGTTAGATTTTACTTTTCCATAAATATATAATTTTGTAATATAAATTAGAATTAGTGTTATGGCATTTATGATGAGCAGTGGCTAGAAGGCATAGTTTTGGGAGGCCCTATGAAGCCTTAGAGCATAATCAAGTCAAGAGAAAAAAAAAGAAAAAAAAGAAGAAAGAAGAAAGAAAAGCAATGAATGAAGACCCCTATAGCATCAAATTTAACTTTAAATTGTAATATTCTTTTGTAATTCGAGTTGTATAAAGGTAGAGCTCGGCCACCAAATTTTTTCTTTACCGGGGTGTACAGCGGTACCCGGCCGCATCGACCTTTTATTCTTTTATAGAATCTATACATGTTTGATTGTTATGTTTAGATTGCATAATAAAAATTGTATCTTCTTCATAGTTTCTTAAACTAGATGATTGAATGTGTGGTATGGATGCGGTAGGCTTTTAGAAAAAAAATTAATTTGTCTACCCCAATTAACAACTCATAATTAAATTTTAAAACAACTTTCAATGTCACTTTAAAGCTTATGATATTATCAAGATAATTAAAAGATTTAGCAACCTCTTAGCTTAATGTTGAATGTCTAACACTATGCATATCATCTTATTTCACTCTTGAATATGGAGGGTCTCAATTCTTGCACTTTAGGGAATGCTTGACTTGTGAGAGCACCCCCTCATGGTGGAGAATTCCTCCTCTCTCTCTGATTTAGACAATAACTTAATTTTATCATGCATTTAGGCATAATTATCTTAAATCTTTGTCCAAAATATTGTGTCAAAATGATATAAAACTTATAAATTTTGTATTTAGCTTAAGTCATGATTTCATACCAATCATGTTCTAGTCACTTAGGGAGTGAGTTTAGGACTCTAGTCTCCTTTCTAAATTAAATAACAAGCCTAGCTATTTTGTAATATTATAAGACTGACTAACATGATTTTGAAGCATATGAGGTGTTAGGTGGTGGCCACTCTAGGAAGTTGTAAGTCCAGAAGAGTCGGACAGGTTTATCCTCTCTTATGGAGGTAAACCCTTATGTCCCCCTTCCGTGGAGATTTAGGTCATGTTCTTAACTTGTGCTAAAGCTCTCTAGATTTAGGATCCGAAGTTGCTTATTTTCTTTGAGCTATAAGTATAAATCCTCACCTCTTAAGCATTTTCATAAATCTTGTGCTGATGGACTATAAGCCCTAGCATTCTAATAAAATTTCAACTCAAATTAAGCAAACTCTCTCTTTCAAACACATAAAGCCTCACCATATGATAAATTAGAGTGCTCACTAGGGTTCCTAATATCATGAGTGCTCCCTACTTATCTTCTTTTGGATTCCAAAAAAATGACTTCCCAATTGAACATTTCCACTTGATTTTACAAAAATAATCAATCATTTGATAGTCTAACTTTGAAATCTTTGGAGATAATTGATTGACTACTTTAATCGAGAGTATTCTTAAAAAATTTATTTTCTAAGATATAATTAACTATGAAAGCTTGCATCCATAGGGAACTAAAGAACCGATATAAAAGAAACCCTACTCTACTTTTTCATGTAAAGTAGGGGAAAGATCTCTGATACATACGAAGACCCATCATGTCATAGGAGTCTTTATTAGGTGATTAGGTCCAATGTAGAGTGATGTTTCTATCTTTTGAGATAGTACATCATACCTCAATGTCATACCTGATCACTTCAATAAGTACCCCCTAAGATCTGTGTGGTATCCACCCGACATCTGAAATAAAACACCACAGTGACATCCTATTTCTAGAAATTATATTTTTTAAAAAAATTATAACCTTGCACTTACAAATAAAGGTTAGTTCAATACTTTATATTCAATCACACATTTAATCATTCATTTATTAACATAAAATGCTAGGCTACTTATTATATTGGTCATGCTTAAGGAATTTTAGTAATTTTTGGCATGCACAAATAAGCAAATTATTAGTTTTAAATGATTTCATAATTATTTATGGAAAGCAACTTTAGGATTAATCCTATTCACATTCATTCTATATATTCTATCTTATTTTGATTATCACATCATACTGCAACATGGCATCATAATAATGATCCAAATAAGGCAATCAAACCTAACATAAGGGTCTAAGCCTTGTGTGTTATCTAGCATGGTATGTATGCTAGGTTGTATGAGTGTCTCTCTATTAAGCTTCACCTTTATTTTCTTTTATAAGTTTAAGTTAAAGTTCAATTTAGTTGGGGGTGATTTCTTGTTTAATTGTTTAACTATTTAGAGATTAGTTATTTAGACTCTATTTTAAGTTTCATATGTTTTAATGGTTTTCAAGAATAAACAAAGTGAATAAAGCTCATCATATAAGACATCTTAGGTACTACGAGGTGTGTCTTTCAATCAAAGAGGTGATGACTTTCTTTATAATGCCTTCAAATTATCTTAAATGCATATTATGGCTTTTATTATTTTAATTTTTTATTTTTTACTTGTTTTTATTCTATTTGCTTAAATAGATTAAAAAATTATAAAATAATATTTGAAGCTATCAGATTTTTTTATAAATAGAGAATATTCAAAAAAATAGATATATTTTTTCATAAAATTTAAAATTTATTTTCAATTTAATTTGTAGTATTTTATAAATTTTTAATTTAAAATTAGAAAAATATTAAAATAAATCTAAACAATAAAAAACTTTCTTCTAACTTATGACAACTATAGAAGCTTCTTATAAAAAATTTGAGATATATTAAATTTTTTTTATAATTTTCATATTTTAATTACCATTTTCTATCTAATTTTTTATTTAATTTTGAGTTTCATAATGAATTAATTCTAAATTTGATTGAAAATTTTTAAATGGCCAAGAAAACCTTTAGAAATTTTCACTAAAATTCGAAATTAATATAATTTAATTGATATTTTTTAAATTATTTAATTTAAATTGTTTAATAATAATAATTTAAATATTAACCATGTAATTCTAGTTTTATTTTTTCTTATTATCTTTAATTACTTCTGATAAAAAAAGAAATATTTTATATTTTTATGATTTAACATGATTTATTTGTTAATTTTTAAAGATCATAAGTTGATTAATGATCTTAATTAAACTAAAATTTAAAAGTTAACTAATTTTGTGATATGTAATTTCAAAATTTTAGATAATTTTGTCAAATGAAATTTTTGTTTTGACATAGATCACCATTTGGGATTTTTTTAGTATTTTTGTATTTTAAAAATATTTTAATGTTTTTTATCATTTTTATTATCATATTATATTTTTATTATTTTCATTTTGTATAGATATTTTGATATGAAATGTTTTGTTTACACTAACTAATCTAAGAAGATCGAAGGAGAGATTTAAATTAAATTTGTAAGAATTTTTTAATTTTATTTAAATTTATCTAAATTTTATTAGAATTTTAATTAAAATTTTTAGTTTTGATTAATATATTAGTCCGAATCTTGTTGAAAATTTTTAAGAAGGTTAAAAAGGTAAATTAAATTAATATATTATATTTAATTTAATAATCTAATTTGTATATTTCTCCAATTACTTATAAATTATCCGATATAAATTTAAGCTTTTATTTTTATTAGAATCCTCTTTGTTCACTAAGTCTATTGAGAGATCATTCATAATTTTTGTATTTGATTTAGATTTATTATAATTTTTTGAAGTTCAAGCCAATAACTTATTTAATGATTTAATAATAGCACTAGGCTCCTCCTTCCATGTGGCATGTGCATGATTACTCTCTCCATGGGGTGGAACATGAACTTGCATGGTAGCTAGTATAGAAAGTATAATAGTTTTAGCTTTATAAAATGTTGGTTCCTATATTTGATTTTAAATCCAATATCTAAATGTAATGATCAGATGACTCCAAGGTGATCTTCAACCACCAATAAGAAACCTACACCATCAAACAAAACAACCTTAATCCAAGTTGAGGAAACACATTCATTAGAAATTCTCTGTTGAAAAGGATAAAAAATTTAAATGCATGATTGCTTACAATTGAACCCTTTTAACTTGTACATTCTCTTCATAAAATCATGAGATCCTTAGGGGTTTTTTTTATATAGTTTTAGGGAATTACCTCACTAAAGCTTGTGCCAACTAGATTTTTCAATTTAAGAAGCTTTGTTATGATGTTATGAAGGTTCACTAAAGTTCTCTTTACTTACCTCCTTGTCAATCCACCACTATGTGTCACTAAACTTCAATTATAATAGGGCTTAAATGCTCTGGATGAGAGAGAAAGATATATATATATAGAGAGAGAGAGAGAGAGAGAGAGAGAGAGTAGGGGTGTGCATTATTTGGTTTTAACCAAAAAATAAAACGGAACCAAAGTTTTTGAGTAATTTGGTTTGGTTTTGAACTTAGTAATTCGAATTTTGGTTTTGAACTTAGTAATTCGAATTTTGGTTTTAATTAATGAAAACTTTGGTTTTTTGTTTTTAGATCAGTTTGTAAAATAAAATTTTGGATGGAACCAAATAAATCAAAGTAATTATATGTAATACAATATTATTAATTTATGTATAATAGGCTTATCTATTATACATTTATTTTTATTTATTTTTGAATACTTGGTAGGTGCTTTTTTGGAGGACCATTATCTAATTTTCCAAAATATTTTGGTCTTATAATATGGTAATATGGTTTTATCAACTTCTAAGTTCAAAACATCGTTCAAGTAAGTAAAAATTAATTTTAAATATATTTTTAACGCATGAAGTAGTTCTTTGCATTTTTGAATATATTTATATTATTTTGCTTATTTCTTGTTCATTATACAATAAATAATTATGCAAATAATTTTTAAATATAGCTAACATCGATTTATCCAAAACCAAACAAAAATAACAGAACCAAATTATTATTCGGTTTGTTTGGTTTTGCATTTTATTTGGTTGGTTTGGTTTAATATTTTTAGGAATCCAAAACCAATTGGTTATAAAAATTTATCATCCAATCCATCCAAATCAACCAAACGCACACCCCTAAGAGAGAGAGAGAGAGAGAGAGAGAGAGAGAGAGAGAGTGAGTGAGATAGATTGTTCAATTAAACTCCCATGTAGCCTCCAAGTTTGGTTTTGCATTCAATTTGGTTAGTCCATGGAGAGCCTTTAATCATTGGATTGAAGTGGGCTTGACCTAGTTACACATAAGGAGCTAGAGAAGATTGATAGTGTTGTTAATTTAAAAGAAAATAAATAGATTTGTTCAAATAAACACCAAGCTCTATGGTTTGCCATTTTGGTGTACTTAGATCAACCTAATTCGATTGATTTGGCTTGGCTTGCTAGCCAATAATTTTAACTAGGGTTAAGCCAAGTTTGGTGAGCATTAGAGTTGATTCTGTTGGTTTTGGCTCAATGTGATCTTAATGGGTCACATCAGGTCAATGAACCACTAAGCATAACTTGGATTCAATTGAATTTAAATTTGGCTTAAATATCTAGAAAGGTCATTCAGAAGGACTTAACTGAATTTGGTTTGAAAAAGTTTTGATTCAAAAAGGTTTGATTCGATTTGACTTAAATTAGTCAATATAATGCTAAAGGGTCATTTGGGCCAACTTGGATTTACTTAACTTTAATTTATTTTTAAGTGATCGACTTAAGCTTTATAGAAGTGCTTAGACAAATTTAATTAGAATTGATTAACCTAAAACACACTTAATGAGTCATAATAAGCTAATGGGGGTAATTGGTTTGAATTAGATTCAAATGGCTTCAATTTTTGGCTTAAGAGGATAACTTAAACTTTACGGTGTGTGTAAGAAAGTTTAATTATATATAATTTAGTTTGATTGGGCAAATCCTTATATACCCTTAATGGGTTATTTGGATCAAAGTGCTTGACCGTAGAGTTAAAGTATTTAATTTCCTTTCAAGGAGGTTCTTAATGTCCTACAATTTCATTGAGTTCATTATAAACAAAATTCTGAAGAAAATTAATGATTTACCTATGTGGGCCTCATTATCTCAACCTATGTTGACTTAACCAAAGAGGGGTCAAAAGGCTCCCAAGTGATTAAGTCATTTCGGATAGATTGTTCAATAGGCTCTCAAGTGATTGAGTAAAGAGGCTCCCAAATGTATATGCTTAAGAGATAATCCTAACCAACTTGGAGGCTACATGGGAGTTTAATTTGGGTAAATTCTAACTAATTTTTTGTCACATGGATAAAAGAGTTTGACCATGGCCCACCCTTGGTCGAACATGACCCCAAAAATGTTTTTAAGGTTATATTGGATCAAAGAAAAAGCCATTTTAGTAATTAATTTCAAACTTACTCAATTTTTATTTTGAGGAACATATTAGCAATTTCCGGTAGTTGATAACCAAATTGAATGGACCGCTCTTCTTAATCTAATGATGACTCAAGAAGAAGCTTAAGGTTTCTAAATATATATTTTTGGAATAATGTTCCCCTCACCTTAAAAATGAGGTCAACAAATGAACCCCTAATATATATGGACAATCAAAATATGGTGCGAATTGGCATTGACCAAATCAATTATGTCCAAAAGATAAGAATTTGAATTTCAATTGGGTTTGATACAAATTGAAAATTGATTAATTTAATTTGATTTAATTTAATTTTATTTATTTTAATAATATTTTAATTGTTCAACTCATAGTTAAATATACTATTTTCAAAGCCAGAAGATAAGACTAAGATCACCAAAAGGTAAGTTAATTAATATCTAAGACTAATTAAGTAGAAGGAGTCTTAGGGACTTAATCCTACAAAAAAAAAAACTATTTTCAAGGAGGGTGCAAACTAGAAAATGGGCTCAAAAGGCTTAATCCTTAACTTTGAATTGTTAGTCTAGCCCAAGGAAGATGCAAGGTTTTTTTTTTTTTAATTAAAGGTCAAACTACCTAAAGGTTTTCTTCTTCTTACAGGTTTTGAAGAGAGTCCTAAGATGCTCAATCATAACCTAGACTTACCAGCCAAGGTACTGAACTACTGAATGAACTATGACACAATATAATCGATAAATCTAAGAAGATGAATCTAAGGATGCCTAAATGGAATTAAGCTAGATCTATAAGGGTGACTAAATCAAAAAGTGGCCTAAAAGAACTTAATCCTAATCTAAGTAGTCTTTTCTAGAGGATAATTTCAAATGGTCGAGATTCTTTAAACTAAGGTAGGTTTATTAATGTATAAGATTTTCTAGTTTAGATTTATGAGTTTTCAATGACTAAACTACTAAAGTGCCTAAGAAGGCTTGGTCTAACTTAGATTTATTAATCAAAGGGTTGATTTATCAAATCAATTATCGATCAATATAATCAACCAACTTAAAAGAAGACAGATTTATAAATGTCTAGATAAGGCTAAATTAGATCCTATGATTTTCCATGACTAAACTATTAAGAAATGTTTTTGAGGGACTTAATTCTAACATAATTTTACTAGTTAAGTAGCTAACTCATGGAATCAACTATGGCTTAATAAAGTCAACTAACATTACTGGAGATGGAACAACAAATGTTTAGATAATACTATACTAATATCCTAAGATTTTCAATAATTAACCTAGGAAAGAAGGTTGCTAGGGGATAATCTTATCTTAAGTTTGCTAGCTAAGGGATTCATTTATTGAATCAACTAGGGTATGATATATATAAACCTAAAGGTGCCTAAAGACTTGCTAAGCTAGGTCTACATGGTGATTATATTAAGAAAGGGATCTTAAATACTTAATCATAATTTATATAATCTAAGCCTTATTTAAAATGGGTTTGACAACTTAATCTTACTTAGATCAACTTAGAAGGTTTGGTCTTTGCATATGAAAACTGTAACAAATCTAAGGATCAATCCTCAACAAAAAGAGAATGAGAAATTTGGTTCTGAAATCACACACATTTGATTTAAGATTTAATTTGATGCATTTAGATTTTGAAATGAACTTTTTTTCGCTCTCAAAGGTATTCAACACAACATATGAATATTCTATCGGAGAACAACCACTTTTTACATTGATTTGTTTTTAAGGAGGATAAATAATTTAATCATCTTTGACAAAGGCAATACATCAAAGCCTTATATTTAAATTAAGTTAAAATAAGACAAATTTCATTTATTTGAATTATATAATTGCACTTGTTATTATATTATACTTGCACTTAAGCTCGAGATTGTTAATTTACATACTCTTATACTAATTTCTATTCTTATTCGATCCAACCAAAAAGGGTAATTATATAGTATATAATAAACAATCTTTGTTAAGTTAAATCATTAATATTATGTTATTATGCTTATAATTGTTGTATTATTTCATGCGCTTAAGCTTATAATTATAGTCTTGATAGTCATAAATGTAAGTTAGTATGCACTAATAATTTTATTTGTGGTTAGCGTAGGAGTGAGATTAATAGTTTTAGGTCAAGTTTATAATTATAAATAAAATAATAAAAAACATGATGAAGTACATTTATGATTTAAATGAAACTAGTGACTCTATTAACTTATGTGAACTAACTCAATATAAAATTAAAATTTAAGCACAAAATATTTATTTATATATTTATTATATGTATAGCATTGAGAATATTAAGATAATTAGCACATATTTATTAAATAAGTTAAATAAAATATCAAAATGATTAACACAAATTAATAATTAAATAAAGATTAAATATTAAGTACAAATTCTTATTAAAAATTTTAAATTAGTTGGAGGTGGATATCAATTAATTAAAAGAGATATTATAAATTATTATCATCATCAAGGATTATAAAACAGGACTGGACTAGCTAGAATGTTTAACTACGAACCGACCAACTAGGTGCATGAAAATTTTGAAAATTTAACTCATGAGTGTTATAAATAAATATTGAAAGTGTGGATGCTAGGTGCATGAAATTTCAAAAGATCAGTCACATTCTTCCGGTCGAGGGCGGCGTGAAGCAGTTTCCTCATTAGGTGAGCTGAAAAACGAGGCCTTGGAGAATGCTATCGCTATCGTTAGTGTCATTCTGGCTGCCGCTGCCGCTACGACACAGGCGGTCATTTTCCTCTATATCTCTGCTCGAAAAAACCGAATGAGTAGCCGCCGATTGGCTCTTTCCGTCTCAAAAACCCTAGAGGACCCAAACATTTCATCTTCTTCATTTCACGAGGTTTCTCCAGTCAGTACCTTCTCTGCAAGAAAAGCGGCCCTCGCCGAAGTGATGGAATCTGCGGACCTGGAAGCTTCTCTCTGTTTAATTCTGAAATACTCCGAGGAACAAAGCATTTTCTTTTATCTCTTTGCAGCATAGAGCTCATTTAGTACCTTGAAGTTGAAAACAAACAAAAAACGTCTGGAAAACGCTGCATTTTAGGATTTAGAGTTTAAAACGGTAAATTACTAGATTCAACTACTAGATTAAATGTAGTTGGAAATTTATAATTGTTTTAAAATTTACGAACTTTTAAATAATTAAAAAATGATTATTTTATTATCACACACGAAATGGCTGAAAATACAAACATAATTTTCTGAAGTGTTTTTGATTATCCGCAACTACCAAATGAGCCTTTTAGGAACAACTGAAAGTTTACGAGCAGGAAATGCGTATCCTTGATTAATTGTGTATCCTGATGACAAATGTGTGTTAATCTCAAATGAGACCTCTAGTAAAATGTTTTAAACTTCGTGTTTAATTTTGTTATCGTTTGTGCTTTCAAATAACAAACAAATTTTCCTTTTCCACTATAACTTCTGCTTTTCCAATCACTTAAAACTTCTAGTAGGAGTCACAGATTTGGTGTCATAACTGAGTAAAATTGATGTTTGTGATTGACTCTTTAATATGCTTATATCAAATTCGATTTTTTGGCCGGGCATTTATATGTTTAAAATAAGGATGTTTCGTCCTCATTTGTTTTGTAAATACAGTGTTAAGGAAATTCTGCGAGTTCAGGATTTAAACGTCATTTTGCGACATTTTGGAGAGTCACAAAGGTGGAGAGAAGTTAATCAGGTTAGTGAAGTTAGAAAGCATGAAGTGCTCTTTTTGCATAAATATTTGAGCAAGCTTGCTAATGCATTCATGTGACACTTGTATGCTTCTTCTGCCATTATTCTTGTTGTAGCATGTGCGTCATATATTCTATTTGTGAAAGAAATAAATCTAATCAAATTGTTTTTTTCACCTTAATAAGATGCATTAGTTGGTTGTTGTTACTGTGAAAAGAAAGTATCTAGACTATTGAGTCCTTGTAGGAAAAAATGCATGCACATCTATTACAAATTTCATTAGTTGCAGATAAAGTATGTAGGTAAATTCTCATAAGATGTGTTGTTTTGTTCAAATATTATAATGCAGGCATTGGTGGATTATTTTTTTTCTCTTGGTTTGGGTGTGATGGCCTTCATTTGACCATCTGCAAGCCTATGATTTTTGCCTTGAGGAAAAATATTTTATGTTAGTTGGATGGTTTTTTTCTTCGTTAAAGAGCATTTGGTGCTCTTTCGATCGTAATTTCTATCTAATACCTTCAAATTCATCACAACGACTATTCTAATTCCCCATTTCTATATATTTTTTCCTCTTTATAGAAGCTAAAGAATGTGAAACTTCAATTGAATTTTTATGCTAAACATAAATTGTGATGGCTGTTTGCTTGATTCTTGAGTGACGGTAATAAATCTAGTTTAGCTGGAGCCTCTGTTGAGCTATGGTTGCAAGTATTAGTAATATGTAGCAAACTGAATGTATGAATTTTAAAATGTTACATGTTTGATTGGAAGAAAACCAAATGCATTGTAGTATTTTTAGGTATTTGAAATTCCTCACATAGTTCATTTTTATTATATTTGAAATTTCCCTGATGGAATGAATTCCAAATACATCGAGTGCATGAAGCTTCCAGGTCTCATCACAGTTGCTTGTTGCACACGCTTCTTTTGCTTTTCGCAACACTACCTTTCTTTAGTCCGATGTGAAAAGTGGAGGTTGTGATAGGTAGTCGACATAGTAAAACTTGTCGAAATAATCATGGCATGAATCCTTTAAATCATTGTGTTAATCTTGCGTCACAGCGGCAGACGTATGACTTGAATACAATGAAAAATGTACAGGCCATGTCGGTGCGAAGCGGTGTTAAATAAGTAGGTTCCCATTATTAGACGGATCGGGCAAAAAAATTCACCATGAAACTAATTAGTTAACTTGGAATATAGGTACTACGGGTAAATTAATGGAATTAATAATAGATATTATGGTTCATAGATAAATATTTTATGTGTTCGAAACTAAATGGGTTGGAGAAGGACGAGGAGATTGATAGTTTAGGTTTTAAACTTTGGTATTGAGGTAGAAGTCGACTAGAAATGGTGTAGGTGTGATTATAGATAAAAGTTTGAAGGATATGTTATAAATATTAATAAATGTGGAGATAGAATTATAACTTTAAGGATTATTGTTGATCTTAAGATTATCAATGTTATAAGTGTTTATCTTTCAAGTAGGTTTGGATGTAAAAATTTTGGAATGAATTAGAGGGGATCAATACAAGATACTCTCGAAGAAAAAAATTTATTGGAGGAGATTTAAATGGACATATTGGTAGAGTGGTAGAAGATTTTAAAAGTATTCATGGTGGTTATGGATTTGGGTAGTAATGAAAGAAGGTATATATTAGATTTTGCTTAAACTTATGATTTTGTAATTAATAATTTATTTAAGAAAAGAGATGAACATATTATTACTTATAAAAATAGATCTAGTAAAACATAGATTGATTATTTTCTGATAAGAAAATATATCGTTTAGATTATAAAGATTGTAAGGTCATTCCAAGTGAAAGTTTAAGTACCCAACATCGATCGTTAGTTTTAGATTTTCAAATGAAAGATTGTAATAGGAAAAATAAATCAAATTATTGTCTTAGGATTAGATGGGGACTTAAGAAAACAAATAAAAATATTTTTAAAGCTGAGCTTAGAATTTGGGATGTTCATAAGGAAGCATATGTTATGTGGGAAAAAGTAGCAAGTGAAATTAAGCAAATTGCTAAAAATGTCCTTAAAGAATAAAAAAGAAAAGTTTGTTTTAATAAAAATAGTTGGTGGTGGAGTTAGAGCGTGCAAGAAAACATAAGAAATAAGAAGTATTGTTATAAAATTTAGTTTATATGTAAAAACTCTGAGAATTGGGAAAGATATAAAGTGGCTAGAGATTTTAAGAAAGCGATATATGATGAAAAATTTAGCTTTTAGTGATTTATACTGATAGATTAGATACAAAGAAGGTGAAAGATGTATGTATAAGTTAGCTAACCAAAGAGATATGTGAAGTAAAGATTTATTTTAAGTGAGGTATATTAAAGATGAAAATAATAAAGTGCTTTTCTTAAAAAAAGATATTGAAAATAAGTGGATGAGATATTTTGATAAACTTTTCAATGAAGGATCTGAAAGTACGATTGATTTTAGCAACCTTAATATCCTAAACAAAAATAGAGAATTTTATTTTTATCATTTGAAGTTAGAGAAACTTTAAAGAAAATGAAATGTGAAAAAACAGTAGGACATGATGATATTCCAATAGAAGTGTGAAAATGTTTAGGAGATCAAGGAATTTCTTGGCTTAATCTTTTAATGTTATTTTAAAGACTAAAAGATGTCGATGAGTGGAGGAAGGGTTTGTTGGTTCCATATTTAAGAATAAAGGTGATGCACAAGAGTGCAAATTATAGAGAAATTAAGTTAATGTGTCATACATTAAAATTATGGAGAGAGTAATTGAGCATAGGTTCGATGTGATACAAAAGTTTCTCTGTCTTTAGTTTATGCGGGTAGATCTATGGATGCTATACATTTGTTAAGAGGTTTGATGGAGAAGTATAGAGAAAGGAGGATCTACTTATGATATTTATTGGTTTAGAAAAGCATGATAAAGTTTCAAGAGATGTTCTTTGGAAAGTTCTAGAACGAAATGAGTTAATATTGATTATATTCAAGTCATTAAGGATATGTATACTAGAATTACTTGTGTCCAAACACAAGGAGGATTGACAAAATATTTTCCTATTTAAGTTGGATTACATCAAGGATCAGCTTTAAGCCCTTATCTTTTTGCTTTAGTTATAGATGTTCTTACTAGGTATTTACAGGAAGATGTACCTTGGTGTTTGTTTTTTGCGGATGACATTCTTCTTTTGATAAGACTAGAGAGGGAGTCCTAGAGAAACTTGAATTATGGAGGTCAACATTAAAGTCTAAAAGCTTTCGTTAGTAGATCTAAAACTGAATATATGGAGTGTAATTTTAGTTGTAGAAGTTATAGTGGTAGTGTTGTGACATTAGGTGAACAAGTCATTAATAAGAGTGAGCGATTCAGATATTTAGGTTCTATTGTTCAAAATGATGGTGAAATAGATTGAGATATTTTTAGCAGAATTCAAGTTGGATGGTTGAAGTGGAGGAATGCATCTGGCTTGTTGTGTGATAGAAAAGTTCCACTTAAACTTAAGGAAAAATTTTATAAGATGGTGGTAAGACTGATGACTTATAGTGCGAATGTTGGCCAATAAAAAGCGTAAAGAAGTTAAGTGTTACTGAGATGAGGATGCTCGGTGGATGAGTGGACTCGAGAGATAAAATCTAAATGAGTATGTTTGGGAAAAAGTTGGAGTAAACGATTGAGATAAGATTAGAGAGTCGCCTTAGATGGTTTTATATAAAGCTATAGTCCAGTATGACCAGATTAGAGTAGATGCATTAGATTTGCCTTATGTTAAGAAAGGTAGAGGTAGACCTAAAAATACTGGGTTAAGATGTATAAAAAATGACCTTAGTATACTTAAATTAAATGAGAATTTGACACATAATAGGACATAATGGAGACGAAGGATTCATGTATCCGACCCCACTTAGTGGGATAAAGGCTTGTTGTTGTTGTTGTTGTACCATCTCCTATTTGCCGTAGCCACTGTCCGCCTACTTGTCACCGCCAAAGTGCCTAACCCAAAATATTAATTTTACTTTTTAAGCAGTCAAACATAAAAAATTAAACTCTCAAATTTCTTTATTTATTTATTTATTTTTCTAACAACCAAATACCACAAAATATTTGAAATATATAATTTTACTTTATAATCTGAATACATTGAATTTTTAAGTACTTGCAACCAAATTGCCCATAGGTTCCTGGACTAAATGTAGATACATAATGGCATACTCCTATAGATGTACAGATATTGCCTTAAATGTTAACACAGTAGGATCACATGTAAATTCTTTGTTGCTTACAACGTGATATCATTCACCTGTTAATGGTTTGGAGATGAAAAATGCCAAGTGACAGTCGATAGAGGAGCACTAACCTCTAAATGACCTTAATAATAGATATATTTTCCTCCCTCTTCTTTGCAAAGGTCCATTTCAAATTAGTGCAAACCTGGAAACATGGATACTTCCCAGGGACCAATATATATTTTTTTCGAAAATGAACAAATAAAGTTGCTGGATTACCAATATATATTGGATAATATTTTGTATCTGAATTTGGAAAAGAAAAATAGAATGAGGATTCATTCTCTCTAATGCATATTTATATGGGCTGCCTAAGATCTTGAACCCTTGCAATTCACACTTTAAGTTTACGGGTGGAGATCACCCTAATTTCTTTGATATGCAAGCATAAATAATAGGTTTTGTAAACATGATTGCATTTGGATTGCAGGAAGCAAATGCTTGTTAAAGGGGTTCAGAGTTTGACTGTGAATTAAGCATAAAGGTTGTATATCTTTGATATTTTGGGTAGTATTTTGACTGAGGACATTTTAGCAACCTTTTTGTAGTCCTCATGCTTCTGCAAAGCTGATTGACTTAGGAGGTGTTTCATGCCTCGTTATTTGGTGTTAGTTATTACTGTGCTCTGCCTTAGCTTAAAATCATTATGATATAAATTTTGTGATATTACCCTTTAACATTTTATAATCGAGCTGAAAGTGTAGATGTGTTGAGTCTTATGCATCTGAGTGTGCACTCTATCAAAAAAATACTTTGTTCTTTGACAATGATTTGTTTTTGACACCCCTTGGATGCGATGCGTACATCCATTTTTATATTAATCTTTTAATTCTTTGTTATTAGCTGACCCAACTTAGTGGGATAAAGGCTTGTTGTTGTTGTTTTAATTTTTTGTTATATTCTATTGAATCAATGGATATATTCCCACGCTTCATATGTTTCAATTTGCATTTTCTTAATTCAGATGTACATCTTATTTTCTTTGCATTTGATTGATTTGATATTACACTGAACTTAGCATTTTGGTACCACCAGTTCTACTGATTAATTTTTTCTCTTTTCTATTTTTTGCTAACCTTCCATGCTTTTTCTACTGTATTTTTAAAAAAATCCTATAGCACTATGATGAGAAAATAAGCTCTATAAATGAATTGCATATTGATCTAGATATATTCATTAACATAGAAGCCTTTTTTTAGAGTCTAAAAAGAGATAATGTAAAGGAACCTGAATCTGAGTTGTAAATTTAATGAATTTAATTAAGTTCATAAACTATTTGGCTAATGCCTTTTCCTACTGCAAAACATGCAAAACAATTGTAGATCTTTCAGTGAGTGCCCGTAGTTTGAAATTTTTAGATGTCTCTACTAACTCTTATGTTATTTTTTTGATTTAATGATATCCTCTTTTTGCAGCTTTTTGATTGGATGCAAAAGAATGAGATGTTTAACATTGCATCCTATAGCCGTTTTATCAAATACATGCGAATAAGTCGTAATCCTATGAAAGCTCTTCAAGTCTATGATAGTATTACAGATAAGTCAACAAGAGTCAACGTGTCCATTTGCAATTCTATTCTTGGCTGTATGTCACAAAATGGAAGATTCAAAAGCAGTATGAAGTTGTTTAATAAGATGAAGGATGACGGTTTATTCCCCGACCTCTTCACATATAGTACGGTAACTGACAATTTGCAATCTTTAAGCTATCTGTTGGAATGCGAATTGATTTTTATGAAATATACCACACGCTGAGTATCTATTTGTCTGGCTTCCTTAGCTTTTAGCTGGTTGTAGCAAAGAGGCAGATGGTTATGCAAAAGCAATGCAGGTAGTGCACGAGCTTGAGAGTAGTGGCTTTAATAAGGATGCTGTAATCTATGGCAGCCTTATATCAATTTGTGCTTCAAATAATCTATGCAAAGAAGCAGAGGAGTATTTCAATCAAATGAATGTTGAGTGCTGTACTCCTAACATATTCCATTACAGTTCTTTGCTAAACGCTTATTCTGTCAGCAGAGATTATGTGAAGGCTGAGCAACTGATCAGAAATATGAAATCCTCAGGAATAATGCCAAATAAGGTGATTTTTTTTTTTGCAAATTTGCAGGTTTTTCTGTTATGTAATTTTTCACTATACTCTCATAATCATGAATAAAATCCTTAAACTTATGGTTTGCTACTTACGATGCATTACTTGTTTTTTCTGTGCTTTGACAAAAATGTTATGATCCCTTTTACGATTTACTTCTGTGTTTGTTAATAATGAAACTTATATTTAGTTTCTTGGTTCAAAACTGAATTTTGAAACTCGGCTTTGAACTTTCTTGAGTCTCAATTTCATAAGTCTTAATATCTTGCTTCAAGTATATTTCAAATTTCAAGTGAATCTTGTGCAGAACATATTAAATCTATACTATTATTAAGAAAGTGCTTATAAATTTATCCAGTCAAAGTATTGATGATTTTTTTGAATAGATGCAGTGATTTTGAAAAAGGCATTCATTCTATTTGCTAACATATCCTCCCAACAAGCTTCATTCTCTTTTATTGTGTGATTGACATGGAGTGACATATCTTTTGATGAAATGCTTCTGTTCCTCCCCAATTGAAAATGACAATTATTATCTCCATACATTGTCTCACTTCTTTCCCATATCCCTGGGATTTTTTAGGGCTCCAATTGATTGCCAAAGGTTACTTCAAAGCATTCTTCTTCTACTAGTGGTTTAATCCAGTGTGCCTGAGACTTTTGTGTTCCTATTGCAGACCTCCCCCTTTGCATGTCACTGCTTTTCTCGACTATATTTGAAGCTTAGATCTCCCTTATCAATTGCAAGTTGTTTTTGACTTAGTTAAAAATAAGGTTTTTAAGATAGTTGGATGCAATTGTTGCAATTTTTGGTTTTACATTTGTGGGGTAAGGTGTTTGGTTTGTTTAGTGGCGCCCTTTAAGTTTTAACTTGATATGGATCCTGAAGATCTCTTCTTGGTTTATTCTGTTGCTGAAAGCTTGCACTTCTTGGTTGAGGATGTTGTTTAGAGCTAGATCTTTTAATATGAGGATGCTGATAAGAGCTTTGTCTTAAAGACAGTAAATTTGCTAGGCATCGCACATACTTGATTTTATTGTGTAACAAGAGAGATGGTTTGTAAGAAAATAGTATGATGTTTTCTTGTTGCTCTTTGAGTAACACCTTCATATTTTTTTTCAAAGAAATGCTTGGTTTTCCTTGAATGCTTCATGAGTACTGAGTTCGTCTTGATTCCAGTTGAGATTAGAAATCACCAAAAATCATGTGGAAGCTTGATCGTTTATTGGAGTCAATTATACAATGGAAGACATGATGTTGGTACTCAGTTGCACTTCTTAGCTTCTAATTGGGAAGAGATAAGATGGAAGTAATTTCACTCAATCTCAAGTATATTTGAAATTGCCAGAAAAATAATTCATTGTTAATCCTATGTTGTTTTAATAGCAATATCGTATGCCCATGCTGACAGGCATGCCTGTTCTCCTGCATGCAGACAGGTTTGTGAGCATTCACTGTCGATTGTCATTGCGGTGAATCACACATGAGTAAGTCGCCAATATTGGTGATAACTTTAATCTTTGGTTAGAATTGTTTGAAACTACCATGTTTTTGGCAGTGACAGTCGAAATTCAATTTTTAACATGGTTTCACAGTGGTCTTGGATAAAACCAATCTGATATGTTGGAACTTAAAACTGAGGTTTAAAGTTTGTTAAGTGTTTCATTGCTAGAAAGCTTACGTAGGCCATAATATGCACAATTTGTTGTTAAGCTGTGAAGATGTTAATTATCACATTGCTTTTTTCTTTCTATGAGCTCCAAGAATGTATTAATCAAATTAGTTCTCTTTCTAAAGATATGTTCACACTTCTTGTGCAGGTTATTTTGACGACTTTATTAAAGGTTTATGTTAGAGGTGGCCTTTTTGATAAGTCACGTGAACTCTTAGCTGAATTAGAAGCTCTTGGTTATGCTGAGGATGAGGTATACCCAAATACTTGATATATTTTGTATGTGACTCAGTTTTCTCACGCTTTGTAGTTCTATGCTACCTACAACCTGATCATGATGCCATAATTGTGCAAATGTCTTACGTTTTTGATCCATCAACACAACATGATAAAAAGTTTGCGAACATTTTTTTGCATGCTTTCGTGATATATTCTATGTGAAGCTAAGGGAATGTGATGCTAGGTGTAAATTTCTTAATGAGTTAAGGGCCAAATTGGTCTCCTAACTATTTATGAATGACTAAAATTATTCTGGACTAATTAAAAGGATTGATTTAGTCCCATCATTCAAACTAATGATTTTGGGTATTAAAAGCATGGATATTTTTGGAATACCATGCTTTTGTAGATTGAGTTATGGTTGGAATATGAATTATGCTGATTACTAAAATATTTTAAGCCAGGCTTTTAATGTGAATTGCTAAAATATTTTGGAATACTAAAACAGCTTGAATATAAATAATGATTGAAATATCAATTTTGGTAAAAAAATAACCTGTGAATAAAAAAATTTTGCTTATTGCCAAAATATTTTAATCATATCTATTATCTTAGAATAAACAAATTTTGGAATACAATTTTTATTTTATTTTATTTGAATTATATCTTAGAATAAATTATTTTCAAACATTTAATATATCTATTAATTTAAAGATGAAAAATCTATTAATATATGTTTTAAGACATAATTAATTAACTTGAATAAAAATTCTTTTTTTAAAATTTAAAATTGCAACTGTAAATTAATTTTATGATCCCTTCTTGATGAGGTCAAGAATGGAGTAGTGCAAAATGGAGATAATACTAATCTGAATTTGGAAGTGCAAACTGTTTCTCTGTTGGAGTTAATTTCACTATCCATTGGTCTGGTGTCACAAGTTTATTCAAGAAGACTGAAATCTGCATTTCAAGAGTTGATTCATGCTATATGGATGTCAAGAGAACTCAAGAAAGGACTAAGAAGGGGTTGTTCAAGGATGGTTATCTATTATTCAAGCTTGAGAATGATTTAGAGTCGGATTATGTTTTTCTTGAAAAATTAAAATTTCAGATATTTTGATGTTTTTTTGGGGTATTTTAGTCTATTTCTTTTATTTTGACATATTATTACTCAATTTATAAGGGTGACTATTATAGGTATTTTGCATTGTCTTTGTATTGAAAGTTGCCTATTTAAAGGCAAGGCTATGAAATGAAAGCAGTTTTTCCTTGGTAGCAAAATTCTGAGATTTCAATTTTTGAAGAGAATGGGAGCTCATCGGAGTTTCCGTGGCACTCTTCCATGATTCATCAACCAATTTCTTTATAGTTGATTGCGGCGTCATCCTTTTTCCTTAAGGTTCAGGCCTCATTATAAGTTATGGGTCAAGGAAATCTTTAGATCATCGAATCATATTTTCTGTTTTGAGGTTGGGAGTATATCAGTTTTTGGTATCAGAACAAGTTCTTTCCAGCTAACCGTTCTTCCAGCCAACATTCATTCTAGCCTTTTGTTTCCAGCCATCATTCTTTTCAGCCAATTGTTCTTTCAACCAACATTCTTTCCTGTTACATTCTTCAGTCAACCGATTCTTCCAGCCAGCTGTTCTTCCAACCAGCATTTTTTCCAGCCAATTGTTCTTCCAGCCAACATTCATTCCAGCCAGCCGTTCTTCCAGTCAGCGATCTTTCCAGCCAGCCATTCATACAGTCAACGTTCTTTCCAGCCAGCAATCTTTTCTAGCTAGCGGTACTTTGAAATCACAGAAGTCTTTCCAGCCAACCTTCCTTCATCTGGATCTTTCCGTTGCCAGAAAGCTTGCTGCCAGAACTTTTCTGGTGCGGAAAACCTGCTACCAAGATCTTCTGTGAACAGGAACAGCTACCATTATTTCCGTTGCTAGGTGTTTGTTGCCACCTGGAAGTTCCACTGCCTGGATTTCAAGTTTGGGAACTTTTGCTGCCATTTTCTAATAGTTTTAGCCTGCAATTGCATTAAACTTATAGAAGCATGATAATATTGAGTTGATTGCCAGATATATATATATATATATATATATATATATATATATATATATATATATATATATATTTGACAAATCTTGGATTTCATTACTATTTTATCAGATTATTGATTCTCCGCAAGAATTCAACTTAGTAAGCTGTTATTTAGGTTGAGTTGGCACAAAGAATAGTAAGTTACTTCATTTCTTGCTTTGTAATTTTTCCTAGATAGGTTAACTGAGGTCGGCATTAGAGTCCAGCAATTATTGTGAGATCATCCAATCTTGGCCTTCTTTTAGTGACCAATTTGTTTATGAGATAATTCCCGAAAATATCCATCTAAACCCACAATTTTAGGAAATCATGGCTCAAAACCAAGATAAAGCTAGGGAAGAAATTGATTCCCAACCTACCCTACCTAATTTACAAATTCAAGCCTTAATGGGAGAGATTAAACGAATGATGAGGATTGAGTTAGAGAACATCCATGAAAGGCTACATTGAATAGAAGAAGGATAATCTTGGGAACCACAAAACTTGCCTCAGACGCCAAGAAAGAAGAAGTTACAATTGAGGCAAGGAAGTATGGAAAATGAGGCATCTTATGTGGATGGTTTTTGATGAGGAAGAGGAATGGAATTACATAAGAAATTCTAGATGGAATGTGTGACAACTTGTTATATAGTAATTGGATCTGGTAAGACTTGCATATTTATTTTGTTTCCACTGTTTTTTTTTTGAATTTTGGAGTTAATTTTATATTTAGTTTATTCATAGATTTTTCGCAATTTTGATTAGACGGAAGTTTAACACAGTGAAATTTATCTTACTATATTTAATTAATTTTTCAAGATGTGTTTCATGCCCGATTCACAAACTGTTTGCACAATATTCTATAGCACTCTTGACTTTATTTTAAGTATATTTTTATCTATTTTTATGAAAATCATAAGTATGAAAATAAAAAATTTCTTATTAGAATTTTCTTCCTTAAGAAATTCATACATCTTTGTAAAAGTGAGTTTCTGGAATCATCTTATACCCGTTTCATAAGTCGTTTTCACCGGTGTATTTTAGACATGATATTCTATTTATTGATTATCTTTTATAATTTTTAGAGTTTTCATGTATTTCAATATAGAAGAAAATCTGTATAAAATTATAATTAAAATATAACAAATTTTATAATTGCCATTATACCCTTTTATATTAATTAATAAAAAAATAATAATTTTCTTATAAAATGTCCACAGGCACTTCACCCACTCTCATTTTTCTCATTTCCCAAACAGGGAACCTTTTAGAGAGAGAGGAGAGAGAAAGTGTGCTTCGGGGGTCTTAGAGCTGATTTTGTTCGTTGGATCAGTTAGAAAAATTATCTGGCTCTAGGCAAGTTAATGTTTACCTACATCAGATTTCAATTTCGTCACTTTTGTGTGAATTTTGGTATTTTATTTAGTTGGATTTCGTTCAAACTCAAATGTATGATGATTTACAAACTTTTTACTGTGCAACTTTTGATATGTTGTAGAGTAAACTGTGTTGGACATATTGACATAAAAAATAAAAATTTCATTGGGTATTTTGTGCATTTTTGTGAGTATATTAAGCTTGATAAAAATTGATATAAAACAAGAAAAGCTTCAAAATATTATTACGGACATTGCATATAAATGATTTTGTAAATTGTAAATTTTGATGTACGCATACAAATTTATCTGTAATTTTATTGTTTGTTGTACCCACTAATATTTACATATTTCTACAACATGTTTGATGATATTTATATATGCTAAAAATGCTAATATTCAATGCTTAAGTGTCAAAATATATGTGTAAAGAGGTAAAAAAGATGAGAAAGTGTAGGTGGCTGGATCGCTGTATGTTATGCCAATTCAAATGGAGTTATAAGAATTGGTGTAACTATAAAATTATCTATTTGTGCATTTTATATGCTTGAATAGATGTGAACAAGTGGAAGTATAAGTAAAAGTGGAGATATAAGAGGCAAATGAGAAATATGAATAAGTGAAGGTATAATTGTATGTGGAGGCATAAAGGGCAAAGCAAAAACTATAAAATATTCTAAATAAAGATATTGATTATTATTTCATGTTGTTTTATTTTATTTTTGCAATAAAAAGACCTGGTTAAGATGTATAAAAAATGACCTTAGTATACTTGAATTAAATGACAATTTGATACATAATATGACACAATGGAGAAGAAGGATTCATGTAGTCGACCCCACACAGTGGGATAAAGGCTTGTTGTTGTTGTTATTGTTTTATTTTAATTCTGACATAATGTTTCGTACACTTTTACTTGGCTTATGCTTATGATCGATATTAGCTTTTATACTAACACTTTACTTGGTAGACATAACATGTGATCGGTTGAAATATTATTTGAATTCATTTAATGTATATTTTATTATTTTTAAAAAATATTTTCAACAACTATTTATTTTTTTCTTTTTTTGTATATTGACAATTATAGTAAATTCCAAATAATCTACTAAGCTGTGGTTGCTCACCCTTGTTGTATTCACATGTGTTATTTCAGGAGAGAGTAAAGCTTAGGTTGTGTAGAGGCACTATTGGTTACTGTCAAAGCTTGATTTTAGGTACATTGCTACTTTAGATATATTGTTGTTACAGTCATGGTTATGTATGTTTTGTTGGTGGAAGAATTATATTATAATTGTTGTGTTCATTTATTTTATTGTATAGTTGTGATATGATCTAATATTGATTACTTTTATTTTATGATATTTTGATGTTAATAGTGACTTTGTATTTGTGAAATTGAAGAATAAGAAAATTTCTTTCAAATAGATCTTGGTATTAATCAATTGTTACGATCTCGACACGAGATGACCTGCCTTAATATGGCGATTTACATTAGGCTGGGTTGTGACATAATGAGAGGGAGAAAAGAACCCGAAATATAGACAACAATAATATGAGCTACATCAAAATGAAAATTTTCTCTTCCTAAGGAAAATCTGATTTTGGATCCTATCTAGAATGGGAAAAGAAGATGGAGTTTGTTTTAAATTGTTGTAATTATTTTGATTCTAAGAAGATTAAACTAGCTGTGATTGAATTCACAGATTATGTAGTGACTAGGTGGGATCAGTTTTTTATGAGTAAAGGCGAAATGGAGAAGGACCGATAGAAACCTAGGAGGAAATGAAAGATGAAGCAATTTGTTCCAAGTTACTATTATCGAGAATCATATAATAAGCTACAAACTCTCAGGCGAGGTTCTCGTAGTGTTGAAATGGAGATTGCCATGATTAGGGCCAATATTAAGGAAGATTGAGAGGCAACCATGGCAAGATTTCAATGTGGATTGAATACAGAAATTTAAGATACGGTTGAGATGTATCATTATGTGGAATTAGAGGAAATGGTGCACATGGCTATCAAAGTGGAACAACAACTCAAGAGGAGGGGTGGTTCCATTTCTTCAAGTGTTGTTAGTCCAAGAGCAAAAACTTCTTCATGGAAGCCTAATTTCTTAAGGAAGGAAGAGAAAGTTGCAGTAAGAACTTTTATTGACTCAAAATGAGAATTAACCAATAATGGACACTAAGGAAAACAGAAATCACATCTTCTATGAACCGTGACATTATCTGCTTTAAATGCCTAGGTAGGGGACATATAGCTAGCCAATGCCTAAATAAAAGAGTTATGATAATACAAAATAATAGGGATATTGAAACTGATCTTGAGTAAGAAACTGATTTCATGCCCTATTAGAGGTGTCCAATTATAGGAAGAATGTCCTGTTCAAGGAGAATTTTTGGTAGCTAGTTGAGCATTAAACATGCAAGCTAAGGAAATTGATGAGCTGCAACAAGAAAATATAGTTTATATTAGATGTTATGTTCAAGTTAAAGTTTGTAGTATGATAATTGATGGGGATAGCTGTACAAATGCGGTGAGCACTACTATGGTGGAAAAATTAGGATTGCCTACACTCAAAGCACCCACACAACCTTATAAATTACATTGGTTGAATGATATTGGAGAGGTAAAGGTGAACAAGCAAGTGCTAGTTTCTTTTCGACCCCGAAAATATGAAGATGAGGTTTTGTGTGATGTAGCACCCATGCAAGCCGAACATTTGTTGTTAGGTCGACCATGCCAATTTGATCGGCAAGTTAAACATCATGACTATTTATACATAAGCACAAACCTATCACCCTAGTTCTTATGATCACAAAACAAGTATATGAAGATCAACTTAAGTTATAAGAAGAAAATAATAAAAAAAAAACAATCCAAAGAAAAAGATTGAACAAAAAATAAGGGGGTTGAAATTTTTTAAGCGGCGGAGAGACCACAAGTCAAAGAGGGTAAACAAAACCATTTCTATGTGAAGTCCTCAGAAATAAAACATGCATTATGTGCAAGACATCTTATTATTTTGCTTTTATATAAAGATTGTTAAGTACCAATGAATTTGAAATTGCTTTACCTAGCTTAGTAGTTGCCCGTTTATATGAATAAAGGATCCCTTTCCTAAGGAGATGTTGACCTACATATGTACTTCACGAAGCACGTCAATCAAATTAAATGAAATTAACAAGCCATCATGCAATTAAAAATCCAAATCCCTTTTATTGCCAAGGAAATTGATTAAAATTGTGTTGATTTATGAAATTGATCACGTTGATACATTAGAAATGCATAAATTGACCAAATGAAGCCTAACGAATCGATGAATAATCGATCAATCAATTAAAATTAATTTTTAACATAATTACGTGCAAATTGAGGTCGGGAAGCTCCGACGACGTCCGAACGGTCCGTTCGTGAAATTGACTGCGTCGTTGTCACCGAAACGTCAAAATCTATCAAATGACACATTCCGCGATCAATTCGGCAAAGTTTACGTGGACGTCGAGCGATTCGAATACGACGTCATGCAATTTAAGCTTAATTTCACTCCGATCATTGTCGAAGTCACTCAAACACCTCTGATCGTGAAACAGACGTCGTTGCGTCCGACATAGCAAAATCACCTAAAATTGACACCCATATTACTAGGTTTCATTATACTGGGTAATTCGTCAAAACTTTGTGCGAAATTATCAATAATAATAATATTATCGCCTGAAATTTTATTAAATCTCAATTAACATAACTAATTGCTAGCTAAATCCTCCCCAAGTTTAACCCAAATCTGCCCCTCTCCTATCCAATCAAAGCTACAGCTTAATACCCGAATTGATTTAGCCGTCCATGTGGCCAATCGGGTTTGCTGCCTAATGCATGCTATTAGATGTTGCTTGGGTGGCCAATTAAGGATCTCAGCTTGCCTAATACTCTAGCAGCCAAGATCGGGAAGTCCCACCCTCCCTCACTCTCTCGTTCGTTCGGTCCTGCTTCCTCTCCCGTCCGTCTCGAGCAATCGAGTGCACGACCCTCTCTCTCTCATTCGTGCAAGCCTAGCAATCAAACGAGCTCGACCTCTCTTCCTCCCCTCCTGGCCAAGCAGTCCTAGCCGAGAATCCCTATTCGTCCGTTCCCTCTCTTACGACAACTAGCCGAGCCGAGCTCCCCTTTTCTTCAAATCAAGCTTCTAGGTTGTCTCTATCCAATCCTAAGTGTTTATCTTGTGCTTTTGGTTTCTTTTGGATGATATGACTTGATGGATCCCTCTTTTACATGTTTGAGATGAGATTAGGGATTTGAATATGAAATTTGAGATGTTGTATGGCTCAAACTTTAAGTTGCATTAAAGTATTCATCTATGTTTGTGTCTTGGGTTTTTCTTTTAGATGATATGGCTTGATGGATCCCTCTTATACATGTTTAAGATGAGATTAAGGATTTGAATATTAAGTTTGAGATAATGTATGGCTCAAACTTTAAGTTGCATGCAAGTATTCATCTATTTTGTGCCTTGGTTTTCTCTTGGACGGAATGAATTTGAAGAATCACTTTTTCTACCGGTCATGTGATTGGATTATTGCTGGAAATGTTAAAAAAAAAATGAAATGTTTTGCGGTTTAAATCTTGCTTTGTTCTCAAGTATTCATTCATATTGTGCTATTGTGCTTCTATTTAAGTCATGAAGTAGGATTATGATGAAAATCAGTGGGATTGTTGCATTTTTCTACCACTTAACATGGTTTAGCTCAGTTTTCATTTAGGCTCTGTTGTCATACGGATGACTATTTTTGCTAAATCTGAAATTTATGATTTGCATGTCATCAAATTTAATCGCTTATTTTAAGTGACTCGAACCTTTTTTAGGCTATTATGTTAAAGAGTAAGGATGAAAAATAAAGGGGTTGATTTACTAGCTTACTTTTCTTTTCTTCACTATGGTGGAGGTTAAACCTTGGATTCCTTCCTTTGCTAACATGAGATTGGATAGTTAGTTATGACAATGTGATAATCTCTATTGCTTCATTTGTTGAAACTTGAATCCAATGCATTTTTTTTTATTTCTCCTCTTTTATACATCAAGTTAAATGTCTTTAACAAGGCTTTAATCCTTGAAAGGAATTTATTTTACTTTCCATAATCCGATTTATGTTGAAAGATCATTGAAGCATTAGATATTTATTGCCCATTCTCATCTTTGAGTAAGCATGAAATAGAATGTTATGAAATTTTCAGATTTGCAAGCTTTGATCTGTTACTTTCTGAAATTTATTTTAGTAATTAGTTTGTCATATCATCCATTTTGATTTTAGGAACATAAAAAAAAAAGAGTTCGTGCTTCCATGTTTAATCAATCAAAGTCTTCTTTGGAAATCCTTCTTTTATATGATCTATGTTTTCCCTTTGGAATCATAAAGAGATGGAGATGTAATGTTTGATATGTGATATGATTCAAGCTTATTAGGCTTTGGTTATCAAACATCCACTTATGTTCCACCATTGTATATCTATTTGAATTGTTGAATGAAAATAAAGTAAAAAAAAAAATAGTAATGTTGCAATTTACATGGAGTTGTCTTTCTTTGTTTTTGCCTCTTTCCACCATTTGGTAACTTGTCACCATGCAAATAATTGCTTTTGCTAAATCTGAAATTTCAGCTTTTGTACATTTGTCCAATTTAATGTGATTGCTTACTCTATATGGCCTAAACTCCCATTTGACTGTCATGATTAAAGAAACAGAGATAGAGGGCATAGATTTGTTTGCTAATCTTGTTCTTATTTTTCTCACTATTGTTATCACAAAATCAATGAATTTTTAAAACAAAATGTGAAAATGAAGTCTCATTTACATGCATTTCATGATTGAGCTTTGTTTTCCTTATGAAGTTGTAATAGGAAAAGGAAGTGATATTTGATTTGTGATATGATTCAAGTTCTTACTTGTGTTATCAAACATTCACTTATGCTTTCCTTTGGTGCATCTATTTGAATTAGTGAGCAAACAACAAAATTTTAGATCATGTAGAGTTCATTTTTGTGAAGCATGTTGTTTGGTATAATTTAAATCAAGTTCAATTCAAATCCTCCTACCCAATCAATATCCTTTGAAACAAAATAAGGGAATGAGAGTTTGCATAGTATCTTACATTATTCCTTGCATGTTACTAAAAGGTTAAAGTGTGCTCACATTTTGGCTATCAAAGTATCATTTTATTTATCGAATTTTAGGGAAAATGGTAACATCTTGATATAATAATGGTGGAATGTTGGAATCATGAACTTCATTATCTTTTTACGTTTAAAGATCCATCCTCTGTAAATTTTGTTGCCATTATAAAGTAGAGAATGCATGAAGTTCAACTTCAATTCAAAGCCTTCATTCTATTATTTGAACCTCTTTTTGCTTGTGTGGATGAGTTGACTAAATTTCTTTTTTTTTATATATGGTCATCTTTGCTACTTCATATGATATTATTTGAATGAAATTCAGATTTCTATATATCAAATCAAATGTTTCTTTAGGCAAGCAAGTTGATAAGTTTTCAATGTTTGAAGAAAATTTAGCCTTGCATCTTTTCTATTGTTGGAAACTGAAAGTTATCTATGTATAGCCACTAAATCATCATATCATTTGCTGATTTTTTTTGGGAAAGATATCATTATGTGTTATGTAAAGTTACTATTATATATTTTATTTAATCAAATCTTGCATAGATGCAATTGTTAATGATAATTAGAGGCTAAGTGTAAAGTGCAATGCCCTCTTTAATTATTTGATAATGATGAAATACATGTTTATGTTTTGACACCTAATTGTTATTTTACTTGCTAAATTTGAGGAGGGTATTTCATCTCTCATGTTAAAAAAATTTGCATTCACATGTGATTGCAAGCTTATGTAATAGCTTACTCTTTGAGATGTTTTAAAAGCAAAATTCAATTGAAATGATGGACATCATATGCCTTGTACATGCAAATGTAGATTTGTGAAAATGTTTTAAAATAAGTACTCATGCACATTGTTCCAATGTGACGGGAAAATTTGCTTTAAAATAAGTACTTGTGCATGTTGTTCCAACGCGACAAGGAAATATACTATGAAATAAGTATTTGTGCATGTTGTTCCAACATGGCAAGGAAATATGCTTCAAAATAAGTACTTGTATATATTGTTCCAATGCGACAAGACAATGCTATGCCACACAAATAAAAATTTTAAGATTCATGCACGTCTTTCTTGGCGTGGTGAGTAAATAATATTTTTGGCCGCAGTGTCAAGTGACACCTACCATGCACGCCTTTCTTGGCGTGGTGGGATGACCAAGTCTCCCGAAGTTGCCCTCTATGCGGTGATGTCGTCGGGAGGTTGCTGAAATTTTTATAAATTATAATATTTAAGCTTCTAATTTAACATGATTTGTTTTAAGTATTTAAATTTTTATGTGATGTTTAGTGATATTTTCAAACAATAATTTGACTTTACATTTTAATGGTCAATGTGAGGGATTTCTCTTTTTCTCTTTCATAATTCTTTGAATTGCCATGCATGCTAAATTGAAAGGTAAATCAAAAAAAAGAAAAAAAAGAAAGGGAGGTTTAAAAGAATTCTTCATATAAAAAATATAACCCTAAGTTGAAAATTGAAATTGAATTTAGAACATCAAATTAAGTGTGACTTATGGGTTAATACGATGGAGTTTGAAACTAGCCCTTATTGTAAATGAACTCCCTTTTGAAACCTGCGAGAGAACTTCTTTGAAACTCTTAAACTCACAAAGTATTTTGTAAAAAGAGAGAATATGGGAGAGAGTGGAAAGAGTAAGAGAGTAAATCCTCATAAAAGTGAGGTGCTATTCTACTTATAATGAATCCTAGTTTAATGCTAAGCTTTTCTCCTAATTAAATTTCATTCAAATTTATTTGATAAAGCCAAAATGTCTTAAATGATAAATGATAAAGTGAGAAAAATATTCATGTCATCCCATTAATGTTCATGAATTTTCTTTTGTATGGTGTTAAAGAGGAGGAGAATTTTTCCTCCCCTCCTTTCTCTTCATGGCATTATGCCATGCAAAATATGAATAAAATAAAAAAGTATAAATATATGTATAGTGACATGATAAAAAAATAGAATGGGGAACAAAGTCCATCATGCCTTTAGTTTCTTTGTCAGTTCTTTTTATAAATATACCTATGAAATGAGTATGATTTTAAGTAAACGGAAAAGAAAGAAGAGAAGAAAAAATGGGGGTTATCTCCTTTTTAATGGGATTATGTCATGCAAAAAGATAAAAGAGAAGAAGAAGAGAAAAAATAATAAAAGAAAAAAAAAAGAAAAAAATAGTAGTATGGAGATAAATCTATTAAGACTTGGATTTTTCTCCTTTTCTTTATAAATTATCCATAAAATGGGCATGAAATTGTGTAAAAAAAAGGATGAGAGGAAGCTTCTCCCTCACCTTATTGGAATCATGTCATGACAAATAAATAAATAAATATATATATATATATATATATATATATATATATATATATATATATATATATATATATATATATATATAATAAAGGACATGACAAAATAAAAATAGTGGTGGTGTCATGAGGGCTTGAAATTTTTTCCTACATTCATGACCCATTTTGATTTTCTTAAGTGGGTTTATAAAAAAAGTGGCTTATACCATGAGATTCTTAAGCTTATGATCTTTTAATTTAAAAGCACATTAAGCCCAAGTTTATATGTGGGCTTACAAAAAATTTAAGATTGGGCTAGTTTTCATATGCATATTTTCAAATCCTCTTTTTCTTCTTCATGAGATGCCTAAATCCATAATGCTTGAGTTTGGAAAGAATAAAATCTCTTATGCTTAAAACATACATGAAGAAATTTAAATGTGGTTAGCTTTTATATGCACATTATAATATCCTTTCTTTCTTGATTTAAATATGTGATGTATACCAATACATTTGAATGAAAAGATTTTCTCATGTATGTCCCAAAGTATGATGACATTCTTGTTAGCTTGGGATTTATGCAAATTCTTAAGTCAAATGATGCTAAGTGGAAATGCCTATATGTGTTGTGAAAAGTTACATGTTTGGTTTCATCATATTAAAACATATGTGGATATTTAAATGAAGCGAACTTTGCATATGTCTTATGACATGATGTTGCATTTACATAGATCTACCCTTGATTCATGACATATCTTAAAAAAAAATATTAATTAGAAATTTAATAAGATGAATATTACACTTGATTTGTAGGAAGTGTTTCTAATATTTTTTAAAAGATAAATACACACTTATAACAGGTTTAGAAAGAATCATGTTTCCATTTTTCGGAATATATATATATATGATTTATGACAAGTGTTTCTGAGACCAAATCCATATCCTCTAGAATAGATAGAGACTTGATTTATAACAAGTACTTGAGAAAGCTAAACTCGCATTTCATAGAACAAATTTTCACTTTATTTTTAGCAAGTGTTTGAATGAGTCGAAATTCTCATATTTTACAAAACAGAGCTACACTTGATTTATGATTTTTGGGTATCAAAAATCCACGTTTGCAATTTGACACATTTGTCACATTAAACACAACTACTTTAACTTAGACATTCTAATATCCATACATTATTTTAAAAGAATAGATACTTGTATATTTGTTGAAGTATTCGCTAGATCGAACACTTAGGAAAATGTGCAAGTTGTATGTAAAATTAGTGAACAGATATGTACAGTTACCTAAAATCAATTAATCATCCGCATGGGCCTCGACACGTGTCAAAAATCCAAATTTTGTGTCTGAAGATGCTGTGCTGGTCGAACCCCGGTTGGGTCTTAGGATTGTGTTCGGGTTAACAAAACCTAAAAAATCTAATAATATAAATATAAATCTCTCAACTTAATTAAATATCCGAGAAGCTAATTTTATCATATTACAAAAATAAGTTTATGAAATTTCTCAAGTCTAAATTCTCAAGATAAAAGTCTCAAACTCAATCCTCTATGCTCAAGCTAGAGTTGATAAGGTTTAGATGATAATAGATATTGAAGTAATGAATCTAGACCCGATCATCTGCAAGAAAATAGACAGAGTTAACAAAGTATATTAGTCAATAACAATCGTATGATCGAAAAGGTTATCATTAAGGCTTTAATGATTAATGTCTATATACTCAAATTCAAATCAATTACAAGACAATCATATGTTCAAATTAAAAGATATAAATTGAATAGAATTAGTTATTTAAATTTAAAGCTAAATCCATCCACTCATTCATAATTGTTTGTCGGGGGTGATAAATTAAGAAAATTTTTAATCACAAAAAGTCAATGCCAAATCAAATATATAACAATTTTCACACTTAAATAATCTTAAGCCAGTAAGGATGTAACCCGTGTCCTCTATCTGCATGGTTTTGCCACAAAATGATATCATATCAATGGCGGTTACGACTATGGCCCTTTGGCTAGATGGTTTGTCGCGAAATGACATCACTAAATTATAGTCACGGTCGCAACTCGTATGTTTTTCAACGGCTTTGCTTTTTGAGCTGTGACTATAAAATGTATTTGATTGGACAAAAACTCTCTGTTAGCTGAAGTTGACTTATATTTGTTCTCGTAAACAAACTTCACCCCAGGTCTACAAGGACACCTTGGATGATGTAACCTATGGTTTGCCGACAGGATTCTTCCAAGTGAATACTATCTCCTCCGGGATAATGACAACCAATGAGATCTTGACGGCGTCATCATTTTCCCTAACATTAGTTTTAAATTGAAATGATAAATCTCATAAATCTTAAACTCCACTCACTGCTACTATACGCTCGCATTTAGCGACTCATCGACTAGTCTTAATCGAAAGTGCTCTCTCAGCATTGGAGGTGTAATTAACTATATGTGTTTGCACCTATAAGAAACTTGGAACTAGATTTAAAACCTCGCAAAATGAGGGTGAAATCTCTGGGTAGTGTCTTATCTACTATTTCATCTGTCTTCTGAAAATTTGACCGACATTTAATTTACTCTCATCATGCGAGTAGTCGGCGGCGAATTTTCATAACCCATAGGAGATTCCTTCTGGATTACCTCCACTTCGTGGAATAGAACACCAAATTGATTTTATAATAGGTGCAACTATTCTTAGTTGACCTGCTATTAAAGTAACCCAGAGGAAATTAAAGAACTATTACGATAGGTTAATGATTTAATGAATAAATGGTACTTTAGAGAGAGCATGAGCTCATGTGTAGTTTTAGTTTTGTTAGTCTCTAAGAAGGATGGAATGTGGAGGATGTGCAGAGATTGTCGGGCTATAAATAATATCACTATAAAATATCATTTTCCCATTCCTCGCCTAGATGTTAGATGAGTTACATGGATCTAGTGTTTTTACTAAAATAGATTTAAAAAGTAGCTATCATCAAATTGGAATGAAAGAAGGCGACGAATGAAAATCTGCCATTAATATGAAGCATGCATAGAAATGATTGGTTATGTCTTTTGGCTTAATTAATGCACCAAAAATTTTATGACACTTATTATTCATGTTTTACATGAGTTTATAGGTAAATTTGTTGTAATCTATTTGATGAGTAGGTTTTCTACTCTAGTGAATTTCCCACTTCTCATGAAAATTTCATCTAATCTTCTAATTAAATCCTCTAATTGGTCGAAATTTATAGATTTAGATTATTTGATGTAAATAAAAGGATGCAATATGACATTCCAAATAACGATTTTAAATATACGAAAGGTGAAATAAACTTAACATAAATGAAATGCACAAATTTTAAAATCGACTAGCCTTTAATAAACACATAATAGGACACAATGTATAAAAATTGACCACATAAAATGTCGGCCATTCGATGACCCGGTTAGGAGAGTAGAGATTAGCTTAAAGGAAAGGTACAGACCTAAAAGACTTGGTTAAGATGTATAAAAAATGACCCTAGTATATTTGAATTAAATGAGAATTTGACACATAATAGAACACAATGGAGACGAAGGATTCATATAGTCGACCCCAGTTAGTGGGATTAAGGCTTGTTGTTGTTGTTGTTGTAGCCTTTAATAAACACAAAGGAACACGTGAATACTACAAAAGATTAAAATACTTAGAAAAGAAATAAACATAAAATATTTAAGGATATGATTTTAATTTTTATGTAAGGTTAGTATATAAATTAAGCTATTTAGATACCCTCCCTTACTCAAGTTGTCACTTAAGTATGATGGCTTGTGGTGAAGTTAAGTAGGGAAAAATCTAGGCTTTATAAGTCGAGACAACTAGTTGGTAGTAACATAAATATTCATAGAATTGCCTATCACATATATTTAGCATGCATTTCTAAGTTTTCAAGTGAAATCACTAATTTATAAAGGAAATTACACAAAATCCAAAGTACATAACTAACCTTGCTTGGATTTGATATGGATTATCTATGAGTACTTTTTCCACGTCTCTAAACCTCGGATTTTGATACCAAAATTGGTGATGCATGATACGAAGAGAAGGATGTCGTAGTGGATGAGGAGAAAGAGATGCTTCAATGTTCTTTCGCTCACAAAAGTGGAAGAGAGATAAAGATCTTCCACTCACCAAAGTGGAAGAAGTCTAGAGTTCTACTCACCCAAATAGAACGGTAGTGAGAGATTATTGAATCTATGGACAGCCGACCACTAAGCTTAAACCAAAGAGTTTTTACTCCAAGTTTTACATAAAAGCCACAAGTTTTTTTATTGGGTCGGAATAGGTGTTTAAATAAGTACAATACTCCGAGGGATGCGTCTTTTAGGGAGAAAATTACCAAAAAAATTGAAAAAAGTCGGAACAGTTATTTTGCAGCACCATGGTGCCAGGAACTAACACCATAACCCCACAATCCAACATCAATGCGCTATATCCCATCGCCAAGGCGCCAACTTCTTGGTCTCCAAACACTAAAACTTACAGAGCGCAGCGTTGAGACATCAAAAAGGCAATGTTGAGGTGTTAAACCCACACCTATGAAATTTAACACATGAACTCATGTGTTTTCAACCATACAACGCTTACACATGAATAGATACACCCATTATTATATAATACAATATATGAAACATAAAACCACACATAAACTATATTAAAATTCTTTCTGAGTTCAAGCTTTAGTTTGAGACCTAGTGACAAGCCCTTTCTTCTTTTGATATACTACATCATGTTTGTTTATTGCTATCCAAATCCAAATGGTTAGACCAAATTGGTTCATTTTCAAAATGTTAAGGGACAAAATTAATCATTTTATTTAATAGGGGATTATTTTGGTCCTCTATAAATAATTGGGAGACCAATTTGGTCCTTAACTCATTTCTTAATCATTGAAAGGTGACAATCTTTAAAATCATCCTACAAAGTATTTCCTACTGATGTAACTATCTTCCACCATAAAAACATATCAAAGAGGAATTAAGTTCTTCTTTACTGATTTAACTATATTTCACCATAAAAGCATAACAAGGCGGAATTAAGTTATTCTTTTCATGTCGTGCTATGTATATGCTTAATTATAGCTTTTTTATATGCAAAATAACAGTGTCCATCGATGCATTTATGTTGGTACCAATATAATACTGGAACTGGAGTTACCATAGCAAAGCTCTACTGGTGGTTGCTTCTTATCTGAATGCAACTTTTTTTAGGAATGTTGGTCATAATCTAATGACTAATATTCTTTTGGAGAATTGTCCTTTCATTTTACCTGGTTATATACACACTTCGCTACTCATGTCCATTTGTTTCTGTATTTGTTTTGTACGATTTGGCACTTAAATATTTATCTTGTAATATTGTAGTACTTAATTAATAGTTTTTGAATTTTAACTTGCAACTCAGGATTTACTATATTATCTTATTTTACCTTATATTTAATATATTATATCAACCCCTCGAATTTCCTTTTTCATGCATTCAAAGTTTCATTTCCACTTACCCTTGCCTTTTACCTAGGCCTTTTTCTTCCATTGTAGATGCCGTACTGTTTATTAATGGACAATCTTGCAAAGTCTGGGCGTATGGAAGAAGCAAGGGAAATATTTAGTAAAATGAAAGAAAAACAGGTGAAATCAGGTGAATTTTTTTCGATTTAGTTGCTGAAGATATGTTTGTTTTTATTTATTACATCTTAAGTGTTGCTGAGCATCAATTCTAAGTAACTGATATTAGAAAATTTTGAAAACTAATTATCAGCAAGTGAAAAAATCAAGACAGAAAATAGAAAATCTTGCATTATAATTGTCATTTTCAAAATGCTGAAAACTAAAACTGCAAAATGCAATTAGATGCATTTTAGGATGTTTCCATCTCATTCTGTAGTCATAAGCAGCTTTAAAAGATTCTCATGCTCCCTTCATTACTCCCCATATCTTCTAATTGTAACTTTCTTGATGCAGTGATGATCATTTTTTATTTGTTAGAAGGAAATTTAGAACTGCTAAGTGCATTAGGCCCCTGTATTTTACGATGTTTCCGTATAATTCGGTAGTCATAGACAGCTTCAAAACATTCTAATGTTACCTTCGTTAAATCACAGTTTTTCTAATTGTAGCATCCTTGATGTAGTGATGGTCAAAACTTTCATTGTTAGAAGAAAGTATCAGACTTGATCTATTCAAATATATTATCATGGAGATTTACCAAATTAAAAGTTATTAATTAGTAAATATTTAATCTTTATTAATTAATATATTCTCTTAAATGAAAACATTCTCATTATTATTTTATTCTAATTTTGTTGATTGTATTTGCTTGCACATACCCACCATAATTCTATTATGAAATCAATGAAGTTGAAATTATCCTTTTTTGAGGATTAAATGTTCTTTATTGAGGGGCACAAGGCTGGTTTTATGATTTTAAGAAGAGTCACTGAAAGAGACTATAAATGAAAATGCACATCTTGGTATTTTATTAAGAAATAAGCAATAGTGTAAGGAGTTATTAGATATCAAACCTATAACCTCATGATTGGGAGTTAGGGTATGAACCACTAGGCCCAATTCAAAATAAAAATAGTTTAAAATATTAACAAAAACGTCATGTTAATATGGTATTAGAGCTCAATTTTCCTATCATCACGTGCTTCATTCTCCTTGTGCTACATGCATTCTTGCATGTGTTCCCTCCCTTAGTTGCTCTATGGTCATCCACCTCCTTGTGCTCGACTTGCCCTATTCTACTTGCTTTGTGTTGCATCTTGCGCCTTCAAGCCACTACATTGTCCTCACACCTACTCCCCTGTGTGGTACATGTTGCTATGGCCTTCGTGCCATGCTCTACTCTTGCTACATTAACATATCACTATTCATGCACCATTCCTTCACACTCACCCATGCATGTAGTCCTTTCTGCAAACTTGATGAGCCATTGGACTCATTCTCATACGAGTAACTTCTCCCTCTTTTGATTGTGGACTCTTGCTCTGATTAATTAGCCACTACTTGATTCACTTGCTTTTGATTTTTTATGGATTGATAGCTAGCTCTACTCTCTTTGAAATGAAAAAGTCCTCTCAAATCACTGCTATTATAAAATTCATTGGTTTCAGCTTTTTCTTATGTTACCTCTACTAATTGATTTTATCAGGAGTCATTTTGGAATTATATCTTCCTTAGAAGAATATTATCATCTACTACAACACTCTTGGTTGATTTTTACTTCACATGTATTTTCATCTTTTAGCTTTATTAAAACTACTTATTCTAGTACATCCTGAGTCATAGATTTTGATATTTCCTTTTTCATGATATGTAATCCATACTTGTTTTCTTCTCTTATGATAATAAACTCTGCTTCCTTTGATTGCTGCTCATGGATCCCTCTTTTATTTTTGGGAAATGATCTATCTACATGACCCCCAAATTAACTCTAAATAATGTCTTATATGCTTCTCATTTTCTTACAAGCTTATCATCTATCAACTTGGCTTACCAAATTTCACAAATTTTCACGCACAACTCTTTTTCCTTCTTAATGTGTTTTTGGTTCCCAACATGAAGAAGATGATTAGCAATGATGCTGAGGTTAGAGGCATTTATTATTTGTCTGACAACTGCTCTCACTTCATCTTACTTTACTAGTGGCATTGTCATCTCCATCATTCTCACAATCTTAGTGGTTTCACACATTTTTCCTTTTCTATCTATACGTTCTATAGTAAATCTTTTGAGTATGGTAAACGCAAAAAATAATTCTGAAGCAGTTTATATGACAACAAATCTAAAGCAGTTTATATATAGCAACTTCTTGGATATGTTGCTTATGTCTAGAATAATATCTTTAAGCTTAAAAAATTCATGTATAGATTAAAACAATGTACTTGTGGTTGGTTTTTAAGCTTTGCAAGATCCTTATTGATGTTGGTCCTTAAAGTTGCACAAATGATCACCATGCTATGATAATTCTTATGGTATATTTTGACTTTTTTACTAGAATTGATATTTCAAGCATTGAGGAAAACGAAAAACATTTTTAGAAGACTTTTGTTACTAAATATTTGAGACATCCAAAGTACTTTCTCAGTATTGAGTTTTCTATAATGAAGATGGTCTTTCTTTTTCCCAAAAAAACTATGCCATAGAGCTACTTATGGAGATTGGGCTTTTTGGGTGCAAACCTACTGACTCTTCGATGAATACTTTATAGATTTCGATTGATGAGGGAAATTTCGAAGATATTTTTTTGTTTTTGTTGCCTAGTTAATGTTTTTTCTATAGTTAGTGTGGTATTTTATCATATGCAAAATTCATTGTAGAATCATCGTGATGTTGCCTTAAGGATTGTAAGATATATTAACTAGTCTGCAAAAGAAGGAAAAGTTGTAGGATTCGAAAATTCGCCACCGACCTCTTTTGAATGAAAATAGTGTTTTAAATGTCGGTGAAAATTTCAAAAGGCAGATGAATAGTAGATAAGACACTACCTAGAGATTTCGTTCTCATTTTTGTGAGACTTTTAGATCTGTTCCGTGTTTCCATAAAGAAACCTCATAGTTACTCCTCCCAATATTGAGAGAACTCTTTCGATTAAGGCTAGTTGATGAATCGTTAAATAATGGGTATGTAATAACAGTGAGTGGAGTTTATGATTTATGAAATTTATCATTTCAATTTAAAATTTTTGGTTGAGGGAACGATGATGCGCCCTATCTAGATCCCATGGTTCCATCATCCCGGGCAATCGTGGTCTCAGTCCGCAATGAGGGTAGTCGACCAATGATGAATGATCCTGCCAAGAATATACGTGACGATCCAAGATGTCTGAGGGTGGAGTTTAAGGGGACAAATATAAGTCCTTAACAACAGAGGTTTTGCCCAACTAAACATTCTATATTTCAGAATAAAAGTTGTTTGAAACATATGGGTAGTGGGTCAGAATCATTAGTGAACAACATGCTAGAAAACCATCAGATGCCACATGTGCATTTAGAAAATCACGAGGACAGCCACGCCCCACGCTTAAGATTATTTGTGAAAATAGATGATTTGATTGACACTCTTTTCAAGCAAAGTTTTCTTAATTTATCACTCCCAGACAAACAGTTGTAGATGGGTGGAGTTGATTTTAAGTTTAAATTTAAATAATTAATTTTATTTCATTTATATTTTTATTATTTGTATTTTAATCATTTTATGATTAATTTAAATTTGAACATATGATCATTTATCATTTAAACCATAATAATGATAATCTTTTAAATGTAGTAGACTTTGTCAACTTTGTGTTTCCTCAGAGGATCTGCCCAAATTAAATGCCCTATATTTGTAATCCTCTAAACTGTCACTCTAGCGTAGAGGATCGGGTTTAGACTTTTCTCTGGGAGTTTGAACTTGAGAAGTGTCAATAGATTTATCATTTATCATTTTATGAAATTAGCTTTTAATTTTATTAAATTAAAATTCTTATAATATTATAATCAATTTTAAGTTTTGTTACTGACCCTACCCCAAGCACCAAATCAGATGTGTAGTATCTCTTTCTTTTGCATGATATATCTTTAGATACTTCCTCAATAATGAATACTTCAATATACATATATGTATCTATTCTTTTAAAATGTACATTTATTTTAAGTCAGTTAGCGCTTATGACATATGTGTCAAAATGCGATAAGTTTTGATATGGATTTTTAGATTTTGTTAACTTTAAGAAAGATCAAACCGGAAGTGTAGTCTGTTTCTTTTGTATTTGACTTAATAAACAGCTCAACATGAGTATCACTCTTTTAAAATATATATATATTACAGTTAAGTTAAAGTGTAGATGTCAAATTGCAAGTTTTGATCTTGGTATGATATTTTTGGTTTTTGTTAATCCGGATCCGATCTTAAGACCAAATCGGGAAATGTAGATCTTGTCAACTCCGACTATCTTCTTGCAGAGGATCAGATCTAGATTAATTATTTCAAGATCTATCATTCTCCAAACCTTGTCAACTCTGACAACATGAGATCGAGTTTGAAACTTTCTTGAGATCTTGAATTTGAGAAGATACATTAATAATAATCTTGATAGATTTATCTTTTGTCATTCTACGTAATTAGCTTTTTTATTAAGTTGAAAATAGTATAATAGCATCATTAGATTTTTTAGGTTATGTTAACTCGGACCCGGTCATAAGACCAAATCGGGAAGTAGATCTCTGTTCTTTTTGCTTGCATTTGACTTGGATACTTTTCTAGATATTTGATTTAATGGATACTTCAACATATATACTAGTACCTATTCTTTTAGGATATTAAGATATTAAGCTGAAGTAGTTATATTTGGTATGACCTACGCGTCACATCTAAGTTTTAATACCTAGAACGAATCACAAATCAAATGCATATCTACTTTATAAAACACAAGAGTTCTGATTCATATAGGTATTTGTTGCAAAGCAAGTGAAGATTTGTTCTTGCAAAAATATGAATTCAACATTTCCAAATATTTGTTGCAAACTAAATGAATATTTATTCTGAATGATCAAGTGTGTATCTGTACTAAAGTACATAAAGTGTTTGTTTGCAAATCAAGTAGACTTTTCTTCTAAATGATCTAGCATGTGTCCATACTAGAAAACATGAGATATCTAGTTAAGCGATCAAGCATGTATATGTGTTAGAGAATATGAGATATCTAGTTGGCATAAATCAAGTGTATCTATCCTTGTAAAACCTGCTCTCGACCCCCTTTCTTTTTAAACACTTGCTAAGCACCAAGTGTAGTATATGTTCTATTTAAAGTTCCCATGAAATTTAGAGGAATGTGGGAGATCTTTACTTCTTTGTCATTCCCTCTTAATGTCTCGTAAAATGAGCATGGATCTAAAGGGAGACTTTTATCTTTTTTGTCATCCTCTTCTTAAGGGTTTAGGCAATAGAACATTATGTCATAAGACATATGTAGACTTGTTCTGTTCAAATGTTCACGCATAGAACTGAATATCTATGATTTTTCTTCATAGTATATGTCACATGTCAAAATGAGAGAAGATGGGATGTCACAACACACACATATACAAGATGATCACATTTAAACCCCTTATGTATATTAAAATACGAGTGAGGCAAAAAATGTGTAAATGGTATTTATGTCATCTCTTATGTCATCTCATTAATTTCTATAGTTTTTTTTTCACATGCTATTAAAATAGAGAAGAAAATCTTTCTTCCCTTCCTTTTCAAAATATCATGTCACGCAACTCTCCTTCATTTCATTTGTCATTCTCCTCTTAATTACTCATGAAATGAGCATGAATCTAAAGAAGGAACAAATAAAAAGAGGAGTGGAGAGGAAGGACAATTAACCTTCTTGATTTTCGTTTTAACTTTATTCCTTAATTTAGACAAAGGGAAAAAAATAGCAAAATATGTATGATTACTTGATAATGAAGGTTTGATTCATACAATGCATTGGGTGTCATATTTTTATCTCTCACCCGTTCATGTAGCATATAAAAGCAATACTATCACCATTTAGGCAAGAGAAAGCTGAATTTTAAGCAAGTAGTTGCCACATGATATGAAGATTTAAATAACAATTGAATTAAGCATGAGTAAACATATTGTAATTGTCACATGGTATAACAGTTCAAATAACAATTGAACTAAGCATAAATGAACATATACACATGCTTTCCTTCTTAAGAACTTAGGCATTTACATATTTCTTTCTTTGTTTACCAAAATTTTCGGTAGCCTCCTGGCGTCATCCCCGCATATGGGGGCTGCTTCGGGAGACTAGACCTTCCTTCCACGTTGAGAAAGACGTGCATAGTAGGTGTCGTGAGACACCGTAATCGAAAATTTATTTGCCCACTACACCAAGAAAGACTTGTATGGGTTAACACAGCATAGCAAAATATTTTCTTGCAATGTTGGAATAACGTGAGCAAGTACTTATATCATAAAAAGAAACAATTTTTCTACCACATTGGAACAACGAAGAGATTTATCATAATAATGCGTTGGAACAACGCGAACATTCTATACAAAGATTTTTCCGTCACATTGGAACAACGTGAGCACTTATCACAAGTTTCCACATCATTAGAAAATGTGAAGCATACTTATCACGATTTTCACACGCGTAACAACGCAATGTGACTATAGCAACAGATTTTTTTGCCACCTTGGAACAACATGAACAGGTACTTATCACAAATTTTTTCGCTGCATTGGAACAATGTGAACAAGTACTTATAACACAAAACTATATTCACATATGTATGAAATTAAAATACAGCTGAAAATCCCCTTACTATAATATGATTTTCATCACCATTTTATCTAAATTTTGCATTTGGAATATTCAAATAGCAAGCTGTAACATATGTTTTTAATCACATATGAGCACCTTTCCATTCTTCTCATTTTGAATATAATGGAAGAAATACTTTTCTCAAAGTCCACAATATAGCAATTAAAGGTCAAGAGATGCATATATTTCATCTTTCGCTAATAAGTAATCACAAAGAAGATTTTGCATATCCTATGTCTCCAATTATCAACTATTTCATATAAATGCAAGATAAAAGATACAATAGAAAGGAGATCAATATAAATCATGTTTTGTCTCATGATAGTTGTTTGAAAGTAGTGTTTGATTTGCATAGGATGAAACAACTAACTTCATTTAATGAATATAAATCTGAATTTTCAATCTAATAAAAATATTTGCTTGCATGATAACATGATTTAACTAATACATTCCCTAGACATTGTCAAATGGTAGAGAAGGGCTAAATAGAAATGAGAAAGATCTTATGGGAATTACAACCTCATTTTATCATTTCAAACCAACATCAACATAGGATTAAACCCATGATAATAAAAATAAACTTGCTTTCTTTTCATTCTTCCCCAAATCAATAGAAAGAAACATGACATTACATATCAATGACCAAATTAAGCATTACTAATTCTACACATTTTTTTTATTTGTTTGGTAAATCAAATAGATGTGCCATAGGAATGCTTGGTGACAAAAGCAAAACAATCATACTATATTTGATATCATGCAAGCCAAGAAATTTCAGATTTTTGTAAGAAAATAATTGCAAGAAATGAAACTAAGTGAGAGCAAAGCCCACCATTAGCAACCAGTACAAAGAAGTGAGCAACATGCTAAGCTCATACATATATAAACTTGAAATTTCAGATTGAGCTAAAACAATTGTTTGCAAGATATTTAAGCAAGCTTCAACCCCCATAGGACAAGCAACCATGCTAGGTTTTGACAAATGCAAGAATATGAAATTTTACTTTGCAAAATCATCATCACAAAGTATGGAGTTTTTAGCTAACTGAAAATGAATTTGCATGATAACAAGTTACCAATTGCTAAAGCAAAGCTAGGCAACTCTTTGTAGATGATAGCCCTTACACATTCCTTTCCCTCTTTTTTTTTTAGTAACCCAAGAGAACAACATATATAAATCTAAAACTTCTTATTTGATTAAGCAACCATTGCATAATATCATGATGTCAAACAATAGCAAGAGACACAATAGAGTTAGGACAATCTTATGCAAGTAGTACTCTTGTCAATTTCTTTTCCCAAATCAAATAAAAAGATTAGTGGGATGATAACTTGACAAAAATGCAGAAACCAATTTCAGCACTCTTTAATAGAAGTATACCAACACTATATAGTGCAGAAATCAGCAAATTAATGTATAAGCCTCCAACAAGTCCCATCTCATATTTTCATGTTGAATATCAAAAATGTTATTTTTGAGTAACCTGACTCACTAATTTCCGGGGCCTCATAACTAGAAGGTGCTCTTAAGTCACCTGAAAGCTGAGTCAAGGAATTAGATAATATAAACGAAGCCATGACACATTCAGAAATGCATACTGCAAGCTTATCATCAAGAAGAATGCTAGAGGGCTCTAGGTTTCTAAGTATGATAGGAGGTTGCAGAACTCAAGGACTCCAGAGATATGATTATTTTGCATACATAAGGTAGTAAACGATGATAAGCTAGTGAATGAAGATGACAATGGACCACTCAAATTGTTAGAAGAAATATCTAAGCTCACTAGACCAGCAAGAGACTGAAAAGAATCAGGAAATTCTCCATTTAATAAATTTTCATTGAGCGACATGTCAAAAAGAAGAGTTAAATATGCTAAAGAACTTGGGATCCTTCCCGTGAGTTGATAGGCTGACAGGAAACAAAAAATTTTGCTTTGAAGTAAACAGAAAATCAGGAAGAAGGCGATACTTGAGTGCCGCATGCAAGCTACTAATGGCATAGACATCTTTTTCGCATGTGTATCCCGAAGGAAACGGGATCGTAACAACCATGACTAAGCTTTGTTCAAGAAAACATTACACCGCTCAACCCTCAAGATGCGACAGTACGCCGTTGAACCTCCAGGCGAACTAAACTAGTAAGAACTAAAAGAGCGAGAGATGGAGGGAGAGTCGCTCGATCCGGGGAGGGATGGGGTTTGCTATTCTTGAGAGAACTAGGTGGGGGCTCCCTACGAAAGGAAGCAAATTAGGGTCTCTAGAGCTGTGAGACGGACACACGGAGAGGAATCGCACGCGAGAGAGGGACAGACGGGATGATTTGTGTGTCAATGCCCTAGCCGCTCTCGGTTTTTAGGGTATTAGAGCCGATCGGCTTTGTTTAATTGGTTGCCTAAACGACAACCAATTTGAAATATGACGGCTATTTTAATCGGGTGTGGGATTAGATTAGATTAGGGATATTACGAGATTAAATAGTCACTAATTGTTTTAATTACAAATCAATATAATTTCACGTCAAATATTATGAATTTACTTTGTGCGATAAACCCTAGCAATATGGGTGTCGATTTTAGGTATTTCTGTCAATGATGCAACGATTTGTAATCGGAGGTTGTTTATAACGTGTGAAATGAAATTATACTTAAATTGTGCGACGTCATGTTCGAATCGATCGACGTTTGCGTAGACTTTGTCGAATTGATCGCGGAATGCGTCGTTTGATAAATTTTGACATTTCGGCGACAATGGCGCGATCAATTTCGCAAACGGAGGTCATTCGGATGTCATCGGAGCTTCCTGACTTCGATATGCACGTAATTTCATCAAAAATTGATTTTAATTAAATGATCGGTTATTAATTAATGGAATAAGCTTTATTTGATGAATTTTAATATTTCAAAGCGCTTGCGCAATCAAATTTTTGAATTGGATAGATTTTAATTAATTTTAATCGTGATTAGGAGGTTTTAATCTCCAATTATGCGACGTCGCTGTTGATTTTCATAAATTTTGTCATATACGCTTAATTTGAATTATGACACATACTTGTAGGTCAACAAAAATTAGTCATAAATATAGCTATTTACAAATTGAAGCTTTGTCTGAAACCAACTATGATAGATTTGTTGAACATCAAAAGGCTATTATATGATATTGTATTTTGTAAAAGTTCTTGTTTCATGGACAAGTAATGATTGTTTAATAGAAGGCTATGGTGCATTATGATGTGAATAAAAGCTTTCTTGTTACTCAAGTATAATAATAAGACAACCATCCATATTACTAGCAATTTTATTTTGCATGAAAAAATATTGAAGTTCCCTAGAAGCGACGCATCGTTGTCGAGTCCCAAGTCATCCATTCATATTATCGGGTCCCAAGTCCCTGATGAGAAAAGTGGAGGCTTGCGTTTGGTAGTCAAAAACTAGCATTAAACTTTTCGAAAAATTATGACAAATTATTTAATAAATAATGTCAATGTTAGGGCGTTCCCTAGATGCGACAAGCTATATGACTTGAATATAGTGAAAAGTGTGCAAGGGTTGCTGCATCGGTGCCTTGATATAGTCTTAAATAAGCAAGGGTTCCCACATATGGATGGATGCGGGCAAAGAAGTTAGTCACTGAAGCTAAAATTAGGATAGGAACTTGAAATATAGGTAGCTTTATAGGTAAATTAATTGAATTAATAAATATTATGATTCATAGGAAGATAAATATTTCATGTATTCAAGAAACTAGTGGGTTTGGGGGAAGACTAAAAAAATTGATAGTTTATATTTTAAACTTTGATATTTAGGTAAGAGTTATATTAAGAAATAATGTATGTGTGATTCTAGATATGAGTTTGAAGGATAATACTGTGAAAATTAATAACATTGGAGATAGATTATAGTTTTAAATTTATTGTTGATGCTAAGATTATTAATATTATAAGTGTTTATGCCTCTCAAATAGGTTTGAATGTATGTTCAAGAGAAAATTTTTAGAAAGATCCAAAATGATTAATACAAAGGATATCTCTTGAATAAAGAGTATTTATTGAAGGAGATTTAAATGAACATATTGGTAGAGTGAGAGAAGATTTTAAAAGTATTCATTGGTGGCTATGGGTGTGGAGTGACTAATGAAAAAGGTAAAATTATATTGGATTTTGCTTTAGCTTATGATTTTTTAATTATTAATCCTTCATTTAAAAAGATGAGCATATTATCACTTATAAGAATTGATCTAGTAAAATACAAATTGATTATTTTTTGGATAAGAAAAATATATTGTTTTGATTGTAAAGATTACCAAGTTATTTCATATAAAAGTTTAAGTACTCAACATCTACTATTGGTTTTGGATTTAAAGATAAAGAGTTGAAAGATGAAAATAAATCAAAATATTGTTTGAAGATCAGATGGGAGTACTTAAAGAATGCTAACAAAATATTTTTAAGAGTAAGCACAAGATCTTAGAATTTGAGATGTTTATGAAGAAGCTAATATTATGTGGGAAAAAATTGTAAGTGAGATTAAGTTATAAGAAATGTGCTTGAAGAATCATAAGGAAAAATTATTTTTAATAAAATGATTGGTGGAGTCAAAATATGCAAAGAAAAGATCAAAAATAAGAAGTTTTGTTATAAAAATTGATTTAGATATAAAAGCTTGGAGAATTGGGAAAGATATAAAGTGATCTATAGGGATTCTAAGAAAGTAATATGTGATGTAAAGAATTCAACATTTAGTTATTTATATATTAGATTTGATATTAAAGAGGGTGAAAGATGTATTTATAAGTTAGCCAAGCAAAGTGATATGAGAGGTAAATATGTAGTTCAAGTTAAGTGCATTAAATATGAAGATTGAAAAATGATTTTCTTAAAATAGAATATTCAACATAGATGGATGAGATATTTTGATAAATTTTGTAATGAAAGTTGTGAGAATACGATTGACTTTAGTAATTTTGGTACTATAAATGAAAATAAAGATTTTTATTTTTTATCGTTGTATTAGTAGAATTGAAGTTAGAGAAGCTTTAAAGAAAATGAAGTGTAGAAGGGCAGTAGGACCTAATGATATTTCAATAAAAGTGTAAAAATGCTTATGAGATAAATGAATTTTTTGATTTATTAATCTTTTTAATATTATTTTAAAGACTAAAAATATCCCTAATAGGTGTTGAAAAAGTTTATTGGTTCCTATTTTTAAGAATAAAGGTGATGCACATGAGTGTAAATTATAGATGAATTAAGTTAATGTGTCATATATTAAAATTACGAGAGAGTAATTGAGTATAGGTTACAACAAGATACAAAAGTTTCTCAAAATCAGTTTGGTTTCATGTTGGGTAGGTCTAATATGGATACTATACATTTATTTGATGGAGAGGTATAGAGAGAGTAAGGAGGATCTATATATGATGTTTGTTGATTTAAAGAAAACATATGATAAAATTCCAAGAGAAGTGTTTTGGATAGTTCTAAAAAGGAAAAGAGTTATTATTGCTTATATTCAAGTCATTAAGGATATGTATAATGGAGTTGTTGTGTTCAAACACAAGGAGGATTGACCAAGTATTTTCCTATTTCAGTTAGATTGCATCAAGGATCGACTTTAAGCCCCTATCTTTTTTTCTTTAGTTATGGATGTTCTTACTAGCCATTTACAAGAGGATGTACCTTGGTGTATGCTTGTTGCTGATGATATTCTTCTTGTTGATAAGACTAGAGAGAAAGTTCAAGCGAAACTTGAATTATGCAGGTCACCTTAGAATCTAAAGCCTTTTGTTTGAGTAGATCTAAAACCTAATATATTGAGTATAATTTTAGTTGAAGATCTAGTAGCGAAGTGGTGATAATGGGGGATTACATCATTAAAAAGAGTGAACATTTTAGATATTTCGGGCCTATTGTTCCAAGTGATGGTGATATAGATGAGGATGTTATTGGTAGAATTCAAGTTGGATGATTGAAGTGGAGGAATGCATCTAGCCTATTGTGTGATAGAAAAGTACCGCTTAGATTTAAGGGAAAGTTTTTTAAGTTGGTGGTGAAATTTGCAATGATTTATGGATAAAATGTTGGCTAGTAAAAGAGAAGCATAAAACAAAGTTAAGTGCTTCAGAGATGAGAATGCTCAGGTGGATGGGTGGTTTTACGCATAGAGACAATGTGAAACAAATATATATATGCAAAAAAGTTGGAGTAGCTTCCATGGCATATAAGATTAGAGAGAATCTACTTAGATGGTTTGATCACATCGGTCGTTTGATGAGCCAATTAGGAGAGTAGATGTATTAGATTCGACCTATGTTAAAAAAAATTGAGATAAACCTAAAAAGACTTGGTTATGCTATTTAAAAATGATCTTATTTATTAGAATTAAATTTAAATTTGACACTTAATAAGACATAATGGAGAAAAAAGATTTATGAAGCCAACCCCATGTAGTGGGATAAAGGCTGCTTGTTGTTGTGTTGTTTTTATATGAAAAAAAATATTGAAGTAAATTATCATTTCATCAGATAGGTAGTCCTATTAAAAAAGATTATCACTCCTTATTTATTTCTCAAAGGACAATTAATTAATGCTTTTATGAAGGCTGTGGGATCACTTTGATATGTAAGTTTTTACCAAACTAGATTATGATATATATGTTATAGCTTGAGAGGGGGGATTATTGTAGAGATTTATCATTTTGGAAAATTAGTGATTATTAAATATTATGAATTTATTATATAATATATTATCTTAATTGAGAATATTCTTACTATTACTTTTTTTCAATATTATCATTTGTATTTGTCTATACATAATAACAAATTTTATGGTGAAATCAATGAAGTTGAATCCCAATTATCTCAATAAATATATATGAAATTGCCACATTATTGCCTGAAACTTTTTGTCATAAGGATAATCAATGTTGATTTATTCAAAATGAAAGAAAAAGAAGAGTTTATCTATTTAAAATTTTAAATATATACTAAATTGCTGTGCATTCCAAGTTGATTTATAATGTTGAATATAAAGAGTTGATTTATTTTTTAACCGATGTATAATGTTGAATATAAAGGGAGCAGCAAAGATTTCTCTTGTAATCACTATTCTGTAATATATATGACGACTGATATTGTAATTTTTTTCTGCAGATGGGTATGCCTACAGTATCATGATTTCTGCATTTTGTCGAGGTGGCCTGCTCCGGGAAGCAAGGCAACTTGCTAAAGACTTTGAGGACAATTATGAAAAATATGACCTTGTTATGCTAAATACCCTGTTAAGGGCTTACTGCAATGCTGGAGAAATGGATAGCGTGATGAAAATGCTCAGAAAAATGGATGAATTTGCAATCACTCCAGATTGGAATACATTCCATATTTTAATTAAGTATTTTTGTAGAGAGAAGCTGTTTCATCTTGCTTACCAAAGTATTGAAGACATGCACAGCAAAGGGCATAAATTAAATGAGGTAGCTGTCTTAAAGAATTTATGCTTTGCAGATCATTTGCTATGGTATATTAATATCGATCATGTTAGTTATTTTTATCTTTTGCATTTTAGTAATAAATCTCATTTTAGTCTCCTTATGTGGTGTAAATTCAGTGCACTATGTGTTGGTGATAAGAACGCAAAAATAGTTTTGAAACCACATTTAATTTTTATATTCTCAACAGGAAAAAGAAATTTGAGCAATTAAACTAGCATTTTGACGTTATTCGTTTTCTTTGCTGGTGAGGCCTGATATATAGGTAACTTGAAATTTTTTAGATTTCCAAGTTGTTAATTGAAGGAGATAAGTTAGATGAATTATTAACTTTTATTTATTTATTTATTACGCTTCAGTAGCGTAGCAGCAATATTATTTCATACCCTGTAAATTCTTATTTTTTCTCGTTTCTGCTTTTAACAATTCTAGTCCTGGCCTGGCAAAATGTGATCCTTCCTTTCTCTCTGCTCTGTAATGCCTTCCAAATGAACATTTGCCGCTTTAATATTTTCCTGTGTTTGCAGGAACTTTGCCTTTCTCTTATTTTACAGTTGGCGAAAGCTGGTTCCCCTTCTGAATCTTTTTCTGTATATAATATGTTGAGATACAGAAATAGAAACTGTGCAAATCCCTTCATGAGACAATGCTAAACATATTAGTTGAAGCAGGTCTCTTGAAAGATGCTTACGTAATAGTGAAGGTACTGTGAATTTTTTCACATTGAATACTGATTGTAGAATTTTTATTTAGTTTCAGTTTTTTTAATGAACAGGATAACATGGAGATGATATCTACGGCATCTTTGGAGAAATTTGCCGCATCATTTATGAAATCTGGCAACATTAATTTGATTAATGATGTTGTCAAAATTTTTCACCGTCTCGGGCGCAATGTGGACATGGTGCGGTTACCTTGAGTAACTCCAAACCTTTTTAATGTTTATTGTTAAAATCTTACAAGATCATCTCCTATGTCCTATGTACCACATGAAAATAATCCTACATAATTTCATCAAGTTTTTTTTCCAATCTTTATTGACACAATTACTTGTGGATGAACTGGAACCATCATAAGGTATGTATAATTTTCTTAGATCTATTGATTTTCTATGCTTGTAGATGGTGAAGAGAACATGGGAGTGCTTAAGCTTAGTGAAAACCTTTAATATTAACTTTTGGGTAATTTGAAAAGGTTATGGTAAAGGACTGTTCAAGAGTTGAATTAATAGCTTAAAAAATGATGAATACTGACCTTATATATACTTCATCTTTCTTGAAAGTTTTGATGACCGTCTTTATTGAAATTTTCATTGATACACTGGTTAATTTTTAAATGTTTTCTCCATCTACACACTAGTGAGAAGCACAAAAAGAAGCCAAAAAAGTTAAGGGAGTAGCTCCTCTTATATAATTGAAGATTCAAATAGTTAATGAATTTTAATTAGCAAAAGGTCTCCCTTTCAATAATGTTCTTGTTGACAAGAGAAGAATGTTCAATAGGGCATACCAATATATGAGGTTTTTGTCGTGATTCGGCCTGTAGTTTGGAATTTTTAAGACAAGAACAAACGGTCGTATGGTGAAATTTTTATTTTCAAAATTTTTTTAATCTCAATACAAATTTTAAAACTAACAACTACCAATAAAGTGAAAGAGCTATAAATACTTATTTCTTATAGCACTACGCTCATTGTAAATGATCTTTTTTTTTTCACTTATATTAATTCAAACATTATCCTTAAACTATTCGATCAAAAATATAATAAACTATTAGTAGTCAGCGAATTCTCATAACTCTAACTTATAATAATGTAATGAAAAAGAGATAATATGAATGCCAATTAAACATAATAAACCACTATACGATCAAGTGACATTTTATATCTAATTATAATTCTTTCAAGAAAGTTAAACACATTCTATCATACCTTACACTAACTTATCTTATCTATATCATTTACTTCTGTCACAAGAACTAGCATCTAAAGTTGTATCATATAAAGTACTTAAATATGAATAACCTTTTTCATATGTGTGCAGGTACCGTAGTATCCCCACTTAGTACCATAAAGAGGTGAAATTTCATTGTATTCAATATACACATACAAACATTCTATATAATTTATAGCATTTATATTTTCATTTCACTCAATATTTTTCAATAATATATAAAGTTTGAATGAACATTAAATATTGTAAAGATTTTGAAACATACATTTCAATATAATCAATATTCAAAAAACAAGTAAATCAAGATAAACATTGCAATAACATTCAACACAAATCTATCAATGACATTACAAACAATTAGTTTAGAAGAAAGCATTAAAAGTATCATAAACTTGAAATATGAGTACTCACTTTGACTGTTATCATAGCCTTTACCTTTTTGTCTCCACATCATTTATTTAAACACCTAACCAAACATAAGAAACATCCATATTTAATTATATTTTATATATTCAATCTTATCATTCGTTAATATCTTCTTTCATATAAATATGTGTAATATGTTTAGTAAATCTTTTACTTAATCCAAGCAATTATAATATTTATAAACATACTACTACAAGTATAACTAATCTTTAATTTCATTTCAATTTAAATTTATCTTTCTTTTACTTAATTAGAATACATATGATTAACTAACATACTAATTGTTCTTCTTTAAATAATAACAAATCTCAATTTCATTAAACATATAGTAGAAGGATATTGTTTCTATTAAATTACAACTAAATTATTTATATATACATATTTTTCAATATTTTTCATTTATATTTTATTATGATGATTGTTTGCTTATAAAAATTCACATATTTAAACATCTTAAAAGAAATTCTTACTTAGACTTGCAAATCAATCTTATTTATTCAAAAATAATATTTGAACAAAAGTAAAATAATTTTTTGAATGCATAACTCAATATTCTTCTCTTTGATCAATTCCTCCTTTTCAAAAGAATTTCATAGAACGTTACTTTGTAGATAAACTTTTAAGTGCAAGATTAAGATTTATAAATTTGAAGAGAACTTGCATAGCAACATTTCTTATGAATTTAAAGAAGAAAGGGGCATAAAAATCATACCTACAAGCAAACAATCTTTAGTTCCTTGCTATTGATATTGTAACCTATTGGCTAGGGTTCAATTCGGCAAACTACTATTTCCTCGTTCGGTTTGGCATGCGAAGGTTGTTGCTCACTCAATCGTGTGTTCTACCTGCGTCGTTGCTATCTCCCTCACTTGTTCCTCGATCACTTTTGCTTGCTTGCTCACTATCTACTCGATTTGAAGGAAAACTGATTGACGCACGAGCCCCCCTCCCTATCTCTGTCTCCTCTCTCTCTCACCCTATCTAAATGACGGGATAAAAAGTTGAATTGACTGATATCGGTTTAGTTGAATTGGCATCAATCGGCTCAACTATTCCCCCCTCCTCCCAACTCCACCTGCCCCCTTTTTATTATCACAGCTTTTCACTAATACAAAGTTTGTGAATGCATTAATTTACACTACCCTATCCTTCCATTGCAAAGAGCTTCTGACTTGAAGCCTTCCCTTTGCTTAGCAACATGTTTATCATAATGATTTTTTCCTAAGGAATAAAAAATGTGATGCCCTATTTAAAAAAATATTTCTTGTGATTGAGCATGGAGAAGATTTTGCTTAGCTTTATGACATGACATCTTAATGGCCTATCTATTTCATTTATTTTATTTTATTTTTGACATTGCAGAATATCTTACATTTTAAATTTCATCAATCATCTCCAAGTGATAAGGGAGAGCTAAAGTACTAGTTAAGGTTCTTCTATTATGATATGGAGACATTGGTTTTAATTTCAAACATACTCTCTTTACAAATATTAGAGTAAAACTTCATACGTCAAATCCCTTGAAGATTGCACATTGGTAGGATCTTCATAAAATGAGTTGCACACCAAGCTGGCAGACATTACTTTTACATGACAATTATTACTTGTAAAACATTTGTATTTTAAGGAGAAGTTTTGTGTGATGAATGCTACCATTCTGATTATTATGATCATGGTTTAAAGAAACATTTGCATGTGTGCTAAATTGTTCGCTAATGCATGATTTTACCTCTTTAATTTGACACCTATAATAACAAATAATTTTGCTAGGATTGACCAAGTATTTTGGAGATCAAGGAATTTCTTGGCTTACAAATCTTTTTAATGTTATTTTAAAGACTAAAAAGATGTCAGATGAGTGGAGAAAGAGTCTATTGGTTCCTATATTTAAGAATAAAGGTGATGCACAAGAGTGTGCAAATTATAGAGAATTAAGTTAATGTGCCATACATTAAAATTATGGGAGAGAGTAATCGATATAGGTTACGATGTGATACGTAAGTTTCGACAATCGCTTTGGTTTCATGCCGTAGATCTACTATGGATGCTATACATTTGTTAAGAGGGTTGATAGAGAAGCATAGAGAAAGTAAGAAGGATCTACATATGATATTTATTGATTTAGAGAAAGCTTATGATAAAGTCTCAAGAGATGTTCTTTAGAGAGTTCTAGAACATAAAGGAGTTAATATTAGTTATTCAAGTTATTAAGGATAAGTATACTAGAGCTGTTACTTGTGTCCAAACACAAGGAGGATTGACAAAATATTTTCCTATTTCAGTTGGATTACATCAAGGATCAACATTAAGCCCTTATCTTTTACTTTAGTTATGGATGTTCTTAGGCATTTACAAGAAGATGTACCTTGGTGTATGCTTTTGTCGATGACATTCTTCTTGTTGATAAGACTAGAGAGGAGTCCAACGTAAACTTGAATTATGGAGGTCAACTTTAGAGTCTAAAGGTTTTCGCTTAAGTAGATCTAAAACTGAATATATGGAGTGTAATTTTAGTAGTTTTAGTAGTGATAGTGTTGTGACTTTAGTGATCAAGTCATTAATAAGAGTGAGCGATATTTAGGCTCTATTGTCCAAAATGATGGTGAAATAGATGGAGATGTTATTAGTAGAATTCAAGTTGGATGGTTGAAGTGGAGGAATGCATCCGCCTATTATGTGATAGAAAGTTCCACTTAAACTTAAGGGAAAATTTTATAAGATGGTGGTAAGACCCGCAATGACTTATGGTAATGTTGGCCAAAAAAGAGAAGCATAAGACTGCTTAAGTGTTACGTAGATGAGGATGCTTAGGTGGATGAGTGGTTTTACTCTGTGAGATAGAATGCAAAATGAGTATGTTCGGGAAAAAGTTGGAGTAGCTCCAAAGTGGTAGATAAGATTAGGGAGAGTCGCCTTAGATGGTTTGGCCACATAAAGCCTACCGTCCTGATGACCGACAGAGAGTAGATGCATTAGATTTGCCTTTATGTTAAGAAAGGTGAGGTAGACCTAAAAAAGACTTGGTTAAGATGTATAAATAATGATCTTAGTATACTTGAATTGATGAGAATTTGACACATAATAGACACAATGGAGACTAAGGATTCATAAAATGACCCCACCTGGGGATTATCATGTTGTTGTTTGTTTGTTGACCAAGTATTTTCTTAATATAGTTGGGTTACATCAAGGATCAGCTTTAAGCCCATATCTTTTTGCTTTAGTTATGGATGTTCTTACTAGACATTTCTAGGAGGATGGACTTTGGTGTATGTTTTTTGCTATTGATATTCTTCTTGTTGATAAGACTAAAAACTTGAATTTCGGAGGTCCACTTTAGAGTTTAAAGGCTTTCGTTTGAGTATATCTAAAATTAAATACATTGAGTATACTTTTAGCTGTAGAAGATCTAGCGGCAGAGTTATGACAATAGGTGATCAGGTCATTACAAAGGGTGAACGTTTTAGATATTGTTTCAAAGCATTGTGGAAATAGGGGATGTTATTTGAGAATTCAAGTTGGATAAGTGGAGGAATGCTTTGGGCTTGTTGTGTGATAGAAAAGTATCGCTTAGGCTTAAAGGAAAATTTTATAAGATGGTGGCCAGACCTGCAATGCTTTATGATACTGAATATTGGCCAACATAAAATTAAGTATTGCAGAGATGAGGATGCTTAGGTGGATGAGTGGATTTACTCTTAGAGACAATATGTGAAACAAATATAAATGTGAAAAGGTTGGAGCAACTCCAATGGCAGATAATATTAGAGAGTCTTCTTAGATGGTTTGGGCACATAAATGTTGGTCGTTCAATGATCTAGTTAGGAGAATAAATGTATTAGATTCGGCCTATGTTAAGAAAGGTTGAGATAGATGTAAAAAGACTTGGTTAGAAGTATAAAAAATGACCTTATTTTATTAGACTTCAATGAGAATATGACACTTAATATGACACAATGGAGACAAAATATTCATGTAGCTGATCCCACTTAGTGGGATAAATTTTGTTATTTTTTGTTAATATAAACAATCCAATGAGATCTATTTTTTATGAAGAATCATTTATTTTTGATGAAGATCTTTCTATTGTAACACCAAATTGATGCATATGATAAACACTTAATGACACTAATTGATGCAGACAAAGTTTGCTCTGAGATTAATTGATGTAGGGTGATTCCAAAAGTAGGGGGAAAAGTATAATCATCAACTTGTGAAAAAAAAGACATGCATCCATTCATAATCTAGTGATGTAGACTCATATCAAACAGGATGCCAATTTGACGAGAAATGAGAGAAATAAACCAAAATACTAAGAAGCGGTCAGATAAATTTCAAGATTAGTACACAAATAGAGAATAGGAGGAGAGGAGACTAAAATGAATTAGATAGGAGAGAGGATGTTGAGTATGAGAGGGGAGGAATAATTCAAAATGCTATTTGTTTAAATTTAAGTTTTATCCAAAGCCTATGAATTTTTTTATAGAGGTTAGGAGTCATGATTCTTAAAAATAAATCTAAAATAAAAATTATATAAATAGCCAGCTAAGTGAATAAACTTATTGAAATGTAGGGAAATGGCAAATAAATAAAAAATAAATAAAATCTAATTAGGCTTTGGATGCAATTGAGTTTGAAGCCTAGTATGGGATTTTGGTCTGGTAAGCTTGTTTTGCATCAAACAATCACATTCTTTTAGATGAATAAGAGGAACAACTAAATCCCTTTTTTATATTGATGAAAAATCTACTACACCTAAGGGAAATCAAGTTTTACTTGATGCAAATTTATTATAGGAAGTTGATGTGTGCTCAAAGACTACATCAACCCTTAACAGAAAAAGAGAATGAAAAATACCAACATGGCTTAAAGACTTTGTAAAGTAGACATGAAAACGTCATCAAGTAGCAAACGCATGTAAATAAAAGAAGTAAAGGCCAACAACACCGATCCAACAGTAACATTGGGAGGAACCACGTTGCAACAAACAAAAAAAACCCCTTTTGTAAAGAACTTTAAAAAATCGAGGGAGGGTGTAAATGAAACCAGAAAACAGATTCAGTTAGAAACCAAGAAAATGTAACCGATTGACTATAAATAACTAAGAAAACTACGGAGAAAGGGATGAAAATATTTCCCAGAACTTCTTTTCTTCTTCTACTTCTTCATGCGTTCTTCTTCTTATCCCTCTCGATTTCTTCTTTGAGTTTGTCAGATGGTTTTCCTTTTCTCGAATAGCTAGGTTAATTCCCAAGGTAGCGATTCATTCTCAAGGAAGACTTCCTTCCTTCTCAAAGAAGCCTTCCAGTCACAAGTGGACACGTTGATCACTGGGAGCCGCTCTCAATCTCAAGGGACATCATCATTGGTGTTTCGTTGAACCTCGCACGTAAAAGAAAATGGCAGAAGACACAAGACACACAATAAAAATAATAGAAGAATGCGTGGAGCGACTGAACAAAAATGACGAACAGATGACATCAATTACCCTAATCCTCAATGAAGTTTCTCGCAGATTACAAGCTTGAGAAATCAATTCAAGAACAACAAGTAAAGAATCACGTATGTCATTTCACAATTTACTCCACAAATAAAAATCAACAAATATAAATTCAAGACCAGTTAAAGTGGATATGCCCCGCTTTAATGGAGAAAACCCAAGAGGATGGTTATTCAAAGCAGATCAGTTCTTTCAATATTATAATCTTTCAAAAGAACAAAAGTTTATTATAGCATACTTACATGGAAGATAAGTTGGTTCCAATGGATGCATCTTAACAAATTACTAAATTCTTGGCAAAATTTCAAAGATCAAGTCATGCAAAGATTTGGACCATCATTATATAGATACTTACGTGGAGAACTAGCCAAAATGCAACAAAAGCCATCAGTACAAAATTTCTACAATGAATTTGAAGATTTAGTAAATCAGATTTCAGGAATTCCACCAGATTTCCTTCAAAGTTGTTTTGAATTTGGACTGAGACAGGATATAAAAAGAGAAGTGAGCCTTACAACCAACATCATTATAACAAGCCTTCTAGTTGGCAAAATTAATGGAAGATAGATTATCAGATGAAGTACACATAGGGAGAAGTTATTGCAACAATCAAGCAATAACATTTAAACAACAACCTCTACTGCCCACTCCAACTACTCAAATTCAAAACAACCAAGAAAATAGTAAATTTACACTGTCAATTCAAAGACTTACAAATGCCTGAAGAAGAAAGAAAAATTATGTTTCATTTATTGATGAAAAATATCATAGGGATCACAACTGTAAATCAAAGTTATTTGCCCTCATGGTAGTTAATGATGAACAAGAACACAATTTACAACAAGAAAGCCAACAGAAAACACATACCCAAAGATGATATCCCGTAAAGCAATGCATTCACGGGACAATCAAACCCAAGAACTTTACGTTTACAAGGAATAATTGAAATATTACGATTACAAGTATTGATTGATAGTGGATCAACATACAATTTCATCCAACTAGCCAAATTTATAGAGCACCTGTAACAGCATCCTTCTTCAAAGTATTAGTAGGAAATGGGGAGACACTACTGATGCTCGAGAATATGTCTAACATACCAATCAAACTACAAGGATACACATTTGTAGCAGTTATTTACCAATGCAAGGAGCATATGTACTATTAGGAGTGTAATGGCTACAACACCTTGGAGAGTGCACAATAGATTACAATTCTAATGAAATTCAAATACAAAGACACAATAATACAATTACAAGGAGACACAACACCAAACTAGGAACATTTCTCTGCAGTTTGCTAAAAGACAAGGCTGAAAGAGTATCATACCTACACATCAGAGAAGTTTCACACCAAAATGATTCATTAAATGACTTCAAAGATTTACCTGCAAACTTACTGCAAGTTTTACAACAATACCAAGAATTATTTCAGACTCCAATAGAATTACCTCCCAAAAGAGGAATAGACTACCATATCAACTGTCACGGTAGAGTAAAGAATTACAGATACCCTCATTTTCAAAAAATAGAAATTGAAAAACTGATAAAAGAAATGCTAGATACAGGAATAATAAGAGAAAGCATTAGCTCGTTTTCTTCACCAGCCCTTTTAATAAAAAAAAAAGACGGGACATGGAGATTTTGTGTGGATTATAGATCATTAAACAAAATTACTATCTCTGACCGATTCCCAATTCCAACACCAGAATAATTAATGGATGAATTACATGGAGCAACCATTTTTTCAAAACTAGATTTACGTTCAGGTTACCACCAAATCAGAATGGCAGAGGAAGATATATACAAAACAGCATTTAGGACACATGAAGGACATTATGAATTCATAGCCATGCCATTTGGTTTGACAAATGCACCATCAACATTTCAAGCCATGATGAATACAATTTTAAAACCTTTCCTACATAAATTTGTGTTAGTATTCTTTGATGACATATTAATCTACAGCCCTTCCATCAATCAACATCAACACCACTTACAATCAGTTCTAAAAAAATTGAAACAAAATACCTTATTTATCAAACCATCAAAATACACATTTATACAAAAGAATAGAGTACTTACATACACATCCTCATTTCGAGGATAGCGGTAGACAAAAGAAAAATTGAAAATGATTATGGCCGACTCGCGGTCTGTTAAGCGGTAAGGGATTCTTAGGTTTAACAGGATACTACAGAAAATTCATGCGACAGTATGCAGCAATTGCTGCACGTTTAACATCACCACTAGCTAAGAAATAATTTTAGTGGCTAGAGGAAGCTCAGAAGGCATTCATACAACTTCAAATGGCTATGGTATCATTACCTGTATTGGCATTCCCCAATTTTTCTTTACCTTTTGTATTAGAAACAGATGCTTCAGGTACAGCAATAGGAGCAATACTATTCCAAAACCCATAGCATGCGGTAAACTATAACATTACAAAAAATATCAACTTATGCAGAGAATTGTATGCAATCTGAAGCGGTGGGAGATGGCGTATCTCTAGCAACAAATTCATGATTAGATCAAAAGAGCATAAGAGAGTTAATGTAAATGATTCAAACAACAAAGGTTTCTAGTCAAACTCTTGGGTTTTGACTGATAGAATACAAACCAGAAAAACTAATAAGCGGTTGATGCCTATCCATGAGTCACATCTGGTGGACCTGGCGAAATCTCACAAAATCACTGCGATCGAGCCTTTATACTTATACACAACAATTCAACTCCCTACTAGAAAAAATTACACATTAAACACAAGCTCACCAAGAATTACAACAACTCTGTCAACAGATTACAGAAAACTCAGAGAAGTTTTAGAATTACAGAATACATAAAGGGTTAGTATACTATAAAAATCGTTGTCTTTGCAGGGCTACGAATTATAATCATGAGAGCGCATTCATCTCCACTAGGAGGTCAGTGAGATAAGAACATTAGCAAGGATAACTCAACTCAGTTTTATTGGAAAAAAATGAAACAAGACATTGATTCATCAATTCATGCGCCGTATGCCAACAAGTAAAATATGATAGTAAAAAAGCTGCAGGTTTATTGCAACCTTTACTCATACTAACAGCCATATGGGAGGAGTTTTCAATGGATTTCATTATAGGCTTACCCAAATCACAAAATAAAACAGCTATCTTAGTAGTGGTAGATAGACTATCAAAGTATCTTTTCGACTCTTCAGCCAATTTTTCAGCAACATCGATTGCATATTTTTTTTTTTGAATATTTGCAAGCGCATGGCATACCACAGAGTATTGTTTCAGATAGAGATCTTATTTTTATGAGCAATTTTTGGCAAGAGCTATTGATTAAGTGGCATCTTAACCATAGCGGTTCATATCACCCAACAGATGGCCAAAAGCAGTAACTAATAGAACACTTGAGCAATACCTAGCTTTGTATTAGAGTCACCCTCAAAGTTGGCTACATTATCTACTATGGGCTCTCCACGCAGTTAACACCTCCACAAAGATGACTCCTTTTCAAATAGTTTACTGGAGACTTTCCACGATAATACCATATAACAAGAATTCATCTACCAATACGTGAAGTAGAACTAATCTTACAACAAAGAGAAAAAAAATACTACAACTCAAACAAATTTGCAAGAGGCCCAAAACCAAGATACAAATGGTAACAAAAAAGAAGAAGTTAGTTGCAATTTCAAATGATCGGTTCTCGTGAAACTACAACCATACGATGACGCGTCGAATAATCCACCTTATACAAAGTTACAAAGACAATACTATGACTCTTTTAAAATCATACAAAAGATAGGATCAGTGGCCTATAAACTAGAGCTTCCAGACATAGCAAAAATCCACAACGTATTCCACGTCTCTCGCCTTAAACAGTTTCGGCAAGACTCCAACTTACATCCAATAGAACTTCCAACACAATTTATTGACGGCCAACCATTAGTTAAATCAATCAAAATCCTAGATGAACGAACCGTATTACAAGCAGATAGACCTATAAAAGAAATATTAGTGCAATGGGATGGACTATTAGCCAAGGATGCATCTTGAACATCTTTCAAAGAATTTCAGAAAGCTTACCCTAACTTCGACCTTGAGAGCAAGGTCGATTGTCGGGAAAGGAGTAATGATGTGTTCTCAAAGACTACATCAACCCTTAACAGAAAAAGAGAACGAAAAACACCAACATGGCTTAAAGACTTTGTAAAGTAGACATGAAAATGGCATCAAGTAGCAAATAGACAGAAATAAAAGCGGTAAGCAAGGGCCAACAACACTAGATCCAACAAACAGAACATTAGAGGAATCACGTTGCAACAAACAAAAAAAACCCCTTTTGTAAAGAACTTCAAGAAACCGAGGGAGGATGTAAATGAAACCAGAAAATAGATTCAGTTAGAAACCAAGAAAATGTAACCGATTGGCTATAAATAACTAAGAAAACTACAGAGAAAGGGATGAAAATATTTACCAGAACTTCTTTTCTTCTTCTACTTCTTCTTCTTCTGCGCCGGCGTTCTTCTTCTTTCTCCTCTCTGATTTCTTCTCTGGAGTTTGGCCGCTCGTATGGTTTTCCTTTTCTCTGAATAGCTAGGTTAATTCCCAAGGTAGCCACGATTCATTCTCAAGGAAGACTCGGTTCCTTCTCAAAGAAGCCTTCCGAGTCACAAGGGACACGTGCTTGCATCGCTGGGAGCCGTTGCCTCAATCTGAAGGGACACGTGCTCACATCAAAAGTCTAGGACAATCGGATTTTAGGTTATATTTCTTGCAATTACACTAGATAATCTTGTTGGCATTACATCTAGGCTTCATTGTGTCAAATGTATGGTTTTTGGAATCATTTCAAGGAAAAATAAAGCTCACACTTCATGATAAATTTCATTTTTATTCATCATCCAATTAACATGTCCCATGAAATACATCATACTGGCATAAAATTACTTGTAGGATAAGAAATTTTTTTTCAAATAAAATAAATTTAAATATTTCCAGCATAGCCAATAATATGTGGTATATGCTTTGTTATGTTGATGAATTTTATATTATAGTGTCTCCCTAAATTCATTGCACGGATCTCTTAATGATTGCTTGGTTTTTTAATCATTCTGTATCGCCCTAGTGTTCATGGGAGTTAGCAGATTGCCATGGCATGTACTTCTGATGCCAAGGTCCTACACGTGAAATTTTTTTGGTCCTTCAAGATGTGTCATCTATGTTTTTGATATCCGTGAAGGTTCTATACTCTCCCACTCATATTTAACCTTTTGACGTAGTTTGAATAATAGAATTTAGTTAAACTTTTATTTTATTATCAACCTGATCTGTGTTCCGTAGCCTAATGCAGCATTTGGGTAGATAATCTAAAAGATTAAACTTAGATGTACAGGCTAACTCAATTTAGAGTTTCTACTTTTCAGGAGATATTCCGTGTAGCCATTTCGCGTTATATAAGAAAACCTGAAAAGAAAGAGCTGCTTTTGTCTCTGTTGAAATGGATGCAAACACATGGTTATGTGGTGGACTCATCTACTAGGAACATGCTTCTGAAAAATTCTCATATTTTTGGTCAGAAGCAGCTCATAGCAGAAATTTTATCCAGGCAGCATGCTTCACGAATACAAGAAGCCTGCATGCGTAATTTTGAATGGTGTTAAGTATTTCCCTTTGTTGTTACTGCACAATTTGATTGTATAGAATCTTTCAGCTGATGATAGAAAGGTTGGATTGAGTTTTCTACTGGGGCTGACTTGTTTATTTTTTCTGTCCTTACTAGATCAGTTGAACACGTTTGAACCTGCTTTTAATGGAACATTTAGTTCTTTACAATTGTTGATTTAAGAAGATTTGAATATATCTTGGAATGACCTTTCAGTTTCTTCCGTTTAATTGTAGGAGTACTATTGCTTATTATTTAGGAGAATATTTTCATTTGGTGTTGAGTTTTATCTTGAAAATTTGTGTTATATAAATCCTTAAAATTATATTTTGCCAATTTTGATTTTGTTGTAATAGCACTGTTTGCATGTTGTATGTATTCACTTATAAACAACAACAAAGAAAATGATACATTATGGAAGGTTAGGTTTTCAAATGTATAAAAATGATCTTAGTATACTTGAATTAAATGAGAATTTGACACATAATAGGACACAATGGAGACGAAGGATTCATATAGCTGACCCCACTTAGTGGGATAAAGGCTTGTTGTTGTTGTTGTATGGAAGGTTAGGTTTTCAAATTTTTATGCTTTTCATTTTTTTATTTATTATTACATAAAAGCTAGGTTTTTTAACTTGGTTTTGATTTTGACTTTGACTTTGACTTGCCGTGAAATTTTGTTTTTTAGCTTTTATATATATATATATATAGTTGGGTATCATTAATTCATAGTCTTTATGTGATTTTTCAAGAAGTTGAGAAGAAATTTAATGCTCCAAATGTTAGTTGAATATCTAAATTAATATCACGTATCTTTTTGTTTGTAACAATCTTTATATGTATTGAAAAAAATCAAAATTATTAAGTATTTTGAGTTGCATTAATTTTGTATTTTGATAATAAAGTGACATTATTATTAGAGGCACTTGCTGTTGCATGCCCTCTCATGTTATAGTGGAAGCTTAGTTGACTTTATAATAAGGCGTCTTGTGTCTACCCTTTTTAACTTTCAACTCTGGTGTTCTCTTTTTTTTTTACTGAATTGAGCAAATGGAGTTATTGTTGGGAGATTAGTTGGGTCATATTATTAATTAATTGGTGCAGGGTGTCTATTTAACTTTGCTTCATTAGTCGGCTCTGTAGTCTTACAAGAGTAGTTGATGCAGCAACAGAACCGATGAGCCTACTTAGTCAAATATAATTGGCTCAAGCAGTTGGTTTGTTAGTCCTTAAGTCATCACTTATCTCATACATTATATATTTTACAAATTTACAGTCATATCCACAAAACAATTCTGTTATGAGACAGCACATATATATTCGGTAGTTGTGTGAGTAGGGGTATTTGGTTATTTTCCGAGTATTAATACAAATCGTAGTTTTCTGTTTCATGAACTGCTTCCACTATTTTTGTACATTTCCTGCTATTTTGATTCAATTGTTGTAGGAGCTGCATCAGTTTGGTATCAATGCAAGTTCAATGGAAGATGGGGATAAGCGAGGGGTGACCGACGGAGATTGGAGCCTTGAGACTTTTTGGTCACAATAATCGAGGCTTGAACAACATCTTAATGAAGTGATAGACGAATTCCCACAATGTAATTGAGAAATCTGGCAAGAATTGTGATTCGTTCAAAATGAGGTTGTAATGGGGAACCTATGATTGGTAGAGCATAGAACCCAAGACAAATCGTCAGTAACGATTATCGACCTAAATTGGACATTCCTTCATTTGACGGATGACTTCACATCGAAGATTGTCTTAATTGGGAACAGTCCGTTGACAATTTTTTTGGTTATGCAGTTGCCTGGCCTAATAAATAGTTGAAGTTTGTAGCAAGTAAACTAAAATGTGGTGCAGCTGCTTGGTGGAATCAATTACTACAAGCTTGTGTAAAGAAAGGCAAAGGACCAATTAAGAGTTCGAAGTGCATGAAGCAGTTATTATGGAAATATTTTTTACTCATAGATTTTGAATAAATTTTATACCTCCAGTATCAGCATTGCGGGCAAGGTACAAAGTTAGTAAATTAGTACATTAAGAATTCTACAGGTTGTGTGCTAAGAACAATCTAAATGAATTGTCAAATCAATTAGTGGCTCGATACATCGACAATCGGAAGGAATCCATTTTGGACAAGTTATAAGTGAATTTTATTTGAACTTTGTCAAGGCCATTAATCTGGCTCTTAAAGCGGAACAACAACTTACGAGGAATCTCAAAGTCAGACAACAAAAGGTAGGTAATGACTATAACTGGGAGAATTCAAAACTATCATATAGCAGTTCGAAGAATCCAAACACGTCCACTTGCACTTGGCAATTCTAAACAAACTGACTTAAAGACAGTTAACAAAGTGGCTGAGACTTCAAAAGAGAACCCATATGTTGAGACTAACAACCTGAAATGTTTCAGATGTTTTCAATTTGGATATAAATCTAATGAATTTCTTAGTAGGAAACAATTATAATATGTAGTTTAGGGTGAGTTTGATTCCAATGAAGAAACAACTACAAATAACTTCGAGGTTGAGGAACTGGAAGGGGATGAAGAAGTGCTTGCGTGAATATTAAAAAAGATTCTCATAGCCCCTCCATAAACAATCCAATTGCAATGACACAATTTTCAGAACCTAGCCAGTGCACTATCAATGAAAAGGTCTGTGATGTTCTTATAGATAGTGGGTGCATGAAAAACATCATCACAAGTGTAGTTATTAAAACACTAAAGTTAAATACCGTTAAGCACCTTCACTAATATAAGTTCAGTATGAAAGGGGATTGACATTTTTGTGTCTGAAATGTGTAGTGTTACATACAACATCAGAAAGAATTTCATGCATGAAGTTTTATGCGACGTATTGGATATGGATGTATGTCATTTGATTTTGGGTCGATCTTGAAAATATGACATTGGTGCGGTGTATGACAACAGAGCAAATACTTTTTTTTTTATGCAAAGGGAAGCAATTAAAACTACATCCCATGAATAGCAGTTTAGACTTGAAGAAGCAAACTGAAAATAAGACAACTATAACTGTTAATGGAAACAGGTTGCTTATTATCTACGAGGAAATCCGGATGCTATTTGTAATGATAACTAAAGAAACTTCAAGAACAAAAAACAGTACTCCTGTTGATGTACAATATTTATTGGATGGATTTGAAGAGAGATGCTTTCCAGAATTGTTTACCGGACTCCCACCATTGAGGAATATATAGCTTTGCATTGATTTTATACATGGTTCATCTCTTCCGAATTTAGCTTATTATAGAATGAGTCCCAAAGAGCATCAACTATTGCAAACCTTGGAAGAGAAATTACTCCAAAAATAATTAATCCAGCCTCACATGAGCCCTTATTTAGTGCCAGAACTCTTGGTTCCAAAGTAAGAAGGATTGTGGATGATGCGTGTGGATACCAGAATCATTAATAAAATAATTATCAAATATTGATTCTCTATGCCACGGTTTAAAGATTTGATAGATCATTTGTTTGGCGCACAAATTTTTTCAAAGCTAGATCTTCGAAGTGGGTATCACCAAATCAAAATTAGTCCCTGAGATGAACGAAAAATTGCATTTGAAACTCGCGACGGGCTATATGAATGAAAAGTGATGCTCTTTGAGTTGTGCAATGCACCGAGCACTTTTATCCAATTGATGACCCAGATACTAAAAATACTCTTCAATTCCTTTTATGTTGTCTATTTGGACGACATCTTGATTTATAGTCTAGCACATTTACATGAGATTTAGGAAGTATGAAGGACTAGCCATTTATTATTCTTGAATAAACACAAGTGTCAATTTGCAAGCCCTTCAATGCATTTTTTGGGATTTATCATTAGTTCTAAAGGAGTTCATGTAGATTTAATAAAGATAGGTGCCATGCAAAAATGGCCTGAACCGTAATCCTTCGTTGTAATGCGCAACCTTCATATATATATATATTGGCTCAAGGTTCTTTGTAGATCATTTTTTTGGCTCACTTAGCTAGATGATGATGTAAGCTATATTTTATGTCATTTAAAGGCTCTTGGGTTCACCTTGACTAGTTTCAATTTATGCTTTTTTTTTTTTTTTGAACATTTCTTATTTTGGTTGTCTTGCCCCTATTATTACAGTAGGAGTATGACCTATAGATATCGTTCCTAACTGGACTAAGTTGATGATATAGGATTGATCATTGTTGAACTAGTCCTAGTTTGTTGAGGTGAGTGGTTTGAGGTTAGCTTGTTTGTCTCTATTGCTAGTTGTTTGCAGCCACAAAATACAAAAATAAAATAAAATATAGACCTAACCATCCTACATGTTGACAAAATTGCACGAAAGATGGATGGCCCGAACAATTGGAGATTGATCGATTATAAGACGATGAGGAGAACGCTAATTGGGAGACACTTAGCTGACCCTATTTACGACTCGACAAGCCCTAGTTGCTCCCAGTCGCTTGCTTGACTCCTCACTTGGCCGAACTGAGAGAGTCAGCGGCAGCTTGTCAACCGAGCCCTAACTAGGACTTTTTAAAAGGAAATTGAGGTGCCATATTTTGATCTTGTCATTCCCTTTGCAAGTCTTGGGTGAGAACAAATAAGGGAAATTTTGCCCAACAACAGAGAAAATGGCTTTTAGAGTGCCAATTTTAGCTAAAATTTAAAATAAAATTTATTATAATTAATTTCTTGCTCCACATATCAAATTGAAGGACTCGATCGTCGATCTTCGGTCTGATGCGAGATGAATAAACATCTCTCCATCGATCTTGGATTTGAAGGGAGAAGAGCATCGATCACATTATTTTATAAAATGTAGCACTGTTAAGCTACCATTATGTCAAAATCAAAATTAATTAATTTAAAATCAAAATCATTTCAATTGAAATTAGCTATAGGTTTAATTGAAGATCTACGTCCATTGATGTTAGGTTTGGCAAGAGATGCTCACATCCCTTCGTCGATCTTAAATTCGGAGCAAAGATGAAGAGCATCACACTAAATTTTGCAAAATAAATTATTGCTAAGTAGTTGTGCTACCAAGATTTCATTGAAATTATTGAACATATTCTTTCTATAAAAAAAAATGAGAGGGTTGAAATCATTATGTAACAAAATCACATATGTAAAAATCAAAATTAAAATAAAAAAAAGTCAAATTTGAATTATTAAATATAGTTGACCCACAACTTCTAGCAATTTGAGTTAACTTACTAGAATCGTTTGAATTCATCTCATAAAAAAAAACAATTCAATTTAAAATATAATTGTAAAAATGAAGACTTAAATGTCAAATATTCAACTTTTAATAAATTTAAACATATAGATAAATTGAGGATCATCTCATTCATATGTGACTCTTATGAAGTCAACAAAAGTACAAAGAATTAATTTTTGGGATGGAAATAATCACATAAGCACAACTATAAATAATTGTTGATTACTCAATTGACTAGACACAAGTTTAAGTGCATTACAATTAATATGAATTGAATCGAAAGATTCATCTAGAGTATACACGTGGTTGAATTGAATATTCATCTTAAATAAAATATAAAAATGAGATTTTAATCCAACATTCATTTCAATACAAAAGGAGATTGAACCAAAGATTCATCTCCAATATTAAAGAAATTGAATTAAAGATTCATCTCAATCATAAATAATGGCATTTCAAAGAGATTTAAGTCTATCATATGTTAATAAAATTGATCATATTAAAACACATCTTTCAAAGGATGTAAGTCCAATGTGTGTTTGCAAGATAGATTTTACTCATATAAAACGTCATTCCAATGGATATAAGCCTTATATATATTTACAAGGTAGATTTCAACCATATTTAAACTCTAAATCACATACCTTGTCGAAAGGACTAAACAATAAAACTAAATAATAGGATAAACATACAATTAAAGTTTAATGTAAATAAGTTAACATACCTTACAATAATTTGATTTACTCAGGATTTGTAATGAGGCAACCCATGGATGCTAATCAGATTCCTTGGACATTATGACTAATAACCCTCTGATATTGATAGATTGAATAATGGTAGTGTCAAGATGACAAAATCATGTGATCTTGATTGAGACTGCCCTCCTTTTTTTAGATAATATTCATGACAATACTAAGCATCAATTTATACCAAATATTACTATTTTTTGCAATCGAGAATGCTCTCTTATTAGAGTAATAGGGGTAATTAACTATGGATGCATGCATCCATAGAAGTAGAACCTAGGTTTAAATAAATCCTAACCTAAGTTTAGGAAAATTTTGGTCGAATAAAAATCAATGTCTCGTGAAGAAAGAACCCCCTAACATCCTAGGATGGCAAAGATTTCCATTGTTTTTCACAGATCAAATTTTGGCCACTCCGATGGGGATTACTTTCTTCTCCATTTTTGATTAAAAAATTAAATATCTTTCTTGGAATATTTGATTAAGCAAATAAACCAATGTAGTGTCAATAACAGATCTGAAGTAATTATCGAGCTATTTTCTTTTCAAAAGTTTGTTTCCTGAAATCAAATAAGTCCTAACTTTGAATTTACAAATTAGGTGTGAAAGAGTCAATGAAAAACTTGAAAAACATAATGATTGTTAAGTTAGGAGAGGGATCTGTTGTTAGATTACCCTCAGGCTATGATCATTGCTGGAGCTACTCTCCAATTTGGAATAATTTTTGAAGTTATACAATTCATGATTAACAAGGAGCTAGCTGGAGGAACCATAACGGGAAACATCAAAGTGCCGATAATACCTAAAATATTGTTGTGTAAAGGAAAAAGTTAAATGTACTTATTCTCAATGAACCTAAGCAGCTAATTGTTAAAGTTTTCCTCAGTAAAGAAAAGAATCTAACTTTAAAAGGGACTTTGTTTTCGATAGATTGTCAAAGGCTGCTATAGCAATATTTGCTAAGGATGAGAAAGCATTCAAGCTTAAATTGAAATCTGTCATCGTGAATCCACTCAGCAGTCCACTGGATAAGTCAGTAACTTTGCAGGATTTAGTGTTTGCTCACGCAATCATAATCACGAGGCTTCTTCCTCAGGCATTAAAATTCCCATAAGAGGTAGAAGAACATATAATGCTCATTGTAGGGCTGCTAGATTTCATGTACATTTTGAACAACAATATAAATCACTAGTGGAATCAAAGCATACTCACCACTAATAATTTTGAATTGCTCATATAGGTTAAAAGAAATAGTTCTAAAGAAGTTATAAAGAAATCTTTCTAGGATAAGCATATGCTGCATGTTCCACAGGAATGACCAAGGAGGGAGAAACTTGTTTCCTTCAAAATTTATAAATGTTTGAAAGCTGTCAAAAATATAAACCTTCAAAGACAAATTAAAAAGTTGGTGAACTAGATTGCCAATCTAACGAATTACTATCCTAAAGAGACAAAAACATCAAGAAATATTAAGCCATGTTGACCTCACTTAGAGTGAGCTCTCAACCTCCTCTCCGTAGACATATGACTCTTCTAGAAACTAAGAGCTCCTTAGGCATAAGACACTTCTAGTGATTAGGTGAATACTGTTGACCTCCATGCATGCGCCATAAGTTATGTCGAACTCATAAGATGAATTCGATGAGCTTCAACGCGCAAATCGAAGCTAAAATGCACTCGATGGTATCGAAAATTAGTCGAAAAGATCTCCGATCGATGAACGGACTTCGCCATCGTGTTCGGAATGTCGAAATTGATCAAAATAGCCATCTTGCATAATTCGACGGTCTATCGATCAAGAAGGAGGGTCGCCAATGCGCTGACACGTATATCAATATCAGAAAGCCGCAATGATACTCAAACGACCTCCGTTCATGAAATTGACTACGCCATTGCATCCGAAATATCGAAATTACCTAGAATAGATATTTAATTTAACTAAAGTTATCGCAGTTAAAATTTTGTCAAAATTAGTACGTATTTCGAGATAAATTCGTCTAATTATCTTCTAATTATATCCTATCAATGCTTCGGAACTCGCAGCCGCCCAAACCCTCTTTCGCCACCCCCATTTGGCCAATAAGAAGCTGCCATGTCACCTCCCCTCCACTCTCTCTCTCTCTCTCTCTCTCTCTCTCTCTCTCTCTCTCCCTCTACGTTCCTAAACCGGCAGAAACCACAGACTTGAGGCGGGTCGATGGTGCTCCTCATCATCTTGTTGGTCTAGGCCCCGCTTCCGCCTTCTTCAACATGGAACAAGTCACGTCTTCGTGCAAGTAGAAGTCAGGCAAACTCCTCTTATTTCTCCTCTGATTTCCCGCAGTTGCTGTTCTCTTCCAAATCAGCACCCAACAAATTGCAAGAGGAGGAATCCTGGCAGATGCAATGGGATTAGGCAAGACCATAATGACGTTAGCTCTTTTGCTTGCTCACTCTGAGAAATGGAGATCACCTACTTGTTCTTCAATTCCAGGCTCCAATGAAGATAATAACACTCTTGACATTGTTGATAAGTTGTCCAGTGCTTCCAAAAAAAAAAAAAAACTGCAAGCATCTGTAGTTTTAACAACTCGTTGAAATCAAAATCCATATTGGTTCGAGGTGGTAATCTAATTGCCTGCCCTATGATACTGTTTGGCCAGTGGAAGACTGAGATTGAGACACATGCACAACAAGGTTCCATTTCTCTTTATGTTCATTATGGACCGAGTAGACCAAAAGATGCAAAGATGCTTGCCCTGTTTGTGGTGTTAACGCGGTTGAGAGTACTATTGATTGTTCTAAACTCCTTGATGCTTGTAAAAAAAGGGGGTCAACCCAGTGAATGAGCACTGCAACATCTACAAAAATTGAATCTCAATTACGGCGAGTTCGACGCGATAAGCAGAACTCGTACGCACTCTTCAGAGAAAAAACTTCGTGGCGCATGGACGCCCGGAAAATTGCATAATTTTTTCTGCAGTAACTTATACCTTTGTAGGGAAGAAGACAAGACTTGAGTAATTTATATCACTCATACACGCTGTACAGCTGACTCAAATTTCTATACGAGGATATCAATAGAAAGTTTGTCAAATTTTTGGGACTTAAATTTAAAATTAATTGGATATTAAATTAATTATGAAACATAAAGTCCTAACATAAAATAAATTTACAAAGATTGAATTCAAATGAGCTCAATGAATATCAATATCATATAATAATGAGCTAAGTGACAATGATTGTGGATGAAAATAAATATGTGAGACATGAGATTAGTAAGATAGCAACTGAGCTGCAAGGAATAAAATAGCTCTCTCATGAGCTAGAGAATGACTTATTAACAAACACAAATAGCATTTGAAATGAAATTGATTTTCACTTACAAGTAAACATATCATTTGATAACTCGCCCATGAGCTATAATGAGATGTAAAGGTTAGTTGATGATCAAAGAATAGATCTGAATGAACAAGTGGCTTATGTTACATCATACATTGAAATAATCAAGAGTTCAAATCAAATGCAAATAAGACTTGATGTTCACACAATATTTATAACAAGCATGCATTAAGCTTGAAATCCAACTTTCAAATGGGAATAAGTTCAAATCAAACTTTAAAGTGAACCTACATAATGATTGATAGTTCACTCGTCGACAGAAAAAATTGCTTAATAGCTATAACATTAACAAGGCTCTATATTGAATATTGAAATTATAATATCGAATGAAGCTAGCCTTCTGTTGAACTCGATAACTCATCACCGAGCTTCTGCAAAACTCACAAGGGACTTGATGACTTGCTTACTAGACAAAGACATGGTGAAATTCTTATAACTTCTATTGAACATTTCAAATATGGAAAGTTGAGAGCTAAATGTAGATGAAATGGTGTGTTGTTTAAATCACAATATGAACTAAAGTTTCAAACACTACCGAATCTACACCACATTATTGCTAGCAAACAAAAGGTGTTGGCTTAAATTCTAAATAGACTTCAAATGTATTAATCTTGCATACATTATGGAGTCAACTATCACTCAATTTAAGTACTTCAGAATTTATGCAATCATTTAAAAAAAATAAATTCTTGTACAAAATATAAAGCAAATCATCAATTAAATTTGATATTTTCAAAATTCGTATAAGTATTCTAAATGACCACCCGCATGGGTCTCGACATACGCTGAATGCTTAAACTTAGTATTTGAGGATGCTGCACGGGTTGATTCCCGGTTTGGTCTTAGGACCAGGTCTAGTTAACAAAACCTACAAAAAATATCAAATGATGATATTATAAGAATTTTCAAATTAATAAAATATGATAATATAATTTTATCACATAATTGCAAAAGGCAAATCCAGTGACAACTTCTCAAGTGAAAATCATCAAGATAAGAATCTCAAACCCATCCTACTCAAGCTAACAAGTCCGGAGAATTATAAACTTTGAAGCAATGAATCTTCCCAGGTTTGGTCTAGACCGTCGTTAACAAAACTTAAAAATCTAATAATTATATTATAATATTTTTAATTCAATAAAATCTCTGAGAAGCTAATTCTATCATATGATAGTAGATCTGATCTTCTATTATTGAATTAATAGAGTTGACAAGATCTAAAATAATAAATTAAGTGATCAACACCTCGATGATAGTTGTGTTGAATGAAAATTTTAACTGGAGGTGATACTTTCATCAAAATATTATTGCAATTTTAAATCAAATTAAGTATCAATCTAAGTGTAAAACTTAACATGTCATTAAGTATTAAATGCTTAAATGAAATTCAATCTTTAAAAAACTTGAAGTTAAAACTCAATCCACCTTTTGCAATTGTTTATCGTAGGTGACAAATTAAGAAAATCTTAGCTCATAAAGGAGCCAGTCAAATCAAGTACACAACTATGTTTACTCTCAAACAATCTCATGTTAGCAATGACGTAACCTGTGTCCTCTGACTGCGTGGCTTGGCCAGTAGGCTCCACATGATGCAATTACGACCATAGTCCTCTGACCGAGTGGTTATCGCCAAATGACCCCACTATATCACGGTTAAGACTGTAGCCCATATGTTCCCTAATGGCTCCGTCCTTTGAGTTGTGAACCATAGGGTATACTTGATAGGGCAAAAAATCCTCTATTAGTTAATGTAGACTTAAACCTGTCTCTTTATGCAAACACCACCCCAGGTCTACAAGAATTTCTTGGATGACATAACCCATGTGTTACTGATAAGGATCCTTCAGTCAGGTTGGGTCGACTACCTACTTTGATTAAGTAGACTAGGGACAACGACAGCCCGGGATGACGGAACCATGGGATTTAGATCGGGCACGTCATCATTCCCCCAACCATCCGCTTTAAGTCAAAATGATGAATGTCATAAATTCTAAACCCCAAATTTTAAACTCCACATGCTGCTACTATATGCTCACATTTAGCGATCTAATGATTAGTCTTAATCGAAAGTTCTCTCTCAGCATTTAGAGGGGTAATTAATTATAGGTGTTTGCATCTATAGAAAACCTGGAACCAGATCTAAAGTCCTCACAAAATGAGGGCAAAATCTCTGGGTAGTGTCTTATCTACTATTCCATCTGCCTTTTGAAATTTTCATCGATACTTTAAATCACTCTTTTCATCGAAGAGGTCGGTGGATAATTTTTGGAGCCCACAAACACTTAACTTAAGCCTAGAGACTTAGAAATGTTAATCATAGGAATAGGCTATGCCTTAGGACTTAAGGAAATCACCTATCTTATAGCTTAAACCCAATCCATGTGCACCTTCTTAAATTCAATCAAAATCTAAATCTCAAACCAAACTCCAAATTCAAATTTAAATTTCAAATCCAAATCCAAATTCCAAATCAAATGATTGAAATCTATAATCAAATCCAAATTCAAAATCCTTCCTAAGCTTTCTGATCTTATCTTATGGACTTAGCCTTAGCAAAATTCAAATCCACCAAAACTCAATTGATTTTTTTAAATATCAATTCAATCCTTCAATCAAATAATCAAATTTTAATTCAAATCTAGCTCCAAATGGTTCAATCCCATGATCAAATTTAAACCCCAAAATCTTTCTTAAGCCATTTGAATTGGTGCCATGAACCTGGCCAAATCTTAACCCAATTCAACCCAAATTTGATTAATTTCTTTATAAATTAATTATATCTTCAATCATCTTTACAAATATAAATAAAATCTACACTTAAATCATCAAAATTAAATCAAACTAAATCGAATTAAATCAAAACTCCTTTTAAGCCCTCTGGACCTATACCCATGAGCTTAGCCAAATTTATCTTCAAATCAATTCAAACTCAATTAATTTTCTTATAAATCAATTGTTCCTTTGATTATCTTCCTAAATATAAATAAAATCTACATTTAAATGACCAGAACCAAATCCAAAATCAAATTAAAATCCAATCTAAGCCCTTTGCACCAATTCTTTGGACTTAGCTAAATACTATCCAAATCAAGTCAAAATCAATGGATTTCCTCTTGAATCAATCATTCCTCCAATCACCTATCCAAATATAAATGAAACATACAATCATCAAACCAAATTCAAGTCAACCCAAGTCAAGCCTAACTTAGCCCAATTGACCAAAAAGGGTCAATTTGACCTAAATCTAAATTGATTCAAATCACAGATTACATTAATCTTCAATTAGCCAATTGAACATGAATTAACCCATTATTCAAGCCAATTTGGCTAATTTTAATCAAATTGGTCAACTTGATCCATTTGATTCCAAATGAGCCAAAATTAATTCTAGGCCAAATTAAATCAAATTGATCATACCAAAAATACTTCAAATCATCATTTGAATTTAACCTAAGTCTTGGTTTAACCCAATCTGATCAATTGGTCAACCTAACCCAATATGACCTAATGTGACTCAAATGACTCAAATTGAGCCAAATCCTTTGAAACTAACCCATGACATCTTGGGAGCTAATCAAACCTAATGAAAACCCACTTGGGATCAGCCCAAACTCATTTGGAACCAAATCCAAGGCAAATCCCTCATGGATCCTCCCCCCACATGGGATTATACACAATCTTGCAAAAATCCCTCATCTCCATCACTTGCATTTAATGGAGACTAAGGACACAGCAGTAAAGGAAGACTTGGGAGCTAGAATCCAAAGTCTCCAAGCAACCATCACATCCTAACCATTTCTCCATCACCATTAATGGTGATTTTCGGCCATCCCAAAAACATAGAAAATAGAAACCTCAAAGATCTTCCTCCTGCCATTATTCACTCTCCAAGAGCTTCCCAAAGCAACCAATAACCAGTTCCCCACTTCTTTTGAGCTAAAAAAAATCAAAATCGGGCGGATTCCGGCGAGGAAGGTGGCCATTGGCTGATACATCATTCTAAAGTGAAGCAAGAGCCTAGATCAATCCCAAAGCTTCTTCCTGCATCCAGAAATGTGCTCAGATTAACACGCCATTGGAAACCATCCCCGACGAGATAATTTTCAGAAATTGTAGTGGCCTTAGGAGCTTTTTTTGCTCGATTCTAGGAAAATTTCTTAGATAACCCTTGCATTTTTTTGTTTTACATCATCCCTACATGAATCAGGAAGTTTTTTTGCCAAGGATCGCCACAAAATCGAGCCCGAACGGACCCAATTCCATTTGATTTTTGCAAAAATCCCGTGATTTTACTATTCTGCGTGTTGCTTTAACCCTCTAGGAAGAAGACGACACAGCAGCCATCTGATCCGGCTTCAGAAGGGATGGACGATTGCAATTTTGCGTTAGATCAGCCCACATATGTCCATTTTAGCTCATCAGATTGCGCAGATCGATCTAGACCGTCCGATCCGCGATTGGACGGTCCGATTCGATCCGCGATCAGATGGTCCGATTCGATCCGCACGGAACATACCATTTTCCCGCTCGTGGAACTACGACTCCAATCCGCAGTCACCACGCAGCACCACAGGACCGCACGACCCAATCCGGCACTGCCACGTGGAAGCACATTGCCTCGTCAGTGCCACACGGTGCTGACTTGGTCAAGTGAAAAAGTAGGAATTTTCTGATTTTAAAACTTAATTAAATCTCCTAAAAAATTGAAAATTCATTGAAAATAAAATACTTAATCGAAACTTGAAAATAAGGGCTCGTTGGATTCGTCTTTTCGAGAGGAATCTAACAAACCCAAAATCCCCAAATTTCTGAATATTTTGAGCTTAATTTGAGTTTTAGTGAAAATTAAATTTCATAAATTATTTTAAAAATACAAATCGAATTGAGTTGAAATTTTTAGAGATTAAAATTGAAGTTATGATCTACATATGATGAGAATTTTAAATCAAAAGAATTTCTAGATTAAAAGATATTAAATTTTGAAGTTCATATAGTTTATTTTAATAAAATAATTTAATAGGCTTTATAAAAATTATTTAAATCAATCGAAACTTTGAAAATTTATAACAAATTGTATAAAAATTCAAAAAATGTAAATAAATACTCATTTTGAGGGTATTTTATAAGAGAATTTAATAAAAATATTTTAATTAATTTTGAACAATAATTAAGGCTTAATTAAGGTTTAATTATAAATTTAATTAACTTAATTACTCCTTAATTAACCATGAGATTAATCCCAAAATTTTGTGGATTGTCTAAGGTGATGACCTCTGTCTCCCCTAATTTGTTTAAGATTTATTGCTTTCTTAATTAGAGAAATTAATTAATTAATCTTAATTACTCTCTTAATCCAATTAATGATTAATTAATCACATGAACATTAATGAATCAATTAGTTAAGTGATTAATCCTTTGAGCAACAATGAATGAACCCATGGGATAAGATTGAGACCTCCTTAATCTATTCTTTCAAGTTCATTTAATTAATTAAGTTAATTATGACTTAATTAATTAATTGAATCACTTAATCAATGAAACTAAGATCCAAATCATTCCAGAACTTAATCGCTTAAGTCTTGGGTAGAATCTTAGGTGTTCAATAACCTAAGAGAATTCTAAGAAAATTATAACTAACCTACATATGTAGGATGGTTATAAGAGTACTTAATTAAACCCTTTAGCTTAACTAACTAATGATTATGAACCAATTGCATTAGGCCCCTTTTATTTTCATAGGATCATTATTGATTTTATTTTCAAAGTATATGCATATCACGTTGGCTCATAATTACCTGGATAATTATGCTAAAGTGACATAGGAAAGGGTTACTTAATGTACTTAATGCATGTTACAACATAATTAACTCATAAAATCAACTTAACTTCTTTTCATTGAACCAAACTAATTAACTAATATAGGAATGGGTTAAGAGCAGCAAATGATTGAATCTCTTCTCTCCTTTAAATTAATTCAAACATCCAAAACTAACTTAATAATAAACTTTGATTTATTTTAAATGATTGTATTTAATATGATTGCCCTTAGAAATTAATTTGGTTGAATGAAATAATGTGTTTTATGTTTCCTATTTCTTTCAAATCATATTAAATATTGTATGTCACTTGTAATCATCTATTCATCTTTTTCAAAAATCAATTAAATGAAATGATTTCCCTTATGTCAAGCTTGTATGTGTTGAATTAAATTTATAATACGTGTGTCTATTATCACTATTAAATCAAAGTTACTTTCAAAAGTTAATAATTATAAATCAATTATAATATTTGGAGTGATAATAATTATAAATATCTATTGTAGTATTTATTTTTAAGATGTGGGACACCACACAGATCTTAGAGGGTACTTACTGAAGTGATCGGGTACGACATTAAGGAATGATATACTATCTCAAAAGATAGAAATCATCACCCTATAATAGACTTAATCACCTAATAAGGACTCCTAAGGCATGATGGGTCTTCAAATATACTAAGGAATGAGAATTTCTTAAGAATACTCGATTAAAGTAGACAATTAGGGTCTCCAAAGATTTCAAGGTTAAGACTATCAAAGGATTGACTGTTTTAGAAAATCAAACGGGATAGATCAAGGAGAACACTTATTATTAGAAGTCAAAGGGAGATGTGTAGGGAATGCTCATGATACAAGGAAGCCTAGTAAGCATTCCAATCTATCATATGGTTGGGCTTTATATTTTTGAAATTGAAGAGAATTAATTATTTGAGTTGGCATTTTATTAGAATACTAGGACTTATAATACCACAACATAAGATTGTGGAAATGCCTAAGAAGTGAGGATTTATGTTTGTAGCTCGAAGGAAACAACTACCTCGGATCCTAAGTCTAGGGAGCTATGGCAAGGGCCAAAGCATGACCTAAATCTAAGAAAAAAATAGGTATATAGTTTACCTCCACAAGAGAGAATAAACCACCCGACTTTTAGATTTATTACTGCTTGGAGTGGCAGCCAGCTAACTCCTCCTATGCTTTAAATCCATGTAGGCAAGTCTTATGTATTGCAAGATGGCTAGGGTAGTTATTATTTAGAAAGAGGCTAAGTCCTTAAACTCACTCCCTAAGAGACTAGAGCATGAGTGGTATGAATTCATGACTTAATCTAATGCAAATTTTATCAAATTTATTTGATTCTTTTGGACTCTTTGTTTTGACACAAGCTATGAGATTTTGTATGCCTAAATGCATGAGAACTTGGTTATGGGTCAAATCAAAAGAGAAATGGGTGTTTTTTTCATCAAAGGCTCTCACAGGTTAAGCCTTTATTCTCTGGCATAGATGGAAGCCTCCTCTTAACAAGAGTGAAAGAATATGACATGCATGATATTATACATTCATTCATCCAACTAAGGGGTTGCTAAAAATTTTATTATCTTGATTTAATTCCTATGCTTTTATGTGAGGTTATGAGTTATTTTAAAATTTTAGTTATGAGTTATTAGTGGGATAGAAAATTTAATTTTATCCTAAGAGCCTACCGCATCCAGGCCACACATTCAAACATCAAACATGAAGAAATTAAGAAAAGCATGCAATTCTAATGCACAATCTTAACATAACATCAAATAATTTTATAGACTATCATAAAAGAATTAAAGGCCAGTGCGGTCGGGTTCCGCCGTACACCCCGAAAAGAAAAAAAAAAGGATAGTCGAGCTCTACCCTTATACAACCCGAATTATAAAAATAATACATGCTATGGGGTCTTCTTTTCTTCATTTCTTCCTTCTCTTCCTCTTGATTTGATTTGCTCCAAAGACATCACAGGATACCCCAGGGACTAAGCCTTATGGCCATTGCTCATCGTAATCCTCCATAACACTAATCCTAATTCCTAAAGCAAAATTACATTAAAAATGTGAAAAATAAATCTAGTTACACCTGCAAAACAAATTTTAGCTAAACACTATACAACCAAGCAGTTATATGAATAATTTAGACTTAACACCCCACACATTGGTAACCAAGCTCACCTATCCTAACATGGGTTATGCTTAGGGGCTAAGCAACCTGCACAACAAACACATTTATATTTTTATTACAGCGACCCCTTTAAGCACAATCCCCTGTAGAAAATATGATTAGGCTAATCACGGCCTACCATCCAGTCTACGAGGCGTACAACCTAACATCTAGTATAAAATATTACATCACAAAATAAAACACAACATCATACATACAACACCCTAACTTAGCATTAGAAGTGGTGACTTAGTATTCTAATGTGTGTGCTTAAGCCTTGTGTGGCAAGACTTTATTAGGCTTCTTTAGTTTAAGTTTCAATTTGGAGTTTGAATTTGTTTAAATTTTAGCTTTGGGTGATTTGAATTTAAATGATTAAATGATTTATTTTTCATTTTTATTTCACTTTTATTTGGTTAAAATGATGTTTAGGTTTTCAAGAATGAAGAGAAAAATGAATTCCATTTGTTGACAGAACTCACCCTATTCTACGTCCTAACTCCTAAAGAATATAACTAAGGTCCTTAAGTATCTTAATTAGCCCATTTGAATTTATGTAATTCATTTGATTTGATTTAGAATTTAGAATTTGAGTTTGTTTAAGTATTTGATTGATTGATTATGGATTAGATGTTTTGGTTTAATTATATCTTGATAATTCAATATCCTTAATATCTAATGAAGTTTAAGTTTGTTTAAATTCATGTGTGTTTGATTAATTAATTTTAGATTAGATATTTTGGTTTAATTAAATCTTGGTAATTCAATATCCTTAATCTCTAATGAAGTTTGAGTTTGTTTAAATCCATGCATTTTTTGATTGATTAATTTTAGATTAGATGTTTTGGTTTAATTAAATCTTGATAATTCAATATCCTTAATCTCTAATGAAGTTTAAGTTTGTTTAAATCCATCTTTTGATTGATTAATTTTAGATTAGATGTTTTGGTTTAATTAAATCTTGATAATTCAATATCTTTTTAAATTAATATCTAATTCTTTTCTTTAGTTATAATTATGTGATTTAATTTTATGTTTATCATGGTTCATTTATTTATAGTTTGATTGGACTAGATTAATTGAGATTTTATTTTAATTTTTAATTGATTTTGATTCTTTGTAATTAGGAATTATTTTTAATCTCATTCATTTGTCATGTTTATCAAAGTTTGGTTTGTATTTTGATTTCATACATTGGATATTTAATTTGTTTATCTTTTTTTTTTAAGTAGGTTGAATGAGATTTGATTTAATTACATATTAAATTGATGAGAGTCTTTCTTAATTTAATTTAATTTGATTAGCTTTATTAATCTATGGGTTTGCATAGGTTCAATGTGATTATGCAATTAGTTTAATTAAGAAGTGTATTTATGTTAATTATAAAGATTTGTTTAATTTTTAATTTGATTTCATATTTGTTTAGGTTAATAATACAATTAATGACAATAATTTAGGTTTAATTTAGGTTTTGTTTAGTATTTAATTGTATTTATGTTTGATTAAGTTTAAGTTTAATATGATTAATTTGATTGAATTAATTAGCTTATTTAAGATGTGTGATCAAATTAATTAGTAGATTAATTAAATGTTTGATTTGAATTTGATTTTAAAAGTTAATTTGGTTCATTAAGATGATGGATTAATTTATTAAGGATTGCATTAATTAGGTGTTTATTTAGTTGGATTAGCTTAAGGGTAATTAGTTTAATTAAGAAGTGTGTTTAAGTTAATTATTAAATTAAATAAAGATTTATTTATTTAAATTTGGTTTTATATTTATTTAGATTGATGATGTGATTAATGACTTAATGATTTATGTTTAATTTATGATTTGATTGGTATTTAATTACATTTATGTTTGATTAAGCTTAGGTTTAGTATGATTAATTTGATTAACTTAATTAGTTTACTTGAGGGGTGTGATTAATTATTAAATTTAATTAGGGGTTTGATTTAAGCTTAATTTAAGAGTTAGCTTTAATGTAATTTATTTAAATTAATTTGATTCATTAAGATGATGGATTAATTCATTAAGTTTGTATTAATTAGATGTTTGATTAATTTGGCTTGATTAAAAATAATTAAATTTTGAATTATTGAATTAATCAAAGATTTATTTAATTAATGATTTAATTTCCCACATGTGAATGATTTGATTTGGTTAAGTGTTTTACTTAAGTTTGATTTGATTAAAGGATTATTATTATCACCATCATTGTTATTAAGTGAATTAACTATTTATTTTATTTCAATTAAGCTTGATTATTTATGATTGGAGTTTTATTTGATTTGGTTCATTTATTATGTTAGTTTAATTTCATTAACATATTTGATTTAGTTATTAGGTTGAAATATTTAATGGTTGAGTAACTCTCTTATTCCAAATGGATTGATTAAATTAATTAAGTTCACTTTAGCTTCATTTGGTTTGGTTTGGTTTGATTAATATTAAGCTATTATGATGTACTCGATTTATAATTAATTTAAAATTTTAGTTTACCTAATAATTAATTAGTTTCAGCTTATTTGTATTCATTAAGGAATTTCACATGATTAAGATTCCATGCTTAGTGTAGGTTTAGTTATACTAGTTTGACCCATGTTAAAGTTTCCTAGATTTGTTTAATTGTAAGTTTGATTTAAGATTTAATCATTTAATTAAGTTTTATTAACTTAAATAGGTTCAATCATATTTAATTTAATTTTCTCTGAGGATTATATGATATTTTTATGATTTGATGTTTGATTAATGATTGCTTAAGTATTATTTCATTTCTGATTTGAATTTATTATTTAGATTATTATGAATTTCATTTTAATTAATTCCTTAATTTGTTAAATTTTAACCCTAAATATTTATTGTAGGTTCATTAAGCTTCAGAAGATCATGTTATTATTATTATTATTATTATTATTATTATTATTATTATTATTTTTAGGAACTTAAAATATTAATTGAAGTGATTTAAGCCATTTTTAAGATTTTTGTAAAATTTTAGATTTTTATTTGATTTATTTTATTAAAATAGATAATTTGAACTTCAAATTTTAATATCTCCCAATCTAGAAATCTAGATTTTTATCATAGTTGTGCTTTAACTTTAATTTCAATTTCTCAAAATTTCAAGTCAATCTGACTTATATTTTTAGAGTAATTAATGAAACTTTATTTTCACTAAAACCTAAATTAAGCTCAAAACATTTAGTGGAATTTGTAAATTTTTGGTTTTTTGGATTTCTCTCGGAAAGACGAATCCTACAAGCCCTTATTTGTAATTTTTCGCTAAGTATTTTATTTTTTTATGAATTTTCAAAGTTTCAGGACACTTAAATAATTTTTAAAATTAGAAAATAGGTGATTTTCCACTTAACCAAATCAGCGTCGCGTGGGTGCTGATGGGGCAACGCGATGCCATGTGACGCTGCGTGATTGTGTGCATGGTTCCACGTGGCACACGACTCCACGCGGTGCCACACTGTTGGGCCGCGTGGCATTGACACAGCACGTGAGCTGGAAAACATGGGATCTTGGAAAATGATGTGCGGTTCGATCTGGACCGTCCGATCACAGATTGGATAGTTCAAATCTGAATCATAGGATCAGAGAGCAGATCGCATGTTTCGAGGGTCAGAAGGACGTGAGGTCTGATGTGATTTGAGCCATCCGATCCATTGAACGTGGGATCGAACGACTGCTGCTCATCGATAGACAAAACCGACCGAAAAAATGCAAAAAAAATGCGAAATGAGGTCTGATTGAGCTCATTTTTGGGTCTGTTTTCTTCGAAAAATTATACTTCGTATTGGGATCAAATAAAATGAAAAATGTGAGGTTTATCTAAAGTAATTTCCTAAAACTGCAAGAAAATTAATACAAAAAGTGAGAAATCCTATGGCCGACTAAAGTTTGACAAAATTTACCTCACTGGGGATGGTTTTCGGTGGCGGTGAAGATCCGAACAAGCTCCTAGGTGTAAGAGAAAACTTTGGAATGAGTGTAGCCTTCGCCTTCACTTTGAAATGATGTATTTTTTTGGTGCTTTCTATTTCCTCATCGGGATCCACCCGATTTTGATGTTTTTGGCTCAAGAGAGGTGGGGAAGTGGTGGCTGGTTGCTTTGGGGAGCTCTTGGTGGCTAAATAGTGATAGGAGGAAGAGGAATGAAGCCTCATTTCCCCCTCCTTTAATAGTGGCAAAAAATTCTCTTTTTTAAATTTTTGGCTCCAAGGTGTTGTCATTTTTCCTGGGGTGGTTGGGATGAATGATGGATTGATTGAGAATTTTGGATTTTTACTTCAAAGTCCTCTCTTGCTGCCATACCATCATCTTCATTGAATGCCATGGATGGGGAAGTTGAATGCATGTGATAGAGAGAATTAAATGAAGTTAGGGAGGACCCATGAGAGATTTAATTGGGTTGGGTTGATTTTGGGCTGATCCCAAATGGGTTTGGGTTGGGTTTGATTAGCCCCCAATGGGTCATGGCTTGGTTTCAAGGGATTTGACTTAATTTGGGTCATATGGGTCATATTGGGTTGAGTTGGCCAATTGGTAAAATTGGGTCAAACCAAGGCTTAGGTTAGGTTCAAATAATAATTTGAAGTATTTTGGTATGATTAATTTGATTTAATTTGGCTTAGAATTGATTTTGGCTCATTTGGAATCAAATGGGTCAAATGTATTAAGTTGACCAATTTGACCAAAATTGACCTAATTGGCTTGGATTATTGGTTGATTCATGTTCAATTGGCTAATTGAAGATGAATATGGTCTTTGGTTCGAATCAATTTGGATTTAATTTAGATTTAGGCCAATTTGGGCTAGGTTGGGTCAAGTTGACCAATTGGTCAAATTAGGCTCAATTATGGCTTTGGTCAAGTTCAATATTCAATTTTGAATGAATTTGAGCCATTAGTTGCAATCAATTTGGGTTAGATCATGATTTGACCTAATTTTATCCTTTAGGCCAATTTGGGTCAACTTGGATCGAATGGCCAATTGAGTTTGGTTTGGCTCAATTGGTGGTCAAGTCATATTTAAATATTAATTTTGGGTTGATTCAAATCATTGGTTTCAATCAATTTGACGTAGGATGAGCTTTGACTAGTTTTGGTTCATTTGGAATAAGGGTTGACTTAATAAAATGACTAAGTTGACTTGGTTTGACCTAATTGATTGCAATTGATCATCCTAGGGTGATCAACAATCATGGTGAAAGGTTTTGGTGAGCTTGATTCAATCTAATTTGGGTTGAATTGGAAGTTGGCTCAAATGGGTCCTTTAGGTCACTTTGGGTCAAGTGGACCAAATGGGTCAATTGGTTTGATTTTGGTTTAATTCAAGTTTAGTTGAACTTATATATGAGCCCTAGATTGAAATATAAATTTAATGACAATCAATTTGGAGTCTAAGGGATTTTGGCTCATTTAAAATTTTCAAGTCAAAAGGGCTAGGTTGGGTTTGACTTAGGTTGGCTTCAATTTGATTTGATGATTGTAGGTTCCATTTATATTTGGGTAGATAATTGAATGAAGGATAGATTCAAGAGAAAATCCATTGGTTTTGACTTGATCTAGATAGAATTTGGCTAAGTCCAAAGAATTGGCTCAAAGGGCTTAGATTGGGTTTAGATTTAATTTTGGATATAGTTTTGGTCATTTGAATTTGGATTTCATTTATATTTGTGAATATAAATGAAGGAAAAATTGATTTATATGGAAATCAATTGAGTTTGATTTGATCTAAAGGGAGTTTTGGCTAAGCTTATGAATGTGGTTCATATGGCTTAAGAAGGGTCTTGGGATTTTAACTTGATTTTGGGTTTCAATCATTTGGAGTCAAATTTGGGATATGGATTTGGAATTTGGATTTGAATTTGGGGTTTAGTTTGAGATTTCAATCTAGGTTTGATTTGAGAAAGTGTATCTAGATTGGGTTTAGGCTATAGGATAGGTGATTTCCTTAAGTCTTAAGGCATGCCCTAATCCAATGATTAACCCTTCTATGTCTCTAGACTTAGGTTAAGTGTTCACCTAATCACTAGAAGTATCTTATGACTAAGGAGTTCTTAGTATCTAGAAGAGTCCTAAGTCTAAGAAGAGAAGATTGAGAGCTCACTCCAAAAGTGAGGTCAACATCTATAAGCTTGCATGTGTCTATAGCTTAGAATATGTGATATAGAGTTCTCTTTATTTAGTCTACATGGATTTACATAAAGTTTGAATGTTAACAAATGGATAGTTCATTTGAAAAGGACACAACATTTGTTGGTATTCATTCTTATATATTTCTATGTTAGAATTTAGATAGAACTTTAACTTACATGCATAAATAATTCAATTGAAAGAAATACAACTTTTGCATGATTTTCCATTCTTTTAGTCATTTGTACATTCATGTGTATTCAAGAATAGTGGTATATCTAGTCTAGACATTCCGGGGATGCCCAAGGAGATCTTTACCTCACTCACCTAGTTTAACAATGGTGAAATACTTTCTTAAAACTTTTATACACTTGTATGTGCATTTAGCTAATGAATGAAAATCTCTTTTTTCAACTTTAGCTCACATGTATAAATAATTCAATTGAAAGAAATATAACTTTTGCATGATTTTTCATTCTTATAGCCATTTGTACATTCATGTGTATTCAAGAATAGTGGGTATATCTAGTTTGGACATTCCAGGGATGCAAGGCTTAAAGTAGCTCCAAGGAGGTCTTTACCTTACTCCCCTGGTTTAACAATGACGAAGTACTTACTTAAAACTTTTATACACTTGTATATGCATTTAGCTAATGAATGAAAATCTCCTTTTTCAACTTTAGCTCACATGTATAAATAATTCTATTGAAAGAAATATAACTTTTGCATGATTTTCCATTCTTGTAGTCATTTATACATTCATGTGTATTCAAGAATAGTGAGTATATCTAGTCTGGACATTCCAGGGATGCAAGGCTTTAAGTAGCCCCATGGAGGTATTTACCTCACTCCCCTAGTTTAACAATAGAGAAGTACTTGCTTAAAACTTTTATACACTTATATGTGCATTTAGCTAATGAATGAAAATCTTCTTTTCAACTTTAGCTCACATGTATAAATAATTCAATTGAAGAAATATAACTTTTACATGATTTTTCATTCTTGTAGATATTTGTACATTCAAGTGTATTCAAGAATAGTGAGTATATCTAGTCTGGACATTCCGGAGATGCGAGGCTTTAAGTAGCCCCAAAGAGGTCTTTACCTCACTCCCCTTGTTAACAATGGTGAAGTACTTGCTTAAAAGTTTTATACACTTGAATGTGCATGTACCTAATGAATGAAAATTTCATTTTCTACAAAATACACATATGCATCTTTCATTTGAAGTGTACTAAAAGAAATATGTTGCATGTATAGTTACACTTAGAATTAAGTCATATGCATGCTACATGTGATGGAAAGGAATAACTTGACATATGTCATATGATAGTAATTCAATTGAGTTAATCCCAAGAAGCCTTTCATATTAAATGAAATTATTTAAAGTGATCCCAAACTTAAGATTAATTAAAATATGTAATAAGATATTCATTAAAGAGAATCAAATTAAATCAACATGCTTTAGAAAGTGGCTTAAGGTAGGCATGAAAGAGGGCAACCTCTTTTTTTTCTCTTTACAATACTTAGTTGCTAAGTGTAGGTCATATGAAACAAAAGAAAACACTAAGAAAAATTCTTAAATCAATTAAATTACTTTAAATGAAATCAACCTCTTATGATTAAACATCCTTTCACACTTGAAGATCTTAACCTTAATGTCTAGTTAGGACATACCACACAAGCCTTAATACACACACCTTAGATCAAGCTTTATGTTAGGACGGTGTATGGTGTGATGTATGTTTTGTTTTGTGATGTATTATTTTAGACTGGATGTTAGGGTGTATGTTTTCTAGACTGGATTGTAGGTGATTAGCCTAATCATACTTTATGCAGGAGATTATGCTTAAGGGGCCATTAAAAAATAAATATAAATGCTCTCTTTGTAGGTTGCTTAAGCCCCTGAGCATAATCCAAGTTAGGACAGGTGAGCTTGGTCATTCATTTGTAGGATGTTAAGTCCAAATTATAAATATAACTGCTTGGGATTGAATGCATGTTTAGATAACCTCTATTTTGTAAGTGTAGTTAAATTTAATTTTTCATATAAAATGTAATTTTATAATAGGAATTGGGATTAATGCTATGGGGGATTAGGATGAGCAGTGGCCAGAAGGCTTAGTCCATGGGGTGCCCTATGATGCCATTTGAGCAAATCAAATGAAAAGGAATAAAAGGAGGGGACATGAAGAAATGAAGAAAAGAAGACCCCCTCCCATAACATGTATTATTTTATAATCCAGGTTGTATAAGGGTAGAGCTCAGCTACCCATCTTTTCTTTTTTTAGGGTGTATAGCAACTGACTGCATCACCATTTTATTATTTTATGCAATTTATATATGTTTGATTGATATTATGTTTAGATTGCGCATTAGAACAACATATTTTTCATAATTTCTTAATGTTTGATGTTTGAATGTGTGGCCTGGATGCGATAGGCTCTTAAGATAAAATGAATTTTCTACCAAACTAATCACTCATAATTAAAATTCTTAATAACTCATAATCTCATCTTAAAAGATTTAGCAACTCCTTAGCTGAATGTTATATGTCTCACATCATGCATGCATATTCCTTCTTCCTTGAATATGGGGGATCTCCATCCTTGCATGATAAGGGAATGCTTGACTGGTGAGGGCATCCCTTGTGATGGAGAACACCCTCTTCTCACTAATTTGGCCAATAACCTTATTTCATCACATATTTAGGCGTAAAATCCTGAGCCTTTTTCCAAATGAATGTGTCAAAATGAAATAAAAATTTTAAAGATTTTGCATTTTAGATTAAGTCATATGTTCATATCACTCATGCTCTAGTCTCTTAGAGAGAGGGTTTAGGACTTTAGTCTCTTTCTAATTAATAACAACACAACTATCTTATAATTTCATAAGATTTACATACATGGATTTAAAGCATAGGAGGAGTTAGTTGGCTGCCACTTCAGACGGTTATAAGTCCAGCAGTCAGGTGGTTAACTCTCTCTTGTGGAGGTAAACCTTATACCCATCTTTGTTTAGATTTAGGTCGTGCTTTAGCTCTTGCTAAAGCTCCCTAGATTTAGGATCCGAGGTAGCTGTTTCATTCGAGCTATAAGCATAAATCCTCACCTCTTAGGCATTTTCACAATCTTGTGTTGATGGATTATAAGTCATAGCAATCTAATAAAATTTAAACTCAAATAAATAAATCTCTTCAATTTCAAATATATAAAGCCCAATTATAGGGTAGATTGGAATGCTCATTAGGCTTCCTAGTATCATTAGCATTTCCTACTTTCTCTCTTTGGATTCCAAAAATAAGTCTTCTTCTTGATCTATCCCATTTGATTTTCTAAAATAATCAATCCTTTGATAGTCTTAGCCTTGAAATCTTTGGAGATCTTAATTGTTTACTTTAATCGAGAGTATTCTTAAAGAATTCTCATTCCTTAAGATATAATTAACTATAGGGGCTTGCCTCCATAGGGAACTTAACGAACCCGGCTTAATATAAACCTTGCTTTACTTTTTCATGTAAAGTAGGGGAAAGATCTCTGGTACATTCGAAGACCCATCATGCCTTAGGAGTCCTTATTAGGTGATTAGGTCTATTATGGGGTGATAATTTTTATCTTTCGAGATAGTGCATCATTCCTTAATATTGTACCTGATTACTTCAATAAGTACCCCCTAAGATCTACGTGGTGTCCCACATCTAAAAAATAAACACCACAACCCATCTTAAGCAAAGCTCAAGGCATAAGGGTCTAATGTTTGATGAACACCAACAACGAGCCCTTTAGTACAAGAATACTAAGTGGCCAGGAGTTGGAAGACTTGACAACCACTACAAAAGAAATGATATCTATCATCTCATTTCAATCCTTTTTGTGAATATCATGATGTGACATTTGGGATACGTTCTTAGAGACCCACCACTAGGAGATCTTGATCAATTTAGGCCTCTAAAGAACACCCCAAACTATAGGAGATAAAGCAATTCTACATGGGTAAGCTTAGTTAGATGAAGAAAAGGCCGAGTCTCTAATCATCAATTGGAAACGTCAACCTAAAGATAATCAACCAATGATTGATGATGCTAATAATCAACTCTCTGGAAAGGTGAATAATTTCCACTTAATGAAGAACATCAAACTCCCAACTTTCAAGATGATGAAGATTCAGATCACATGGAAGTCGAAGTTGTTCACATGTTGGATCAAATGCTTGAGCCACCTATTTAATATGTTTGCACACATGCATGAAATTGGAGCGTAATATTTAAACCTAAAAAATGAGGAATAACATCAGGAAGGTCCAAGTCATCAAGAACCCAAAGGTAAAACTCAAATAGAGTTTGATGAAATTAAGGAAGCAATTGATGTTCTATTAAGATTACAATGATAAATGAATTCTTAGCTCCAAAAGAGAGATCAGGAAATTGGTTAGCTCAACTACCATCTTAATGAGATGAATGGATTAATGAAAGATATGTTTGGCCAGCTTAGCTTAATAGTAACTATAATGCAACAAATTCCACTGAAAAATCCTCTGGAGGTGGCCAATCCAATAGTTGAAGCTAGGTGCCTTCAGAAAGTCTCACCTAACTTGGCAACAACATCGATACAAAGACAAGAACGCCTCAGGAGAAGTTGCACAAAGTATTCATAGAGGCCTTTGTCATTTCAAAACCTCAAATGGAAGATCTAATCAATCAAAAGGATAAAGCAATCATTGCTTCACAGATTGTTGAGAAATTGGTTGGAAAAGGTCAACCATATCTAGCTGAATATGATCAAGTACAATACCCTAAAGGATATGTTGTGCCAAAAGCTAACACTTTTTGTAGCATAGAAAATCAAGGGAACCACTTAGCCTAATTTAAAGCTACTTCAAGAAACACTAGAGAAAATGATGTCTTACTGCTAAGATAATTTATTACAAGTCTCAATAATACAACCTCATGATAGATGTAACAACCTCATGATAGATGGAAAAGTTGGCAGAAGAAAGAAAAAATGGCACTACCCTCTAAGAGAAAATAAGCAAGAAATATTCATTTAAAAGAGAATATGCTGCTAAACTTTTCAAGTATGTCCTAAAGTTGGGATTACAAATTCTAGAGTTGTGTTGACCTAGCTAAGTAGATAAGGTTGTCAACCTAACCAAGCAGATAGGGTCGACGATCCTAATTATTGTCAATACCATCGGGTTGTTAGTCATTGTTGACCTCATTTTCAGAATGAGCTCTCAACCCCTCCATCTTAGACATAAGACTCCTCTTAGACTTTAGGAGTTCCTTAGTCTTAAGACACATCTAGTGATTAGGTGGACACTCAACTTAGCCTTTGAGACTTAGATGAGTTAGCCATAGGAATAGGTCATGCCTTAGGGGTGTTAGGAAAATTTTCCTACCTTATAACTTGAACCATATTTCTCACTTTCTTCATTCAAGTCAAACTCCAAATCAAATCAACATCAAACTTAAATCAATTCCAACCTAATTAATTTTCTCCAAACTCAAATCAATTCCATATGATTGAAATCCATGATTGAAAATTATGATTGAATCCATGATTGAAATTCCAAGTTCAAAATATCTCTTAAGTCCTTTGATTCCCCCTTTAGGACTTAGCCTAATTCTAATCCCAATCAATTCAAACTCATGAAATTTTCTCACAACTCATTTATATTCACATATGTAAATGAAATATAAATTCAAATCAGTCAAATTAAATTCAAAATCTATGGTCAAATTCCAAATATTTCCTAAGTCCTTTATTTCTCTCTTAAGGACTTAGCCTAAATCAAGTTCAAATCACTTCAAATTCAAGAAATTTTCACATAACCCATTTATATTTTCATTTATATTCACATATATAAATGAAATATAAACTCAAACAACCAAAACCAAATCCAAAAATCAAACTCAAATTCAATCAAAATTCAACCTAAGCCTTTCAAGTCAAAATCTTGAACTTAGCCAAATCAATTTCAAATCAAGCCAAACTCTTGATTTTTCTTCATGATTCAATCAATCCTTTAATCAAGATGCAAATATAAATACAAACTTCAATCACTTAACCAAAACTCAATTCAAAAATCAAGCCCAAGTTAAACTCATGTTCACCCTTTGAACTTGAAATTGTCAAATAAACCAAAACCATTTGACTTCAAACCACTTGCAAATGGATTTACATCTCAATCATAAGTCCATATGTGAGTTTAATTAAACTCAAATCAAGCTTTGACCAAGCCATTTGACCCACTTAGGCTCACTTGACCCAAAGTGACCTAAAGTATCCTTATGAGCCAAATTCTAATCCTAACCAAATTGGATTGAACTAGCCCATCTAAACCTCTCATCATGATCAACAATCATCATGAGATGATTAATCACTCAAATTGGGTCAAACTAAGTCAAACCTAAGGGTTGACCAAGTCAACACTTAGCCAAAATGAAACCCAACATAGCCAAAATCTACCATAGGCCAAATTGATTGAAACCATTGATCTAAGTTCATTCATGATCAATGTTTGAACTTGACCAAGTCAACATTTGAGCCTAACCTAATTGGCCACTTGACCAAGTTGACCCAACTTGACCTAAAAGTCAAAATGGGTCAAAACTTGATCTAAGCCAAATTGATTGAAACCATTGGGTCAAGTTCATTCCAAAATGATTGTTGAACTTGACCAAAGCCTCAATTGGCCAACTAGACCCAGCTAATTGACCATGAACCCAACTTGACCTAAATGTTCATATTGAGCCAAATTCAAACTTAACCAAAATTGATTAGAAACAAAGATACCAATTCATTTCATATGACCAACCAACCCTTGACCTAACCCAAATAGGTCAAATGAGTCAATTTGGTCAACTTGACCCATTTAACCTAAATGAACTCAAATGAGCCAAAATTAAATATAAATCAAATTGAATCAAACCAAAGCCACCAAAATATTTCAAATGGTCATATGAACTTGACCCAACCCTTGGTTTGATCTAATTTGACCAATTGGTCAACTTGACCCAAGTTGACCCATTTTGACCTAAATGGGTCAACATGAGCCAAAATCACATCAAACCAACTCCAAATTCAATGAAACTTCGCCAAACTTATTTTCTCATCATATCAAACACGCCCAAACTAAAATGAAGGTCAAATGACCATTTTACCCCTAGGCCATAGGGAAACCCTAAATCAACCAATTGGAATTTGGTCAATTCCTTTTCATGGACACTTGGCATTCTCTTAGTGGATCAAATGGTCACTAATGGACCTAGTGCACATGACCTAATGGGTTTGGCTCAGCCAAACCTAACCCAAACCCAAAATTGACCATGTGCTTGAAAATGGCCACATGGGAATCATGCCTCCACTTGATTTAAGCACATCATCACCTCATCCACTCCTCCTCTGGCCAAACCAAATGCAATTACACATCAAATGGCCTAACAAACCTACTTAAGGGGCTCAATTGGATCAAAATGGCATCTCCATACACAACCATCCGATTGCCTTTGGGAGATATACTCCCCCCAATTCCATTCAATCTTGACAGCCTCATACTCCATTAAGCTAAGGGAAGCCAGAGGAACCTTTGCCAAGTGACCCTAAGCTTCCTAGAGTGAAATCAACTTCTCCATTCTTGGTTTTCATAGCTTGAAAATAGGGGAGCTCCATTGAAAAGCCAACACTCCACACTCCAAATCAACCTGATTCCTTCTTCAAGCACCATCAGAGGACTCAATCAAGTTTTCCCAAAGCTTAATCCAAGTTCTCCAAGCAAGGGAGGTGCTGCCTTGATCAAAGCTGAGCCTACTTGAAGGGGAGCTTGGCCTCTAGAAGGAACCATCCAATCTTAAGACCTCAAACTCTTAACAAAGCTTCGTCTCTACTAGATGAAGCTTCTCCAAGGAAATCGAGCGCCATTGATCACCTCTGGTGAGGTATGCCATTAAACCGAGCATAGTTTTAAATTTTGTTGATGGTGTGGGTTGAGTTTCAATCCAATTCGAGCTCAATCGAGCTTGGATCTTCTCCTAGAAGATGGACGGTGTCCATTACTCACAGAGAAGAATAGGGAAGGATCATTGGTCATCCATCCGTGCATTTTGGATTGACAGCCGTGATTAAAACACATAGATCCCACAGATTTATCCCTTGGAACCATGACTTTAATCATCATCCTTGATCGAGAGGTGAGGCGTGTAGTCATCAGCGATCTATGATGTGACAACTTAAATATAAAATCTCATTATGCCATGTGGAAAGTGCATGCCGTGTCAGCGGTCCACGTGGCGCCGACAGGATTAAATATTTAATTAGGTTCTTAAATATTCTAATTAATCATGAAAACTTCCTAAATTCATATTTAAGCCTAGAAAAATCAAAAAAATATGAAATAAATTGCATTGGATAGATAATTGAACATAGAATATTCTAAAAATAATTTGAATGGATTTTAAATAGTATTTTTTTTGGATTTGGGTTTTATTAGTGATGTTATTTTACTAATTACCCTCTAATTACTCCACTGATTAATCCCAAACTTCTTGTGCTTAATTAGTGGGATTATCCCTGCCTCCCCTAATTTTCTTCAAATTTATTGGTGGCTTAATTAGTGGAATTGCTAGTTCATTCCTTAATCACTCCCTTAATGTAATTAAGCTTAATTAAGGGTATAATTAGTGGTTTAACCCTCTAATTGAGTCAATTAAGCTTTGATTAAGTTAATATAAGATTTAAGGAATAATTTTGGGAATAATTTCCTTAAGATATTCCTTAAACCCCTTTCTCTCTTAATCTAACCTTAATTAAGGGTTAACTCACTAATTACCCCATTAATTAATTTTATAAAATTCTAAAATTTTCCATAACTCAATTAATCTATCTTGGGTAGATTCTTAGGTGTTCAAGAGCCTAAGTACAACTAAGAAAATCAAAACCCAACTCACATGTGTGAGAGGGGTTATGAAAGTACTTAAGTTAAATCCCTTAGTTTAATTAATCATTAATAACTAGCCAAATGCATTAGGCCATTTTCTTACTAGGTGCATTACTGATTTAAATTCCTTGCATGATTTTTTGTCATCTCATTAGCTCATAATTATTTGATTAAGTATGCTAAGGTGGTATAGGTAAGGGATAATTAACACACTTAATATACATCTTAACCTAACCAAAGTATAAAATTGATCTAATGATCTAAAAATTAAATTAAAACAACAAACATATGTGGGAATAGATTAGGAACAACAAACTCATCTCACATTTCTCAAATTAAATCAAACTCAAAATAAAATTAAACTTTCTTTAAAATAATAATTTGATTTACTTTAAGCTTTCTTATTTTATAAGATTGTCTTTAGGAATTAATTAGGGTGAATTTGTTTACATGCTTTGATTAATTTAATTCTTTCCTAACATGCTAAATGTGTATGTCATATGAGTTTCATGCATTCATGCTTTTCAAAAATCAAAATTAAAAATGAAATATTTCCTTTATGTCAAATTGCATGTTTTGGCTAAAGTAAAAATATGATTAGCTATTATGACTACTAAATCCAAAACTATTTTCAAAATCTATAACTCAAATACCTAAAACTGAAAGTGTGCTACTTATAATTATTTATAAGCTTGCATGTGGATATAAATATGAAGATGTGCATAGTATATTTTTTTGTCTCTTTTCTTTTAGCATAGTTTTGAATAGGATTTAGCAAAGTGTATAGTTCATTTGAAAAGAACATAACACTTACCTAAATCCATTCCTTTTCATTCTTATGCTATTACTTAAAGAAGGACATCTATACTTACACATATAAATTGCATAAATAAATCATACAAATAGATACAAACATTTTCATCTTTCTTCTCCATTCATTTCTTTTGTACATATGCTTGTATTTAAGGAAAGTGGTATATTAATCTGGACAATCCTAGGGTTACGAGGCTTTAAGTAGCCTTAAGTAGGTCTTGTACTTTACACCCTTGGTGCTAACAATGACATTGTACTCACTTATGCCTTTCATACATACATGTGTGCATGTGAAAAAATGGATAAGAAAACCTCTTTTCTACTTAATGAAAATCATGCATCATAAAGCATTCAAATTTTCTTAAGTAACTCACTTAGAATTCATCATAAAGTATGATAAACATTTTCATTTTCATGTATAGATATGCTTAGGATTCATTCATATGCATGTTATACATGTTGGGAAAGAAATGAAGTGATGTGTGTTTTGTGAATTTAGTTCACTTTACCTTAAAATACCTTTCTTTTTGAATAGGTTTGTTTAGGAAAAATCTAAACTTAGGATTAATTAACACATATAATAAAGCATTCACTAAATAAAATCAAACATAAATATACTTTAGAAATTACTTAAGGTAGGGAAGGAAAGAGAAGTTCTCTTCTCTTTCCACTCTCTTTACAACACTTAGTAATTAATCATAGGATTCACTTAAACCAAATCAAAATATAAAATAAAATCAACCCAAATCAATTAATCACTTAAATGAAACCAACCATCTAAGTTGAACATCATCACACTTAGAAAATTTAAACGCTAAAGCCATAGCTAAGCATACCACACAAATCTCCTAAAGTATACACATTAGACTAAGTCGCCACTTCTAGCTTTAGATTAGGGTGGTGCATGATTTGATGTTTGCTTTTATTTTGTGATATTTTTTTTAGTCTGGATGTTAGGGTGAATGTGCGTAGAATGAATGGTAGGATGATTTAGTCTAATCATTATTTTAGGGGATTATGCTTAAGAGTATAATAAAAATATAAATGCTTTTATTGTGCAGGTGCTTATACCTCTAAGCATAATCCAATAGGCCAGATGGACTTGGTTACCCATGTGTGGGGTGCTAAGTCCAATATACATGCTTGAGATTTGTATGATTTGTTTATCTAATCTTTGTTTTGCAGGTGTTAGTTAGATTTACTTTTTCTTTTCATGTAATTTTTGCAATTAGGATTTTGGAATGATTGTTATGGGAGATTAGGATGAGCATTGGTCACAAGATTTCATCTTATGTATCATGTGAAGCCTTTAGAGAATCTATATTCCAACCATCCAAAAGAAAGAATCAAAGAAGAAAGAAGGAAGAAGAAAGAAGAGAAGAAAGAAGAAAGAAGAAATGAAGAATGAAGATCCCCATAACATGAATTTCCTTGCTTGATTGTAAATAAATTCATTTGTAATTCGGGTTGTATAAGGGTAGGGCTCGACTACCCAATTTATTTTTGAGTTTGTGCAGTGGTGCTCGACCACAAATGATATTTTATTCTTTTGTGTTAGCTTTATAAAATGTGTGATGTTTTATTTAGCTTGTCCATTAAGATGACATCCTTTTTCTAGTTTCTTCCATACTTGGTGTATGGCCCGGATAACGATTATGTTCTTAGGAAAAAATAAATCTTCTACTAAATTAATCAATTCAAATTTTAAATAAATAACTCATAACCTCACTTAAAGCTTAGGCTAAAAATCAAGATAAAGAATTAGCAACCCCTTAGCTAGATGAGTATTTCTTTTATAACATCATGCACAAAAGCATCTTATTTCACTCTTGATTGGAGGGCTTCCACTTTTTCCAGAGAAACTTGGCTTGACCTTTAGGAGCCATGGTGGAAACACACCTCCTCCCTTCTCGCTGATTTTGGCCAATAATCTTACTTCTCATGCATTAGGCATATGAATCCTTTAAGCCTAAGTCAAAATGATTGTCCAAAAATGAAAATAAAAATGTAATATGAATTGCATTAGATCTAGATCATTTTTTATGTCCTTACATGATCTAGTCTCTTAGGAAGTGAGTTTAAGGACTTAATCTCTTTCTAAATAAATAACAACCTAGCTATCTTGCATAAAGCATATGACTTGCCTACATGAATTTAAAATCATAGAAGGAGTTAGTTGGCGGCCACCCCTAGGCGGTTGTAAGTCCAAGCAATCGATTAGTTTACTCTCTCCTATGGAGGTAAACCATATACCCATTTTCTTCTTAGATTTAGGTTGTACTTTTGGCTCTCACCAAAGCTCCCTAGATTTAGGTTTTGAGATTGCTTCTCCCCTTTATGGGCCATAAGTATAAATCCTCACCTCTTAGGCATTTCCATAATCTTGTGTTATGGAATCATAAGCCTAAATTTTTAATAAAAAAATTCAACTCAAACAGATTAAATCAATTTCAAAAATGTAAAGCCCAACCGTATGATAGTTTAAAATGCTCGCTAGGTTTCCTAGCATCGTGAGCATCTCCTATTTATCTTACTTTGACTTCGATAATAACTCTCTCTCTTTGATCAATCCAATTTGATCTTCTAAAATAAACTAATCAATTAATAGTCCTACATATTGAAATCTTTAGAGACAATGATCATTTACTTTAATCGAGTATTCTAAATCCCTTAGGATATAATTAACTATGGGGCTTGCCCTGTAGAAAATTAATGAACCGATTTAAAATAAACCCTTTACTTTTTCCATGTAAAGTAGGGGAAGAATCTCTAGTACATATGCAGACCCATTGTCCTTAGGAGTCCTTATTCAGGTGATTAGGTTCATTATAGGGTGGTGACTTCTATCTTTCGAGATAGTACACCTCTTCTCATGTCATACCCGATCACTCTAATAAGAACATTTGTGGATCTACGTGGTGTCCAAATGCAAAGAGTATATTTCTATCTTCATTTTATCCACATAGATTGAAGATGGAAGTATACATCTTAGAAAATATTAAAAAATTTTCACCATAGATTTTTCTGGCGACTCTGCTGGGGATGGTTCCTCTCTCCATCTTTGGTAAATGATCATTGTCTCTAAGTATCGATAGTGGGTTTGTACTTTTGTATGAATCCAAGACTATCTTTCTTTCCGTTGGCACTTAGCTTATTTCATCTTTAAGTTTTAGGATCTCACCCCGTGTTGATCTTAAAACCCCCGTTGGGTTCTCCAATGGGTAAAAATAAAAATCTAATAAAAGAAAATATTTAAAGACTTCCTCCTTATCATTTTTATGGTAAGGAAAGGTTCATTCTAAAATAATAAAGACAAAATAAATCCTTCATAAAAATCTTGCTTTTCAAAAAGCACTCTTTCAAAAATGCACATAATAAAATATTTTCCACAAAATTTTTCCTAAATTACCCTTCATCTAACAATCTTGATTGTTATGTAGGATCATCATTTACAAAATAAAATTCCAACAATCATTTTTTCTGAGCTTCTTCACTCAATCCATTTTGGTGAAGACCTCATTTTCAAAAATAAGATTCCAATAATCACATTTTCTAAAAGCACCAAAGAGCTTCTTCACTCAATTCATTTTGGTGAAGACCTCATTTTCGAAAATAAAATTTCAACAATTATGTTTCCAAAACCACAAAATTTGAAGATAAGTTTATCCATCCAATACATTCAAATGTGTTGAATGGATGTTACATCTTCAAAAAAAAAATTCATTACAACTTTGAAATTCCATTCAACACATTCCACATGTGTTATGTTGGAATTTCACTTATTCAAACAAAATCAAAAATAAATTTTTTAAAAAGCACATGTGAAACCTCTCCATTCAATTGAATGGATGTTTCATTTTCAAACAAAATCAAAAATAAATTTTTCAAAAGCACATGTGAAACACCTCCATTCAATAAACTCACATCATTTAATGGATGCTTCGCTTTCAAATAAAACTAAAAATAAAATTTTTCAAAAGCACATGTGAAAGACCTCCATTCAATATACTCACATTTATTGAATGGATGTTTCATTTTAAAACAAAATCAAAAATAAATTTTTCAAAAGCACATGTGAAACACCTCCATTCAATACAGTCACATCATTGAATGGATGCTTCATTTTCAAACAAAACCAAAAATAAAATTTTTCAAAAGCACATGTGAAACACCTCCATTCCATATACTCACATTTATTGAATGGATGTTTCATTTTCAAACAAAATAAAAAATAAATTTTTCAAAAGCGCATATGAACATCTCCATTTAATATACCCAAATTTATTGAATGAAGATTTCATTTCCAAATAAAATGATATTACTTTGAAATCCCACTTAACATATTCCATATATGATTAAGTTGAGATTTCCTCTTTCAAAAATTGATTTCCATCTCACAAACCCAAATTTGTTAAATGGAAATCTCTCTTTTCAAAATCAATAAAAACAAAAAAATTTCAAAACACATTTGGAACTTCATTTTAGCATACCCCATTTGCTAAAGTGAAGTCTCCCCTTTTCAAAATCCAAAGAACAAAAATTTAAAACATATATTTAGAATTTCATTTAGCATACTCAAATTTGCTAAGTGAAATCTCCATTTCACAAAACTTTTCAAAACATATTTGGAACCTCATTTTGGCATACCATATTTGCTAAAGTGAAGTCTCCCTTTTTCAAAATCAAAATCAAAATTTTCAAAAAGAAAACACATTAGGATTTCCTTAGCATACCCAAATTTCTACGGATCCTACTTTTCAAAATCAAAATTTTCAAAAAGAAACACATTAGAATTTCCTTAGCATACCCAAATTTGCTAAGGATCCTACTTTTCAAAAATCAAAATTCTCAAAAAGAAACACATTAAGATTTTCTTAGCATACTTAAATTTGCTAAGAATCCTAATTTCAAAATCAAATCAAAACATTTTCAGAAAGAAACACGTTAGGATTCTTTTAGCATATCCAAATTTTTAAAACAAAACACACTTGGATCCTTCATTTTAGCATACCCAGATTTGCTAATTAAAGATTCCATTTTTAAAATTCATAAATGATTTACAAGATAAAGCAAAAAAAGAAAAAAATAGAAATAATTGTTTTCAAACATCTCACTTAACATACCTAAATTTGCTAAGTGAACAAATTCCAAAATACAAATCCAAAACAAAAACAAAAAAACCAATTGACCCTTACTTTAACATACTCAAATTTGTGAAAAGAAAGGGTCCTCGAACCAAAATCTAATTTCAAACATGAACCTATGGAAGCATCTTTCTAGAAATATTTGAACCCATTTTCAATATACCCAAATTTGTTGAAAGTGAATTCCATATTCAAAAAATTCCTCTTTCAAATCAAATCTCCAAATCTTCTATAAATCCATTTGAACCCCACTTAACATTTCCAAGATGTTGGATGTGGGTTCAAAATTTAAATTCAAATTCAGAAATCAACAAGACAAAAATTCGATCCAAGTTTATTTTTAACATTGCAAACTCTCATTCAGCATCAGTCTCAGTTACAACTTCAATTCAATTTTTCAAATAAAGTTGATTGTTATGGCTTCTCAAAAATATGTGTTTACCTTCCCTTATGGCATGGATTTGGATCCGCCCTTCCCCTGCGATTATGCCCACCCATCATTCATATGAGGTTTGAGGGGCAGGATTACTGTGAGGGCATTCCCCTCACAATGTATAGGACCACAAGTGGTGGCAAGATCATTGATGATTGCCATCGACTCGATATTCCTCATAAGAGGAAGGAAGTGACAGTTTATAGCATTGTCAGCATCAATGTCGTCGTGACAACACGCACCCATTGCTCTGTGCCGTAAGGGCTAGCACCCACTCATTAGCACCCTCAAAGGGTAAGGCTCCTATGATCCTAGAGATTATTTCCCCAGCTTTTGAGGTTGGTTCTAGTTCTTACTCCACTCACCCTACCAGGACTCAGAGGAGAAACAAAAATTGCATGATTAAGCAGTACCATACATGCATCGCCAATGTGGAGGAGTTGCTCACTCTAATTTCTCCGCTGGTTACAATGAACCCATTTCATCCTCTCTAGGTCGACAGAGAGATGCTAGAGGATCACTTCACCTCCACAAGGTTCATCACCCAGTGCAGTAGAGGTCATATGCCGCCTCCGCTATTCTCATGTTGGTGGCCTGGATGTTTTGAGTTTGGGGCTCAATTTGACTTGAGATCATTCCCTCACATGGGGAAACATATAGGAGTGGAGGCCCATAGTTCATCTCACCAATGAGAGGCGGAGGTTTGGTCAAGCCTTTCACTCATTGATTTTCCTGACGCACCACCGATCATCACCGATAAGATTCTTACGGATGACCCATCATAGAGAGAGCTGTTGAGAGAGTAGTGGTGTCCACCACACCACTCTACCCGCCCACATCATGTTCATGTTTCGCATCGTTGCCAAAGGCCATGAAGGCCACATCTGAGGAGAAGAGACGCTGGTGATCCTATGGCCAAGGATCCCATTCCATCTACACTACCATGGCAGGTGAAGCTCTCGCTTGACCTTCCTAGTTGTGGTGTGGAAGGAATGGCAACTCTGAAGCATAGTGGTCATCCCTTCACCAACACCACCATAGAGATCTAGATGGTTGCAGTGTGAGGGGAGAATGATAGCCCGCCACCCATGATGAGCCTCCTAGAGTGTCACCATAGTCAATGCAGAGTGAGTTCTTCTAGTGAGTACACTCATAGGATTGATTAGAAGAGCTCACATGACAGTGATCACACCACGTCAAGTCATTTGTTATTTGATCATTCTCTAGATGACATAGCACATTATCTTATGGAAAAAAAATAAATTTGGATATGATCGATGAGGAGAAGATTAGCTTTGATCCCAATGAAGATGATTTATTTTGGGAGACTCAGAGGTTTGCATGGTAGATAAGGGATCCCTCGAGAACAAGAGCTATGGAAGGTGATGAGGTGAGGTGAAAGACACACCCACTCCCCAACACCCCAAGCACAAATAAAATAGAAGGATGAAAAGATATAGATAGGATGGTGAGGCAGCTTGAGGACTTGTTAGCATCTTGTTTTAAAATAAGCCCAAAGTTCATCCTATACTGAGACTACCAACCGAGTTGGTGCATGTCTTGGACCCAGCCAAGACCTTACCTCCATTAGAGCAAGGTAGCAGCAGCATGTATAGGAAGGTAGTGGAAAGTACCTCCATACAAGAGAAAGACATCAAGTCCATGGTTGAGCAGCAGGTGAAGGAAGTGTTGGCTTAAGCTCAGGGAGGATCATCAGTTCTAAAGGGTAGACCCTACCCAGAGGAATTTGATGCAATCCAATATCCCAAGGGTTTTGTGCCACCTTCCTTCAAGAGTTTTGATGGTAGTGGAAACCCGAGGCGTATCACCCATTTCGAGCTAGTTGCAAGGCATCAATGCTTCTATTCCACCTCTTCACCAATAGCTTAGCAGGATAGCTTTGATTGGTATGTTGAACTTCCCAATTAAGACATTTGAGTTGGAGCAACTCTTTATCAAGAGGTTTGCTAGAGCTCAACAAAGGGTTAGGTGATCTCATTGTAGCACAACAACACCCAGGTGAGTCCCTTGTTGACTACATTCTCAGATGGCATAACTGAGTATGAAATGCAGCCAAGTCTAACAAAGATGCCATTGAGATTCTTCTAAAGAATATCCATGGCATCGCCTTCATGCTTAAGGGCTTCACCATCAAAATGAGAAGTTAATCAACAAGAGGCTTTAAGGAGAGGCCAAATAGTTGCCTTTTCAAGATCAAGCCAAAGCCACAGGTATGAGAAGAAGCCGGAAGTGATAGTAGTAGATAAGGGAAGCAACCAGAGATTAGTTTGAGAGACCATGACCTCAGCCCTGCTTCCACCTCCTCTACCACCACCGAACCGCCACCACACAAGCCTCCATGGCCTACACCATTGCCTCCTCACCACATCACCGAATAGTGGTACATATACCAGCCGTAGCTATATGGTCCACTACTCTTTTGGATAAAACAAGCCTTATTCATTTAAGAGGGAGGTAATCAAGATCTTTAAGAATCTCTTAAAGAAGCTGATTTTAGCTACCTAAACCTAGAGAGAGGAAGTGGGCAAAAGCCATGATCCTAACTTTTGCCCCTACCACATATATGCTAGTCATGTTTTGGAGGATTGCTTCACATTTAAGGATTGGCTTGAACATAGCTTCAAGATGTTATAGTTATCCCAAGGAATACCTTGTGGAACCATCCATTTCCATTAGGTAATCCTTGGGATACTTGTGATCCTTCCAAAACCAAAGAAGGTTGGGATATCTCTTTATCCAAAACCTCTAAAGATCATTCAAGATCAAGAAACTTTCCTTGGTGCTTGAGTCACTCAAACCTCCAACATCAAGGAAGGTTTGCAAGTGCCAACGAAAAGGGGAGCTCAGAAGAGCAAAGATGTGTAGCCCCGATAGCCAAGAGTGCAACCACAATCGAGTCCAGCCCTCCATTGTATACCACATAGTGACTTCTTACTCTAGCTCTTCTTCTTCTACTAGTAGAACTCTTGTATCGTGGAGGGCATCAAATCCTTACCCTCTTACTTTACTTGATTTCTACTTTGTACCTCCTATCAAATCCAAGAAATTGAAGAATAAAGCTTGAATTACATCTGTCACTTGATGGGTTATTTCTTATTCCTAATGATAACTCTTCAAGTCAAAATAACTATAATAATTTGATCTTCCTCTTCTAATTCGTGAGTTATTTTCCTACTCAATACTATGGTTCCTCTTGAGATAGACTTGGAATCATTCGATTTTGAGGGTCCCATAGGAGAAGCTATAGGTGAGCCTGATGTGTAGGTAGAACCTTCCATTACCCTACCACAAGAGATCACCGAAGTCAACCTCCATAGTGGCAAGGTTCTACCTCCTAGGTAGCACCTCAAGATAGAGGGAAATAAGTCATTGGTTTAAAGGATCGAGAAGCCCCTCCATAGGATGCTCCACCCTTGGATATGCTTATGGAGGATCAAAGGTGGACTACAATGTCCTCTCATCTAAGAAAGTTAAGCTAAGCATATATGATGCCCTTATCTTATCCAAAGAGATGAGGGAATCATTAATCAAGGCTCTCCTTGATCAAATATGCTTAGCTACCACTATTGGTGAGGAGGCACATTACACAAAAGAAGCTGGGATCACCTTCACGATGAAGACCTTCTTTGGGACATGGAGCACAACCCCTCTACATCACAACATGGGCATAGACTTGCCGAGTTCTTGCAGTGCATCGATGAACATTATGAGTCTAAAGACCCTTGCCTATTTGAGGATCGACATCTCCACACTCTAAGGAGATCGGATGATGTTGAGAGGATTCAATGAACAAGGTAAGCGAGCTTTAGGTTCCATAGTGTTACCTTTGGAGATAGGTGACCGAAGACCAAGCTAAGTTTTACATCATTGATTCAATACTTCATTCACCGCTTTTTGCTGAGGCCTTGGATACATCAAAACAAGATATTCCATCCTCCCTCCATCGCATGCATCAAGTTGGATGGGATTGAATACCGTGGAGATGAAAATCCATTTTCGAGAGGTTGAGATTTATGAGGATGCGACTACTATCTTCCTCAAAACACCTTTCTCATGAACTTGGACAAAATTCAAAAAAAAGAAAAAAAAAAAATGAAGAAAAAAAAGAAAAGAAAAGAAAAAAGAAAAATGAAAATCCAAGTGAACAAGAAAGGGGAATTGAAGAAGAAATAGTCGATATCACATTCCACCCACGCTTCATTCCATCATATGGACATGTGGGTAGATGACTCAACCTCCACGTGTAGAGAGGGTAAACAGAGGTTCTAGGTGGAAGACCCTGTTGGCCATCCAATAGGGTTATGTTTCCAAGTTCATAGAGTACCCCTACTATTCACATAGACTTGAATCTATGAGGATGAGTCTAATGTGATTAACATACCACCAACCCTCTCGTGTTCCATTGGAGGTGACTTTGATGATAGTGATGAAGACCAAGCCTACAAAGCAAAGTATTCAAGGTTATGTGAAACTATAGGCTAGGAACCTTATCTAACCTCACTTTCATCTCAAAAGTTGAAGGTTTAGTAGTTAAGGAAGCCCTAAGTCTTCCGATATGAAGTCAAGAGATTCTTTTTGGGATCATCATCCTCAAGTCCTAAAGTTGATGTAGAACTTGAGGAGATTCATTTAAAGAATTAATGGAATTATTTGACTTTACTCACTTTGTGTTCATAATCTTATACGAAAGGTTTGGTTCCTCATACATGGTCTGCACAGTCAGTATTTTGAGAAGTTATGGAATAATACAGGTGAAGCACAATCAAGACTAGATTCGATAAGGGTCAAGTTAATGATGATGATTATTGCTTTGTTACCAATCATTTGAGTCGATAGGTTCTTTTCACACAACAACTCTTATGAGAATGTGTGTTTAGAAACCTCGATGATCTAGTGATCTCCTCAAAGATGCACCACCAGAATTTGAAGAGGAGATTCATTCAACAATTGACAAGCTTAAAGAAATCAACCTCGTGATAAGAAAATCCATGCCACACATTACATTCATTGAATGAAGAAGAAACCAATGACTTAGTTAGGCTATTGAGAAGAGACTACTTTGCATGGAGTTATGAAGAGATGCCCGACATCTCTACGTAGTCCACAAGCTAGCAATAGATCCTAGCACTAACCCTATCAAGCAAGCTCCTAGACGCATGCGATTAGAAATCAAACAACAGGTCATTTCTGAAGTCAAGAAACTGATCGATGCTGGTTTCATCAGGGAAAAAATACCGGTTAGCCAATGTGTCATCGCTTAAGAAGAAGAATGGCCAAATTCACATGTTGATTTTAGGGACTTAAACAAGGCATGTCCTAAGGATGAGTTTCCTCTTCATATAGAATTGTGGACACGCTCATCTCATGCGTTTTCATGGATGGGTCATCTATAACCAAATCAAGATGTCTCCAAGATGAAAGAAACACTACTTTTCAAACGATCAAAAAATCTATTGTTATAGGGTCATGCCTCCTTAAAATGTGCTACATACCAACGGGCCATGACTCAGATCTTCAATGAACTCATCCATCATCATGCTGAGTGTTATGTTGATGATCTAGTAGTTAAAACTAGAGAAAAGGAAGACTATCTCTCTAACTTGAGAGTAGTTTTCAAACGGTTAAGAGAATATAACATCAGAATGAAACACCTGAAGTGTGCATTCGGAGTAGCTTTAGGAAAATTCCTTACATTTTTTGTCTGACACTGGGGAATAGAGACACATCTAAAAAAGATCAAAGCTATCTTAGAAATACCACCTCCTAAAAGCTTAACTCAACTCAAATCATTCCAAGGATGGTTGGCATAACTGAGACACTTTATATCCAACCTATCTGGGAGATGCAAGCCATTTTCATCACTTATCAAAAGGTCACCAAGTTCAAGTGGAATGACAAGTGCCAATATGCTTTTTGAAGACATCAAGCAGTATTTGGTGAAGCCGCCAGTTCTAGCAGCCGCTATCCTGGACAGGCCAGTCATCCTCTACGCTGCTACATTGGATGACTCTCTCGACTCTCTGTTGGCCCAAGCAAATGATGAAGGGATGGAGAGTGCTCTCTACTACCTCAACCGTCATCTGATCCCTACTAAAGCAAACTACCCACCTATTGAGAAATATTGCCTAGCTTTGATCTTTGCTTCCCAAAAGCTACAACACTATATGCTTTCTCATAAGGTGAACTTGATCCTCAATCCACTAGTGATCTCATGACACCACCAATGGATGTTTGGCATGATGGTCCATGATTTTATCATAGTTTAATATCACATTCGTAATTCCCTTCGTGAAAAGGTAAAAGGACAAGCACTAGTGATTTCAAGAAAGACAACCACTTCCTCAAGGATTCTCTGAAAATCGATGAACAAATCATGAACTTAGGGGAGGTTAACAACCGCTATTGGGAGATATATTTTGATGGTGTAGCTTATTTTCATAAAGGGGAAGCACCATGATCTACTCTTCTGGGAAAGGCAGGGATAGGAATAGTTCTTCTTACTCCAAATGATGATGTGATGAGATTCTCATATTATCTTTCCAACCCCTACACCAACAACAAAGCCCGCATGAGGCTTTGATTGATGTTCTAGAGTTAGCCATCACAATGAGCATCAAGAGCATCAACATCTTTGGGGATTCTCAGTTGGTCATCAATTGTTGGGTCTAGGTTCTCAAACTCAAGTTTCATCATTACCATGAGTATACCATGAAGTGTTGGCCCAAGTCACCATCTACAAGGTTCCGGCAGAAAGTAGCGATGCTTTGGCCAAACTTGCCAAAAGAATTGGCATGTCCAAAAGATGAGTCCATTTCAATAAGGGTCCAAAATAAACAAGTCATGTCCCTTATTGAATCTGAACTCATCAAGAGACTTTCTCTTGAAGGGGAGGTTACCATTGCCAAAATGGACAAGGAGCTAGATTGGTGGCAACCATTCATAGACTATTTGAACACTGGTAAACTACCTCAAGAAAAGTCATAAGCCCATCAGGTGAAATAGAGAGCTCTCTCCTATGCTCTCGTTGATGGCTTTCTGTACCGGTCCTTTGACCAAATATGGTTTGTTTAAACATGAAGCTTGGCATTATCGAGGTACATTAGTTTGTGGAGCACATCAAGTCGAAGATGAAGATGAAGATCAATAGACTAGGATACTATTAGCCTGATGATTACAAACATGGATGCAGGAGATTCCATGTCTTGTACAGTGGTCCTCCACTAGCCACCCAACATTTTACCTTTCCCTCATGACCATTTGATTATTGGGGTACCGACATTATGGGTCAGATTGATCCTCCTTCTTTCAAGGGTCACCGGTTCATCTTAGCTTCCCTACTTTTCCAAGTGAGGCAATCCACTCGAGAGGTCACATCTCATGTGCTTCAATTTTTCAGGAACCATATCATATATAGGTTCGGGGTGCCTCGATGAATTATATCTGATAATGGTACTGCATTCAAAAGCATAAAGATCAACAACTTTGTCAGAAGACACGGTATAGATTGGAGATACTCCACCATCTACTACCCCAGAGCAAATGGTTTAGAAGCATTCAACAAAACTCTCATCCAAATACTAAAGACTCTTGATAAGCGATGAGTGGAATGAGTAGTTGGTTGAAGCCTTGTGGGCCTATTGCACCACATACCAAACTCCAACTCAATCTACCATTTTCCTTAGTGTATGGGTCTGAAGCCGTTCTACCTTTAGAAGTTCAACTCCCATCACTAAGGATAGCATTGGGTAGCAAGATCACTACAGAGTAGAATGTAAAGTTGCGATTAGAAGAGCTCAAAGGTTTAGAGGAGAGTTGCCTACAGGCGTGCCAGAACCTCGAGTTGTACAAGGCCAAAATGATTCAAGCTCACAACAAGCTGGTCCATCCTAGGTCTTTCTAAGTAGGAGAACTTGTGTTAGTCCTAAGAGACCAATTGTTGCTCATCAAAAGATGGGAGGCAAGTTTGAACCCACTTGGGAAGGCTCCTATGTCATAGAGAAGGCCTACCAAGGAGGATCTTATCGACTTATTGTAAAGGGAACACCCGATGCTTCCAATTAATGGGCTCTATTTGAAGAAATATTACTCATAAAAGTCATGTTTGAAAATAATTCCATCAATCAAATAAAAATTTGATTCAATTTCATCAAAATCTTCTCTTCTTTTGAAGCATTGTTTGCTTGTCTTGTGAATCCACCATGATGTGTTTAGGGTAGGTGTAAGAGTCCCCCAGCGGCATCCTATCCCTCTTTCATGACACGAACACAATCTCCTGACACTATTAGAATAGGTGTGACAGAACCCAAGAGGCATCCTATTTTGATTATCACAACTGAGTAGGTGTAAGAGAACCTGAGCAACATCCTTTCTTAGTGGGAATTCCTTGGTGCCATCCGTGGCACCACTCCATCAAAATCCCCAGTGTATTTAAGGTAGGTGTAAGCGTCCCTCAGAGGCGTCCTATTCCCTTTAACACATGCATAAAAATAAATACATATCTTTTATCTCAAGCTATTTTATGTGGGACCAAGCCCCTTGTGGCACTCACTCATTAGCTGCTCTAGGTAGGGTCTACATGCTACCATGCTAGTATGTCACCCCAGTGATCACTTATTTGGAAGATGCCCATGCTTTCTTCCCGACTTAACCATTGCAAGCCAATGAGCGCCTTGTTAGTATGGTGAACTTCACTACCCAGCCAGTAAGCTTCCTCATGTTGATTTTTTTTAAGAAGATGTGAGTCTCCGAGCTCTCGTCTTGAACTAATCATCATGATCTAACTAGGATGAGTATATCTAAGGTTTAGGATAATTCCCCGAGAGGTTCCTTTCATCTTGACTACTCTTAAGTTGATATAAGTCCTCCTGGCATTCACTTTAGTAGCCCTAGGTGGACGTCAGCGAAGACTATCCCGATCTTTCACTTTAGGAGGATGTAAGTCCCCAAGCTTTCTTCCTAGGTTGATTGTTGTAAATTGATGGGCACCTTAGGTTGGTTGATGTTCACTATGCTGACAGTGACTCACCCGGTGGATACACCACTCTTCGCAGATGTGAGTCCCTACGCTTTCTCCTTGGAGTTGAATACTATTTGATATATGACTATTCATATCTTCTCCAGTGTTGGGTTAAACCTTTGGCCCCATCCCCGGACATCTATTTGGATCATCATTTGCGATCATTTAGACATTACCGTTACTCTTGGATTGAGATCCCCTTTCTAGTAGCCACGTGGTTGGAGAATTTGTTTAGAGCATGATTCTCCTTGGTTCATAAATGAGATAGGTCTAGGCTGATATAAGCTTCTTCTAACTTTGATCCCTCGCAAACCAACAGGGTCCATGTTAAAATAAACTAAATAAAATAAACAAATTAATTCACTTGTGGATTAGGAATCCAAGCCCCCAAAGGGCCCCTTTTCTCAAGCAGACATCCTATCTTTAGGGCAGTGTTAGTAGAACTCCCTATAAGAATTGCCTGACTACCTGAGTTGAGATAAATCCTAGGTCGGTACTCACTCAGTAGTCGCCCTTAGGTCTGGTTCAATTTATTTTTGCCACAAGCAGGTTACCCAGGCAGTCATTCTACTTTGGAAGATGTAAGACTATGACACATTCTTTCTAGCATGAATTATAATGGCGTACTAGGTCGGGGTTTGATTTGTTGCCCAAAGCAACCGATCACCCAATGGTCTTTTGTAGTGAAAGATGTGAGTCCCCGAGCTTTCTTCCCTTGAATTGATCATTGCAAATCAAAAGGTACTCCTTTGGTTGGATAGTTCTCCCATCAGCCGGGAAGCTACTCCCTTTGGATTGGTAAATCTGAGTTAGGTCTAGGCCACCATGACCCCCTATTCAGTGCGGTCCATCGCAAACCAACAGAATCCATCAAAATAAATAAAACTAAAAAATGAAATTAACCTTCAACTATCCTTGAGCTGATTTAAGTCCCCCAATGACATTCGCTCAATAGTCAACCCTAGGTTGAGTTCAATTTGTTGCCCAAATCAACCGATCACCCTAGTGGTTCCTTGTTTTGAAAGATGTGAGTTCCCGCACTTTCTTCTTAAGACTTGACCATTGCAAACCAAAATGCACCCCTTTGGTTGGATAGTCCTACCTTGTGGTTGGTCGACTACTCCCTTTGGATTGGTAAATTTGAGTTAGGTCTAGGCCTCCATGGCCCCTACTCAGTGCAGTCCATCATAAATTGATGGGATCCATCATAATCAAAATAAATCTAAAAATGAAATTAATCTTGACTATCTCTGAGTTTATCTAAGTCCCCCAGAAACATTCACTCAATAATCAGCCTTAGGTTGGGTTTCAATCTGTTTCCTTGCCAATAGATTACCCCAACAACTAGTCCCTACTTCAGAGGATGTAAGTTTATAATGATTTCTTCCTAGTACAACTGCTGCACACCGAAAGGCATCCCTTTGATTGGTTAGTCCTGCTATGTGTTTAGTAGACTACCCCTTTGGATTGGTAAATCTGAGTTAGGTCTAGGCCATCATGGCTCCTACTCGGTGCGATCCATAGCAAACCAATAGGGTCCATCTCAAAACCCAAAATTAAAAATTTGAAATAAATTCAACAAAATAAATCCAATGAAACAAACAAAACAAAATAATCAATCAATCTAAATTAAATCTTTTGCTTCCCCTTAGTGAGATGCAAACCTTTCTGGTTCTCTCAATGGACTCAGAATTCTAATCCCTCAGTGGATTTTACAACCCCTCCCTTGTGGATGACTTGAACTTGCCTCCAGTGGAGTTCACTTCATCATCCTGGAGTCAAAACAAACACAATTAAACAAACAAGAAATTCAAACAAATTCAACCCTCTTCCCCAGCGAACCTTAATTAAACAAATCAAATTTCTCCCCAACGAGACTCAAATCAAACCTCTCATCCCCTTGTGGATGACTTGAACCTACTTCCCTAGTGGAAGGTTCACATACTCTATCCCTAGTGGATTCCTCCTTCCCTCTATTATGTCCTTAACATAAGTAGAGCCACATTTTACTAAGCTCTATATTCCTTCTACACCTTGGTCAGGAGTAGATCATTTTTGTTAGTGCTTGTGATCGTTCGGTGTTGTTGATCATTTCAATCAACACCAATATGTGTGGTGTTCCTTGTCAGTCACACCACACCTATTGGGCTCCCTTTGTTGACCTCAATTTTAGAATGAGCTCTCAACCCCTCCATCTTAGACATAGAACTCCTCTTAGACTTTAGAAGTTCTTTAGTCTTAAGACACATCTAGTGATTAGGTGGACACTCAACCTAGCCCTAGAGACTTAGAAGAGTTAGCCATAGGAATAGGTCATGCCTTAGGGGTGTTAGAAAAATTTCCCTACCCTATAGCTTGAACCACATTTCTCACTTTCTTCCTTCAAATCAAACTTCAAATCAAATCAACATCAAACTTAAATCAATTCTAGTCTAATTGATTTTCTCCAAACTCAAATCAATTCTATATGATTGAAATTCATGATTGAAACTTATGATTGAAGCCCATGATTGAAATTCTAAGTTCAAAATATTTCGTAAGTCCTTTGATTCTCATGAAATTTTCTCACAACTCAGTTATATTCTCATTTAAATTCACATATATAAATGAAATATAAATTCAAATCAATCAAACTAAATTTAAAATCCATGGTCAAATTCTAAATATTTCCTTAGTCCTTTATTTCTCTCTTAAGGGCTTAGCCTAAATCAAGTTCAAATCACTTCAAATTCATGAAATTTTCTCATAACCCATTTATATTCACATATATAAATGAAATATAAATTCAAACAACCAAAAAACAAATCCAAAATCAAACTCAAATTCAATCAAAATTCCTAAGCCTTTCAAGTTAAAATCTTGAACTTAGCCAAATCAATTTCAAATCAAGCCAAACTCTTGATTTTTCTTCATGATTCAATCAATCCTTCAATCATGAATCCAAATATAAATACAAACTTCAATCACTTAACCAAAACTCAATTCAAAAATCAAGCCCATGTTAAACTCATGTTCACCCTTTGAACTTGAAATTGTCAAATGAACCAAAACCCATTTGAATTCAAACCACTTGCAAATGGATTTATATCTCAATCATAAGTCCATGTGTGAGTTCAATCAAATTCAAATCAAGCGTTGACCAAGCCATTTGACTCACTTAGGCTCACTTCACCCAAAGTGACCTAAAGTACTCTTATGAGCCAAATTCTAATCCTAACCAAAATGGATTGAACTAGGCCCATCTAAACCTCTCATCATGATTAACAATCATTATGAGATGATCAATCACTCAAATTATGTCAAATCAAGTCAAACCTAAGGGTTGACCAAGTCAACACTTAGCCAAAATGAAACCCAACATAGCCAAAATCCACCATAGGCCAAATTGATTGAAATCATTGATCTAAGTTCATTCATGATCAATGTTTGAACTTGAAAGTCAACATTTGAGCAAACCTATTTAAGCCACTTGACCAAAGTTGACCCCAACTTGACCTAAAAAGTCAAAATGGATCAAAACTTGATCTAAGCCAAATTGATTGAAACCATTGGGTCAAGTTCATTCCAAAATAATTGTTGAACTTGACCAAAGCCTCAATTGGCCAACTAGACCCAACCTAGCCCAATTGACCATGAACCCAACTTGACATAAAGGATCATATTGAGCCAAATTCAAACTTAACCAAAATTGATTGAAAATAAAGATACCAATCCATTTCATATGACCAACCAAACATGAACCAACCCTTGACCTAACCCAAATAGGTCAAATGGGTCAATTTGGTCAACTTGACCAATTTAACCTAAATGAACTCAAATGAGTCAAAATTAAATATAAACAAAATTGAATCAAACCAAAGCCACCAAAACATTTCAAATGGTCATATGAACTTGACCCACCCTTGGTTTTACCCAATTTGACCAAGATGAAATTTTTAATTTAAGTATGTTTTAAAACTTAATTAATAGATTAAGTATCCATAAAAAAATTTAAATATAGGTACGCCAATAAGTGGAGTCACTCACCACTAGGGTGGTGGCGATAATCACTTATCGGCGGCTACACTTAAGCTGGGTCAATCGGTCAATGGCTACACTAAGGTAACCATCGATTATCAGGGCGGCTTAAATGTAACGCTCGATAAAGCTTTTTAAATTTTTTAAAAAACAAGATGTCTTTTTGATGTTGGGAAATGCAAAACAGATGTAACATATCTATGTAATAGTGAACAAATGATACCGAAAATACAAATAGATCAAATAACTATAAATGTACTAGTAATCAAACGATACAAAAAAATTTCATACAAAAGCCAAAAATAAACTATAGTAGCAACAGCTATACAAAATAAGTACAAAACAAATACACCTCAACACTTCATCATACGTCTAGGCTTCGCTACTAGAGTATAGTGCTGGGGCGTGGGTCATGATGAGCCTAGCTCGCATCATCTGATCCAATGTCCGGCTGCGAGTCTCGTAGAGATACCCAATCCTGTGACGTCACACTGTCCATATGGTATGGAGACTGGGTGCTCTCTGGAAAAGAAGATGGTCCTCGAAGTGGATGGCCATTCCCCTTATCTCTGCGGTCATATCTGTGACATATATCGGCCTTGGACGTAGTCTAATATGTGGCCAAGTTTAGATCCTGCATCATATGCTCGTACTTATTGATGGTGAACTGATAATCGATGTCATCTGAACATCCAAAGAAAGGCCAAAATAGATCCTCCTTCGCCAAAATATGCTCCTTTAGTAAACCAGTTTAAAATGTTACTATGTAAATATGTGAAAATAATAACTAAGAATATATGTAAATTATAGAGTTATCTTAACATATGATCGCTTGGTGGGTGCTCTGGGGTAGTACATCGTCGGTGGGTCAGTAGGCACCTTCAGCAAGTACAACGATGCCCATGACCTAAACGGATCATATGCTCTGCGGGGACTAGTCGTGTGTATATCCACCACCACAAGTGATCTGTGGGCCTCCACAGGGATTAAAAGATATGCGCGCGATCTATATGCTTTCCTACCGCCGACTCTAATGGCGGAGTCCATGGCTACATGTCTGGGCAAGTGACCAAACGAAGGACTCAGAAGGTGCCACTCCACCCTCTTCCAACTAATCGGTGAAATCCGTTTAACGGATGTCCTCACCGAAAATATCGAGCGACCTTTGATCTGAAGGTCATATGGCTCCCAAGTCACCTGTATGTGTTAATGCATGTTAGACAATAATTTGACAGCATTTGTTAAGAATGATGTGTAACAATTAAAAGAAGTACCTAGCTCAGTAGAATCCCATCTAACTCATCCCTAAAAAATCTGATATTATCGAATGACATTTGACGCACATATCTCTCATTCCACTTGATCAAAAAAAAATATCATATACAAGTCAGGTAGTTGCATGTCATTATGTTAAAGCCAGCTATAAAGATATTAATTTTCTTACGAAACCGATCTTTGAGCCCATCGAGATCTCTAGGGTGGGGACATGTAACGTGGTCAACCAACATGCGAGCACTCCCAAGACTAGATCAGAAAGACACAGCCATGTTGGCCCTCTTGGCCTGGTAGACTCATGCAACTCCCTGTATTAGTGGGCTAGCATTGCACCACCAACAGATAGAGTGTTGAATGTGTCAAGATCCTCTAGCAATGTTAGATACTGCAAATGCACCTCGACACGTGTTAGTAAAAACTCCCGAAGGAACAAAACATAGATGCTCATGAAGTCCAAGAGGTCTTTGTAGGACTACCTAAAAAATGTCCAATATAACCACTGAGTATGCATCGGCGTGTGCTTCCATCCAATGTTGAATGTATTGCGTTAACGGGTCATGATACATAGTGTATGAATCGGATGCCACCAATAAGCTCATCGCAGGGTCCGAACTCGCCACCGCTACCACGTCCCAATAATAGGATCAACAAGTGGTCAATATAAACCCGGGATCATTTCAGCGTCACGCAATGTCCGTCATCTCTCCCACAACAAATGAAATTTGTTGGTCGGGAGATCGCTCAACTAGTCTTTGTCGCATGTGATGGTCAAGTCGATGTACCTCCTGGTACAGTAAAACAGTGTGCGGAGGGAAAACTATGCGCGTAATGGGCCACTCTCGAGCATAAGAAGTGCGTCTTGCCTCAAATAATTGCCAATACAAAAAAAGGTTGGGTCAATTAACGTAACACAGCATAAATGAAACACTTAGAAAAAAATAAGCAAGTATATTCATACCGTATCTAGATGTGCTACCCTATGTCTGACATGAAGTAAGGCTATGTTGGGATGAACCTCTATAGGTACGGGTCAGTGCATCATCTGCTGACGCTTACTTCGCTCTTCAAGGCTCCTCTCGCCTTCATTGAAGAAAAATGGAAATTTATTAAATCGATATAATTGAAGAGAAAGAAAAACTATGCATATTTAGTTAGGATATATCTAAACACAAACTAAACTCACCGCCTACTAGAAGGGTTATGTGGGCATGACGTCCGGTAATGGTTGATTGATTTACAACTACTACACATGCGATTACTTTGTGATGTGCTCTCATCCATTGTGTTCTTGTACCTACGTGATCGCGTAGCCTACCTCGACCGCGGTATCAAAGGCTGTAGAGTCAGGTTGTACTCTTGTGTTTAGATTAGCACATGAAAATTAGAAGAGTATGTACGCGTTACATCGACATGGTGTAGTATCTTGACACATAAACCCATGATTGATTCTCTATGTACTAGAGCTGCTATGGTATGACTACGACATATGATAAATCGGTGTTACTAACATGAGTTGAATTGATCTTCCGTGAAATCAACTCTGAAAGAGCGACAATTCCTGCCAAACACTTGCACCTCATTTGCATTAATATTGACTGGCTGTGGGAAATGTCTTGCCTCCCGCTCAAATTTTCTTAGGACTGTTTGGGTTTGCGGTGAGAAGGTGAATTCATCTGAATCAACTAAACTTTCCCGCTTATAGAATAGACTCATGATGTTATAGTAAACTGTTGTTATCAATGCTTGGATTGGCAGTCCTCGTGCACGTTTAAGTACACCATTAAAGCATTCTGATGCATTCGTGGTCATGGTACCGTACGCTTCCCACCATCATGAATCAATGTCCACTTCTCCACATCATGTTCTACCAACCGATATGCTTCTAGTTTAATTTTTTTTTATGTTAGCCATGTTTGTTAAATATGTTGATGTCATTATCGCCAAGTACATTTTTTTGCACATAAACTCAACATCCGTAATACCTATTCTTCGCACTGCCTTCTTAAAGTTTTCCCTTAGATGTCGCAAGCAATGATGATGTACGGTCCATGGAAATACATCGCGGCACCCATGAACCAACCTTAAATGCTTATTCAAGATTACACATAAATCACCCCTCGATGAAAATTGGCGCATTCGCAGCATATAATGAACGAGCGATTCGTTGTTCTATTCACCCTTTAACGCAAGAAATCTGTTATTTTCATCAATACCAATGGGTGAGCAGCATTCGATACTTGATCCATGCGAGAACAGTGACAAAATCTCCAACCAGTAATAGATGGTCCAAAAGCCCAGAACAGTCTCTAAAACCTGCATGTATTTGATGACATAATTCTATAAATAGTACCGGCCAACGCATAGCATAATGAATCCATAAACAATGCTAGGGAGTGATATGACTCCTCCCAACTGCCAAATATTTCTTGATACTCTTACGTCTTGCATCCCAAGCCTTCATGTAAGAGACCTTGATGTTAAATTTTGATTCCATCCTTCCTATGATCTCTCTGGGTTTCAGGTCGATTTGAAATCGCATTACTGGCATTATGAAATAACTAATAAACTTAGAAGTGCATTGGTGTCTGAACCAGATGGTGGAAACATGTGTGGTGAACCTAAAGTTGATAACCTCCAAGTGCCTCCCAACTTCTTCACTTATTCATCATTGGCAAGTCTGTACGATCTTTGTAAGTAACTTTTATATTTTCATTGGATGTCATGGTAATGAACTAGACATTATTAAGAATGGACCAGCCAATTACTGCAAACTGAAGCTCCTTCTTATTTGAGAAACTCATACCTTCATATAACTCTACTGGAACTTTGACATCATCTGAAAAACTTGAGATATCAGATGGACCATCAAACATAATATCCGCATCCGAGTCTTTCGTGTCGACATAGCGTACTCATTGGTGAATTCATTATCAATCCCGAATTCGAATAGAATGGTCAAGATCATGATCGATCGCGCCGCATCGATCAAGCAATGATTCATCAGACATCATTATCATCGATGCGATTGATTCACTATTCATCATTTCATACTCATCGCGTAGTTGTCAGATGAACTAGGTTGATCATGGTTGCGAATAGGCATCTCAGTTCTGTATTTAAACGTATATCATCTTCCTAAAAAAATAGAAGATACCGTACACTAAACAAAAATAAAAAATACCAATAGTGATGTCGAGATGAAAGCTTACATTATCTTCTTCATGATAATCTTGTGATTCAAGAATTCAACGAACTCGTGAGCATCCGAGTATACATTAGCATTCTGATTAGTTTTTACATTGTGGTTTTATTTCCATGTAAATCAATGTTTGGCGAAGGCTTCTGATCTGGACATCATTATCATCAATACAAGCTATGTATCCGCCTACAAGAAAATGACATGTAATCTCCCTGAAGTTATCAACATCATAACGCAGTCCACGAGCACTTTAGTTTTAAATCTCTAAGCTTGTATGATCGCACCTCATGGGGCAATTTTTTCCACCATCATAACTTGGAATGAACTGACCATCAATGATTAGTTTCCTGTCATAGAACAGAATTAAAAAAATGAGATCCTGACTCATTCTGCTATTAGCTCAGCAACCAATGTTGTAATAAAACCTAATAATACACTCAAAATCTGTTACAAAAATACATATTGTTCACTTAACAATTAAGCAACGCAAAAAATGACCTATCAAATTACCTAATCCCAGTATATCGTATACCCTAACCACAGTAAATTTTAGGATAATTACTATGAAAACATGAAAAACTTCCCTCTACATTATTGCTAATTCAAATAAGAAAGGAATAAAAAAAAAACCTTACGGGCAAAATGTGCGATCTCGACAGCGACCGAACTTACGACCAAACCGAATCTCGTTTGGTGGAGCCGGCCAAAGTTAGGAATGCCAATGGTGGAGCCGGGGAAACTAACCAACAAAATGGTGGAGCCGGCGATGGCCTCGTGCGTCTGGGAGAACAGTGAAAGACGGCAAAGAAACAAAAGCAAGTTTGCTTGGTCCGTATTTAGACGCTTCAACTTATCAGGCGGCCATTTTATCTCGATAAGTTACGCGGCTTCTAACCGTGAAGTCGGTCGTTAACTAATGGGCTTTAAATTTAGATAAGTACCAATTTGATGAGATGGATCCCGACTTATCAGTCTAAAGTTAAATTTTTTTTATGAATACTTAATCTATTAATTATTAATTAAAAGATACTTAATTTAAAAATTTACTCTTTGACCAATTGGTCAACTTGACCCAAGTTGAACTATTTTGACCTAAATGGGTCAACATGAGCCAAATCACATCTAACCAACTCCAAATTCAATGAGACTTCGCCAAAACTATTTTCTCATCATATCAAACATGCCCAAACTGAAATTAAGTTCAAATGACCATTTTACTCCTAAGTCATAGGGAAACCCAAAATCAAAATCACTTCAAATTTGGTCAATTCCTTTTCATGGACACTTGACATTCTCTTAGTGGACCAAATGGTCACTAATGGACCTAGTGCACACAACCCAATGAGTTTGGGTCAGCCAAACCCAACCCAAATCCAAATCTAACCATGTGCTTGAAAATGGCCACATGGGAATCATGCCTCCACTTGATTTAAGCACATGGCCACCTCATCCACTCCTGCTCTGGCCAAACTGAATGCAATGTCACATCAAATGGCCTAACAAACCCACTCAAGGGGCTCAATTGGATCAAAATGGCCTCTCTTTGCTTGGCCGTCCGATTGCCCTTGGGTGAGATATACTCCCCTCAATTCCATTCAATCTTGATAGCCTCATACTCGATTGAGCTAAGAGAAGCCAGAGGAGCCTTTGCTAAGTGACCCAAGCTTCTTAGAGTGAAATCAACTTTTCCATTCTCAATTTTCATAGCTTGAAAATAGGGGAGCTCCATTGAAATGCCAACTTACTCCATAGTCCAAATCAACCCAATTCCTTCTTCAAGCACCATCAGAGGACTCAATCGAACTTGCCCAAAGCTTAATCCAAGTTCTTCAAGCAAGAGAGGTGCTGCCTTGACCAAAGTCGAGCCTACTTGAAGGGGAGCTTGGCCTCTAGAAGGAACCATCCAATCTCAAGACATCAAACTCTCAACATAGCTTCATCGCCATTAGACGAAGCTTCTCTAAGAGAATCGAGCACCGATGATCATCTCCGATGAGGTATGCCATTAAAACAAGCATAGTTTCAAATTTTCTTGGGGCTTTGTGAAGAAAATCTTCACCCCATGATAAGTTCACTGTTGGATGTGATCTCCTTTGCATGTTGAAGGTGTGGGTTGAGTTTCAATCCAATCTAAGCTCAATCGAGCTAGAATCTTCTCCTAGAAGATGAACATTGTCCATTACTTATAGAGAAGAACAGGGAAGGATCATAGGCCATCCATCTGTGCATTTTGGATGGACGACCGTGATTAAAACATGTTGATCCCACTGATTTATCTTTTAGAACCACGGCTTTAACCTCAGCCATCTGATCCTTGATCGAACGGGCGAGGAGAAAGTGCATAGCGCCGCCACTGATGCGATGCTTTGATGTAACAACTTAAATATCAAATCCTATCACACCACATGGAAAGCGCATGCCGCTTCAACGATCCATGTGGCACCGACGGGATTAAATATTTAATTAGGCTATTAAATGTTCTAATTAATCATGGAAACTTCTTAAATTCATATCTAAGCCTAGAAAAAAATAGAAAAATATGAAATATATTGCATTGGATAGATAATTGAACATAGAATTTTAAAAATAATTTGAATGGATTTTGAATAATATTTTTCTCTGGATTTGGGTTTGATTATGAATGTTATTTTGCTAATAACCATCTAATTACTCCATTGATTAATCCCAAACTTCTTGTGCTTAATTAGTGGGATGACCCCTGCCTCCCCTACATTTTCTTGTGATTTATTGGTGGCTTAATTAGAGGAATTTCCAGTTCATTCCTTAATCACTCCCTTAATGTAATTAAGCTTAATTAAGGGTATAATTAGTGGTTTAACCCTCTCATTGAGTCAATTAAGCTTTGATTAAGTGAATATGAGATTTAGGGAATAATTTTGGGAATAATTTCCTTATGATGTTCCTTAAACCCCTTTCTCCCTTAATCTAACTTTAATTAAGGGTTAACTCACTAATTACCCAATTAATTAATTTCATAAAATTCTAAAATTTTTTAGAACTCAATTAATCTATCTTGGGTAGATGCTTAGGTGTTCAAGAGCCTAAGTACAACTAAGGAAATCAAAACCCAACTCACATGTGTGAGAGGGGTTATGAAAGTACTTATGTTAAACCCCTTAGTTTAATTAATCATTAATCATGATCCAAATGCATTAGGTCCTTTTCTTACTAAGTGCATTACTGATTTAAATTCCTTGTGTGGTTTTATGTCATCTCATTGGCTCATAATTATTTAATTAAGTATGCTAAGATGGTATAGCTAAGGGGTAATTAACACACAATGTACACCTTAACCTAACCAAAGTATAAAATTGATCTAATCATCTAAAAATTAAATTAAATTAATAAACAAATGTGAGAATGGGTTAGAAATAGTAAAATCATCTCATATTTCTCAAATTAAATCAAACTCAAAACAAAATCAAACTTTCTTTTAAAAAATAATTTGATTTACTTTAAGCTTTCTTATTTCATAAGATTATCTTTAGGAATTAATTAGGGTGAATGTGTTTACATGCTTTGATCAATTTAGTTCTTTCCTAACATGAAAAATGTGTATTTCATATGAGTTTCATGCATTGATGCTTTTCAAAATCAAAATTAAAAATGAAATATTTCCTTTATGTCAAATTGCATGTTTTGGCTAAAGTAAAAAATATGAATGGCTATTATCACTACTAAATCCAAAACTATTTTCAAAATCTATAAATCAAACACCTAAAACTAAAAGTGTGCTACTTATAATTATTTATAAGCTTGCATGTGGATATAAATATGAAGATGTGCATAGTGTATTTTTCCTTTTCTTTTCTTTTAGCATAGTTTTGAATAGGATTTAGCAAAGTGTATAGTTCATTTGAAAAGAACATAACACTTGCCTAACTCCATTTCTATTCATTCTTATGCTATTACTTAAAGAAGGACATCCATACTTACACATATAAATTGCATAAACAAATCAAACAAACAAATAAAAACTTTTGCATCTTTCTTTTCCATTCATTTGTTTTGTACATATGCTTATATTTAAGGAAAATGGTATATTAGTCTAGACAACCCCGAGATTGTGAGGCTTTAAGTAGACCTAAGTAGGTCTTGTACCTTACACCCCTGGTGCTAACAATGCCGCCGTACTCACTTATGCCTTTCATACATATATTTGTGCATGTGAAAAAATGGATAAGAAAATCTCTTTTGTACTTAATAAAAATCTTGCATCGTAAAGCATTCAAATTTTCTTAAGTAACTCACTAAGCATTTATCATAAAGTATGCTAAACATTTCTATTTGTATGTATAGATATCCTTAGGATTCATTCATATGCATGTTATACATATTGGGAAAGAAATGAAGTGATGTGTGTTTTGTGAATTTAGTTCACTTTACTTAATCTTAAAATGTCTTTCTTTTCAAATTGGTTTGTTTAGGGAAAAACTAAACTTAGGATTAATTAAAACACATAATAAAGAATTCACTAAATAAAATCAAACATGAATCTACTTTAGAAATTACTTAAGGTAGGGAAGGAAAGAGAGGTTCTCTTCTCTTTTCCCTCTCCAACACATAGTAATTAATCATAGGATTCACTTAAACTAAATCAAAATGCAAAATAAAATCAACCTAAATCAATTAAAAACTTAAAACCACCCATCTAAGTTGAATATCTTCACACTTAAAAACTTTAAACTTTAAAACCATAGCTAAGCATACCACACAAACCTCCTAAAGCACACACATTAGACTAAGTCACCACTTCTAGCTTTAGGTTAGGGTGGTGCATGGTTTAATGTTTGCTTTTATTTTATGATGTTTTGTTTTAGTCTGGATGTTAGGGTGAATGTGCGTAGACTGAATGGTAGGATGACTTAGTCTAATCATTATTTTCTACAGGGGATTATGCTTAAGGGGCATTGTAATAAAAATATAAATGCTTTTGCTCTGCAGGTGCTTATACCCATAAGAATAATCCAATAGGCCAGATGGACTTGGTTACCCATGTGTGGGATGCTAAGTCCAATATACATGCTTGAGATTTGTATGGTTTTTTTAGCTAATCTTTATTTTGTAAGTGTTAGTAAGATTTACTTTCCTTTTCATGTAATTTTTGCAATTAGGATTTCAGAATGATTGTTATGGGAGATTAGGATGAGCATTGGTCACAAGATTTCATCTTATGTACCATGTGAAGCCTTCAGAGCATCCACATTCCAACCATCCAAAATAAAGAACCAAAGAAGAAAGAAAGAAGAGGAAAGAAGAGAAGAAAGAAGAAAGAAAAAAGAAGAAAGAAGAAATGAATAATGAAGACCCCCATAACATGAATTTCCTTGCTTTATTGTCAATTAATTCATTTGTAATCTGGGTTGTACAAGGGTAGGGCTTGGCTACCCAGTTTATTTTTGGGTTTGTGCAGTGGTGCCCAACCACAAATGGCCTTTTATTCTTTTGTGTTAGCTTTATAAAATGTGTGATGTTTTGTTTAGCTTGTGCATTAAGATGGCATCCTTTTTCTAATTTCTTTCTTACTCGATGTATGGCCTGGATGACGATTAAGCTCTTAGGAAAAAATAAATCTTTCAACAAATTAATCAATTCAAAATTTAAATAAATAACTCATAACCTCACTTAAAGCTTAGACTAAAAATCAAGATAAAAGAATTAGCAACCCCTTAGCTGAATGAGTATTTATTTTATAACATCATGCACAAAAGCATCTTGTTTCACTCTTGATTGGAGGGCTTTCACCTTTTTCAGAGAAACTTGGCTTGACCTTTAAGAGCCATGGAGGAAACACACATCCTCCCTTCTCGTTAATTTTGGCTAATAATCTTACTTCTTATGCATTAGGCATATGAATCCTATAAGCCTGAGTCAAAATGATTGTCCAGAAATAAAAATAAAATGTAATATGAATTGCATTAGGTCTTTTTTCATGTCCTTATATGATCTAGTCTCTTAGGGAGTGAGTTTAAGGACTTAGTCTCTTTTCTAAATAAATAACAGTCAAGCTATCTTGCATAAAGCATAAGACTTGCATACATGAATTTAAAATTGTAGGAGGAGTTAGCTGGCAGCCACCCCCAGGAAGTTGTAAGTCCAAGTAATCGAGTGGTTTACTCTCTCTTATAGAGGTAAATATTATACCCATTTTCACCTTAAATTTAGATTGTGCTTTTGGCTCTCACCAAAGCTCCCTAGATTTTGGTTCTAAAGTTGCTTCCCCCCTTTGTGGGTCATAAGTATAAATCCTCACCTCTTAAGCATTTCCATAATCTTGTGTTATGGAATCATAAGCCCTAAATTTCTAATAAAAAATTTAACTCAAATAAATTAAATCAATTTCAAAAATGTAAAGCCCAACCATATGATAGTTTAAAATGCCCGCTAGGTTTCCTAGTATCGTGAGCATCTCCTACTTATCTTCCTTTAGCTTCAATAATAACTCTCTCTCTCTCTTGATCAATCCCATTTTTTAAAATAAACTAATTGATTGATAGTCTTACCTATTGAAATCTTTGGAGACAATGATCTTTTACCTTAATCGAGAGTATTCCTAAGGAATCTCCTTCCTTAGGATGTAATTCACTATGGGGGCTTGCCCCTGTAGGCAACTTAACGAACCCAATTATAAATAAACCCTGCTTTACTTTTTCATGTAAAGTAGAGGAAGAATCTCTGGTACACATGCAGACCCATAGTCCTTAGGAGTCTTTATTCAGGTGATTAGGTCCATTGTAGGGTAGTGACTTCTATCTTTCGAGATAGTACACTTCTCCTCAATGTCATACACGATCATCTTAATAAGAACATCTGTGGATCTATGTGGTGTCCAAATGCATAAAATAAGTATATTTCTATCTTCATTTTATTCCACATAGATTGAAGATGGATGTATACATTCTTAAAATTATAAAATAAAAAATTTTCACCACAGTCATTTAAATGAGGACTATTTTATTTTTAAATATTAGGTAGAAAAAAACTATCAAAATGGAGAGCTCACTTTATCTGGTAATATCTTGGTACATCTTAAAAATGAAAGCATGAATATTATCACAATACGTTCAAGACAAAATACAATAGGCAAGTAAGTTGAGCCAGTGTAGTAGGCTCTAAGCCAATACAGATAGGAAAAGTCATTTCAAATCCTACGTCAAAACATAAATGATGAATGACATAAATTGTCATCTCAAAATGAAACTCAAAATACAAATGAAGAAAAAGATAAGGTTATAGAAAAAGAAGAAGGAGGCGGTTGGGAGACATTCATTTCAAAGAAGATTAGATGAATGATCAACATCCTTCTATCCCTAAAATACATTCAATGGAGGAATTCTTTGGAGCTTAAAATTTACTCAAGAATTATTTTTCACAACAAGAGGTAATTTTTATATAATTTAAAGAATCGGGCAAAAATCAGTCAGTCTTCTTTGTCAAAACCTCACAAATTAAGAAAGAAGCCCTAAAATTCAAAGTCTAACATACAAAAGATGATTAATTGTTTAAAGGAGTATAAATAATCTCCCCAAAGATTGGTTAAGTTAGAGGAATATATGACCAAATTACAACTTGATATGAAAAATTCTAAAGAGGACATCTCTAAGAAAACATTTTGAGTTATAAGTATCAATAACAGTCTTAATGAAGATAACTTTCAACCCCAAAGGGAGACATGTCATATGGTTGTAATATCATACGACTCTAAAGAAGAGTTGTGCTTTCCCAAGAAAAAGCCTATTAAAAGAAAGCATAAGCAAGCTCAAAAAAATGATGTCATAAACTAGATACCAATTTTGAAAGCTTTAAAAATTATGAAGATATAAAGAGTTTAAAAATCCCTTCAGATAAAGGATATTTTATTTAAGAAATAAGTCAGATCTAATTATGGAGTAAGAGATAAATTTCTCCACCATCATTGAGGAAAGTCAATAATAAAGGCAAGGAAATTTAAATTAATGATAATATTTTATCTCAACCATTGACTAAACCTCAAAAGGCCACCAAAATGAGAGTGGACTATAATATTTTGGCACATTTACACAAATTATCAGCATTGCTGAGCATCTATGATGTTTTCATGTTATCTAAAGACATACAATAGACATTGATTAACGCCTTATGAAATCTATAATAATATGAAGCTTTCTTTACTGAAGTGAAGATGAAAAAAATTTAATTTCTCAGAGGTTAATGATCATCACATTTAGTGATGATGACTTACTATTAGGGAAGGACAAATATAATTGGCCCCTTCATGTCACAACCAAAAGCAATTCACCCATATAAAAAAAATATTAATTCACCTAGGTGTCTCAGTTAATTTGTTGACAACTAAAATAGTTTGAACATTGGCATTGGATGGTCCTTACCTGGATAAAAGTGTAGTATTCCTGTAAGGATTCAACAAATAAGGACAACAAATCCCGTGGTCTCTTATTTTGCCTATATGCTTTGGGAAGCTAGACACAGAAGCTAAATTTCATGCAATCGAAACTAATATTTTCTATAAAGCACACCTTGACATGCCCTGGATTCATGAATATATAAAATACCTTGACAGGCCTTGGATTCTACAAAGCACACCTTCAACTCTCCATCAATACATAAAATACATTCAAATTATGAAGAGTGTTGAATTGGCGGTGATATGAATCCCTTCTTGATACATGAAATTAAGATAAATGATAATGCTAAATATTTCATTACTAGAAAGGTAGAAAGAGTCAATTCTCAATAAAATTAAGTAGTTTCACCTATTAAAGCAAAGCTTAAATGTGATGATTCTCATCTTCATAGTGATACTGATAATAAAGAAGAAGAGTTATTACTTTATCAGCGTACGAAAATCTTAGCTCATTAAAAAAAAAGTAAGATTAAGTATCAATGATATGGTAAAATAGTTAGAGAAAACTCACTTTTCTTTAATGTGAATGTCTGAATCTTGAGTCTCTAAAAGGCTATGAAAATATTGATAGTGTCAAAAGCACATGTGAAAACATTAACAACTTCAAGAAATAAGAAATAAAATAATTACTTTTTAAAAAAATTTCTCCTAGAAAAGGTTATACTGAATAAAGAATCCTTTTCTATAGAACAAAAAAGCATGCCGTAAATCTTGCCCAAAAGCTGATTGAGAAATATGATTTTGAGGAAGAAAATATCTCAATAATGATTCTCCAATACTTTTCACCAGCTCTAAAGAAATTGACCAAGAACAATGTCCAACCTACACAAATATATGTAAGCAAGTTCGATTATTCAAGAGGCTTTGGTAAAAAGATAATGCCCAAACTCTTATAAGATATTGAAGGTATGGACATGTACATTATCTCTGCATTTTTTTCAATGAGCTTATGTTATGCTGTCTCCAAAGGATAAAGTGCTTCATTTGAAACTACAAATGAACACAAGTATCTCTTCCCAAAAAATGAAAACAAACATGATGATGAACAAATCTTTGACCTTAAAGAAATTCAAAAAGAGTTTGAAGAAGATAATCAAGCTATTAACATTGATGAGACTCAAGAGATTGATTTAGGTACTGAGAAGGATTATAGGCCAACTTTTTTTAATGCTAATATTACTCTAAAAAAATTGGAGGAATTGATGATCGCTCTAGAAAAAGAGCTTTGAAGTCTTCACAATCTTAAGATGTTAAGAAGTTCATTTTTTATGAGGCAAGTAGATTTATATTTAACTAGATTTCTCCTAACATTATGTTAGTGTTTATTTTGATCTAGGTTCTACTTCCTATAAACACAAACATTCATAGTCAATTCCCTCTTACTGCAGTAGAAGAGCACTCTCGATTAAAGTTGAAAATAGACATTAATCTCTAGTGTAAATATGTGTTTAGGAGGGTAGTCCCGGTCAAGATCTCATGGTTTCATCATTCTGTATCACTTTTATTCTAGCCTAGTAATATCAAAGTGCTATTAGCTATATTGTCCAGGGAGTCTGATTAACACCATAGGTTGTCTCGTCCTAGATATCCCAAGTAGACTAGAGTTATTGTACAAGTATTATTGTGAGTGTAAATGTTCATTGAATTATTTAAGGTAAACTTTAACTTATAAGTCTATCCAATACTTTCAATTTTATAGAGTTTGCAATGCAGACGTACGTAAGTCTTACATCCATTGGAATGCTATAATTTTAGAGAAGATTGCATGATGAACAAGCGAGTGGACTTTATTCCTTTGGAATGCCAGATTTTAGGGAAGTTTGCATGGTGAATAACTGATTGGGCTTACTTTTATTAGAATGCTTGATTTTAGGGAAGTTCGCATGATGAAAAAGTGATTGTGCTTACATTTATTAGAATGCCAAATTTTAGGAAAATTCCAATAGCGAACAAGTAATTAGGCTTACATCCATTGGAATGTCAGATTTTAGGGAAGTTTGCATGGAAAATAAGTGACTGTGTTTACATCCATTGGAATACTAGATTTTGAATTTAACTCACAATTTCATATTTGATATTAATCTTTGATTCATTCTCCATTTATGTTTGAAGTGAACCTTTTGATTCAATTTATTTTTGATTCATTATTTTAGATGAATCAAATAAACCTTTTATTCAATCTTTAAATTATTTAATTTTATTAAATAATATTTGATTTAAATCTCATTTGAGATGAATATATATTTCTGATGAGATTTCTTGAAATATACTTAATACTTTCACCTAAGTCAATGAAGCAATCTTGCTTTTTGTTTGAGACAAATTATTAGTTCAATCATCTTTTGAGATGAATGTTTGACTTGATATCTTTTATGTTTAAAGTGAATCATTTGATTCAATCTCCTTATATATTTGAAACTTATTATTGATTCAAATCTCATTTTATTTTTGATATAAAGTCCTTGATTCGATCTCCTCTCCCCCCTGCCCCCTTTTTTTAAAATTAATTGTGATGTAATTTAGACTTTCAATAAAAAATTCTTGGTAATCATATTTTCCTTTCAAATTAAAGAAGTGATTTTTAATGAGATTGATTGCAAGTTACTTTGACTAATAATCTATTGAAAATCATAGATTAATTAGATTTAATAATCCAAGGTTCAATTAATTTTTTGTTTGATCTTTAAATTTTTGAATAAAAATTAAGCTCGATAAATTCCATGAATTTTTAGCAGCATAACAGCTCAGCAGTGCTATGCTCACAAAAATTTAGTGTGATGGATATTTTTTTTCTTACTGTAGCTCTAGGATCGATGGATGAAGGTCTTCATTTCACATCAGATCCATGATTGATGGTGAAGGTCTTCATTTCACATCAAATCCATGATTAGATTTAATAATCCAAGGTTCAATTAATTTTTTGTTTGATCTTTAAATTTTTGAATAAAAATTAAGCTCGATAAATTCCATGAATTTTTAGCGATAACTTGATGCTATGCTCACAAAAAATTTAGTGTGATGGATATTTTTTTTCTTACTGTAGCTCTAGGATCGATGGATGAAGGTCTTCATTTCACATCATATCCATGATTGATGGTGAAGGTCTTTGTAAAATTCTTGGTCGGATCTAATATCAACGGACACGGGTCTTAAAATTTTTAATTATTCAAATGAAAGAAAATTATGATAACATAAAGATAGTTCTTATTTTATACTTAAAATGGGATTTAGACGCTTAAATTTTATATTCTTCTCTTTCTAGACCAAAATACCCGTCACTTAATTCTCACATAGCAGACAACTTTGACTTTCATGCGATTGATGTTTTCATTGCTTTGAAAATCATGAGCTTATTATTCTTCATTAATTAGAAAGTAATCTTCTCAAAAGGGTTGATTGCCCACATAATCAGTCATTGGTGGATCATTATTAGGTCAACATTTTCAATTAATGATGAAAGACTCAACCTTTTCTTCATCTGAATGAATTTGCTCACATTGGTGTTGACCTCACTTTTAGAGTGAGCTCTAAACCTCCTCTCCTTAGACTTAGGACTCATCTAGACACTAAGAACTCCTTAGTCATAAGACACTTCTAGTGTTTAGGTGAACACTTAACCTAAGCCTAGAGACTTAGAAGTGTTAATCATAAGATTAGCTGTGCGAGGCTTAAAAAAAAATTACCTATCCTATAACCTAAACCCAATCTAAATACACTTTCTCAAATCAAACCCACATTCAATTCTCAAACCAAATCTCAAATTCAAATTCAAATTTCTAATTTTAAATTTGACTCCAAATGATTGAAACCCAAAATAAAATTGAATCTAAGACCCTTTCCATATGAACCACATTCATAAGCTTAGCCAAAAACTCCCTTTAGATCAAATCAAACTCAATTGATCTCTTTATAAATCAATTATTCCTTCATTTATATTCATAAATATAAATGAAATGCAAATTCAAATGACCAAAACTATATCAAAAATCAAATCCCAACTTAATCTAAGCCCTTTAAGCCAATTCTTTGGACTTAGCCAAATTCTACCCAAATCAAGTCAAAACTAATGAATTTTCTCTCAAATCAATCATTCATTCAATCATTTATCCAAATATAAATAAAACCTACAATCATCAAACCAAATTTAAGTCAACCAAAGTCAAGCCTAACCTAGCCCTTTTGACTTAAAAATTTCAAATGAGCCAAAATCTCTTAGACTCCAAATTAATTGTCGTTGAATTTATATTTCAATCTAAGGCTCATATATAAGTTCAACTAAACTCGAATCAAACCAAAACCAAACCAATTGACCCACTTAGATCCACTTGACCCAAAGTGACCTAAAGGATCCATTTGAGCCAACTTCCAATCCAACCCAAATTGGATTGAACCAAGCTCACCAAAACCTCCCACCATAATTGTTGATCACCTTAGGATGATCAATTGTAATCAATTGGGTCAAACCAAGCCCAATTGGCCATTTGATCTAAGTTGACCCAAATTGGCCTAAAGGACCAAATTGGGTCAAGTCATGATCTAACTGAAATTGATTGCAACCAATGGCTCAAGTTCATTCCAAATTAATTATTGAACTTGACCAAAGCCATAATTAAACCCAATTTGATCAATCAAGCCCAATTGAGCCATTAAGCCCAAATAGGCCTAAAGGGTCAATTTGGCCTAAATCCAAATTAAATCTAAATTAATTCAAATCAAAGACCACATTCATCTTCAATTAGCCAATTGAACATGAATCAACCCATGACCCAAGCTAATTTTTCCAATTTTGGTCAAATTGGTCAATTTGACCCAATATGACCCATATGACCCAAATTGAGCCAAATCTCTTGAAACCAAGCCATGACTCATTGCAACCCAAACCCATTTGGGATCAGCCTAAAATCAACCTAATTCAATTAAATCTCTCATGGATCCCCCCCACATAAGATTCCACCCAACCTCATTTAATTCTCCCCCATCATATACATTTAACTCCTCCCCAACATTTGCATTCAATTGAGATGATTATATGGCAACAAGAGAGGACTTTGGAGAAAAAAATCAAAAGTCCTCAATCAATCCATCATCCATCCCAACCACCCCAAGCAAGATGATAATATTTTGGAGCCAAAAAATTCAAAAAAGGGTGGATTTTTGGCCATTATAAAAGGAAGGGGATGAGGCTTCATACCTCTTCCTCCCACCACCATTCAGCAACCAAAAGCTCCCCAAAGCAAAAAGGAACCCATCCCCCACCTCTTTGAGCCATTCTCTAGCTCAAAAACATAAATAGTTGCTTTTTTGGTGAGACGATGGCAAACATTGGAGAAGATGACATTCCGAAGGGAAGCGAAGGTTAAAAATCATTCCAAACCTTCCTCACATACCTAGGAGTTCGCTCCGATCTTCACCGCCACCAGAAACCATCCCCAACAAGGTAAATTTTGCCAAACTTTAGCTAGCCTTTGGATTTCTCACATTTTGAGTTAATTTTCTTATAATTTTAGGAATGTTTCTAGATAATCTTGTATTTTTTACTTTAAATCATCCCAATTAGAAAATATAATTTTTTTCAGTATGAATCGACGTGAAAATGGGTTCATTTGGACAAGTTTTCACTTAGAAATCCCATTTTTCCCTTAAAAAAAACTATTTTTACTGTTCATCATCGGTGGGGCTACAACCACCGTCTGATCCCATGGTCCACATAATCGGATGGCTCGGATCATGCTTGGATCAGCGTGATCCTAGCCTTCGGATCACCTGATGCGATCTAGGCAGCTCAGATCACACGCCGATCATGCGATCCTAGTCTTTAGATTGCACGATATGATCTGAATTGTCTAATCTGTGATCGGATGGTCCAGAGTGAACCGCGGGTTGCTCACCACACCGTTGATAGGTCTTCCTGCCTAAATGGTTGACATCAGCTCTGCGCAAATTTCACTAATTTAAAAAATTAATTTAAATAACCTGAAACTTCAAAAATTTATAGAAAATAAAATAGTTGACCAAAAATTGCAAACAAGGGCTCGTTGGATTCGTCTCTCTAAGAGAAATTCAACTAACCCAAAATCCCCAAATTTTACTGAGTATTTTGAGCTTAATTTTAGTTTTAGTAAAAATTAAATTTTATATTAAGTTTAAATTTATAGAAATTGAAACTAAAGTTAAAACACACCTACCATAAAAATTTCAAGTGAAAAGGACTTCTAGATTAGAAGAAATTAAATTTTGAAGTTCAAATTATCCATTTTAACAAAATAAATCAAATTAAAATTCATAAATTTACAAAACTCTTCAAAATTGCTTAAATCACTTCAATTGACATCTAGGACTCTCAAGAAAATAACGTGATTTTTTGAATCCTAATGAACCCCAAACAAAAACTTAAGATTAAAGTTTAATCAATTAAGGAGTTAATTAAAACATAATCTAAAAATAATTTGAATATCAAATCAAAAATCAGAAATGAAATAGCACTTAAGCAATCATTAATCAAACCTCAAATCCGAAAAATATCATACTCCTAAGAAATGAAATTAAATATGATTAAACATATTTAAATCAATAAAACTCAATTAAATAATTAAATTTTAATTCAAACTTAAAATTCAACAAATCTAGGAAACTTTAACATGGGTCAAACTAGTGTAACTAAACCTACACTAAGCATTGAGTCTTAATCATATGAAACTCCTTAATGAATATAAATAAACTAAAACTAATTAATCATTAAATAAACTAAAAATCAAATTAATTACCAAACCAATTCAACATAATCATTTGATATTAATCGAACTGAACCAAGTAAAGTTAAAGTAAACTTAATTAACATATGATTAAATCACATCCATTTGGAATAAGATGATTAATTAACCATTAAATATTTCAACCTAATAACTAAATCAAACATGTTAATGAGATCAAACAAACATAATAAATGAATCAAATCAAATAAAACTCTAATCATAAATAATCAAACTTAATTGAAATGGAATAAATAATTAATTCACTTAATAACAATGATGGTAATAATAATAATCATTTAACTAAATCAAACTTAAGTAAAACACTTAACTAAATCAAATCACTCACATGTGAGAAATTAAGTCATTAATCTCTAATTAAACAAACCTTAATTATTCTAACGATTTAAAAATTTAATTTCCCTTAATCAAACTTAATTAATCAAACATCTAAGTAATGCAAACTTAATGAATTAATCCATCATATTAATTAATCAAATTAATTTAAATAAGTTGCATTAAAGCTAACTCTAAAATTAAGCTTAAATCAAACCCCTAATTAAATTTAATAATTAGTCACACTCCTCAAGTAAACTAATCAAGTTAATCAAATCAATCATATTAAACCTAAGCTTAATCAAACATAATCAAAATGCAATTAAATACTAATCAAAACCTAAATTAAACTTAAATCATTAAGTCATTAATTACATCATTAATAATTAAATAAATCCTCAATAAATTTAATGATTAACTTAAACACACTTCTTAATTAAACTAATTACCCTTAAGCTAATCCAATTAAATAAACACCTAATTAATGCAAACTTAATGAATTAATTTATCATCTTAATGAACCAAATTAATTTTATAAATCACATTAAAATTAAATCAAATCAAACACTTAATTAATCTACTAATTAATTTAATCACACCTCTTAAATAAACTAATTATGTCAATCAAATTAATCATATTAAACTTAAGATTAATCAAACATGAAATGTAATTAAATGCTAATCAAAACCTAAATTATTAAGTCATTAATTACATCATTAACCTAAACAAATATGAAATCAAATTGAAAATTAAACAAACCTTTATAATTAATATAAATACACTTCTTAATTAAACTAATCACATAATCACAATGAACCTAAACCCATACTAATAAAGCTAATCAAATCAGATTAAATCAAATTAAATTAAATTAAGAAAGACTCAACAATTTAATATGTAATCAAATCTCATTCAATCTAAAATAAGATAAACTAGTTAATATCCAATGTTTAAAATCAAAATACAAACCAAACTTTGATAAACATGATAAATGGATGAGATTAAAAATAAAATCCTAATTACAAAGAATCAAACTCAATTAAAATTAAAATAAAATCTCGATTAATATAATCTGATCAAACTATAAATAAATGAACCACAATCAAATCAAATAAATATAAAATTAAGTCACATAACCATAATCAAAGAAAAGTATTAAATATTAATTTAAAAGGATATTGCTTTATCAAGACTTAATTAAACCAAAACATCTAATCTGAAATTAATCAATAAAAAATATATGAATTTAAACAAACTTAAACTTCATTAGATATTAAAGATATTAAATTATCAAGATTTAATTAAACCAAAAATATCTCATCTGAAATTAATCAATCAAAAATACATGAATTTAAATAAACTTAAACTTCATTAGATATCAAGGATATTGAATTATCAAGATGTAATTAAACCAAAACATCTAAATCAAAATCAATCAATCAAATACTTAAACAAACTCAAATTTTAAATTCTAAATTAAATCAAATGAATTACACAAATTCAAATGGGCTAATTAAGATACTTAAGGACCTTAGTTAGATTCTTTAGGAGTTAGGATGTAGAATAGGGTGAGTTCTATCTACAAATGGAGTTCATTCTACTCTTCATTCTTGAAAACCTAAACATCATTTTTATCCAAATAAAAGTGAAAAAAATGAAAAATAAATCATTAAATCATTTAAATTGAAATCACCCAAAGGTAAAATTTAAACAAAATTTAAACTCCAAATTGAAACTTAAACTAGAGAAGCCTAGTAAAGTCTTGCCACACAAGCCTTAAGCACACACATTAGAATACTAAGTCACCACTTCTAGTGCTAGGTTAGGGCATTATCTATATGATGTTATGTTTTTTTGTGATGTAATATTTTAGACTAGATGTTAGGGTATATGTTTCATAGACTAGATGTTAGGTTGTTATTAGCCTAATCATATTTTCTATAGGAGGTTATGCTTAAGGGGCCGCTGTAATAAAAATATAAATGCATTTACTGGACAGGTTGCTTAGCCCCTAAGCATAACTCATGTTAGGATAGGTGGGCTTGATTATCTAAGTGTGGGGTGCTAAGTTCAAATTATTCATATAACTGCTTGGGTTGTATGGTGTGTTTAGCTAACATTTATTTTGCAAGTGTAGCTATATTTACTTTTCCTATTTTAAAAGTAATTTTGTATTATAAATTAGGATTAGTGTTATAGGGGATTAGGATGAGCAATGGCTAGAAGGCTAAGTTCCTGGGGGTGCCTGTGATGCCTTTGGAGCAAATCAAATCAAAAAAAAGAGAAGGAAGAAATGAAGAAAAGAAAACCCCCATAGCATGTATTATTTTTTGTAATTCAGGTTATATAAGGGATGAGCTCACTACCCATATTTTTTTTTTTTCGGGTATATATGAACCACTGGCCTTTTATTCTTTTATGGTAGTCTATAAAATTGTTTGATGTTATGTTTAGATTGTGCATTAGAATAGCATGCTTTTCATAGTTTCTTTATGATTGATGCTTGAATGTGTGGCCTGGATGTGGTAAGCTCTTAGGATAAAATTAAATTTTTTATCCCACTAATAACTCATAACTAAAATTTTAAAATAACTCATAACCTCACATAAAAGCCTAGGAAATAAATCAAGATAATAAAATTTTTAACAACCCCTTAGCTGGATGAATGAGTGTATAATATCATGCATGCCATATACTTCCACTATTATTAAAAGGGAGCTTCCATCTTTGCCAGAGAATGAAGGCTTAACTTGTGAGAGCCTTTATTGAAAGAACACCCCTTTCTCTCTTGATTTGGCCCATAATCAAGTACTCATGCATTTAGGCATACAAAATCCCATAACCTGTGTCAAAATAAAGAGTTTAAAAGAATTAAATAAATTTGATAAAATTTGCATTAGATTAAGTCATGAATTCATACCACTCATGCTCTAGTCTTTTAGGGAGTGAGTTTAAGGACTTAGTCTCCTTTCTAAATAAACGACAGCCTAGCCATCTTGCAAAGCATAAGACTTGCCTACATGGATTTAAAGCATAAGAGGAGTTAACTGACTGCCACTCCAGGCGGTAATAAGTCCAGCAATCAAGTGGTTTATTCTCTCTTATGGAGGTAAATCATATACCCATTTTTGCCTTAAATTTAGGTCATGATTCGGCCCTCGCCAAAGCTCCTTAGCTTAGGATCTGAAGTTATTGTTTCCCTTTGTGGTCTATAAGCATAAATTCTCACCTCTTTGACATTTTCACAATCTTATGTTGTGGAATTATAAGCCCTAACAATCTAATAACTCAAATAATTAACACTCTTCAATCTCAAAAATATAAAGCCCAATTATATGGTAGATCGGAATGCTCACTAGGCTTCCTAGTATCATGAGCATTTCCTACTTTCTCCCTTTGGATTCCAAAAATAAGTCTTCTCCTTGATCTATCACATTTGATTTTCAAAAATAGCCAATCTTTTGATAGTCTTAACCTTGAAGTCTTTGGAGACCCTAATTGTCTACTTTAATCGAGTACTCTTAAGAAATTCTCATTCCTTAGGATGTAATTAACTATGGAGGCTTGCCTCCTTAGGGAACTTAACAAACCTGGATTAAAATAAACCCTACTTTATTTTTCATGTAAAGTAGGGGAAAGATCTCTGGTATATTCGAAGACCCATCATGCCTTAGGAGCCTCTATTAGGTGATTAAGTCCATTATAGGGTGGTGATTTCTATCATTTGAGATATTGCATCATTCTTTAATGTCATACCCCATCACTTCAATTAGTACCCCTAAGATCTGTGTAGTGTCCCACATCCAAAAAATAAATACCACAGATTTTTCTAGCGACTCTGCGGGGGATGGTTCCTCTCTCCATCTTTAGTAGGTAATTATTATCTCCAAGCATCGATAGTGGACTTATATTTTATATAGGCCCGAGACTATCATTCTTTTCGTTGGCACTTATCTTATTTCATCCTTAAGCAAAGCTCGCCAACATCCTTTAGGTTTTACGACCTCACTCCGTGTAAGTCTTATAATCCCTATTGGGTTCTCCCAATAAGTGAAAATTAAAATTAATCAAACAAAGGAGATGACCAAAATTAAGAACATCTTCACCATTTTGATGGTGAGGCAAGGTTCATCCCATGAACAATAAGAAAATAAAACCCTTCTGCAAAGTAAGATGTATTTTTAAAAGCACTTTTTCAAAATCCACATAATTAGAGATCTTTACACAAAAATTTGTAAGAAATTTTCAAAAAAGGCACAAAACACATATAACCAAACCTCGTTTAACAAATCCTATGATTGATACATAGAGGGTATTTTCAAAATCAAAATCAACCATTTTAATGTCTTTTTCAAAAGCACATTTTCTTTGGAAATAGCTATCCCCATCCCACACACTCAAGTTTGTTGGATGGAGATTCTATTTTTGAATTAAATTATAATATAAAATTGAAACTCCACTTAACATACTTCACATGTGCTAGAGTTGAAGTTTTCCCCCTTTTTGAAAAGTAATAAACCATACACGCATAAAAGAGAAGTCAAGACATAAAGAAAAATACATGGAGATTCTAACCCCCCCACTTGACATACCCAAATTTGTCAAATGGGAGTTCCCTTGGAGAAGGTAGAGTAAATTGAATTCTATTTGCATTTGTTTGATAAAACTCTTCTTGCCAAAGTCTTGGACTTCAAAACACATTGGGAGCTCCTTTGACATGACCAAGTATATCAATTGAACTCCATTTAACATACCTAAGTTTGTTAAATAAGTATTTTAAAAAAAATCATAAACACATTTGAATTTCACTTAACATACCAAACTTGTTAAGTGAGAGTTTCATTTTCAAAAATGATAAACACATTTGACTTTCACTTAACATACCAAATTTGTTAAGTGAGGGTTTCATTTTCAAAAATCATAAACACATTTGACTTTCACTTAACATACCAAATTTGTTAAGTGAGAGTTTCATTTTCAAAATCATAAACACATTTGACTTTCACTTAACATACCAAATTTGTTAAGTGAGAGTTTCATTTTCAAAATCATAAACACATTTGACTTTCACTTAACATACCAAATTTGTTAAGTGAGAGTTTCATTTTCAAAATCATAAACACATTTGACTTTCACTTAACATAAAATTTGTTAAGTGAGAGTTTCATTTTCAAAAAATCATAAACACATTTGACTTTCACTTAACACACCAAATTTGTTAAGTGAGAGTTTAATTTTCAAAAGTCATAAACATATTTGACTTTCACTTAACATACCAAATTTGTTAAGTGAGAGTTTCATTTTCAAAATCATAAATACATTTGACTTCACTTAACATACCAAATTTTACCCCATTTTCAAATCAAAATATCACACAATCAAATCTTCATAAGCAAAAATATTTCAAACACACAATCATGACCTCATCTTAGCATATCCAAATTTGCTAAGTGGAGGTCTTTCAAACTATCAGTATTTTCAAATAAGATGAACAAAACATAAATATCTCCAAGAAAATCTCTCCTCAAATTTTAGAACCCCACCCAACCTACCTAAATCAGTTGAGTATGGGTTCTAAATCAAAATCAAATGGCAAAGACTCTCCTCAATATCTAAAATCTCTCCAAAATTTCAATGAACCCCACTTAACATCCTTAAGATTGTTCAATGTGGGTTCAAATTCTGAATCAAATCTTGAGATCAATGATTGAAGGTGAATATCAAGGCAAGTGTCTGACTTAGCTATATTTTCAATGCATTTGTGCGATTAATTCTTCTAGTCCTCAGTTAGTACAACACCTATGGCTCCTAACAAGTTCATGTTTTCCTTCCCCACTGGTCTAAACTTAGCCTTGGATCAGGCTAGTCTCTCTACTATTGGCTCCACTAAGATCATCTACTTTGGCCATGGTTTTGAGGGGGTGAGGATTTCTTGTGAGGGACCCTCACCTTACAAGGAGGAGGTGGCGGGGCAAGCATTATCCGATTATGCTGCCATCGATTTTGAGTTTCCTTCACTAAAGAGAAAGGCCACTATTATTCCACCACGCCGGTTTCTATGCCGGTTGTTCTAGCTCGTGGTCACTCCTCGACTCTAGCAAGGCTACCCCACCTTGGACACACCAAAGGGGAAGACTGTCTTGGTTTCTTAGATAGTCTCCTCCACGTTCGAGGTGGGTGCCAACTCTCGCTCTGCCATACCTACACGTACACAGTGCAGGAACAAGAATTGTAATATGAAGTGGCATCACAAGAGGGCGGAGAGAGAGATGGATGCCGCTTCCCATGTGGTTGAGGAGGGATCTCCCTATGAGACCTCTCCACATTTGAGTGGTAGTAGGTTCCACCCCTCTCAGCCTCAGATGGAGAGGAGGACTACAGGAGGATTGCTGCACACCTCCACCACCAACATATTTTTAGCACACCTAGAGCATAGAAAGCCTACGTTGGGCTCGGATGATCTTGCTCTAGGTTGGTGAGCTTCTGGGATAGTCTAGTACAATTTTTGATCGATATCCCGGTTGGAAGTCGGATCTGAGGGAGAGAGCCTTGGAGGCTCAGGTAGCTGAGATAAGTAGGAGGAGGCGAGGTTTTCGCGGTGGTGGCCTCGCTCGATGGATTTTCCCAATCGTCACCCTACTAGGGTCGATCATTCACACAACATCGTCCTTACCCCTGCTACTCATCATAGAAGGAGTAGGCCTATAGTCGAGGGGAAGTCAGTGCTACCTCCACACCGCTCCACTCACCATCCCTATCGCTCAGCATCATCCCCATTCCAACAAGATCCGAAGCCCCATCAGGAAAACATTAGCACCATTGGTGATCTGACTACATCCCAAGGATCCCACTCCATCTACTCCACTCGTTGAGGTGAAGTCAAGCTCTCATATTCGACCTCCCACCTCAGCTACAGAGAAGAAGGAATGGAGACCTAAGGCCACCGTGGTCGAGTCACCATCACAGTTATAGTTATAGCAGCCCTTGTAGTCTCCACCTACAGCAGCATCACTGGCAAAAAGGGTAAAGGATATAAATGTTGTGTCCATGGTAGTGGATCCTCCCACAGTCAGTGTTCAACCAGTGATTAATGATTAGCATACCATACATGTGAGCACGGTCCTCAGATAGTAGTAGCAATGGTATTGATGATGTATACCTGAGCATAGCCCGGTGTGATATTGTCCTACAGTTAGATCATTCCCAAGAGATCACGGTACTGAGAAAGAGAGCTTATAGGCGGCTGATGGAGGAAAGGTCGACTTTGATCAAGATGAGGATGATCTCTTGGAGGACTCAGAAGTCCATATTGACACTAGGGTTCCCTCCTTAGGGATCGACATAGCTAGAGGTGTTGTAGTTGAGGAAGAAGAGACTCATTCAACCCAACACCTCCATCGAGAATAAGGCAGAGATGAGCATATCAAGATGGAGAAAAGAGTTGAAGACTTATTGTTAGCTAGCAACACTTCAAGGCCAAGCTCCATGATCTGACTACTCCCCCAGAGGCGACCACCAGTTGTTGCATGTTCTAGATCACAAGAGTACATCTCCGTAGACGGGATAGTGGCATAATAGAAGGTCTGGTCCACCTCCATGCACGAAGAGATATAAAGCATATGGTGGAATAGTAAGTGAAGGAAGCGTTGGAGCAAACCTCAGGTGGCTCATCTGTTCCAAAGGGTAGACCACCTAGGAATTGATGTGTCCAATATCCCAAGGGTTTTGTGCTACCATCCTTCAAGATCTTTGATGGTAGTGGAAACCCTTGGCAGCATATAACACACTTTAGAGCTAGTTATTGTAATGCTGGAGGTAGTGATGCACTTCTCTTCCAACTCTTCGTTAGTAGTCTATCAGGGATTGTATTTGATTGGTATGCTGAACTACTTAATGATTCAGTGAAGACTTTTACTGAGTTGGAGCACATCTTCATCAAGAGGTTTGTTGGAGCCCAGGAAAGGGTAACTGTGGGTGACCTCATTGTGGCACAACAAAATCCCAATGAGTCCATTATTGATTATATTCTCAGGTGGTGAAACCTAAGAATGAAATGCGAACCACAACTGTCCGAACCACATGCTATAGAAATTCTTCTCAAGAATATTCATGGCCCAGTTTCTTTCATGTTCAAGGGATTTACAATCAAAACCTTTAAAAAATTAATCAACAAGGCATTTAGCCTACAAGAGGAAGCCAAATAGTTATCTTTTCAAGACCAATCATTTAAGCCCAAGCCTTAGAAAGTATTCAAAGGTGAAGTGTAGTAGACAAAGGAAAGTAGCCAATCGAGATCGGTATGAGACCTCATGCACGGCCTCCATTGCACCTCCTCTACCACCACCTCGATGCCACCACGGTACCATAGCGGTATATCCTCCATAATATACTCAATAGTGGTATTCATATCCACCGCCAGGTAGCTATTACCCACCTACTCTTGTCGATAGATTGAATAAGTCATATTCATTCAAGAGGGAGATAGTTAGGAAGATCTTTAAGAATCTCTTAAAGAAACTTGACTTTTAGTTACCTAAGCCCAAGAGGTCGGAAGATGTGGGCAGAGTGATCCTATTGCTACCACATGGTTAGTCATGTATTGGAGGATTGTGTCACCTTTAAGGGAGCTTGAGCACTACAAGTCGAGAGCTATTATTATCCCCAAGAATACTTGTTAGAATAACCATCAGTTCTATCGAGTAATTCTTGGGGATACTTATCCTCTTAAGAGAAGGTTGGGATATTGCCTTATCCCGAACCTCTAAAAGTGGTCTCTAAGATCAAGAAGCTTTCTTTACAAGTGCACGAGTAACTCAAACCTCCAACACAAGGAAGGTTTGCAAGTTGCAAAGACAACTTGAAGAAGGTGTCACAGTGACCTTACCGGCAGGGATAGCATAGCGGCACAAAGATGCAGTTTCTCCATCCACCATTCTTATAACTTCTTCCTCCACTAGCTCCGCTTCTGCCAGTAAGAGCATTGTATCAATGGATAAGGGCACTATACCCCTTATCCCACTTACTTTATTAGATTTCTATCATGTACCTCCATCTAAGAAGAAATCAATGAAGAAAGCTTTCACTTACATCTTGTCCGCAATACTCTAGATTTTATTCCTCTCAAAAATTCTCCAAGTCTACAATAATAATGATAACTCTAGTTCCAATCATTCTTCTTCTGATTTAAAAATAGATTTCCCATTTCTAAATCACTCGAGTTCACCTCTTAAGATTGATTTGGAGTCATCTGACTCTGATGATCCTATAGGAGAAGTGGTAGGTACACATGATGAGAAGGTAGAACTTCTTACAAATTCATCATTCCAAGAGGTCACGAAGTTAACCTTCATGACAAAGTTCTACCTCAGGGTGGCACCTGGATAAGTAATCATTGGTTCTAAAGAGCAGATAGCCCCCCACAAGATGCTCCACCCATGGATATGCTTATGGAGGATCAAGCCAAGGTTGACTACAATGTCCTAGCACATCTTAGAAAGCTTCCAACTAAGTTAAGCATATATGATGCCCTTATCTTATCCAAAGAGATGAGAATCTCTAATCAAGGCTCTTCTTGATAGATATGCTTAGCCAGTGGCCATTCTTGAAGAGGAGGCTCGTAGTTGAGGAGAATATCAGTTACATTCTGATGAAGACTTGCTTCTAGGAATGACCAAGCAACCACCCTCTTTACATTACGTGGATATTGGAAGATATAGGATATCAAGAGTTCTTGTTGACCAGGGTGCATCGGTGAATATTATGAGTCTAAAACCCACTTACTTGAGGATTGACATCTCCAAACTTTCAAGAGAGGATGATGTTGAGAGGATTCAATGAACAGGTGAGAGGGCTTTAGGCTCTATAGTTTGCCATTAGAAGTAGATGATTGGAACACTACCACCAAGTTTCATATTATAGATTTAGATACATCTTTCAATGCTTTTCTTAGGAGACCATGGATACATGAGAACAATGTGGTTCCATCCTCTCTACATCAGTGCATGAAGTTCATGAGGGGTGAGATTGAATATTGCATTAAAGGAGATCTTAAGCCATTCATAATTCATGAGGTCGGAATATAGGAGGATGCAGTGTACTATCTCCCTCAAAATCAAGAAGTCTATTCTCGTGAACTTGGTGAAAGTTCAAAAATAAAAGAAAAAGAAAAGGCAAAAGAAAAAGAAAAAGAAAAAGAAAAAGAAATAAAAAAAGGAAAGAAAAAAGGAAATGTGAAAGAAAATAAAAGGGAGCGAGAAATAGACTTGGAGGAGAAATAGGCTTAGAGGAGAAAGTAGAGCTTGACATTAGATTCCATTCATAGTTCTTACCCCTCAACATATGGGTAGGATGACTGACCATGCAGAGGAAGAGGATCTGAGACATGCCTGGATGGAAGACCTCCTTATTGGCCACCCAATAGAGTTATGTCCTACTACCGACTACACCTATCTATATAGACTTAGAATCTAGTGAGGATGAGTCATATATGATTAGCATGTTAAAGCATCTAGACAAGAGATCCCCATGCAAGTGATACTGAGCACAAATGATGAAAATTGGGCTCCTAAGCAAAGCATAAGTGTATCCAAGTCTATATGTGAAATAAAGAGCATCGCTGAACTTTAGCTCTAGTTGAGAAGTAGTTAAGCCCCTAAGTCTTCCACAAATGTAAAGGTCCTGAAGTTCTTTCTTGGAGCATCATCCTCAAGTCAAGAATTTGATGTAAAAACTTGAGGATGATTCATACAAAGATTTAATAGAATTATCTTTTGATTGATACTCACCTTGTGTTCTTAATTTAGAAAAGAAAGGGTTAATTTCACATGCTTGGTCTAAACACAGGTTGGATTACTTTGAAAGGTTATGGGATAATAAATGTAGACATTCACAATCAAGATCGAGACTAGATTCGACATGGTCCAAATTGATGATGACATTATGCTAGTCATCACCAATCATTTAGAATCTGATAGGTTCTTTTCAAATCATGCTAACTCGTATGAGGAGGTCTATTTAGAAACTTTAGATGATCCAAATGACTTTGAAGTTAGAGATGCACTGCTAGAGTTTGAAGAGAGATTAGATCAACTATCGATGAGCTCAAAGAAATCAACCTAGGAACTGAAGAAGATCCATCAACATACATCGTTCTATTGAATGAAAAAGAAACCAATGATTTAGTGAATCTATTGATGAGTTTAAGGATTGCTTTGCATGGAGTTATGAAGAGATGCCGGTCTATCTCCTAACACGAGTCCATAAACTAGCAATAGAACCTAATGCTAACCCTATGTGCTCCTAGCACATGCGACATTAGACATTGAATAAAGGTGTCACTTCAAATCAAGAAATTAATCGATGGGCTTTATTAGGAAGAAAAATATCCTACCGGTTCGGTCATCCTAGTTAAGAAAAGAATGGCCAAATTCACATATGTGTCAATTTTAGGGATCTAAATAAGGCATGTCCTAAGGATGAATTTTCACTTCCTATAGCAGAATTAATGGTGGACATCACCTCATCTCATGTAGTATTCTCTTTTATGGATGGATCATCTGGCTACAACCAAATTAAGATGGCCCTATAGGATGAAATAAACACTGCCTTTTGAACCCCGATCAAAATCTATTGTTATAAGGTCATGCCTTTTGGCCTCAAAAATGTCGGAGCTACATACCAGTGGGCCATGAATCGAATCTTCGACGAACTCATTCATCATCAAGTTGAATTCTAGGTCAATGATCTCATTATCAAAAGCAAAGAAAAGGAAGACCATCTCTTTGACTTGAGAGTAGTTTTTGAATGATTAAGATAATAAAATATCAAAATGAACCCCTTGAAGTGTGCATTCGGAGTAGCTTCAGGAAAATTCCTTGGGTTTTTGTTGTTTGACACCGGGGAATTGAAATCAATCCAGAAAAAGATCAAAGCGATATTAGAAATGCACCCTTAAACACCTAACATGACTCAGGTCATTCAAAGGGCGGTTGGTGTATCTAAGATGCTTCATTTCCAACTTATCAGGAAGATGCCAACCATTTTTGGCACTTATTAAAAAGGATGTCAAAAGGATGCCAAGTTCAAGTGAGATGACAAGTGCCGATGCTTCAAAGACATCAAGCAATATCGATGACACCGTCTAGCCTATCCAAGCAAACCACTCATATTATATACTGCTGCATTAGAGGACTCCCTTGGTGCTTTGTTGGCTCAAACCAATAGTGAAGGGAAGGAGAATTCTCTCTACTATCTTAGTCGTTGTCTAATCCTTGCTGAGGCAAACTATTCACCTATTGAAAAGCATTGCCTAGCTTTAATCTTTGCATCCCAAAAGCTAAGACATTACATGCTTTCTCATAAGGTGAAATTGATCTCTAGAGTCAATCTACTGCAACATCTCATGACACGGCCGACCTTATCTGGATAGTTGGCACGTTGGTCCATGATTTTTTCTCAGTTTGACATAACATTCATACCCCTCCAAGTCATAAAAGGACAAGCACTTGCTGATTTCTTAAATGTGCATCCACTCCCTACTGATTCTCCACTTAATGATCTCCCTGATGAATAAATCATGAATTTAGGGGGTATTAGTGCTTTCCATTGAGAGATGTACTTTGGTGGTGGAGCTTCCTCTCAAAGAGAAGAAGAACCATAATTTACTATCCCAGGGAAGGAAGGGGAATAGTTCTCCTACCTCCGGACCGCAATGTGATGAGATTCTCATATCATCTATCCAATCCATGCACCAACAATGAAGCTAAATATGAGGCTATGATTGCTAGTCTGGAGTTATTCATTATACTATGCATCCAGAGTATCAACATCTTTGGGAATTCTTAGTTAGTCATCAACCAAATCATCAAGGTTCTAAAGCCTAAGCTCCATCATTACCACAAGTACCTATAATTGGCCCAAATCAGAGGTTACCATTTACAAGATTCCTCGAGGAGAAAAATGCAGACATGCATTAGCCAAGCTTACCAAAGAGTTGGCATGTCTGAAAGATGAGTACATTCTAATAAGGGTCCAAAATAGACAAGTCTTATCCCTTATTGATTCTGAACTCATCGAGAGATTCTCTCTTGAAGGGGAGGTTGCCATTGCCAAAAAGGATGAGGAGTTAGATTGGAGGCAACCATTCATAGATTATTTAAATATAGACAAACTACCTCAAGAGAAATCACTGGCACACTAGGTGAAGTAGAGAGCCCTTTCCTATGCTCTTGTAAGGCACTTGTACGGCAAATCCTTCGATCATATGTGGTTACATTGTCGGACAAACATGAAGCTAGGATCGCGGATCGAGGTACACTTAGTTTATGTGAGCACATCAACCGGTCCAAGATGAAAGCCAAGATCAAGAGACTAGGATACTGCTGGCCTTCGATGATCACAGACTGTATGGATGTAGCTCAGAGATACCACCAATGTCAGGTACACGGTGTGGTCCTACATCAACCACCCAACATTCTACATCCTGCATTGGTCTCATGGTCATGTGAGTGTTGGGGTACTGACATTATGGGTCCGATTGATCCTTCTTCCAAAGGTCATCGATTCATTCTAGCTGCTATTGACTAATTTTCCAAGGCAATCCCACTTAGAGGTCATAGTTCAACATGTGCAATTTTCGAACCATATCATATATAGGTGCCTAGATGAATTATATCGATAATGGTACCGCATTCAAGAGCACTAAAATCAATAGCTTTGCTCGAGACACATCATAGATTGGAGATATTCTCATCTACTACCAAAGGGAAAAATAGGTAAGCCTTCAACAAAATTCTCATTCAAATATCAAGAAGACACTAGATGACAACAAACGATGATGGCATGAATAGTTGGTTGAAGCCTTGGGCTTACCACACATAGAACTCCAACTCAATCCCTTTCTCCTTAGTGTATGGTCCAAAGTCATTCTACCATTAGAAGTCCAACTCCCATCACTAAGGATAGAGTAATAAATGTAATAGAATGCCAAGTTACAGTTGGAAGAGCTCAAAGATTTGGAGGAGAGATGCCTACGGGCATGCCAAAATCTTGAGTTATACAAAGCCAAGATGATTCAAGATCATAACAAGTTGGTCCATCCTAGAGCTTTTCAAGCAGGAGAGCTTATTTTAGTTCTAAGGAGGCCAATTGTTGCCCGTCGAAAGATAGCAAGCAAGTTTGAACCCACTTGGGAAGGCCCTTATGCTATAGATAAAGCCTACTAAGGAGGTCTTATCAACTCATAAATTGTAAATGAGAGCGCCCGATGCTTCTAATCAATGGGATCTACTTAAAGAAATACTATCCATAAATCTTATTTGAAAATAATTATCAATAAAACTTCTTTTCATCCATTTCATATTAGAAATATCTTTGCAAATCGCCATGATGTATTTAGGTAGGTATAAGAGAACCCAAGAGGTATCCTATCCTCCACAACACAAACACAAAGTACAAACAATCCTCCAAAGGTTATTAGATAGGTGTAAGAGAACCCATTATCCATTCTTTTCACAACACAAATAACATATCTTTTATCTCGTGCTACTTTGATGTGGGAGCAAGCCCCTTGGGGCACTCACTCATTAGCTGCTCTAGGTTGGGTCTACATACTACCTTGTTAGTATGTCACCCCAATGGACACTTGTTGGAGGATGTGAGTCCCTGCACTTTCTTCCTAACTTGACCATTATAAACTAATGAGCACCTAGTACATTAGATTGCACTACCCAGCCAGTGAGCTACCTCATGTTGACTTTAAGGAGATGTGAGTCCCCATGCTTTCTTCTTGAACTAGCATGCACCAACTAGGTTGAGTATATTTGAGGTTTAGGTAAGTCCAAAGACTCCTTTTCCTCTTGACTACATTTGAGTCGATGTAAGTCCATCATTTCACTCAAGAGTCTCCCTAGGTTGGATGACCTTGAAACCTAAGACAAACTATCCCAAAGAATCGCCCGCTTTAGAGGATGAGTCCTTCTTTCTAGCCGATTATTGCAAACCAATGGGCACCTTAGGTTGGTTGATGTTATGCTGACTGACTCACCCAAGTGGATACACTCTTGGCGATGTGAGTCCCCGCTTTCTCCTTGAGTTGTCACCAATACCTTGATAGCCATGTCATCTTCTAGGTGTTGGATTAAGCTTAGGCCCCATCCCTATGGGCTTCTATTTGGATCACATTCTTTGAACCCCATTTAGACACTTGGGTTACTTTTAATGTCCCCTTTCCTACATCCACCCCTGGTTGGAGAATTTGTTCAACGATGCAGATTCTCCTTGGTTCAAGAATCAAGATAGGTCTAGTCGATATAAGTTCCTTCTCGCTTGATCCCTAAAACCAACAGGTCCATGTTATAAAAAATAAATAAACAAAATTAATTCACTTATAGATTAGGAATTCAAGCCTCTAGTGGCCCCCTTTCCCAGCATCCTATCTAGGTAGTGTCAAAGAAACTCCCTATAGGAATTGCCCGACTACTTTGAGTTGAGATAAGTCCCTGGCAAGACTCTCAGAGTGCCTTAGTCGGGTTCAACTTGTCGTGCCACCAATGAGTTACCCGATGGTCATCTTTGCTTTGAAACATATAAGTCTATGCATTCTTTCCAAAGACGACCATTACAAACCAAGGCCTTAGGTCGGGTCCATTTATTGAAGTTTACCGATCACCCTAGTGATTTCTTGTTTAGGAAGATGTGAGTCCCCGCACTTTCTTTGTAACTTGACCATTACAAATCAAAAGGCACCTCTTATATTGGTTAGTTCTACCTAACAGTTGGTAAATTATCCCTTTAGATTTGTAAATCTAAGATAGGTCTAAGTTGATATTAACTTCTTCCTAGTAGATCCATTGCACACCGACAGGGTCCATCCAAAATTAAATTAATTCTGACTATTCTTGAGTATGAGTCCAGTGTAATTCCCTCAAATAGTCTCCCCTAGTCGATTGATCTATTGTGCCATCGGATCACCCCAATAGATCCCTACTTTGGAAGATGTAAGTTTGCTATGCTTTCTTCCTAGATATCGCCGGCACCAAAAAAGGCAACCTTAGGGATAGTCCTACCTTGTGGTCGGTAGACTACCCCTTTGGACTTGTAATGAGATAAGTCGACATAGCTCCTTCTCGTGTCGCCCAATAGGTCCACAACATAACACACCAAATTAAATTAAATCAAATCAAATCAAATCAAATTAATCATCAAGACTACTCTTGAGTTGAGGTAAGACCCCCAACGGTGCTCACTCAGTAGTCACCTTACGTAGGGTTCAATTTGTTGCTCCATCAACAGATCACCCCAATAGCTGATCCCAACTTTAGAAGATGTAAGTCTACTATGCCTTCTTCCTAGTACTTGTGCATAATCAAAGGCAACCCTTAGGTTGGATAGTCCTACCTTATGGCAGGTAGACTACCCCTTTGGACTTATAAATCTAAGATAGGCCAAGGCCCCATGGCTCTTTCTTAGTGTAGTCCATCGCACATCAACAGGGTCCATAACAAAATAAATTCAAAACCAACCTCCCCAGTGGAGTCAAATTAAACATATCAAACAAACCAAATTTCTCTCCAGGGAGGTCAAATTGCCTCCCTAGAGCTTAGATCTAAATCAAATAAATTTGATCGAGTGTACATCCCCAGATATGCCTCAATCTAGAACCCTTTCCTGGGAGCCATAATAAATTAAACCAACCTCCTAGTGAGTCTAATCAAACAAATCAAAGAAATTAATCAAATTCTTATCCCCTACCCTGCTTCCCAGTGGATAGCACATACCCAATCTAAACACAGCATATATATGCTCCACATCAAATTAAAATAAATTATCTTGATCCATAAATTCTTATCCCAATGGATACACCCAAACAATCATACTCATATCAAACTCAAATATATCCTCATGGATAGCTTGAACTTTTCAGAAGAAGGTTCATGTACATCCAAAGCGAATTCTTTCTTGCTCTCTTATGCCCTTGGCACAAAGAGAGCTACATTGCACTAAGATCATGATTTTATCTACCTTTCGATCATGGTATAGATCACTTCTATTATTTGTTGCAATCTTCTAGATGTTGTTGATCATTTTGGTCAACGCCAATATATGCGGTGTGCCTTGTCAGTTACACCACACCTATTAGGGGTCCTTTTGTTGACCTCACTTTTGGAGTGAGCTCTTAACCTCCTCTTAGACTTAGACTCTTCTAGACACTAAGAACTTAGTCATAAGACACTTCTAGTGATTAGGTGAACACTTAACCTAAGCTTAGAGACTTAGAAGTGTTAATCATAAGATTAGGCTATGCCTTAGGCTTAAGGAAATTACCTATCCCATAGCCTAAACCCAATCTAGATATACTTTCTCAAATCAAACCCAGATTAAATTCTCAAACCAAATCTCAAATTCAAATTCAAATTCCAAATCTAATTTCAAATTTGACTCCAAATGATTGAAACCCAAAATAAAATTCAAATCCTAAGACCCTTCCTAAGCCATATGAACCACATTCAAAAGGTTAGCCAAAACTCCATTTATATCAAATCAAACTCAATTGATCTCTTTATAAATTAATTATTCCTTCATTTATATTCACAAATATAAATGAAATCAAATTCAAATGACCAAAACTATATCAAAAATCAAATCCAAACTCACCTAAGCTCTTTAAGCTAATTTTGGACTTAGCCAAATTCTATCCAAATTAAGTCCAATGATTTTCTCAATCAATCATTCATTCATCATTTATCCAAATATAAATAAAATCAACCCAAATGTTAAAACCAATGATTTTCTCTAATCAATCATTCATTCAATCATTTATCCAAATATAAATAAAACTACAATCATCAAACCAAATTAAGTCAACCCTCAAGCCAACCCTTTTGACTTGAAAATTTCAAATGAGCCAAAATCCTTAGACTTAAATTGATTGTCAATTTATATTTCAATGGGCTTATATAAGTTCAACTAAACTCGAATCAAACCAAACCAAACCAATTGACCCACTTAGGTTCACTTGACCCAAAGTGACCTAAAGGACCCATTTGAGCCAACTCTAATCCAACCCAAATTGGATTGAACCAAGCTCACCAAAATCTCCACCATGATTTTGATCACAGATGATCAATTGCAATCAATTGGGCCAAACCAAGCCCAATTGGCCATTTGATCCAAATTGACCCAAATTGGCCTAAAGGACCAAATCAAATCATGATCTAACCCAAATTGATTGTAAACCAATGGCTCAAGTTCATTCCAAATTGATTATTGAACTTGACCAAAGCCATAATTAAACTCAATTTGATCAATTGATCAACTTGACCCAAATTGGTTTTAAAGGGTCAATTTGGCCTAAATCCAAAATTAAATCAAATTAATTCAAACCAAAAGACACATTCATCTTCAATTAGTCAATTGAACATGAATCAACCCATAACCCAAGTTTAATTTGGCCAATTTTGGTCAAATGGTCAATTGACCCAAATGACCCATATGACCCAAATTGGGCCAAATCCCTTGAAACCAAGCAAAACCCATTGGGGCTGATCAAACCTGACCCAAACCCATTTGGGATCAGCCCAAAATAACCCAACCCATTTAAATCCCTCATGGATCCTCCCCCACATAGGATTCCACCCAACCTCATTTAATTCTCCCCCATCACATGCACTTAACTCCTCCCCAACATTTGCATTGAATTGAGCTGATCATATGGCAGCAAGAGAGGACTTTGGAGCAAAAATCCAAAGTCCTCAATCAATCCATCATCCATCCCAACCACCCCAAGCAAGATGATAATATTTGGAGCCAAAAAATTCAAAAATGGATTTTCGGCCATTATAAAAGGAGAGGAAATGAGGCTTTACCTCTTCCTCCCACCACCATTCAGCCCCAAAAGCTCCCAAAGCAAAGAACCCATCCCCACTCTTTGAGCCATTTGAGCTCAAAACATAAATAGTTACTTTTTCACGAGCGACATAAACATCGAGAAGAGAGTTCAAGGAGACAAGGTTAAAGATCATTCCAAAGCTTCCTCACATACCTTTTTGATCTTCATACCAAATCATCCTGGTAAATTTTGCCAAACTTAGGCCTTAGATTTCATATTTATTAATTTTCTGATTTTAGAATTTCCTAGATAATCTATTTTTTTACTTTAAATCATCCCAATTAGAAATAGAATTTTTGAATCGACGCAAAAAATGGGTCCATTTGGACAAGTTTTACTTAGAAACCCATTTTTCCTTTAAAAAAAAACTTTTATGTTATCGCCACGGCTACAGCCATCCGATCCCACAGCTCATGGGATGGATCTTCGGATCGCGTGGATCGGATCCGGCCTTCGGATGCAAGCATCGATGGCCTGATCACGATGCGGCCTCTCGATCGGTGGACTGATCGATCCGACCGATCGACATCCAAAGTGCCGTTCCCTCTCCGATATGACCGATCTTCCGCCATGGTCGACGTTGCCGCAGAAATTTTTATTTAAAATTAATTTAAATCACCTAAAATTTCAAAATTCAAAAATAAAATACTTAACCAAAAATTGCAAAACAAGGCTCGTTGGATTTGTCTTTCCGAGAATCAACAATCAAAATCAAATTTAAAGTATTTGAGCTTAATTTGAGTTTTAGTAAAAATTTTATTAATTAAATAAAAAAAATATATTAAGTTGAAATTTTAGATTGAAAAGAAAGTTAAAAAACACACCTACAATAAAATTTCAAGTGAAAAACTGATTGAAGAAATTAAATTTTAAGTTCAATTATCCATTTTAATAAAATAAATCAAATAAAAATTCAAAATTTACAAAATCTTCAAAATGGCTTAAATCACTTCAATTGACATCTAAGACTCTTAAAAAATAATGCTTTTCTAAATCTAATGAACCCAAACAAACACTTAAGATTAAAGTTTAATCAATTAAAGTTAATTAAATAATCTATAATTTAAATCAATCAAAAATCAAATGAAATAAAACTTAAGCAATCATTAATCAAACCTCAAATCAAAAAAATATCATCCTTAAGAAATTAAATTAAATATGATTAAACTATTTAAATAAATAAAATGATTAAATCTTAAATCAAACTTAAAAAATTCAACAAATCTAGAAACTTTAACATAGTCAAACTAGTATAACTAAACCACTCATAACTTAATCATATAACTCCTTAATGAATATAAATAAACAAAACTAATTAATCATTAAATAAATAAAAAATCAAATTGATTAACAAATAAACATAATCATTTAATAATCTTAAACAAATCAATTAAAGTAAACTTAATTAACATATGATTAAATCACATCCATTTGGAATAAGATAATTAATTAACCATTAAATATTTCAACCTTAACTAAATCAAACATTAATGAAATCAAACAAAAAATAATAAATGAATCAAATCAAATAAAACTATAATAAATCAAACTTAATTAAATGAAATAAATAATTAATTCACTTAACAATAATGATTAATAATAATAACTTAATCAAATCAAACTTAAGTAAAACACAAATAAATCAAAAATACATAAATTAAGTCATTAATTAAAACAAACCCCAATTAATCTAATGATTTAAAATTTAATACCCTTAATCAAACTTAATTAATCAAACATCTAATTAATGCAAACTTAATGAATTAATCCATCATATTAATTAATCAAATTAATTTAATCTTACATTAAATTAACTTTAAAATTAAGCTTAAATCAAACTTAATTAATTTAATAATTAATCACACATTAAGTAAACTAATTAATTAATCAAATTAATCATATTAAACTTTAATCAAACATAATCAAAATAAACAAAATCTAAATTAAACCAAATCATTAAGTCATTAATTACAAATTACCAAATTAAATAAATCTATTTAATTTAATACTAATTAAACAAATTTAATTAAACTAATAAAGCAATCCTATTAATAAACAATAATTAATGCAATCAAACTTTAAAATTAATCATCATCTTAAATAAACCAAATTAAGAAATCATTAAAATTAATTAAACAAATATTTAATTAATCTAAATTAATTAATCATCTTAAATAAATTATAATCAATCAAATTAATCATATTAAACTTAATCAAAACATAAATACTCAAATGCTAATTAAATAAGATAAACTAATTAATCAATGTATGAAATCAAAATAAACCAAACTATAAACATAATAAATGGATGAGATTAAAAATAAAATCCTAATTATAAAGAATCAAACTCAATTAAAATCAAAATAAAATCTCAATTAATCTAATCCGATCAAACTACAAATAAATGAACCACAATCAAATCAAATAAGCATAAAATTAAGTCACATAACCATAATCAAAGAAAAGAATTAAATATTAATTTAAAAGGATATTGAATTATCAAGATTTAATTAAACCAAAACATCTAATCTAAATTAATCAATCAAAAACATGAATTTAAACAAACTTAAACTTCATTATTTAAGGATATTGAATTATCAAGATTTAATTAAACCAAAACATCTAATCTAAAATCAAATCAAAACACATGAATTTAAACAAACTTAAACTTCATTAGATATTAAGGATATTGAATTATCAAGATGTAATTAAACCAAAACATCTAATCAAAATCAATCAATCAAATACTTAAACAAACTCAAATTCTAAATTCTAAATCAAATCAAATAAATCAAATCAAATGAATTAAATAAAATTCAAATGGGCTAATTAAGATACTTAAGGACCTTTTAGTTCTTTAATTAGATGAAATAGGGTGAGTTATGTCTACAAATGGAATTCATTCTACTCTTCATTCTTGAAAACCTAAACATCATTTTAACCAAATAAAAGTGAAATAAAAATGAAAAATAAATCATTAAATCATTTAAATTGAAATCACCCAAAGGTAAAATTTAAACAAATTCAAAGAAACTTAAACTAAAGAAGCCTAGTAAAGTCTTGCTACACAAGCCTTAAGCACACATTAGAATACTAAGTCACCACTTCTATAGTGCTAAGTTAGTGTATGTATGATGTTGTTTTTGTGATGTAATATTTTAGACTGATGTTAGGTATGTAGTTTCAGAGATGATGGATTATTAATCATATTTTTTGGGGGGTTGTGCTTAAGGGGTTGTAATAAAAATATAAATGCTTGTCTTGGTTGCTTAGCCCCTAAGCATAACTCATGTTAGGACAGGGCTTGGTTACCCATGTGTGGGTGCTAAGTCCAAATTATTCATATAACCGCTTGTATGGTGTGTTTAGCTAACATTTATTTGTGTGTGTAGCTAGATTTACTTTTCCTATTTTTGATGTAATTTTGCATTAGAATTAGGATTAGTGTTATGGGGATTAGATGATGGCAAAAGGCTTAGTCCCTGGGTGCCATGATGCCTTTGGAGCAAATCAAAAGAAAGAGAAGGAAGAAATGAAGAAAAGAAGACCCCATAGCATGTTATTTTTTTGTAATGGTTGTATAAGGGTAGAGCTTCGCTACCCTTTTTTTCTTTTTGGGGTATAATGAAAACCCGAGACTGGGCCTTTTATTCTTTATGGTAGTCTATAAAATTGTTTGATGTTGTGTTTATTAGCAAACATGCTTTTCATAGTTTCTTTATGATTGATGCTTGAATGTGTGGCCTGGATGTGGTAGGCTCTTAGATAAAATTAATTTTTCTACCCAATTAATAACTCATAACTAAAATTTTAAAATAACTCATAACCTCACATAAAAGCCTAGAATTAAATCAAGATAATAAAATTTTTAGCAACCCCTTAGTGGATGAATGAATGTATAATATCATGCATCATTCTTTCCACTCTTGTTAAGAGGGGCTTCCATCTTGGAGAATGAAGGCTTAACCTATGAGAGCCTTTGGTGGAAGAACACCCTTTCTCTTGATTTGGCCCATAATCAAATTCTCATGCATTTAGGCATACAAAATCCCATAGCTGTCAAAATAAAGAGTCCAAAAGAATCAAATAAATTTGATAAAATTTGCATTAGATTAAGTCATGGATTCATACCATGCTCTAGTCTCTTAGGGAGTGAGTTTAAGGACTTAGTCTCCTTTCTAAATAACCTAGCCATCTTGCAAAGCATAAGACTTGCCTACATGGATTTAAAGCGAGAGGAGTTAGTTGCCACCCGTGCAATAAGTCCAAAGAATGGGTGGTTTATTCTCTTGAGGTAAACCATATACCCATTTTGCCTTAGATTTAGGTCATGCTTTGTTCAGCCAAAGCTCCTTAGGATCCGAGGTAGTTTCCTTTGGGCTACAAGCATAAATCCTCACCTCTTAGGCATTTTCACAATCTTATGTTGAAATTATAAGCCCCAACAATCTAATAAAATGTCAACTCAAATAATTAACTCTCTTCAATTTCAAAATATAAAGCCCAATTATAGGTAGATTGGAATGCTCACTAGCTTCCTAGTATCATGAGCATTTCCTACTTTCTCCTTTGGATTCCAAAAAATAAGTCTTCTCCTTGATCTATCCCATTTGATTTTCTAAAATAGCCAATCCTTTGATAGTCTTAACCTTGAAATCTTTGGAGACCCTAATTATCTACTTTAATCGAGAGTATTCTTAAGAATTCTCATTCCTTAGATGTAATTAACTATGGGGCTTGCCTCCATAGGGAACTTAATAACCCGCTTAAAATAAACCCTACTTTACTTTTCCATGTAAGTAGGGGAAAGATCTCTGTATATTCAAGACCCATCATGCCTTAGAGTCCTTATTAGTGATTAGGTCCATTATAGGTGGTGATTTCTATCTTTCGAGATAGTACATCATTCCTTAATGTCGTACTTGATCACTTCAATAAGTACCCCCTAAGATCTACGTGGTGTCCCACATCCCAAAAATAAACACCACAATTGGGTCATCTCATCTTTAATGATTTGGGATTTTTAGGTACCTTGATTGATCGGGACCCCTCAATGGTGGATCTCTAGGGATGTATCCTAAATGTCACACCTTGACGTTCACCGAACAAATTAAAATGGGGTGATTGATATTGCCTCTTTTGTGGTGATTGTGGGGACTTTTCAACCACTAATCACTTAGTACCTTTTTACTGAAGGCCTCATTGCTAGTGCTCACTGAATACTAAACCCCTAGGTCTTGACCTTTACTCAAGACAGGCATGATATTTTCAATATTTATGCCTCTTTTAGGATAGGAATTCATTGAATTGGAAACCTAGCTCATCAACTTTTTAATTCTTCTCTGAAGGTTTCTATTTTTAACAACCTTTAAAACCTTATATATTTTGGAGGAAAAATGGTCTCTTCCTTCGTTGGTTGCTTTTATGAAAGAGGATGCATATGTTTATCTCACAAAGACTCCTTCATAGCTCCCTCAAAATTTTTCTCTTGACCCGTTTGAGCAGCTCAAAATTATTGTTGGAAGGTATGTTTGCTTTCACTACTGATTCATATTATTGTTCAGAGGGTACAAGTAATTCGACAACCCTACAACAAGCATTATATTTTTCTTCTAGCTCTCCTAGGAATTTGGGTGATTTAGGAAGATGCTTCATGATCGTGGTTGTCAGGAACAAAGAGAATATCTTGTGGAATGGTAGGCTCCTCTAGTGGACTGCTAAGTGGATCTATAATGACATATTTCAATTTAGGCTCAATAGCCATCTCTTCCTTAGTAGGCACTATTGGGGGTGCCTTTAACAGTCTATCAAAAACAAAGCTTCTTTTGTTAACTAATTCCTTCCTTGATCAGGGAAAAATTTAGCATTCAGCTGTCTAGGCTCATTAATTTAGCATTTAGCTGATTCTTTCCTAGTATAGGTATAAATTCTAATTACAAACTCGGTCCTTTGCAATTAGGCATGCAAAGTTGATAAGGTTTGTAATAATAAATAAAATCAGTCGAGTTATCTTGATGATGGTCGTATTGATTGTATATTTTAACTAGTGGAGTTTAATATAAAATAAAATTCTTAAGTTGTAGTGTGAATGTTTAAGTCATTCACACCCCAATGAAGGTTGTGTTGACTAAGAATATTAACTGAAGGGATTATCATTATCAAAACTTTTAAAATGTTATATCATTTTGAATTTGAATCCCTAAATTCAAATAATAGATCTGATCTTCTGTTAGCAACCAAATAGAGTTTACAAGGTGTAGAGTTATAAAATAGATTCAATTAACTAAATATATATTCTAATGGTGGTCTTATTAACCTCAAATATTGCCATCAAAATGTATTTTAAACTTTAGATAAAATCAATTTAAATCCAGAATTGATGTAAATATAAAAATCTGATAAATTACTAATCTCAAAATGTCCAAATGAAATTCATAATTTAAAAATGGAAAGCAAAATCTATTAACCCATCTACAACTGTTTGTTAGGGATGATAGCTTAAAAATTTTGTAGCTCACAAAAGAGCAAATGTTAAGTTAGATGTACGACTATGTTAACTCTCAAACAATCTCATGCTAGTAAGAACATGGCTCGTGTCATTTATCCTCGTGATTTAGCCATTAAGTACCACAAAAAAGATAGTGGTTACCACTAGAGTCTTCGGACTAGATGGCTTGGCCCCTCAATGCCCTTATATATTACAATCATGACTATAGCTCATGTGTTTCCCAATGGCTTTGTCTTTTGAATTGTGAATAATAAGTTACGTTTGATATGACACAAAATCTTTTGTTAGCTAAGGTGGACTTAAAGTTGTCATCTTAAATAAATATCAACTCAGTTTTACAAGGTTATCTTAGATGAAGCAACCCATGGCTACTAATAAGGATCCTTCAATTAGATTAGGCTGACCACCTTCTCTGACTAAGTGGGACCAAGGTCCACAACAACCCAGGATGACGGAGACATGGGATCTTAATCTGGCGCATCATCATCTCCTCCGACATATTCTTTAAGTCAATAATGATAAATTTCCTAAATTTCAAAACTCCATTGTTGTTATTATACTCGATGTATTTAGCAACCTAACGATTAGCCTTAATCAAAAGTTCTCTCTTAATATTAGAAGGGGCAATTAATTGTAGGTGTTTGTGCCTATAAGAAACCTAGAACAAGATCTAAAGTTCTCATAAAATGAGGTTGAAATCTCCGCGTAGTGTCTTATCTATAATCTTCATTTACCTTCTGAAAATTTGACTAGCAAATCCAAACTTTCTTTAATGAAGGTCAAGCATGAATTTTTGAAATCCATAGATTTCTCTTTTCATATTTTGCTAGCCAAATTTGAGCTATAATTGCAGTGACATATATTAAATTTAATACCTAAAATGAAGCATGAAATGAAACTAAGTGAAATCTAAAATCAACTATAAAATGAAATTCTTATTAAATCTAAGTAAATCTACTTAAGCATGGTTCTAAATCATTTAAAGCCTTATGTAGAACCTGCTATTTTATTATATTATTTTGTTGTGTTGTCCTTTATATTTTGAAAGTGTGGGGTGTAATCTTCATATTTCAGTTGTGTAGAATATATCTTCATAACACTCTCATCGTGTAACTAGGCTGTGGAGCCAAGATTCATGTAGTCAGCACTATGATTAATACTGGAAATATTAGTGCTACCATGAAGTTTAGTAGCGTGGACTTCCTAGTCATCACTACTGCAAGCAACCCATTTGCTAGAGGCCAGGTTCAGGGATCTCAATCTGTTGAAGTACCTACACATCATGCATGCCAACCATTATAGGGAAAAAGAATCACTGAAACAATCATTGTTGTTGAGGCTTTAGTATTATTTTTGTAATTACTTTTAAACTCAGCTGTTTTAGATTTCCCATTTAGTACATTTAGATCATATAGCCACAAATGGCTTAAGATAATATATGTTGAATTTTTATAAAAAAAATATTACACCAAATCTTACCATTTGTAACTACAAAGTTAAATGGACATTAAAATTTTGTGTAATAGTACTTTGCCGATGTTGCTTTTATTGTTGCAAGTGAGGTTCAAGTTTTAGTTGCATACGACCAAGAGTTATTACATTCTTACTTCCATTACCCATCATAATATAACAACGTTTATCAGGTTTCAAATGCATTTGCAATGCAAGTATTCTTTTAATCAAATCTAGCTTTAGATCTCATAATATATAATATCTAACAAACGTTCCAATAAAACATCTTTAAAATTATTTGTCTTGATCGAATTCATTAATGATATCTCCATCATTACTTTTCTCATATTGCTTCTTTTACATCAATATGTTAATTCATTTGGACATTCATTTGTGTAGCGACTAATTAGATTACGTATAACAATGTTTATTTTTCTTCATTATTCATTAATGTCATAGTTTATCCAGTTAATTTATCTTACTAAATCTTACTTGTTCTTAAATAGTTTTTGATTAAAAGAAGTTTTTATGAACATTACCCAAGTTAGAAAACATAGTCTTAGGATCTATTGTTGTATCAAATTTAGATGCTTGAATTATTAATTTCTTAGTTATATCATCATCTACATGATACACGTAATGTTTATTATTATCTCAATTCTTTGTCATATATTTAATATAATCTATTTTGATTATTTTTATCATGATGATTTTGTTGTCATCTAATCATATTTTTTTGGGGGGAATTGAGCCTTAAGGGCAACTAACTAACACACATAGGTGCACCTCGAACCTTCGTCACCGCGATGGGAGCAGAACTCTCCACCAACGGAACGAACAGGCTTGCGCATCTAACCATATTGACTTTCAGATTAACTTGTCATCTATCTATATGATTAAACCTGACTTCTTGTTCATTAGGTTGAGAATGAGTAATTATTAGACTTTCAATTATTTATTTGATTTGATTTATATCTTCCATCATTAAATTTTTTTATACATCAACTCAGCAATAAAAGTGGGGCTTAGCAATTGTTTATGTTTGTACAATTTTCTAAAATTTTCTTGTTTTTTTATATGCTAAATAGCCTTATTACTAAGCCCCACTTTTAATTGACATTATGACACAATCTTAAGCACTTGTATCCATCTGATGGGGACATTTCTAGTATATATTTACTTCAATATACACAAAATCATGCAGGAAGCATACAAGATTCACAGTTCATAAATTATTTATCTTTTAATTAATATTTTTTTACTTTCAATTAAGATTAAAAATATGAAAGAAATTAATTAAGATGAAATCTCAAGTTTAGAAGTTAAAAATCAAGCTAGTTAGACAATAAGTTGAAATTTATTCGCTTATTAAAACTTTGATTATATGGATTTTGATAAAAATGAATCACAAGATCAATTTAATAACAAATTGTATAAGAAGAGATATATATATATATATATATATATATATGAAATTCTCATGCTTGTTCAATAAAATAATCTTTTTTGAATATCTTCAAGTCTCTCACTTGGAGTTGACTCTCAGAAGTATATTAAGCAGCATAGCCAAATTGAATTCTAATTAGAACTAAATTGATTAAGTTTTGTGCATGTTTATGATTGGGAAGTTCTTTTACAATTTCCTTATTCATACAAGATATAAAAAAAGCCTATAAAACATAAAACTCTTACCAATAAAGTTGATAGAAAAGACACCATTTATTGCATGCACCACACAAGATAATTTTTGACTTGCAACTTAAGCCTACTTTGAAGAAAAATATCAAACTTCAATTAGTGTTATAAGAAACACTAGTGTTGTGGATATTATTGTTATTTCTAATCCTTGCTTCAAAACATCATTTTTTCCTTATTTGACCATAAAGATAAAGACAATAAGTTTTGGAATCTTACAAAAAATATTTTTAGATCCATTTCTCCTTCACTTATTACATGTAAAAAAGTCACACCAACTCTAAAAAAGCTCATATGCATACCAGGTCTCTTCACTTCTCTCTAATTTTAAGAATATTATACTTAATCAGCTTCCTAATGAATTTCCTCCTTTAAGAGACATTTATCATGCTTTTGACTTTACTTCAGTTTCTCAACTTCCTAACTTTCCTCACCATAAGATGAACCCTATTGAGCATACTGAGATTAAACGATGAGTTAAAGAATTACTAAAAAAAAGTTTTATTCAAGAGAGTCTTAGTCCATGTGCAATATAATACCTAAGAAAAATAAAATATGGCAAATGTGTGTTAAATAAGTTTTTATTTCTTGATCATATGATATATTAAATTTATTCTCACGGCACATTTATTTTCTAAAATTGATATAAAAATTAATTATCATCAAATTCAAATTAGATCAAGAAATAAGTAAAAAAAATTATTTTTTAAAATCATGGTGGACTTTGAGTGACTTGTTATATCATTTGAACTTTCAAATGCCCCTAGCACATTTATGAGATTGAAGAATGATGTACTTAAATCTTATATAGGTAAATTTTTTATGATATAGTTTGATGATATTACAATTTTTATTCTAGTGAAAATGAACATCTATAACACCTCCAAAAAAACTTTAAAACACTCAAAAAGAAAAAATTATACGTTAATTTTAAAAAATATTTCTTCCTATAAACTAAGGTAACTTTTCTTAAATTTTATTATATCTACTGTTGGATTTAAACATGATCCCTCTAAAGTTAAAGCAATCCTAGATTAGCTATCAATTAAAAGTTTTATTGAGGTTAGGAGTTTTAATGGGTTAGTAACCTTTTATAGAAGATTCCTTAAAAACTTTAGCATCATTGTAACTCCAATCATTGATATATTAAAAATAGATAGATTTTGTTGAACTCTCATTGTATAAAAGGTCTTAGATCAAATTAAGATTCTAATTAATTAAGCCATAATACTTAGACTTCCTAACTTCTCTAAACCTTTCGAAGTAACATTTGATGCATCAGAAGTTGGGATTCAAGGAATTTTGAGTCAAGAAAATCATCTTTGTAGCATTATTTAATGAAAATATAAATGAAGTTAAGCAATGATAATCCACTTATAATGATAGAGAATTTTATGCTATAATTCAAATCTTAAAACATTGAGGACACCATTTTTTGCATATGGAATTTATTCTAACTCTGATAGTCATGCTTTAAAATTCATCAATATTCAATAAAAATTTAATCATAGGCGCGTCAAATGGGTTAAGGTTTTATAAGATCATTCTTTTATTCATAAACATAAAGTTGGAATTAAAAATAAATTTTTTGATATCTTATCTAGAGTGAGCATAATGGTTTCTTCTTTAAAACTAAAGATCCTTGAATTTGGTGGAATTAAGGGTGATATACAGTGTCTTATTTTCACTTGATTTACCTTAAACATTTAGAGAAAATTGTAACTTTATAAGGAACATTCTTAGAGTGCATTTAGAGCAGAAGTGGTGTTGAGCGGTGCAGTGTGAAAATGCACTGTTGTGTCATTTAAAAACTATATTTTGGCTATATTTTAGAGAATTTACGATGAAAAAATTATATCTTTCAGCCTGAACTAGCAAAGTGCAGTGGTTGTGAGAAAGTTATGATCAACTTTATTAAAATAATAAAAATTATAATACTACTATAACTTTTTAGGCAGTAGCATCTTCTGCATCAACTCTACCACTATTTTTTTTTAAGCCGTTGCAGCTGCCTCGAATAGATCCTAAGTTATAAATGAATATATAAGGGGAAACAATTACATATTCATTGATATTCTTTTAGAGAATTTCTTATTACTAAATTATGTTCAAGATGAATAGCTGGTCATTTAAAAAAGATAAAATTATATATTTAATAGATAATAGATTTTACTGGCCTTCACCGAAATGAGATGTTCAAAAACTCATAATCTATGTTTAACTTATGAAACATGCTAAAGCTATCAAACAAAAATCAAGATAATATATTTTATTACTAAATCTATAAAGACCTTGAAAAGATATATCAATAAATTTTATTTCACGATTACTTAGGATGACTCAAAGATCATGATAATATTTTTATAGTAGTTGATAGATTCTAAAAAATAGCTCATTTTTTATCCTATTCTAAAACAAATAATATTTCTCACATAGCAAAATTATTTTTTAAGAAAATCATATGACTCCATAGTCTCTCTTCCACTATTATTTCTAATAGAGATATTTGAATCTTATTTTTGATAATAGAAATTATTATGTATTAAATTAAATTTTTTCTACCTTCCATCCTCAAATAGATGAACAAACTAAAGTGGTTAATTATACTTTAGATAACTTGCTAGATATTTGGTAGGCAAAAATTTTAAAAATTAAGATTTACATTTGTCAATATTTGAATATGTTAATAATAGTATTATCTCTAAAATTATAAAGTAATAAAAATTATACTTCAGATTAAATCATAATTATTCCATAAAAGAATATAAAAAGAGTGATTATATTTTGATTATCATTCTGTATATAAAGAGTATTATCAAATCATTAAATATAAAAAATTATATGCATGAGCTTATAGTCCTTTCAAATTTCTTAAAAAGTTAAAAGAAAATGCTTATTTCCTTGATTTGTGTGTCACTATGCACATTCATTCATTTATTAATGTTAAAAATATTCTATCATACAAAAGATTTAATATATCTTCACTTATTCAATCTAACTATTCAGTATGAGATATAACTACATATTTATAGAATTCTTAACATTACCTACCTTCTTGAAAGTTGATTATATCATTATTAAGTATCTACAGATTCAACTATTTAAATTCTTAATTCGCTGGAAGAATAGACTACTTGTAGAAAATACATGGTTGTTCTTCATTGATTTAGAGACATTTACCCCTTAACTTGTAGAAGACTACTTAAAATTTAACTCCATAAAGCAAAATTCTAATTGGTCTGAGAGAGTTGATGAATATCATATACATCAATAAATTAGAATTCAAAAATCATTTACTGGATCTGAAGTTACAACTCAAGATTAAGGAGTATCAAAAAATTGATCCAACATAAACTCAACTCAAAAAATCTGATTTGAGTCGAGTTCGATTTAAAAAATTGTCTCATTTAATATTTTGAATCAGATTCAAGTTGACTCTCCAACTCGAAATTAATATATGTTAAACCCGCTAACTCAAATTAACCCGTGAATTAAAATTGACTTGATTTTTTACCCATAAACCTTATTTGACTTAATTTTGATCAAATTTTGATTTAAAATGCATATATAATAGATCATTTGAATTGTGTTCAAATCAATCAAATTGAATAAGAAGTATTTAACATATTTAATAAAAAAGCCAAATTCAAGTCAAACCTATTTGAGTCAAGTTAAATTCAAATCATACCCAAACTGACCCACTAATCCAAATTGACGCCCTACTCAAGATAATTCAAGAACGAAAAATGCTTAACTCATTAATTCACCAAGACCCAATTTATAATTTAAATTTCATGTAATTTATAATTTTGTCAAGAAACTCTATATTTAAAATTTTGAATTTAAAATTCAAAACATGATAGGTAAAATAATTAAATTCATAATAAATAATAGCATGTAAAATACATAAATGATATAAAATAATAATAAAAAACATAATATTTCAAATTATTGTTGCCACACACCTTTCTCTCAATATTTTAATTTTTTTTTCTTTTGAAGATGATAATAATGGCAATTAGCCCCCTTTACTAGAATAGAGATTATTTACTAATTATAAATTATTCATATGATTTAAGAGCTTAATGGTCAAATCTTGACAATCTTTGATGAAAATACTAATTATATAACATCTCATATATTATAATAAATATAATGAGTGCAATAGAAAATTAACAAAATATGTGATATTTAAGAATACTCGCAGCCTTTGAACGTTACACATCAGAATTTGCAGAGTTTAAAAGACATGGTAACACAGCTGATGTTATTTGAAAGTAAGTTCACCTTCTTTTGTACTCGTACATGTAGTTTCGAAGAGTTCTTATCTCTTCCCTTGAAGACTTCAGTAAGTGATCAACATAAAGGCATGCACTGGCGGCACTGAAAGTATCAACAAAAACATTCATTACATAATCAGGGTGTCAAACGTGATACTCAAATGGCATATGGAACAGAAGAATAACGCTATTGAAAAGAGAAAAAAAATAATCTGATAGTAGAACGGATACACTAATGTTATGTCAGGATAAAAGGAACCAGCAAGATACCTCAAAGGTCCAAAGGGCAGCCAAAGTACATCCCAACGGAACCTCGGCAAACTGTTTAATGAAATGATGATTTAGCGAAGTAAGAAATATACGAAAAACAGCTAAGCAAATTACCAAATTACATGAGAGCACCCAGAAAAAAACTTAACATTAGAAATTTAGCAGCACTAAGTTCAGAGGTAAGCTGTGGTAATAGGTTTTACCTTAACATGTAATATGACCAAAATAGACCAACCACCAGCCCTACATAAAACGATTGCCATATTAACTGCTGATGAGAACTTGAGCTACGGAGCATCCCCTTCAGTGCCAATAAACAAGCTAGGATAGCAACCAAATCTGTGCAACACACAAACTGATGCATTAGCATGATAGCCTTTGAAGAGAATTAAGTACGCTTCAATGATATCCCCTAAATGTTAGAGAAACGTCAAAGGTTTTCAAGGGAAATGCTTAGAGAAGAAGGAAGATCATGATACAAGCAACAGAAGACAGTCGCCACCACAAGATGGGATTATCTTGAGAGTTAGTAGCAAGATCATGATGACTCGCTTATAGAATAGCATTATCATAATAACCCATGGATAGGTAAACTCCACACACACACAAATCATGCTCAAGAAAAAGTTGGAGCTAGTACAAATTGAGACAGTATGGTACTACGTAGCAATATGTGTAAAATCATATCCAGCAAGGATTTTTTATCATTTATTATCCTAATACTTTCTCATTATGGAGGATTTATTATAATCCTTATCTTCCCTACTTTGTACGGTATATAGTGCAATAAGGTTCTATTCAATTCTCCTATTTTCTCTCTAGTTAATATGGCATCAGGCTAAATTTCTCCTGATGATCATTTACAAACGAACATATCATTTGCAACTGAAAAATAAAAAAAAAAAGAGAAATTTGAAACCCGAACTGCACAAAACTGCTCATATCCACAACATCGAAACCGCATGGGGAGAGGTGTGAATAGTTGAGAGTTTGGTCGGCTATAGAAGAGAAAGGAAAATGTCGGCTGAAGGAACTTTACACACTCACATGAAACTTACCTCGCACATACAAGCTGAGAGAACGAGTGAGAGATCGGGAGAGAGAATCCAAGCCGAGAACCTCTCTTCGCGTGGAGAAGCTGCCTAGTGCCATAGCCAAATCCCTCAAGCCACTGACCACCCTCATGCCGCTTGACCAAACCCTAGTCTCCCTCTTCTTCATCATGGGGAAAAGCCAAGAGCTCTTAGCTGACCCAATCAAGGCTTCCTCACTTGAAAGTCAGCCAAAGTCGACACCCCTCCCTTGCCTCGTGTGAAATAGGGCTCGACTTCAGTCGAGCCCCCCTTCTTTGACTATTTCAAGTGAAATAAAGCCCAATTCCCGAACAGCTCCTCTCTGCCTAAATCTTGTATAGGAGTAATCAAGGGCATTTTCTTCCAACATAAGAGAAAAACCTTTTTGGAGTTTCGATTTTAGATAAAATACAAAACGAAATTTATTACAATTAATTTCTTGCTCCACATGTCAAATTGAAGGCATTGACCGCCGATCTTAGGTAGAGTGTGAGATAAAATTCTCCCTCTATCGATCTTAGATCCAGAGAAAGGGAAAAGAGCGCAAGCACGCTATTTTGCAAAACATAGTATAACTAAGCTGTCAATCTATGGAAATTTTTAATAATTAACTTGAAATGAAAATTATTTAAAATTAAATAAAACACATTCAAAGACTCGCATTTGTTAATCTTGTATACAGCTGGTAATTTTATGAAGGACTCCATTGTTGATCTTAGGCCTGATGCAAGGTGAATTTTTCTCCCTCTATCGATCTTAAATCCGGAGCAAGGAAGAAGAGCACCGATCACGCTAAATTCCATAAAATGCAGCACTGCTAAGCTACCATGTTGTCGAAATTTCATGGAAAATACTAAACTTAAATATTTTTCATAAAAATCATTAAATGAGAAAAAATGGACTTTACAATATGATAAAAATAAACATTGAATAAATCAAATATTACAATTATTAAATACAGGTAATCTATAATCCCTTCTCTCATATTAAAAAGGAATTTAATTTATTACATATTAAAAGCTTAAAGATCCAAGCCTAAATCGTCAATTCCTTTGTTAGACTTAAGTACATTAGGAAATAGATTGAATAACAAAATAATAATCACATAATTATATTCGAACATAATCATGAACAATTGTTAATTATTTAGTAGATCAAACACAATATGTTAAGGACCCAAATATAATCTAACAGTCAATGTAAAAATCAAGATTGTCCGATCAAATATCTAAGATTTGCCCTATTCAGATAATAATATTGAAACTCAAACACCAAGATTGTAATAAATGTAGACCTAATTGATCAAATTAGACACTAAATATTGAAGATCAAAATACATCAAAATTATTTCTAATAAATTTAGAATTCATCTTGAACATGAACGAGATTGAATCAAAGATTCACATCAAACATAAATGAGATTGAATCAAAGACTCATCTCAAAAAACACAAGATTAAATTAAGATTCACTTCAAAGATGGAATCAAAGATTCACATCAAACATTGAATCAAAGATTTATCTGAAAACATGAAATTGAGATTAAATCATTTAAAACCTCATTCTAAAGGGAAATATGGTCATCTACATCACACCATTAGACACTGATTAACGCCAGGTATTCACATATATTTCCAACATTAATCGAGAGTGTTCTCTTACTGTTGTAAGAGAAATAATTAACTATGGATATTTGCATTAATAAGAAACAAAATCGAAATCAAAAAATTATTTCCAACATATATTATTTTGTTGTGTTGTCCTTTATATTTTGAAATGCAAACATCAGTCCAAACAATCAGCTTTCTAAAGGGATGTAAATCCAATCATAATCAACATTTCAAAGGGATAAGTTCAATCCTAATAGGCATTCCAAAGGGAGGTAAGTCTAACCCAAATCAACATTCTAAATGGATGTAAGCCTAACCTATGTTTGCAATGCAAACATCACTCCAAACATCAGCATTCCAATGGATATAAGCCAAATGTTTGTTGTAAGGTAGACTTCAACCATATTTAAACACGGCTTTCTAATATATGTAAGTTCAACCTATGTTTACAAAACAAATTCCGTCCACATATCAAACATGGAATTCCAACGGATGTAAGTATCACATATGTCTGCAAAGTAGCATTCAATCACACAAATTTGGCTTTCCAAGAAAACTCAAATGCATATCTTCAAAGTAGATTTTACTCAATAACACCTGTATAACAACTTTAGTCCACTCAAGATTTTTGGGACAAGGCAACCCACTGCTGCTAATCAGACTCTTGGACATTGCTGCTAATTAGATTCCTAGACATTACAGCTAATAGCCCTCTGATAGGTGTAGACTAAAATAACGACAATTTCGGGATGATAGAACTATGAGATCTTGATCGGGATTACACTCATTTTTCCTTTTAAATGGTCATCTACATCACACCATTAGACACTGATTAACGCCAGATATTCACATATATTTCCAACATTAATCGAGAGTGTTCTCTTACTGTTGTAAGAGAAATAATTAACTATGGATATTTGCATTAATAAGAAAAAAAATCAAAATCAAAATAAACCATAAGTTTAGGGGAAATGTGATTGAATATATATCAATCTGCCTCACGAAGAATGAACTCTCTAACATCTTAAAGATGACGGAGATTTTGAGATGATATTCCTGCGCGATCACATATTCTACTTATGAGCTTGCCATAAGCAATCTTTTCTAACTTCATTCTTATTGATCAAGCCCAACCTACCACCACTTAGCTAAAGCCAAGTTCACTGCTAACATAAATTCCTCTTGGTTCACAAACTCATAAATGTCAACTTAACTATGCTCTATTAACTCAATTCACAACCTCTTGATAAGCTCAATTATAGTTTTCCCCAGCTCTAAAACACCAAACATCTTACCTTTCCAAAAATATCTACTCTAGCATCCTTATCTCCTAATTTCTTTAGCAAGGTTGGATGTTGTTCCAATCACTAGCCATCATCACTTTGGCTATTGCCAATAACCCTAACCTCCCCAGCATCCAACCACTTATATTATAATATCCTTGAACCTTATCACTCAGCAAATATCTCCCATATATCTCCATATTCTTGTAGCCTCTAAGTGCACTAAAAAATATTGACAATTATTAATCAATATTTTTATAAGTGATATCTAGGTTTGATGTGTTTTTATTTATTATTTATTTATTTATTTATTTGTTTCAGGTTTGATATGTTTTTAGATCTTAGATTTATTATGCATAACATTGAAGATATAAATAAGGATATAACTTCTACAGTAATGGATAGATGATTGAAATAGAGTGTCTTAGGTATATTAAACAATTAGAGGATGACATAGAGACTAATAAGATATGTTTCATAAATCACAATTGGGCTAAGTGATACTGTATGGCTGAGTGTTGAGTACTAAAAAATTCATTAATTCTCCTTATTGACATCCTATCTAGATGTTTAGATGTATGTCAAATACTGCTAAAGAGTGGCTTATAGTTAATTGTCCCATGCAATTCTTTCAAAGTGTTTGGTATTAGTACTTTATAAGAGCATTTCCACTTTTGATTTCAGAAGATGAGCTTCACAATGACATATGATGACTCCTCCCAATAGACTATTTATAGTATAATTAATTATGAGATCTTATTTTAGTAGTTGACAAAAAATGGAAATACATTAACAACTATTGACTCATAAAACATGATCCCCTTCATTTAAGAAAAAAAACCCATAATCTTGATAAAGGATTTTCAGTATATTGATAGATTTAATAATAGAGCATTGGAGATATTTGTCTTCACTCTTAGATAGCTTATGGATTTACCACTTACCTTAAGTATGACAATAGAGTAATTTTTTTTTTAACAGAAAGACCTTCCCTTCATTTGTGAGCTGACACTGAGAAATTGTCAATGCAATATCGAATACTTATCATAAAAGCATGAGCTGCAAAAGATAAATTGGAACCAAACAAATCATCATCTCATCAAATCATCATTGCAAACTTCAAATAGCATTAGGATCAATCTATATCTTTGGATCCTTTCAATCAAACTCAAAGGGCAAATATTGCAATGATGGTATAATGTCTAACTTTAATTTGGTAAAAATTGGTAAAAATATGATGTTGTCATTGTGTATGATCCTTAAGGTGAATACCTACGTATGGATTACAACAATGTTATATTCTTTGACAACACTACTGACGATAAAGATAAGTTCATCTCATCTAATAGACTTAGCATAGTGTTGCTCACCATAGGGCTGTCAAAATAGCTGGTCGTTCGCGAACTCGTGTTCGGCTCGATAATAACCTCGTGTTCGATTCATTCATTAAACTAACGAGACGAACACAAACAAAAATTTTCAGCTCAAAATATAAACAAGTCAAACACGAACAAAGGCCCTGTTCGCTCATGTTTGGCTCAATTAAGCTCGAAACTTAAAATTTATTAAAAAAATCAATAAAAAATAATTTATTTATTAGCTATGAATATATAAATATATATTATATACATTATGGTGTATAATACATATATACTATAATACTAAACCTAAAATACTATTCGATTCCTAAGTCCTAACTCCTATTTCCTAAACCGAGCCGTGTAAATCGCAACCCTAAAGCCCTAATTTATTATTCGGTTCTCCACTTCTCCTCAACTTTGAGAGGCAGCCTCGACTCCCGCAGACCGCAATCCCTCTTGCCTCTTAGCTCTCTCTCGTTTTCGCATGGCGTCTCGAGCAAGTGGAGTCCTGAAGATGTAGGGTTTCTCTGTTCCTCTGTCTCTCTCTCTCTCGTTCTCACTCCTCTGAGTCATTTGACTTGTCTCTGTGGTTCCCTCTATCTCTCGACTCTCTTAACTCTTAATCTCAGACTCTTAGCTGCTCGGCCTGCTCAGGTATTGCACGAGTCTCTTTAACCTTTAACCAATCTGTGTTTTTTGTGATTATGTAATCTTTTCTAGAGCATAACTATTCTGATGTATGCGAGCCTCTGTTGGAAGTGATTCCACGGTTTGAAATCGGCTCTGTTGATTTTTTTTCTCAATGTGCGACCGATTCTATGTTGAAAATGATTATAATGCATATTTTTATTGTGATTATGTGACTGTCAATTATTTAGGGTTTTATGTACACATGTGCTTTTGAAAGCTTTAAAATTTCACATAAATGTGCTTTAGAAAGGTTTAAAGTTTTCTAAACATACCTCTATTTCAGTTGATTCTAATGTTAATTTCTTTCAATGTGGTTCTGTGATTTTCGAGTTTCACATACACTTAGACATTAATTTTGGGTTTCACTATTGTATGATCTAGGAAGGGGTCAACATATGTGCCCTTGCATTTTCAAATACCCTGTTCTATGCATATAATCGATGAACTTCAGAAAATGCTACCATTATACTATGCTGTATGTTAGTAATCAAAACTCCCCTCCTTTCCTTTTACTGAAATGATTGCAATAAGTTCATTAAGCAAGGGGTAAATATTCCTTTCCAAGGATTTACATTCTCACTGCATCAAACTCAATATTTAATCCAACAAAGATATTATTCCCTTTCAACAAAACTTCTAAGTATAATTATATCTTTACTGCAATTCATTTGGAGTTATTGGTAGTGATCCATCTCTTGCCATAGACTTTGTAATAAATTGGAGCATTTGTAATTGATTTTGCTCCTTACTAAATAGATGAGATCTTGATTTTGATCTCACAAATTTAAGCAACATCATAGACTTTGAAATAAGTTGTTACAAGACTTCCCAAATTTTTATTGCTGTGTTAAGGAGCATGCATGTATCATAACCTCAGGTTGCATGAAATTCCATAACTTACTTGTTCATCCCAAAGCATCAAAATTGATCTCTCTTTTTCAGCCTCGTTCCCAAATTACTCAAATTCTATTTTCCATTTATGAAAGTATGGAGTATTTTTGAGACCACTTAGAATAAATTTTTTATATAGCTTAAATTTTGTTTGGATATTTTGCAAATCCTCAATTGAAACTTGGTTGTAATTCTCAAAGTAAAAATTGCAAAATTTTTATCTCCTAAATGTATCATATGTCATTTTCATTAAGCAAAGTTTGGTTGTATTTGTACATACATAATTTTTGTCATATTTTTCATTTAACACAAGATGTTTTGTATTATTCATAGCTTTCATATAGCATATGTCATCATTTGAGTAACCCCAGTCTCCATCAAGTGATGAGATGCCACCAATTGAGATGAAAATTTTGAAAGAGAGTCATAATCAAACATCTCATAATATTTCTCAACAAATCGTTGAGAGTACTAGCACCATGCTTGAGTTGCAGGCTAAGAAAGCTAGATAAAGAAAGTCTACTGAGATAAAAACTATATCTAAGGGTGTTGAGATTCTTTGCTTACAATGTGTGTGCTGTGAAGTTAAGTTCCATAAATCAAAAATAGGTACAACATCACAACTTTTCAGACATGTTAGACATTGTCATAAAATTAAATCAAAGGGTCAACAACTTACTGATTTAGCAGATAAAAAACAGAAGCGATTGAATTTCTCCCCGATTGATATTGCAAGTGATTTTTGCATTTCTATTTTTCATAATCCTGAAAATTATGACCAAAGATAAGTTAAAGAAATAATTGCAATGATGATTATTATTTATGAATATCCTTTTATGATGATAGAACATACTTGATTCAACATACTGTTGAAATTTTTGAATCATAACTACAAAAATGTATCTAGAAATACCGTTAAAATAATTACATGCAGATTTATGATATTGAGAAAAAGAAACTTAAGATTTATCTTAGTGGTGTTCAAAGAATTTCATTAACATTAGATTTTTCGACATCTAATCAGATTCTAAGGTATATGTGTTTGACTATCCATTTCATTAATGAGTCATGGAAGATTAAAAAAATTTATTAATTTTATTGAGCTTGACCCTCCTCATACGGAGACTTTCATCTGTGATGCTATATGCGACTATTTATTAGAATGGAATCTTCAGGAAGTCTCCACAATTACTATTGCTAATGCTAGTAATAATGCTGTTACAGCTTCTTGCTTTAGAAATAATTTTGAATCAAGAGAAAAGTTACACTTTTATGGGCATTTTTTTCATATCAAGTGTTGTGCACATATATTAAACATAATGGTGCAGGATAGTTTGAAAGAAGTACATGACAAAATTTATAATATCAGAGAGTCAGTTAAAAAGTGGAGGGTTGCGTTAGGTAGACGACAGCCAGCGTAAAACTTGTCGAAATAACCATGACATGAATCCTTTAAATCATTGTGTTAATGTTAGGCGTCCCAGTTTACAGATACTTGAATACGCGAACGCGGCAGATAAATAAGCAAGGTTACATTAAACGGATGCGTCCATGAAATTGGAATTAGGTTGGGATCTTGGAATATAGGTACTCTTACATGTAAATTAATGGAATTAGTAGATATTATGGTTCAGAAAGATAAATATTTTATGTGTTCAAAAAACTAAATGGGTTGGGGAGAACTAAGGAGATTGATAGTTTAGATTTTAAACTTTGATTGAGATTTTAACTAAAATGGTGTAAGTGATTATAGATAAAAGTTTGAAGGATAATGTTATAAATATTAATAAATGTGGAGATAGAATTATAACTTTAAAGGTTATTGTTGATACTTAAGATTATCAATGTTATAAGTGTTTATGCTCCTCAAATAGGTTTGGATGTTACCAAAAGAAAAATTTTGGAATGATTTAGAGGATTAATACAAAAGATACCTCTTGAAGAAAAAAATATTCATTGGAGGAGATTTAAATACGTGTTGGTAGAGTAGAAGATTTTAAAAGTATTCATACATGGTTATGGATTTAATTAATGAACAAGGTAGACTATATTAGATTTTCTTAACTTATGATTTTGTAATTGCTAATACTTTATTTAAGAAAAGAGATGAACATATTATTACTTATAAAATGGATTTAGTAAAACACGATTGATTATTTTGATAAAAAAACAGATCGTTTAGATTGTAAAGATTGCAAGGTCATTCCAAGTGAAAGTTTAAGCAACATCGATTGTTAGTTTTAGATTTTAAGATAAAAGATTGTAAGAGGAAAAATAAATCAAATTATTGTCCAGGATTAAATAGGGACACTTAAAAACACAAATAAAAATATTTTTAAGAGCAAACCATATAAGAGCTTAATTTGGGATGTTTATAAATTAATGTTATCGGTAAAGAAGAAGTGAAAAAAAGTGCTAAAATGCTTGGAGAATCAAAAGTAAATTAAAAGTAATGGTGGAGTCATAAGAAAAAGATAAGAAATAAGCAGTTGTTATAAAACTTGATTTAGATGTAAAAACTTCAAGAATTGGGAGAGTTATAAAATGGCTGTAAAGATTCTAAGAAAACAATATATGAAAAAATTTAAATGATTTATACAATAGATTAGATAGAAGGTGAAAGATGTATGTATAAGTTAACCAACCAAAGAGATAGGAGAAGATGACAGTTGGCGTGTATTAAGAATGAAAATTATAAAGTGTTTTTCTTAGAAAATGATATTGAAAATAAGTGGATGAAGTATTTTGATAAACTTTTCAATGAAGGATCTGAAAATACAATTGCTTTTAGCAATAATACCCTTAACATAAATAGAGAATGTTATTTTTTATCGTCAGATTAGTAACCGAAGTTAGAAGCTTTAAAGAAAATGAAATGTGGAAAACAAGAGGACATGATGATATTCCAATTGAAGTGTGGAAATGTTTAGAGATCGAGAATTTCTTACAAAATCTTTTAATGTTATTTTAAAGACTAAAAGATGTCGATGAGTGGAGAAAGAGTTTGTTGGTTCTATACATAAGAATAAAGGTGATGCATAAGAGTGTGCAAATTATAGAGGATTAAGTTAATGTGTCATACATTAAAATTATGGGAGAGAGTAATTGAGCATAGTTACGATGTGATACAAAAGTTTCACAATGTCCGGTTTCATGTCAAGTAGATCTTATGGATGCTATACATTTGTTAAGAGGTTTGATGGAAAAGTATAGAGAAAGTAAGGAGGATCTACATATGATATTTATTGATTTAGAGAAAGCTTATGACAAAGTTTCAAGAGATATTATTTGGAGAGTTCTAGAACAGAAAGGAGTTAATATTGATTATATTCAAGTAATTAAGGATATGTATACTAGAGCTATCACTTGTGTCCAAACACAAGAAGGATTGATAAAATATTTTCCTATTTCAGTTGGATTACATCAAGGATCAACTTTAAGCCTTTATCTCTTTACTTTAGTTATGGATGTTCTTACAAAGCATTTACAGGAAGATGTACCTTGGTGTATGTTTTTTGCTGATGACATTCTTCTTGTTGATAAGACTAGAGAGGGAGTCCAAGAGAAACTTGAATTATGGAGGTCAACATCAAAGTCTAAAGGTTTTCGTTTAAGTAGATCTAAAACTGAGTATATGGAGTGTAATTTTAGTTGTAGAAGTTCTAGTGATAGTGTTGTAACATTAGGTAAACAAGTCATTAATAAGAGTGAGTGATTTAGATATTTAGGCTCTATTGTTCAAAATTATGGTGTAATAGATGGAGATGTTATTAGTAGAATTCAAGTTGGATGGTTGAAGTGGAGGAATGCATTTATTGTGTAAAAGTTCCACTTAAACTTAAAGGAAAATTTTATAAGATAGTGGTGAATGACTTATGGTAATGTTGGTCAATAAAAGAGAAGCATAAGACTAAGTTAAGTGTTACTAAGATGAGGATGCTTAGGTGGATGAGTGGCTTTACTCTTAGAGATAAAATGAAAATGAGTATGTTCGGAAAAAAGTTGGAGTAGCTCCAATGACAGATAAGATTAGAGAGAGTCACCTTAGATGGTTTGGCCACATAAAACGCGTCCATCCGACATGCTAGAGGAGATTAGATGCATTAGATTTGTCTTATGTTAAGAAAGTAGAGATAGGCCTAAAAAGACTTGGTTAAGATGTATAAAAGATGACCTTAGTATACTTGAATTAAATGATAATTTGTCAAATAATGGGACACAATGGAGACGAAGGAATCATGTAGCCGACCCCACTTAGTGGGATGAAGGCTTGTTGTTGTTGTTGTAGAGAGTCAGTTAAATATTTCAAAAAATCTCCTACTAGGCTATACAAATTTGTTGAGATTGCAAAACAATTAGGAGTATCTACTTCACGATCTTTTTGTATTGATGTGTCAACACGTTGGAATTCAACTTATATAAAACTTGAGTCTGTTTTTATCTATCATACTGTCTTAACTCATTATGCAGTTAGAGATTCAAATTATAAGTGGTTATCACTAGATTATGATTGGTTGAAGTATCAAAAAATTAAAAAGTTCTTATCAATTTTTAATAATATTACTCAGATAATTTCTAGTACTTCATATCAAACCTCAAATATTTGTTTTGCCAACTATTATGCATGTTAAGAAGCTTCTCTGAGAAAAATGATCGCGGCTATGAAAATAAAATTTAATAAATTTTGGGGGGAGTGTAACCTATTAATATTTATTGATGTAGTTCTTGATCCCCATTTAAAGTTGAAGTTCATCTCATTTACATTCTCTAAGATCTTTGAACCACATGAACTTGATTCCCAAATTACAACTATTAAGGAGGCTCTTTGGGAAATACATGCAATATATGCTGTTGAGAGTTTTCCAATGACTGCAATGAATGATTCACTTAATGTAGGGTGCTCTTCTTCCAACTATGTTATAGATCCCCTTGGCACATCTCAGTTTGATTGCATGTTTGGTTTTAAATATTTTGTTATGTCATCTGGTTCCATACAACTTGCTAAGTCTGACATGTAGGTGTATCTTGAAGAAGAGTAATTTGTTTGCAATTCTGAGCAATTTGATATATTGGATTGGTAGAAGATGAACACATTAAAATATCTATGTTTGTCTAGAATAGCTCGTGATATTTTATCAATTCTAATAACAATAATTACTTATGAATCAACATTCAGTGTTAGTGGTAGAGTGTTGGATGATTATAGAAGTTGTTTATTTGTCAAGTTAAATTGTGCATCTAATTGAATTAGATCATCCCAAAAAAGTGTTAAGACACCTTTGGTAAGTGTTTTTCACATAGTACCATACAACTTAATATTGTTATTGCATTGTATCTTTCAAGTGTTTTATCAAATTTTTATATTTCTTCACAGCAAGAAATATTGGAAGAGAAAAATTTGGGTATTCTTTTGGGTGATTCTTAAGCAATAATACTTTCTGTTGTGGTACTAGCCTACTAATCATTTTAAGTTATCAAAAATATTTAATTGCAAATGCTTTACGTAGATGTTTTTTTAAGGATTTGGTTATAGTGATGATTGATTGTGTGATTTGTGTGCACTAACATTTAGCAAATCTTATACACAATTATTTATTTGCTTACTTTGGGTTGATTTCTATTTATAATTTATTATGTAATATTGTTCTGTTTTAACTATTTTTTTGTAGAAGTATTATAAGAGTGATGCTATGATGATTAAAATTGCTCTGATAGATATATGTTTCTTGTTGTCTTCATTTTGGTTTGTCATTTATGCATGTAATCCTATAGAAGATTCAAAATGATAGTGAAATAGTAAAATTTCAGCAAATTTTTATTTGATTGATCCTCTATGATTTGAATGCATACAACTTGTCAACCTTATGTGAGACTATTAAGATGATGAACATAAAATACTTATATGTTTCAACCTTTGACTCTCTTTATTTGGAATGTCATGTTAAAATTAAACATGCAATCATATAGAGTGTACAAAGTTATGTGTTATAATTAAATCAGAATCTCTTAAGTTTCAAAAACTCTTATATTTTCATTCAATTAAAGCGTCGATATATTCATTCAACATGTAAACAAGTACGCTAAAATATTTTATTATTTTTTTAGCTTATTTATCATTAACAATGATGCGACAGTTGTCTAAAAAGTAATTTTCGAATAAAGAGGAATATTGCATAATGCATTTTCTTGAGCTTCACAGGTATGTTAAATTATATATTTTCAATCAATGTATTTTTAAAATTTTGATTTGTTTAAACTAACTTGTTTAGTTGTATGTCAATTTATTCACATAATTATCTAATATTTTGTTATTTAATATGTAATCTTTTATTATAAAATTTTGATGTGGAGTATATATTGTAAATTGTAAGAATTATTTGTTGTTAATAAAATTTTATATTATTATGTATTTTTCTGTTATTTGTATCTAAAATTTTATGCTCAAGATTTATTAGTTTAAACATAAAAAAAAAGTTAGTTTTATTAGTTCATATGATAAATTCGAGCCTATTTCGAGCTTATTCCTAAGCTGAACTCGAGCCAAATTCGAGCAAACAAATAAATAAGTCTGATTCAAGCCAAACACGAACAAATTCAAGTTCAAACGAGCAATAACAAGCCAAACACGAACATTCTCTTCACGAGCTTGATTCGAACGCAAGCCGAACACCAACACAAACAAATGTAAATGAGCTAAACACGAACAGAGCCTCAGCTCATTCAAGTTCGGCTCGTTTACACCCCTAGTTCAAAATCATAATAAATTTTTTTTTTCTTTCACATCTCTTTTTCATTTTTTTTTGGATGGAAGATCAAGTTGTAGTTTGCATTTTTCCTTGGTGTGTTAGGTATCTACTTATAGTCAGCTTGCTGAGCATCCATTTCAAAAGTACAAAGTACTTACTAATAAGACATTCTCTTGAAGCAGAGGACTATCACTATTAAACATTGGCCAAAAGAGACATTCGACATTGGTAAGAAAGGTAAGTTAAAAAAAAGTTAAGTGATGCACCAAGGAATCTAGGCAAGCATCTTTATTTCATATCGATATCTAAAATTCATAGGACTAAAGTCCTTCTAAAAGGCTGATGATGATGATATATTCAATTTGATTGTCCACTTCAAAGAAGTCTATAGGTGTGTTTGCATCTAAAAAAAAATGAAATAAAATGAACATCCTAGCTTGGGGCGTCATGGCACTCCAATTGCAACACTTAGGCACTATTGCCTCTTATATAATCTAGAAACTCAAATCGCCCCGGATAGTTGCCTACTTAAATGGCACAGCGCTATGGCGTTGTGATGCCAATGCCGAGGCACTATCACAATGACCTTCAATTTTAAAATCAAGAAAAATCACTGTTCCTGCCCCAGCAGCAATAACTACCTAGGGAGAGCGGGGGGAACGGTGAAGTGGAAAACTGCCCAATAGTGAGAAATAAAAAGGTTGATCTCCGTCGATCTTGGATCTAGAGTAAAAAAGAAAGCCCTAAACCCAAAAATTTCAAAATCTTGAAATATAAATACCTCCTCCATTGAACTTGGTTCTGGCGTAAGAAAAAAAACTCTCCCTCCGTCGATCTTGGATCAAGAAAAAGGGAGGAGAGTGTGTTTGCATTAAATAAATAAAAATCTAGCACTGCTAAGGCGTTATGCCATCAAATTTGCATAAAAAATTATCAAATTCTGCAAGAATCTAGTTCAGAAATAGAGTTCCCGCTTCGTGGCGCCGCGACACTGAGGCATTGTAGTCTCAGCAATGAAATTCTTGGTGCTAAGCTCTCGAGTTCAGATACAATTCTTGCAATGCCATGGCGCTGTAATTCAGCGCCACAGCTCTAATCTTTCGGGTTCCATATCTTTAAAGTGGGCTGAAGTGCCCTTTTTCAACACAAACGTTACAAATTCCACCGTCAAACTTGGTTCTGGTGTGAAATGAAATCCTCCCTACATTTATCTTGGATCCGGAACAAGGGAAAAGGGAGCTAATGCACTAAAAAATAAAAAAATCTAGCACTGCTAAGACGTTATGTTGGCGAAATTTCAAATTTCTCTAAAACTGTTAAAATTTTAGGCATTGATGAAACATTGGCTAGGCGCTGTGGGTCTAGCGCCGAAGCACTGAGCTCAAATGGGAAGTCTTTTCATAGCATTGCGACGCTGTACCTCAAGTGCAACAGCGCTAGATTAATTTCACAATTTTTAAAACACTAGAATATTGACTTCGATAAATCTAAATCCAAGTCTTATCTACCTAATGCCGCAGCACTACATGTCGAGCACCGCAACGCTAATTACACTGGTAAAATGATAAGAAAATGGCTATCTTAAGAGCGCTGCAATGCTACATAGCAAGCGCCGCAGCACTAATCCCTCTGGTAAAATGATAAGAAATTGTTATCTTAAGAGCACCGTATATCGAGTGTCACAGCGCTAACTACTCAAGTAGATTGATAAGAAATTTCTATCTTAATAGCACCACAATACTGCATATAGAGCACCATAGCGCTAAACTCTCGGGTTTTAAGCTTATGTCTTGCAGGCTAGCAGCGTCTAGGCATTGCATTCTCAGCATCGAGGTGCTACTACTGTGATATCAATTTAAATTAAAATAATTTCATTATTTTAAATCCTAAAGCTTTCAAATGACAAATAGAAAGACATATACACAGAAATATATAAAAATATGAAATAAAAATATATTTATTAAAAATAAAAATGATTACATAAATTGTACAAAGAAAAAGAGAAAATACAAAAATCAAAGAAAAGGGGAGAAATTACAAGTGATATTCATCACCCTCCACCTCTTCTTCTTCTTATGCCGGTGGGGTGCTCATGTAAGGCGAATATTAAGGCGCTGTAAGAAAAGAGGCCTGACCCGGACTCGCAAAATCATAAGTTTCAAACATATGAATTAATGCTCAATTAAACTGAGTTATGTAAAAAAATTGTTTCTGCTGCTGATTTATATGATAATCAAATTTCTTTTATAAGACCTTTTGCTTACGACTACTCTCACTAACCTATTTCTTTAAATCCAAGACTTCTCTAATTTCTTGGAATTGCTCGTATATGATTTTAGAAGATTGGGAGCGAGGTTGTGAAGCATGGGGAGCATGTGAGCTTTCCCCACTTCAAACCTCGAACAAAATCTCCCAATTATCCTCTTCGTTAGAGAGCCTTCTGAATAAAAGCTTCTTCATCAGGCTCCCCCAACACACCTGCCGCAATACATAAATCATAAATAAGAGAAGGATGGCCGTATCCTATAGTAATATTGCCCCTAAACATATTATAAATTGAATTATAAATAATCTTTTCTATATCAATTGTAAAGTACTTTTGATTAGCAAAATTCAAAACGGTCATATCTTTAGTCACCTCACTGATATTACCAATGAACATCAGTTTGACAGAAATAAATAGTGTTAAGCCTTAGATTTTTGCGATTAGGTCGGCGACAAAAAAGTTTATAATCATTTTCTCCCGCTATTTCCACTGAATATTGGTATTTTTGCTAGTGAGAAAATTAAAAACTTCATCAAAATTAGGATGATTGCTATAATAAGAAAGATAGTGATCATATACTATATTTTGCAAACTGTAATATGCATGAATGACGGTGCTATCAAAACTTACCAGTTCTACCCGCACAAAAACTCTATTGTCTTGGTGCTCAGTGTTGACGAAGAACTCCCGCACCACAGGAATGATGCAGGGGTAGCTTTCATAGGCTAGCTTCTTCTAGCCTCGTTCAATGATGATCTTCTCCACATTCTCACCTGAATTGTAGAAACTCCTCTCCGGAATGAGGTGCTTGTGGATGAGGGCATGTTGATACCCCTGCTCCACTTTTACGCAACTAAACATGTTCGCGTCGCTTGAAATCTCCCTCCTCTTAGTAGCAAGCCTCTTGAGCAGTATGATTATTTTCTTATTAGGAGAAAGCTGAGGAAAAGAAAATTCTAAGAATTCCTATAGCAAGAAAACAACATGATCAAAAATCTGCAACCCATGAGGGTCTATTTATAAACCAGGTCTAGCGTCGCGGCGTTACGGAACAACGCCGAGGTGCTATCCTCTCGTGTTTTTAAATAAAGAATCCGTGTCACCGTGCTACAATAGTAGCGCTGAGGCGCTATCTTCTCGAGTCCTGAAACAAGGAACCGCAACACTCACATGCGCTAAAGGCCGTGGTCAAAGCGCATCGTGGTCAAAAAGCACTTATTACCATTAATTTTATATCCGAGCGTAACTTAAAAGCACGTCAAAAATTGATGTGGTGCTACAGTGCTCTGACGGCACCACAACGCTGGTCAAAAAGTTTGTCTCATTTGATAAATAAGCAAGCCGACCTATCAACCCGTTTGAATAGACTTTTGATTGGCGCCAAGGCGCTACATAGTCAAAGCCAAGGCGTTGGTCAATTGGCCAACTACTTTCAAATGTCCTTTATGACACCTATAGCGCCATGGCACTGATTTCCCAACGCCAAGATGCCGTCCTAATAATGCCCAGACACCATGATCTATAGCGCCAAGGTGCTCCCCTTCATAGCGCCTAGGCGCCATACTTCCAGCGCCGAGGTGCCATAAAAAAAAAGACAACCTATTTATGTTCGTCATGTGAACAACTTATAATTCATTCACCATGTGAATAATTATATAAATATGACATTTTTAAGAGATATAAGTGTAATAACATAATTACCCACGTTAATTTGCAGTTTTCTCTTAAATATCCTTCCCTTTGATGCTTCTTTCCTTAATTGAAATTCCTATAGAATAAAATATTAATTTGATCAATATTAAAAAATAATTTATTTTATTTTATTCATTTCTTTGATACTTACATATAGCTTTTATTATTTGCGCTCATATTCATCAATATTCATTGTCTATTTTCTAAATCAAGTTAAATTAACATTTAATTTATTTAATATAATGATATTTATACATGTCTAATTTATCATATATACTTCTAAATCATATTAATCCTATTATTTTTCTTAATATACAATATTAAGTGTTAAAGTGACTTAATATAGATAGAAACACAGCGACTATTGGCCGCGGATTAGAAAAGTCAGAGGCGGAGCTCGATTTTGTTTTGCCGAAACAGGCTTCCTAAAGCAATGAGAGAGAAAGGGAGAGAAAAAGAAAGAAAGGTCGAGGGGAACAAAAATCGTGCATCCGTGCCCTAGCCGAGTGAGGCGGCTCCACGCCGTCAACATCAGGTCGTCGGAAGCCTTCCGTGTGCCGTCGACCGAGGAAGAAGAAAGGAGGAAAACCCTTTGCGTGCCCTTGTGTGCGAACAAGAGCCCTGTGCGCAGGAGGAAAGGAAGCTGAGTGCATGCGTGCATCCATCCGCTCGAATGGGTCTAGGGCAACCGAGAATAGAAAGGAAATAGAAAGGTAAGCATATATATATGTTATTTAAATTGAAATATGATTTTAGTATTATTTCAAGTTTAACTTAGGGTTTATAGATTTCATCAAGGACTTTAACTTGGAAATGTGTAGTATAAATCAAATTCTAATAATTAAGTATTAAATCTTAAATATGAAATATAATTGCAAATTAATAAAACCTTAAACCTATGCTAAGTTATATAAGTAATTAAGAATCATTTTAAAGGAAATGATAAACATTAAATAAAAATAAAATTTATCTATATTAAGTCACTTTAACACTTAATATTGTATATTAAAAAAAATAATAGGATTTAGAAGTATTATATGATAAATTAGACATGTATAAATATCATTATATTAAATAAATTAAAAGTTAATTTAACTTAATTTAGAAAATAGACAATGAATATTCGATTAATGCGCCAAATAATAAAAGTTTATATGTAAAGATCATAAACAAGAAATGAATAAAATAAAATAAATTGCTTTCTAATATTGATCCAATCAATATTTTATTTTATAGGAATTTCAATTAAGGAAAGAAGCATTAAAAGGAAGAGAGGAAACTGCAAATTAACGTGGGTAATTATGTTCTTACATTTATGGTAAAAATACCTTTAATTTCTTATGATGAAATACATTTTTATATGATTATAATTTTTTCTTGTACTGCAAGTTATGATTTATTTTCCTGTTTCTTCATAAATTGTAATGTAGTTTCCTATTTTTTCATATTATAATAACTAATACTGATCATAATCGTCACTGTCATTTTATAAAGTTAATTGATACTATTACATTTAATTAATACGATACAGATAATCAGTAGTTATGAATGTAGATTGAAGTGAAGTTAACCCTTACAGACCTACTTAGACGCGAATAGCATCTAAAAAAAAGGGCTAATGAAATTGGCAAATGGTAATGGCTACTTATCCTAAGATGAGTATTGATAAAAGTTTTCTTTTGGTAAAAGTTTAGACAATGACTTTTAAAATGGATGATAAATGTAAAAATTTACACGAAATATTCATTTGTACATACTTCATATATATTTGATTGGAGAATTTTTTACGTAATGTTATAACCAAAACTAACACGCATAGATTTCTACCTTCGTTACTATAAGACAAAGATAATCACCCGAATTTTATTCAACCGTTAGTTGTTTATTTTTTTCGCGTACCATCCCAACTATGGATAATAGAAGGGTTATGTTTAACGTAGAGACTTCGTGATAATTATACGTTATGTTGATTTATGTTTAAATCAGTATTTCATATAAATTTTGTTAAGATATATGTGGACAAATTGTTAAATAATTTGAATCAGGCTTTTATACGATTGGAGATTTTGTTTAAGATTGAAAATGTTATGTAAGTTTTTTTTTATCCGTCCACCGCCCTGCTCTCGAGATTCCAAGCTCCGGGCCGTGATAATAAGTCTTCAATGGCTTTAAATAATAAATATAAGTCTTATCTATTCGTTCATCATACAAATACGAATTCTATCATTTTAAAAGGATGTAAGCCCAGCCTCCTATCTGTTCGCCTTGTGAACATCCTATAATTTCTTCACCGTGTGAACATATATAATTCTAACATTCTAAAGCGATGTAAATCTAATCTATATGTTTGCCCTACGAACACCTCTACACTAAACATCTAGTCTAGTCGGGATATCTGAGATGAGACAACCCATGGTTGCTAATCAGAGTTTATGGTCATTACGGCTAGCCCTTTGAAGTTGATAGACTAAAATAATATAGTCCCAGGATGACAGAACAATAGGATCTTGATCGAAATTATTCTCCTATTCCCCTTAGGTAATCATCTATGACATTCCACAAACACCACTAGACACCAATTCATATCAGGAAGATATGCTTGTTTCCAACCTTAATCAAGAGTGTTCTCTTACTGTGGTAAAGGGATAATTAACTATGAAGACTTGCATTAATAAAAAGTACAACCTAGATCGAAATAAACCCTAACATAATGTTAGGGAAAATTTGGTTGAATATATATCAATCTGTTTCATGAAAAAATATACTCCTACCCATCTCAAGAAAGATAATAGAAAACATTCTCAAAGATCTTTTTTCTGAGCGATCAAAGTGTTGACCTCCACATACATCCCATAAGTCGAATCAAGTACAAATGATGAAATCAACAAACTACGGACGTGACGTTATGTGAATCGAACTTGAAATACTCTAATCATCATCAAAAACTATCGAAATGTCCTCTGATCGCAAAACAATTGCGTCACTACGTTCGAAATGCTAAAATTGATTAGGAGTGGCCTCTCACGTCTTTTAATGACCACTCGATTGAGAAGATGAGCCAACAATGTGATTGTGAGCATATCAAGTTGGAAGGTTTCGATGACGTCCAAATATTTTTCGTTCGTGAAATTGATTACTCCGATATCATCGAAACATCGAAATTTATCAAATGAGACTATTTGTAATTGATTCAATTGAGTTTGTGCGAATGTCAGGCAAACAGATGCGCTTTAATGCGATTCCGGCTGAAATCTAGCTATAAAATCGCCTCGATCAATACCGAAATCATTCGAATAACCTCTAATCGTGAAATAGATTGTGTCGTTGCATCCAAAATATCAAAATTATATAAAATTGACACCCATATTACCTGGGGCCATCGCACAAAAATCTTACACAACTTTCGAGAAAATTGGTTTAAGCCCCACCTAATTCTAATCAAAGAGACAACCCATGCCCATGCACGCCTTCCCATCCTGTTGATTTTAAGGCCATACCTGTTGCGTTAACTCACGATCTCTCATCTTTCTCTCCATCTTCCTCACACACTAAGCCATCGAACCCAAAATCTCATGGTCTCAGTCGACTCCTCGTGCACCAAATCTCATCTGACCTCCAAACCAACCTACACCCCTCTACCCTTACATCGACCACCTCACTCCCCTCAAGCATACAATCCTAGATGGCTTGGCTCCATGTACTCTCTTGTTTAGCACCCACCACTTATGGTTTGCTCCACTCTAGGATTCCCATTTCTTTTTTTTTCTAGCCATCACTCCTACAAGCAATTCTCCTTACTCACACCAACCTCCTACACGAACACTTGCTTGCCATCCCACTCTCTCTTTGATCCTCCCTGTGCAATATGAACCAACCTCCACCTTTCCTGCTACCCTACTCCACACACTACTTCACCAGCCTAACTCCCGGTCTATCTCCCAATCACTCTCTCTAGCTTTCTTGCTCTCCCTTTCTCTCTCTAACTGAGAGTGAAGCTCTCTTTTTCTATATCATTCCCTCTCTAGCCATCTCTCTCTATCTCTCGAGAGATCTCTTTCTCTCTCACCTCTCACTCTTGTCGATGTAATGATCATGAGGATCAACAAATTAGAGCCCAAGACCCATTTACAAGATCTCAAGCTTAAGCCCAAGAAAATTCAGAAGAAGAAGACTTGGCATTTTGCTATTTTATGATTTCATCTTTTTATTTATGTAATTTTAATTTTCTTCTAAACTCCATATTTGAAATTTTGCATTTAAAAATTCAAAGCGTACATGAGGTGGTTGAATCCACATAAAATAAGCGTAAAATGGGTGGATGGTATAAAATAATGAGCAATTTATTTCGCATTAATGTCATTCCCTCCATGTTTTGAATTCTTTCTTTTGAAAGATGCTTGTAATGGCTATAAATAGCCTCTTATTAGAATGAAGGAGATCTTTTGGATTACAAAATTTTGAGTTATTCTTGTGGTTTGAGAGCTTGGTAAACGCAATCCTTGGTGGAGCATTATCCAACATATCCTCTTCCTTCACCATTCTCACGTTCTTTCATTCTCATCAAAAGAAAGAACACCTCCATCAAATTTGGTATCGAGAAGCGAAGGGAAGAATTTGGTCAAACTTTAAAGGGAGCTCAGTGTTGGACTTCACTTGTGAGTTTTCTTGACTTGTGAGGTTAATTAATTCTTTTTTATGTGATAGTTTAAAGGCGACAGAAAATATATAATAATTTATGGTGAAAGAATTATTTTTATTAAAATCAATACTATTTATATCTTGTATTTATAATTAAGAAGATTCTGATGTTTTTTATTAGTCTTATTAATTATAATATAAAATGCTGAAATAACTTTTAATTCTTGTAAAGAGCTTGATTTAAATTTCTTTTATAAGTTCTCTTAGCTTAAAATTTATTTGATTACAATTATATTATACTTATTTATTATTTTTTTTCATTTTTTTGAGTCCTTTTAAGTATATCTTTTTTTTTCTTAAAAAAATCTCACTTATAGAATCTATCTCAAGATCAAGTTGAAAATTTCTTATAGTTGATCTTGATCTTAGATCCAAGATAATGACTAAAACTCAATAAATATTAGAAGAAAGTAAGAATCAAATCTGAGAACTTAAACAACAAATCAAACTCTTTTTAGCATCTACAAATAATAAATCTCCTCCCCCTCTACTGTGTGATAGGGATAGATGAAGATTCATATCCAAATCATAGAAAATCAAACAGAACAATCAATTCTTAGAAATGGTGGAAGGAGAAAATTATTTTAAGGTATAGAACTCTAATGATTCATCTCAAGAGTTAAAGTAGAAAACTTATGATGGTATATATGATCCAAATAAATTTCTCGATTGGTTAGCAAATGGATGACTTCTTTGATTGGTATAAAATGGATGATTACCAAAGGATTACTAAAATGAAATTGATAGGGCATGCTAAAATTTATTGGACAAATACTTTAAAGAAAGATTAGGAAGGACAAACCTCACTTGGATAGAAATGAAAGAAATGTTAAGAAAATCGTCTGGTATCATGATAAGAAGCTACATACCAATTGTTAACTTTGAGACAAAGTAATTATCTTTATGGCGAATACTTGAACACTTTTGAAAATCTAGTTTAACGACTGATAATGATTGGCAATTAACCAATAAATTTGTTATTGACTAAGACGAAATTAGAAAGAAGTTGAATTATTTGACCTGATCTTTAGAGCATTTCATTATGTATTATTAGTTGAACAACAAAATCGCCTCCCTCGTAAAATTAAAAGTCAAGTACCTTCCATTTCATCCAATAGATTCTTGTTAGACCCATCCAAATGGCCCATCCCCTCTCAAAACTTCAATTGAAGGGAGCTCAGAACATTAGGGAAGTAATATGTTTTAAATATCATAAAAGGTCATATGCAAAATCAATGTAAAGCTCAAATCTTATTTTTAGAAGAAGTTGAAAATCCAATAGATGATAATGAAGAAGTTTATGATGACACCCATTATCGATGAAGAATTGGAATTAACTGACCCTCATGTTAATGTGATGAGATGTCTTCAGTAATAAAAAATGAGAAGATTGGAGGAGAAAGAACATTTTAGCATGTATGTTTTGTGTAATGAAAAGAGATGTAGGTTAGTTATAGATGGAGAGTGCTATGAATGTCATTCACACACTTAACTCGAGCCAACCTAAAATCAACCTCACCAACCATTTCATGTTAGTTGGGTAAATCATACATCTCTTCCCATCACCAATCGGTGTTTAGTTCTATTAAAATAGGAAGCTATGAGGATCAAATTTGGTGTGATGTTCTCTATGGACATTGCTCATATTCTCTTAGGGGCGACATTGGTATATGATATGAATGTTATTATGGTAGGGAAAATACTTATATTTTTTTAATAATAAGGATTAAACTCCTACCAATAAAGCCTAGAAAAAACACCCTTCATAACACCACACAAAACAACTTGCAACTAAGCCTCATTGAAGAAAAATGTCAAACTTCAATTAATTATCATAGAAAATCCTACCGTTATGCCTAACACTATAATTTCGATCCTTATTTTAAAACATACTCTTTTCTCCTTTGACCCCAAAGATAGAAATAATAGATTTTGGCTTTCTAAAAGAATTTTCGATCCATTTCTTCTTCACATATTACATGTAAAAGTGTCATCAGATTTCAATGAGACTCACATACTGGTCTCTTCTCTTCTTCGATTTTAACGATATTGCACGATGAGCTTCACGATGGTACCTCCTCAGAGACATTCAACATGCTTATTGAGTTCTTAGTTCTCAACTTCTTCTTCCACATTATAGGATGAACCCTACGAGCATGTTGAGATTAAAGACAAGTTGAGGAATTATTAAGAAAGGGTTTTATTCAAGAGAGTCTTAGCCCAGGTCCAAAGATTATTAACGAAAGATGGAACATGGCGAATGTGTGTTGATTGAGCAATAAATAAAATTACTATCAAATATAGGTTTCCTATTCTAGATGATATGTTAGATTTAATCTCGAGCAAATTTTTTTCAAAGATTGATCTCAAAAGTCGATATCATCAAATTGATTAGATCGGAGATGAGTGGAAGGCGCTTTAAGACACGATGGACTTTATGAATGGCTTGTCATGCCCTTTGGACTTTCAAATGCTCCATTTATGAGATTAATGAATACTTTCTTAAACCATATATAGGTAAATTTTTTTATTTTGATGATATTCGATTTTAGTTAGTATATTCTTAGAGAAATTATACATCAATTTAAAAGTGTTTATTTTTTGAGGTAATCTTTTAGGCTTTATTATATCCACTTCTTGAGCTTAAACCGATCCTTCTAAAGTGAAAGCAATCTTAGATTGGCCACCACCAAAGTTTCTTGAAGTTAGAAGCCATGGTTTAGCCACTTTTATCTGAGATTTATTAAGAATTTTAGTACCATTGTTGCTCGAATAACCGATACTAAAATTAGATAAATTTTGTTGGACTTTACAAAAGGCCTTAGAGCAAATTAAAGTTCTTATCACTTATCAATCCTTGCTTCGATTTTTCTAAAGCCTTTGAAGTGACATGTGATGCTTGAATTGGGATAGGTGGAATTTTAAGTCAAGAGAATCATCCTATAGCATTCTTTGGTGAAAAGTTAAATGAAGCTAAACGATATTCCACTTATGATAGAGTTTTATCTTTGTAATTCAATCCTTCAATTGGACTATCTCTTACATAGAGAATTTATACTTAATTCGATCACGCTTAAAATTCATTAATACTCAATGAAAATTAAGTCATGCATGCAAATGGGTTGAATTTTTCAAGACTACTCTTTTGTTCTAAAGCATAAGCGGAATTGAGAATAAACTGTTGATGCTTTATCCAGATAAACTAATGATTTCTCTTTAAAATTGAGAATCCTGGGATTTGATAGAATCAAAGATGATTATATTGTGTCTCGACTTTCCTAATTTATCTTAAACACAGATAAACCAATAACTTTACAAGGGATATTCTTGATAACAAATGGATATTTATATAAAGGAAAATAATTATGCATTCCTCGATTTTCTCTTGAGAATTCCTTCATGAGCTACGTCTTTGGGAGTGTATGGTCATTTTGGAAAGGATAAGACCATATGTTTATTAGAAAATAGATTTTATTGGCCTTCATTAAAACGAGATGTTCAAAATTAGTGGCTCAATGCTTAATTTGTAAGCTTTATTAAACAAAGGTGCGACAATACACCGCCTCGTTCTTTATAAGCGGGAAGACCTATCAATGGATTTTATTCTGGATTACCTAGACTCGACATGATAAGTATTTTTTTGTTGTAGTGGATAGGTTCTCAAAATGGCTCATTTCTTACCTTGTTCAAAACAAATGATGCTTCTTATATAGCCAAATTATTTTTAAGGAAATAGTCATCCATGGTCTCCTTTAACCATTGTTTCGAGAGATGTTAAGTTTGTCTCATATTTTTGGAAAACATTATGAAAATTCTTAGGTACCAAATTAAAATTCTCTTATGCCTTTCACCCATGATGAACGAAGTAGTTAATCGTACAGGAAATTTGCTTAGATGTTTGGTAGGTAAAGTTTAGGAAATTGGGATTTACATTTACCAACCTCCGAATTTTGCCTATAATAGTCTTATCTACTACAAAAAATCACCATTTGAGATAGTCATGGTCAAAACCCACGACAACCAATAGATGTAGCCTACCATCGTGTATTTTTCGATGTAGATTCTCATTTTAAAGATTTTCAAAGCCTCCATGAAGAAGATATAGAAGCAAATTATAAGTAATGATAATTATGCTTTAAGGCAAATCATAATAGTTCAACGAAAGAATATAAAGAAGGTGATTATGTATTGATTGCATTCGCTGGCGTTATCAAACTACTAAATATAAAAAATTGCATGCACGAGCTTATGCTCCATTTAAAATTCTCAAGAAAATTGGAACTAATACTTATCACCTTGATTTTCTGTTGATATGTTCATTCATCCGCTTATTAATATTGAAGATATTCTATCATGAAGGAATTAGAAAACCTCCACTTGTTCTAACTCTTTAGCGAGAAGATATAGCATCGTGCTGAAGCCTCTTCCTTTGAAGTTGACTATATTATCGAGGAAGCATCCCATTAATCTACGACATCGAGTTAGTTGGAAGAATAAGCCACCAGAAGACACTGGTTGACAGTAGTGATTTGGAGACTTTAGCCCCACAATTAGTAGAAGACTTAGATTTCAACTCTGAGTGAGTTCAATTGAGCCAGGGAGTTGATGTAGAACATCATGAGGATCAATTAGAGCGAGGTCCATTTACAAGATCTCAAGCTAAAGTCAAGAAAATTCAAGAAGAAGAAGACTTCTTAATTAGCAAAGCCCATTTTATGATTTCATCTTTTTATTTATGTAATTTTAATTTTCTTCTAAACTCAATATTTGAAATTTTGCATTTAAAAATTTAAAGATGGCATGTGAGGTGGTTGAATCCACATAAAATAATAAGCGTGTGAAATAAGTGGTTGGCGTAAAATAATGAGGCAATTTATTGCTTAATAATGCCACCCACCTTTCCCTCCATATTTTGAATTCTTTTCTTTGAAGATCTTTGTAATGGCTATAAATAGCCTCTTATTAGAATGAAGGAGATCTTTTGGCAATTACAAAATTTTGAGTTATTCTTGTGGTTTGAGAGCTTGGCGTAATCCATGGTGGGAGCTTATCCAACATATCCTCTTCCTTCACCTCCAATTCTCACGTTCTTTCATTCTCATCAAAAGAAAGAACGCCCACCTCCATCACTATCTCTCTCTAAAAATCAGCTGACAATTTTTTTAAAGAGAGGAAAAGCTCCTCCCCCTCTTTAATTGCATTCATTGCCTCAAAATTTGTGCCAATCATGCTAATATTATCTCATTTTGTGTCGAATGTATAAACATAAAAAAAGCCAAAAGTATCAGTACACCTCTCTTGATGTGGTAGAAAAATTTATTAATTTTCATATAGGTGACAATCTCATACACACCTTTCTTGGAATAGATAAGCGGAGGACCGTCGACTCCCAAAATTAAATACCTGTACACACTTTTCTTAGTATGACAGAAAAATCTATATTTTTCTGTAAGTACAAAGGCTCCATACATGCCTTTCTTGACATTGTGGAATGACATATTTTGGTCGTGATGTTTACACTGCTCGTACACATCTTTCTTAAGCTGATGGGCAAACTCAGCATACCCTAAGAAGCCTTCTATACTAAGATGATGCCCAAATGCTATCGAAATATTGTCAGATTGCATAATGGCAAGGGACTTAAATGAACCAATTTAAATAAAATTTTTAAGCCTAAATTGAAAGTTAAAATAATAATAAATCTACATTTGAGTCCATCAACTTTCAGACAAATAGGAATGCAAATTTTGATCTAAATTGAAACTAAAATGAGTTGAATTCCCACAAATAAACATGGACATGATCATTTACTAACAATTTGAATTATTTTGCGATTCACTTTGAAATAACTAGAGAGATTTCGATTGGCTATATAATTAAAGCACAAGGGGGCTTATGAAATACTTGAATGCTCGCCTGCAAACAATCAAATAGCCCACTAATGAGCATAATAAACAAGATCTCAAACATTTAGGTTGTTCTTCAATCCACATTGAAACAACTAAAAGGACCTTAGGTGAACATAAATTTGAAGCACAAGAGGATTTGCAAGGTACTTAAACACTCCCCTACAAATAAAGTGAACCAAATAACCTGTTATATCATAATTTCAATTGCATAATTGAAGATGAACAAGAGAATTTGAATGCATCTATAATGAGCTTGACATGTCAATTAGTCCAAGTTTAACTTAATTGACATTCAAAATTCATTGAAATTAAAGATTGATTATAAAGATTGCACGTAACGCCACCGAATCTGCAATATATCTATGATGGCAGACAGATGATGTTAACAAATGCTTTAAATGAAATCTTGCACGCATTACAAAGCAACGTGATTCTTAACTTAAACTCTTTATAATTTATGCAAGCATCCTAATAAGAGTAAATCTTGCAGGTATTTTGAGATGATTGTAAGATTGAGCTTATTGCATTGAAGCGCGTGCAATGAAAGAAAATTAAAGTGCATTTGACGTAGGGTAGTGCTTTGGAGATTATTGTGTACAAATGCTTCGTAAAATTCTAAAGACATCACTTGGTCTTCTTTCTAAAAAATTCCTTGCATTAATCTCAGAAGGCCAAAGCGAACCATATACTTTTTAACTGAACCTACATTCAGATCTAATTGTAAGGATGTATAAAAACATTGACAATCCTTCAACAGGCAACTCTCATTGAAAAATCAAGGCAAAAAGCTTCAAAATAGGATGTCGTCTTTAAACAAATGCTTTAAAATGAGACAATCAGGACGCGCTACATTGCATTTATTGTGATATTAATAAGCTCATGTGAGACTCACTTGATTTAGAAACCAACTCCTAAATGGAATAGAAGCCAAATTAAAATCAAAGGTGAAGTTGAATTAATCGAGATTGCTTAGATGTGAGCACACACTTTAAAATTCGTGCAATCATTCAATGTGGATGCACTAAAGTTTGTGCAATAAATTTAAATAACCTCGCATAGGCCCGACACATGCTAAATGTTGAGTTCTTATGTCTGAAGATACTGCACGGGTTAATATAAACAAATCTGAATGCCTACATGTGCTCTGATTAGTATAATGAATGTTCAATTATATGATCTATGCATGTATATTAAATGATCAATAAAAGTCTCTATAAAAAAATCAGCTTGCAAAGCTAAAACTCAAATCTATCAATTATGCATACACTTGAGTAGATAGATTCATTCATACTACAAAAATCATAAATCTCAATTGATTAGTCTGATCCTTCTTCTCATAAGGATTGGAGTCAACAGAACTAATCTCAAAACTAAATGATCTCTCTTAAACTAAAAATTTTATTTTTACATTTACATACGATCATCAATGACATTAATAAAGAAGTTTTATAATCAAAATGTAAACTCTCAACATCAAATTGAAAACATAAGTACAAATTCATAAACTTGATCTTTTGTTGACAAATAAGCGGAGTTGACAAAGTCTAAATACACCAATGATGGTCATGTTAATTATAGATTTCAACCAGAGAGGTTATTATTATCAAAGTATCTTAAAAAAATTGATGTTAAATCATTTAAAATTCAAGACATAAACAGTAGACCTGATCCCTTACAAATAAACAAGTAGAGTTGACAAATTCTATACCACTATGATGACCGTGTTGAATGAAGATTTCAATCGAAGGGGTCGATTACTATCAAAAATCTCAAAACTCTAGCATCAAGTTATCGTAAATTCAAACAGCAATCAATCATAGAATGATCTAAAATTTTAACAAAGATCTATCACTCAAATGAAACTCATCATCTAAACATTTAAAGCAAACATCCATCTAATCCGTCTTTTGCGTCTGTTTGTCAGGTGTGGTAATTACGAAAATTATAGCTCACAAAAGAGTCAATATTAAGTCAAGTGTTTCATGTTCAAACTCAAATAATCTCATCTCAGTAAGAAAGTGATATGTATCCCATGTCTGCATCATTTTGCCACCAAATGACATCACAGAATGGTTACAACTAGAGTCTTATGATTAGATGGATTACCGCCAAATGACATAATTATATTACGGTCACAATTGTAGTATATATGTTTCCCAATGGATTGCCCCTTGAATTGTGAACAATATGGTGCACTTGTTGAGATAAAAAGCCAAGCTAAGGTGGATTTAAAATTTTCTCTTTAGACAAACATCGACTTAGGTCTACAAAGTTCTCCTAGGCGAAGTAACTCATAGCTGCTGACAATGATCTTTCAATCAAATTGAGTCGACTATCTCTTTTGACTAAGGGGCTGTTTGGTAGCGTGTATTTGGAATGCACTACATTCCAAATGCATTTTTGAACATTTTAAGCATTTGGTTCCAAGTAGAGTAAAAATTTCAGTGTAATGTAATGTAATCCAAATACACTAGATAGGCTAATTTTCGTGTATTTGGAATTCGCTCGATTTAGGCAAATTCCAAATACATCGGTCAATGTAAAGTGATGTGGCGGGGCTGCCACGCCGTACATTCGGGCCACCTGTTGTGCCACCGCCGTCAGCCGGTGTAGCCCATGTCTCAAAACCTTCTTTACATTACATTTTGTCAACCAAACAAAAAAAAGCAAAGTCATGAATTTGTAATGCTCTCAACCAAACAACTATAAAGCAATCCTTTTACACTGAATTCTTTTTACACTGTATTCCTTTTACACTGCATTCCAAATGCAGGCAACCAAATAGCCCCTAAGTAAAATAGGGATCATGACAACCCGGAATAATAGAACTATGGGATCTTGTTTGGGCGCGTCATTATTCCCCAAATCATATGATTTAAGTTAACAAATGATGAATTTTCTTAAATTTAGAACTCCATTTACTGCTACTATACACCAAGCAATTAGCAACCTAATGACTAGCCTTAATTGAAAATTCTCTCTCATCATTGGGAGATATAATTAACTATAAGTGCTTATGTCTATAAGAAACCTAGAACTAGATCTAAAGTCCTCACAAATTGAGGACATATCTGGGTAGGGTCTTATATGCAATTTCATCTGTCGCTTGAAAGTTTGACTCAGCATAAAATCTAAACTCTCCTCACTCATAGGCCAAGCTAAAATTTTCAAAGCCCACAATAGGAAGAAACTATTTTTGCAATTTGGGTACCATAATGAATGTATCTGCAAATTTTGTTTGTTAAGTTTTAATGGATTAATTCTATGATAGTGATTGCAAGTGATATTGATTTTCAAATCACGTGATTAAGACCAAAGAGAATATTGACATGAGTCCTTAAGAATCTCAATCAGATATCAAAGAAGAAAGGAGATTAAGACCCCAAAAACTTTGGTGTTAGAAAACTCAAATTACAACAAAATAAAGATCAATTTTTAAACTCATTTGGATAAACTTATTTTTGAATTTTAAATTCATGATTAAAATAATTATTGCTAGAATTATTTTTTAGTTTGAACTTATTTAACTTATTAACGTAAAAAGATTCCCTCTTTTTTTAGAATTTATTTAAAAGTACATTAGATTTATGGACTACTATAATCTCCTGTTGAAAGGCTGGATTTTTGCAGTAAATTTCAAAATTCTCTCTTTTCTATGTTCCGAACCAAATTTCCCAACCCTTCCGAGGGAGAAAAAGAAGGTCCATAGTACGCTATTCTGGTTACTGTAGCGAATAACATTGAGTGGGAGTCAAAGTATTGGTATGTTGGTTGTTGCTACTGCTATATACCATTTTCAATTGTTGTTCGCTTCAAAATTGCAACCATTACAATCTAAAAAACGTCTAACTGCTAAACCAAGTTCAGAGTTCAGTAATGCACCAAAAAAATGAGAAACAATGTATTATAGTGCTATTTTGAAGTCATCCAATACTCAAAAAACAATTATTAAGATATCCACAAGAGTAAAGCTTAAAAACAGTGAAACAACCTATCTACACCAAGAAAATTAAATTAAGAAGGTTGGTATATGGATTAACTATAATGCCATACAGGCAAGTTGGATTAAGGAAACCATAATTTCATTAGCTACTTCACTAAACTTACAGAAGTCTCATCTCAATCACACAGCTTAGTCATAAAGTCAACCTCTTATTCCCTTGACCTAAAGTTTAACTTCGGAGGAATGGATGGAACAAATGCCATCCTGATGTGTAACCTAAAAGTTCCCCGTAAGACCAATTACATAGCATATGAAACTATGCCAAGCAAAATTGATAATCATTAAATGCATAACCTAATAAGAGATATTCAAGATGATAATGCAGAGCAAACTTCAAATGATTAGGGAAAACATAAGGGCAAGAGGAATGCAAAGCTTCAGCATCAAGCCATGTTCCCTCGGCTCCAAAGAAACAAACTTGAACCATAACAAATGCTCGATAATAGACCACAATTGATATTTACATATGTGCATAATCAGAATTAAACTCAACCCAAACCTGCAGAAATGACCATCCAGCTAGGAACATCCTCCATAAAGTATGCATGATAACGCTGGCCACATAAATTTTCATGGTGTCAGGAACAAATGAGTAGTGACAAGCATCAACAATATAATATCATGCTACCACTATTAATAAAATTATTGATTCATATCTATTAACTTACTTTTAGGAATTTCAAATAAATCTTGTTCATTAATCCAGATTATCGACATATAATAGAAGCATAATGATCATTGCATTAGTTAGGACTGAAGAATCAAAAGACGAATGGCTCTGCTACTTGACTTCTCAATAGAAAGAGTTCAAATGAAGTTTCAATAAACTTGGCTTAATAAGAAAGTAATCCTTGCAAGCGGAGCTGTTTCGCTGAAAGGGTTCAATGATATCAATGCTTGCACTAAAAGAAAAAAATACCACAACTAAAAATAAAATTATCTCTTTATATATATGTATATATGTATATAAATTGTGTGAGAAAATTTGACTTTATATGACCCATAATATTTGAAATTGGAGAAATATGCCCTTTGTTTTATTTCTTGAGAAAATATGCTTGAAAATTTTGAACAAGCCAAAATACCCACTGCTATACTATATCTTGTTGTGTAGGATGGATGCAATCCCACCCATCCTAGTTCATCTCTCTCCATTGTTCTCATCATCATATTTTAGTCTAAGTTTATTTGCTAAAGAGGGACCATGCTTGTGAAGTTGGAGATTTCTTCATTTATCGATGATCTAAGAATACAAGGGTACTATTATTTCGAGTTTCAATTGTGTATTATAGATTAGGTTGTTTTGACAAACTTTTTATAAAATAATGAAAGAGTAAGGGCCCGTTTGGGACAGCTGCAGCTATTTTAGAAGCTGCTATAGAAGAAGTTAGTAGCAAAAAGTTATTATTGCCTGAAGCTATGATTCCATTTGGAGAATTGAGTTGAAAATCTGCTGTGATGCAGCTATTTGTGCATAAAAAATTAAATTGTCATAATATGAAACAAAATGAAGAGAAATAAACTATCTGATATTCATATATAGTCGTAAGTCCAGTGATTTATATTAAGATATTACATATCACATAATTAAAAACACTAATATTAAAATTATAAGTGCAGCAACTAATATAATCAAAATAGTAATCTTGTTATCATGTTTGCCAAATCGTTTAATAATTTTTTTCTCAAATGCTCCCCTCCAAACATAATCACTATCTAAAGTATCATACTCAAATTCGTTTACCTATCTGAAATAGTTGCAATCATCCCCTAATCGATTTCTAGAATACCTATAAAATCTTCTCACATAATTCCCTTCTCTAGCATTGCAAACCACAGTTATAATAGACGGTTCTGGAGGCAGTTGAGATCCTTGAACTCATATTTTTTGAGATAAATTTATACTAATAATAAATATATTAATATGTGAATAATAATATTACAAAAGAAAATAACATCGATAAAAGATAGAAGTAAAATTTCAAAAATATTAATCGTCTAAACACTGAAACATAGACCTTAAAAAAATAGAAATATAGTTCAGGAAATCCATTCTTCATATTAAAAATGTGGGACTCCATCTAAAGCTATCAAAAGTTTGATATACAGATGCAATATATTTGATGCCTCAGTGTATAAAAAATATATATTAATTTCACCTGTTGTAATGAACACTGTTAACACTGCAAAGTTCAGCATAGCTAGTCCAACCATCTCAAACACCAAAGTTGCAACGAAGACCCCAAGTAAAAAGAACAACTAACAGTCGAAAAACTAAGAAGTAGTAGTGGAGTCTATTACCCCAAAGCATTATCAAATTTAACCATACCAACAACTGAAGTATAGAAAAGCTCCCAAATCAAAAAATAATAGGTAAGAGCAAAATGAAAATGATAATCGATTTGAGTCCCATTCGGATAGGATTTCATCATCGCCTGAAAATAATAAAAGTGATAGAGAAACAATAAGAAGCACCAAACTTTTAGCATAAGTAATACAATGAATATAACTTGTTTCAATTATAAACTAAATATCGGCATAGAAAGCTTAAATTATCAATAAAAAATAATATCAGAACATGTAAGTCAATTACTAATGCTAGTCACTCCAACCCTAAACATTAACCAAAGCAATTGTAATTTGCTTTCGTAACCATTTTATCTCCTCAGCTTCTCCTCCATCATGAAGCTTTGAGTCTACATTTTCTTGATTAAGTTCTAACATTGATTGTCCTATTCAAAACTCATATGCTTCCGATAGGACATATAACTGATCTTCATTTACAATATTAAATTTCAACATCATTTCGCGAATGATATCGTATGATGAAATGATGTAGAGCCATCATAGCTGCAATTATTTTAATATGTTTTCTGAAAGAATACGTGGGCATATCACGTAGTATAACCCACTTTTCTTCCAAACACCAAATGCCCATTCAATGACATCGCGTAGTTATGAGTGTCGCTTATTAAACATCTCTTTCTTTTCACAAATCACATTTTTGCTCCTTTCAAAATCTGGTATATGATATTTTGTATCAAGATATGGCTTAAAAAAACCTTTGTTGCATTGGGTATCGGCATCAAGAAGGTAATATTTACCTATTTAAAATAATAACATTAATTGTAACACTTATTCAATATTAATAAAAAGTGCAATTACAACTAACCTGAAGGGGGCAGAAGAAAGTTATATTGCAGACGTTATGTTAAAAATTTAAATATACGATTACCATGTGTACTTCCTTCCCATCTAGCCATGACGAATATGAAGCACATGTTAAAGTCACATGTTGTCATTATGTTCTGAGTGGGGGGGCCATAACAATCAATGTATGCAATATTTTCATTATTCGGGAGACGAGCCTCAATGTATGTCCCATCTATGACTCCAACACAATCTTGTATCAAGTTACAATCTCATATTCTTATTTACTTAAACATAATACTAGAAAACATAACTTAGAAAATTACCTTGAAGTATGACATATACCAACAGTCATGACATTTCTCTTTTGCCGTACTTTGAAATGTAGAATCTACTAACTTCACATTTTTAGCTGATAACCTAACAAGTACTTCAAGGTCAACTGAGAAATATTTATTTATTGTTTCAGATGAGTGTTGGAATCTCTCACTCGTAGCTCTGATAGATTCATCGTGTGATAAAGCATAGGGTGTCAAGGTCAACACTTCTTTTGTTGTTGCCCTAGAAGATCCACAAAGCCCATGAAAGCTTTCTAATTCAAGTAAAAGATTCAAAAAAAAATGGACTGACATACGGAACATATTATGGAATCTACCAGGATGGCCGTTGAGTAGTTCAATAATCCACTTTTCACCAATTAAAATGTATGTCATGCAAGGTATCTTGTTAATATAACTTTCATAATACTCATTAATTAAACATACAATTGTGACAATAAATCTCACACCTTGCTCTCTTTCAATGTTATCCATAACTACAAATATTTAAATAGTCATCACAGTTGAATGCACATAATCAAAAGTACAAGAGGCTACTGAACAAGACAAAGTAATGTATTTCAAAGAACATCAAGATGACAATACATCACAATTGTTTGTTAAAGCTTAAATCCTAAAAAAAAAATACTGAAAACACATTCATCGAGCAATGTTACAAAACACAATTCTCGAAGTAATTACGCAAATATTAAATCCTTCATTTAGGCATCATAGCCATGAAAATCTCTCTTGTTAGCATCCTTAAGTAATTTGGTAGAGTGCAAGTAAAAAAGGAAGATCTTTAACACTTCCTTAATTTGATCTTACACAATAATAGCATCTGAAAGAAAGGGATGTATACGAGATACACTAAAGGTGGATGTCATAGCGGTGCATGTAGTTACAATACAATTTGAGTAATTTGATATCGTGGAAATCCTGCGTCTGTTTTTTGTTTTGGACAAATTTTTAAGACGCAACAGCTGTTGATGCTTGCACTAGCTTGATTCAACACATGCATCAGAGCACTATGTAGACTCATCAGCACGATCATCTAAAATATCCAGATAGTTAGAGTTGTTAGGTATTTCTTCATGGACCTCTTGGTTTGGAGTCCATGAATGAGCACCAGTTGCAATAACACCACCAAACATCTGATCCAGCTTTTCTTCCAACTCTAGAGCAATGTCACAATATCGAAACTTTCTAGCATTGGTTTTGGTTTTAGCATGTTGATGCTTGTAGCTTGATTCAACACATGCATCGTAGACTGTAGACTCATCAGCACGATCATCTAAAATATCCAGATAGTTAGAGTTGTTAGGTATTTCTTCATGGGCCTCTTGGTTTGGAGTCCATGAATGAGCATTAGTTGCAACAACACCACCAAACATCTGATGTAGCTTCTCTTCCAATCTAGAGCAATGTCACAATATCGAAACTTTCAAGCATTGGGTACCACCTATAGTTGAACATATATAACTTTCAATATTTTTACACTTAAATATGACTATAAAGTACACAATAAATGAGTCAAATTACAACAAATAGCTTACCTGTAATTTCTCTCACCGCCACTCATCGGAGGCATCGATAGTCTTCTTTTTAAAATCTCAACCTAAACTTGTTGATCTTTATTTTAACTCCTTCCATAATTTTCAATCATTCTTCAGTTGATCTTATTTATTTTTAGTTGTGTTCTATCATACTCTCTTTTAATACTCTCTTTAAATTTATTTGTTATGTTCATTCAATCATCCCTATTAAAGTGAGTTGTTGATCGATTTCCTAAATCAACCTCCATTAGGCAAATGTCACAAAATATCATTTTGACATCTCGTTCCCAAGTGACACTCAATCCACCATCTCTAGGGACTCCCATCTCGATTTACTATACAAAATAAATGAAGATAGATAAATTACCAAATGAAATTCAAAGCTCTCCTTATGTACTTCTAATAAGACTGTATATGTAGACATGCACTTTTCGTACAAACAATAACATGAGAATGGGTAAATCAAACAACCGACACAACAAACTTAATAAAATAACTTGTGAGCATTCTCATGCTATCAAATCCAAATCTGGTAGAATGCACTTCACATTAAAAGCCTAAATACACAAACACATGTGCTCAATAATATGTATAAGCTAGAAAAAATGAATCGATATCATAAGCATAAATAAGAAGTAATAATCCCAAAAATGGAAAAGATAGAACACCTTACAAAAAAAATCCAAAAAGTGGAATAAAGTTTCACATACTAGAATAACTTTGATCTATGAGTTGTAGGCACATAATCTCCACAGTGGTTTTAAACAATAGAGAAATTCTGAAAAAAGAATAGCATAACCTCATTAAATAATATGCAAGTTCTCAAAAAGCAGATTGAAGCTCAACATAGCATTTGTATTCTCAAGTTCAAAGGGGATTGTGTTCTGAAGCTTATATTTTGAGCTAGAAGAAGTAAAATAAAGATTAAAATTTTCATCAATGGCTGCATTTTAAAGTAAGTTTATCATCTCATTAACTTTGATCTGTGAGAACTAGGCATATAAAAAGTTTAACATGTTCTCATCTCCGGAGGAAATGGAGAAAAATTTTTAGAAACTATCATTAATAGTTTTATCATAAGCCACTTCAATCTCTACACCAACTAACCAAAGAATCCAAAAGAAAAGTTAAAGGAGGCCATGGAAAACATTACCAGTGAAATGATAAATTTAGATGACCCTTAAGAGCACCAACAATATTTGGATTACTTAAACATCAATAACAAAAATTCAAGCATCCCAACCTAGTGAGATAAAAATGCAAGCATCCCAACAACAAATTCAAAAGGTTCATACCAGTTGCCACTTCAAGCTTGGTGTTCTTGTAACCAAACCTTAAGCTTCTCTTCTTACTTCACCTTAAACTCTTTGATAGGCTTTCTTATCAACAAGTACTAACATAAGCTTCCACATTACCAATCAAAGCTCAATTCTTCTCAACAACATAGAAATGCAACAAGTTCATAAATCTACAAACTTCAACTTCATATTTACTATGCTTTGCGAAAAAAAAATATAATGTCATCATTTATAAGCTACAAGAAATCAATACTCCCAACAAATGGACAACATTCCAAAATTAAGAAACGAGAATAAGCCTGCCATAAAACCTATAAGTATAACGCAGTGAGGATTGCATGCTATTAGGAAGTGACCCGAATCGTATTCTCAAGCAAATGGGAAACTAGGCTTCCACCAAAAATAGGAAACCATGCTTACACAATGATTTTATCAAACATAAAAAACATTCTCCAAATCCAAATGAGAATAAGGTGAAGCATACTGTAATTGGTGCAAACCCACAAAGAAGAGATCGAAATATACAGATCTCCCAAATCCGACGTTTATAGCTCAGCCCGATACTAGAAAAATAAATTCATAAATGAATTAAGCAATGCTCACTTGCTAATTATTATAATAGGGAGGAAAGAAGAGAAGAAACATATTGTTCAGTAAGAACCGAAAATTTAAGGCGAAACCGAGGCTATGTTGACATAGAACACATCGTAAGAGTGAAACCATATAGAAAGAAGAAAGTTGCAAGTTAGGTGAAACCATAAAGTAGTGGAGACGACAAAGAAGAACACACCTGCTTGAGGGACTCTCCATGGCGTAAGAGAAGGTAGACAGGAGATGAGTGAAGAGTTCGGGGTCACGGGTTTGATGTGAGGACAACTGGGGATAAAAACCTAATAAATAGCGAAACGCAATAGAGGTCCTCGGGTAAGAAAACCCAATTTTCAAACTGTTGCTTCGACTGAAATCCGCAGTGCTGCAATAATCAAAAGGCCCTCGCGTCACGTTTAGCGACGCAATGCAAGCTTGAAGCAGCCCCAAACGGTCCCTAAGTTTCAATACTTGTTAAAGCATGTGCATGAACCATGTTTAGACCGTATCTGAATTATGACCGAACATGATTCAACAATATCAAAGACTATGTTATTTCATCTCTATTTGAATTATGATTTGCTTATTAAAAATGCTTTGTCAATATATAACTTTATTATTCTTCGAGCATAAATTAACCATATTCAAATATGTTCAAACATTTATTGAATAACGAAAAGAAAGTATGCTAGATGTTTAATATTCATAAAAAAATAAAGCAAGGGATTGAAGTTATAAAGAAATATCTTTGTGCAATCATTATTCAACTCATATTTGATTGAATTTACTATGTTATATCTACTGTGATCGCTATCTAAATTTGTTGTGCTAAACCAAAATTGAATGAACCTTATTCAAACTTGCAATTTAATTATTATATAATTTTCTAAAAATACCTTATTTGAGCCTTTTTCAAATTATGTTTGAGCTTTAATAAAAAAAAAAATTTAAACAAGAATGATTAATGTTCAATTAGGGTTTGAACAATATTCAATCACATATAATCTTAACTTAGATAGAATTTTGTTCAAACCTTATTAAAATTAATTTGGGTCGCAACGGCCTTAAAAAAGTAGAGGGGTATTTTAAACAGAGGGAAACTTTTTGAGTACATTTCCCCGAGAAATGAGACAGATAATTTTCTTCAATTTCAAACATTAAGAGCAAAGCACTTCTCTCACAAATACCTAGAACTCCTTACCAGTTCCCATGGATTCCAAGCTTGTTGGAAGATGGAATGTGTCAAGAATCCCACATATCCAAGAAGGAATGTAGCAAATACGCCCTAAAACAACCAACACAAACGAGAACTTCTTACAAAAACACGGAATTCAAATGTACTAACTCACACAGTTCTCAAATTGGCGTCTTACCCTCCATATACGGCTCTGCTGTTCGTGTGCTCTCTCGAAAGATTTAACCATCACTTCCTGTTCTGAAGAAGAAACCAGAAAATAAAGATCTAAAGGTACCGGAGCAGATGGTGCTAGGGTCAGGAGAATTAACCTTGGGTGTCCAAAGGTTGGAAGTTGTCAATAGTGGGGAGACTGAACCTATCGTTGTCGTCTCTGCCGCTGTCAGCGAGACGGCGGGTCTTCCACCATTTCCTGGTGAGCTCCATGGATGCCGCTCTGCGATTATATCAGCGCGAGGGCTCTTCAGACCTAGATGGCTAAATAGCCTGTAGGTCATCAACTGCCAACGGAAGTTTGAGAGAAAACATTTGGTAAATGTGCTCTAACCTCCCAACTTTGAAATTTTGACTTCATAGGCCTCTTAATAATAAAATAATAATTTTATATATTTTTAAATATGTCCAAAAAAATTTATTTATGATACAAAAATATTATATATTAGTCAAATTTTAGCGCAAGCAAGCACGCAAACTTTAAAACAAGATCAATCATTTACAAATAGCTGCTAAGGCAAAATCTATGCCTCTACCTCCAATTAGTTGTTCAATGTTAGCTCTATTATTTGAAAATTTTAAATTTAAAAACTTCATTTGCAATTTGAAGTTGAACCAAAGTTTACTTTAATCATCAAATAAATTGTGATCGAATCATTATTAAAACTAATTTGAATTTGATTCAAATAATGTTCGCACTTTTAAATAAACTTGCAAAATGTTTGAAAAAGATTTGATCAAGGTTAAAACATGTTTCAAGATTATTCAAACAAGGTCTAATAATATTCAATCAAGGTTCAAATAAGTTATAACATTGTTCAATCTGAACATGATTCAATTTGTAATGTTTTTCCTTCCTATCCCTTTTAGTGATTTATTTGAATTATTTTTCAAGTATGCAAATGCCCATTCTAACATATCTATGGAGATGCATTTCGCTACTCAAGTCACAATAAATTGAGGGGTATGATGAAAAAGATTCTTAAATAATTTAAAACTAACAATCTTTGTGAAAATCAGATCGGATCGATGGTGAAAATTATTAAACCATGAATCGGTCATAAATGGTTCAATCACCGAAAAATCGATTCATCATAAACTACTAGTTCGACCGTTGAATTGACAAACCAGTCCTGATTTTAGGAATCTGCCCAGTTCAAGAAATTGCTCATTAATCACCATTTTATATTATTTAATCAAATGATTAAAATTTTCAATAAAATTTATATTAAATTTTAATAATAATATTTTAATCTATTTCAATTTAATTATTTTTATAATCATTTTTATAAATTCAAAATATATTAGTTTATTAACATGAATGTAATTAAATTAATATATAATATAATCACCTATGTAATCACTCTTTATAAGGTTACTATTTAGAGTTCTTTTTTCTATATATAAAAAGTGTAACACCCATTTCTTCTCATGATATGGGACAAAAGTGGTTAACTATGCCTTTATTTTTTAGAATAGTAAAAGACTTTGAGATATAATACTATAAAAGTAATATTTAACTCTATATTCTTATTACAAATTATATTTTTTAATATAAAAAGATATTTAAAAATATTTTTTTACAATAATATTTTATAAATATTTTATATATTATATTTTTATGTTAGCTTTATTTTATGATGTTTTTAAAATAAATTTTACGTGTTAAAAATTATATTTTATTGCATTTTTATTTTAGATATATTTAAAATTTTGAAATAATTTTTATATTTTTAATACAAACTATAATTTTTTAAATTATATTCTCATTAGGATTTATACTTATATTCATAAACTTATATATAATATATTTTTTAATTTTTAGATATATTTAATATACTGTTCTAGATTTATAACACACACACACACACACACATATATATATATATATATATATATATATATATATATATATATATATATATATATATATATATATATATATATATATATATATATATCTTAATGAGGTTTATATCAATCTTTAAATTTATAATTAGTAAAAATATTATTTATGTATTTATACTATTTATTTTTTATTAGATATTTATCATTTAATTAGATCAATATTTATTACATCATCTAGTTTAAATTCAAAGTCGATTGAACCATTGAATTTTAAACATCTTCTTCTTTCAATTCTTTATCTGATCTAGTTTTCATAACATTGTTAATGACTTCATTGTTAATGCTTAGATATTCCTCTTCAGTTAGTTCTTCAAAAGTATTATGAATTACAATTCTCAAGGGCTATGATTTATCAACTTTTATTGAGAATAGTATGTGAGAGTGAGTGCTACTTTTAGTGTTCAACATTTAATGCAAAGACACTACATTTGACATAGCTAAATTTGCTTTGGTCATTGGTTGGGGTGCAAATAATACCCACATAAGGATGAATTTAATAAGATAAGTAGAAGGAGAAGGGTAATAACTACATATAAGGAGATAAAAACATTTGAGAATTCAAATTTAGACAAGGCATTTCTAGAATGCACTATAATAAATAATGTTTGAGAGCTTGAGGTTGTATTTATTATTATTTTTTTTTGATAGTGTTCCCCTTAGCTATAACATATAGTATATATATTACCGAGATTCATTGCTTGAAGATGAGAATGTTTTTTGTAGGAACCATGAAATAAGATGTTATAAAAAAGGATATTTAAAAGGTTTAAGAAGGACATGGGTCATTATGAGGCCACTAATATGGAAAAAAATGTTACACCCTAATGCATTATAACTAGATTTGTTATATCATTATAGTACTGAATTATGAAGTCATAATAAAACTAGAGAGAAGATTACTAAGATATAACATCGTGGATGTTGAATTGAAAGACCAAAAGTGATTTTATGAAAATATTTATTGCAATTGTTAACGAATAAATTCTAAGTGTTTGCTAGTATATAGAATTAAGTTAAATATCTTTAATTATCAGGTAGATCACTAACTATAATCTCTTGTAGGCAATTGTTTATAATATATTGTTGCATATAGTTGATAAGGATAATTTTTATATATCTATTATACATATTCTTATCCAACTTATCTCAATAAAAGTTGTAAAGTAGAAAAATAAGCATGCACATTTTATAAAAGAAGCCAAAAGAGAACCAAAACATAAGTTGTTACAAGTCAATCCATACCCTTCTATGATAGATATAAGTATACCTTGACAAGTAGTATATCTCTAAGTATCAAAGAACCCAACATGACTAAAAAAAGTATAGTTAAAGGGGTGCAACTAAGTTAAAGAAAGCTCCTCAAAATTATATAAGTAGACTATGGTGAAATGACCTAATAAAAAGCATGATTTGGCTAAAAGATGGCTAAGTTAAAAGTGTTATTACTTAGTTAAAAGATTGTGACTAAGTTTAAGAAGGTCTAGCCAAAATAGCATGCTAAGCATATATATATATATATATATATATATATATATCTACAAAAAGAGCATGATCAAACAAAAAAAAGTGATTAATTAAAAGAAAGTTATGTCAAGGTGTACACAAATAAAGATAAAGATAAGAAGGTGTGATGATAAACATAAGCGATCAAATTAATCATTGAATATGATCTAAAAGGGGTTGTGATAATCAGTATCACTTTGGACAAATATGTGCATGAAAGTTCCAACGTATTTGTTTGCTAAGAATATTCCAACCAAAACTATTTAAAATTTAAATTTGGGTATTTTAGACATTGAAAGAAATTTTGCCAATTTCTAAGAAATTCTTATAATTAATAAACTTAAATATCTAACATGCTTAATTTTTTATTTTAAATTGAAGGTTTGATATTTTACAAATAACATTAAAGGATTTATTTTTTGAAAGTAAGAGATTAATTTCAAAGTCATGCCAACATCTTACTAGAATGAAGTTGGTTAGTAAACAAAATTATCTTAATTAAACCAAGGAACATCACAAAATATGTATGCAAAATTTGAGAATTATTTATGATTTTTTGTAATTAACCCTAAAATTATAAAATACAATATTAAATAAATTGAAAATTTCTCAAAATATTTAGGAATATGAATTACATGTCCACTAACTTTGAGCTAGGTTAATCAAGCCATGAATAGTGATATTAAGGTTAAAATTAATTTTCAATTATAAATATTAAGTATTTTGATATTGAAAATTTCTTATCTCAAGCTATGCATATTAAATTTTCATGAAATTTAAACTAAATGTTAATATGCATGTTGGCATACTTCACAAATAATTGTAGATTTCTTTGAATTTATTAAAAATATCCTCCAATGATATAAATACCATACTATCTATCAAAACATATCAAATAGTTTTAGAAATTTATAATTAAATATGAGTGTTCTTTAATCATTCATTTATTTTTAAAATAACAACCTTGCCCAATAGTAGGAAAATGCATATAAATAGAGTTTCTTAATGAAACTTATTTTCTAGATTTTATTGAAATTAGGATTTAACTTAGGAAAATAGTGATAAGTGCAAATAATGATTTGAAAAATCAGCAAAGGTATTTAATAATACAAATTGGTCATTTTGGTCTACCCTAAGATTTTATAAGGAAAATGAAGATATTTTTAATTATTTAATAATTAAAATAATAAGTATTTTGGTTATAAATATTATGAAATAAACTCTAATAAATGTATGAAAAATTGTCAAAGATTTATGCAATGAAAGCAACCTATTAAGCCAAAGTCATAGCCATGTAACTACCATATGCATTATTATTAACTTACAACATTAATTTTTAAACATAAAAAAGTTAAAATTCACACATGATAGTAGGAAGAAAAATCATTCTATGCATCTAATAAATCAAATTAAGAAGCTTAAACAAGGCCATATTTTCTTGAAATAATTTCTAGTATTTTCTATATTCAATAACTAAAAATAATCAATAATTTAATTACTAAAGAGGGAAATAAATCTTAATAATTTTTCAAAATTAAAGGATATTCAACACATTATTATAAGCTTATAACACTAAAAACATGGTCGTATGATCACTCAACACATTAGAATTAAGTTTAAACCCACATTTTCATCATGACAAAGTTCCAAATAAGAAAAAAAATGAAAATTAAATTTGATAAAGTGTATAAGTAGACTTTAATTAATCCCCATAGATATGCACAAGAGGTTTGACATTTTTTAAATACTTTTGAGAATTTTAACTTGCTAAAATTATTATTTTTCTTTTTTTTTTAAATTAAAGCATTAATGATTTGGGACTAATGTTAAGTTTATTTATAATCATCATGCAAATGTAAAAATTGATAAAAATTTCATTGAATTTGGATTAATAGATTTTTTTGAGCAAAACTTGATATAAAAACCCTAAGAAATTGAGTAGCTCTATTTGTAGAAATTATATCATATTTATAAGAGATTGTCATCAAAAAAATATTTAAACCTATAAATCATAAATGTTTGATCAAATATATACACTATCTTAAAGATATAAATATCATTATATGAATGTAAAGACTAACATAAAGATATTTTTTGTATTATTATATTTAAAAATTATATAAAAAATGATATACTATCTCGAGAGCTAGGTTTATTATTTTATTATGGATTTAAATATAATAATAAAAACTATTTTAGAATTTACTTTATTTGCATTTTAAAAAAACTTTGAATTTAAATTTTTTTTCTTATTCTAGGGTACAAATTCCTTAAAAATGTAAGCCTTTTTATCTAATTATATTTAGAAAGAAAACTCTTAAAAAAACTCACAATTAAATAGTGGTAAGCAATATTATGATTTTTTAAGTTTAAATTCAAGGATTCTATAGTTTGTAGTTTCTAAAGGGATTGATCAAATTTGGAAACAGTTCTTATAGGTTAAAAGTGACAGCAGGGAGTACAAGAAATCGTGGAGCTTAAAAATGTTTTAACTATCTTATGATTTGATTTTTTTTAAGTTATAGTGATTTAAATTATTTTATTTGATTTATTCATTTTATCAAAAAATTGAGGTTTTTATCTTATCAACATAAGACTGTGAGATTGCCTAAGAGGTGAAGATTTATGATGAAATCAAAAATATACGATTAAATTCAAATCCTAAACTAAGATGAGAACGAGCATTAAGAAGATATTTAGACCAATATTTAATGATATACACAAAAATTACAACTTTTATTTCATCACAAGTTGAAATAGGCTCGATTTTACTAGACTTATAATTCTATTTGAAAATGACTACTAATTAACCAACATAAATAATTTAAGACCAAGAAGTCTAATTATATAAAATACAAGATAAGTAAAAAAATGTTATATAATAGAACAAGAGCTTAAACCTATCCATTAAAGCTAAGAGATATTTGATATAAAATACTTATTATTACTAATGCTTTATATGTTTATCATATATTTATTTTAATGTGAGATGAAAATCTAGTATGCAATGCACATATTTAAAATTTAAAAATAATTGTAGCGTAAATCTAGGATACACTTATCCCCATGAAGTGGCCATGAGGAGGTTGCTACATTTGCATGTGCGTGAAGATAATGCATAAGAATAGGGAATAAAAGTGATATGAATTCATATGATAACATATTTTATGAGGACATCTTCATTTAATCGTATAAATATATTATTTTATTTGAATAAAAATATTTTTAATTTTTTTAAAGCTTATTGTGAAGTTGCCTAGGCTAAAAACCTACAAGAATATGTTGGTTCAGTGGGCAACACAAAATAAACACACCAACCAAAGAAGCAAATTTATTAAATAATAAAAGTAGATATGGCTTGATCCAAAAAATGCAATCTATAAGAGGAAAAATATAAATGACATTATGCATCTACCTTATATAGCCAAGCCTAGACCTACTAATTATTACTTAGCCTATGGGCCTTCAATCTTTATTTTTTAATTAAGTTCTTCTCATGAGACATGAAAACTATAGATTTTTGAAGACTTTTTTCGTTAAAAATTACTAGCTAACTTGTCGACGGACATTTCAACTGAAAACATTTCTTACGGAATTATCCATTGCGGAGGACATCGAGCTCGAATCACTTAAAATTGACTAATTTTCTGGAGGAATAATCCATCATAATGATTTCGATAGATTTTCTGGTGAAAAATTCATTGGAAATTGTTAATAATAGGGTGACAAAACTCGTTGTCCCTCCACCCACTCGAGTCATTTTCTCTCTCTCTCTCTCTCGGGAGCGCACACGTGTGCGGCTGGTGATGGGAATGAAGCTAGGGCTCACCGATTTGCATCCAAAATGCTTCTATTTTCTCCATTTTCTTCATATAATTAAAAGTATACCTCAATCTCTTCCTTTTCTTATAATTTTTTCATGATTTAATCTGTTGGTTTGTGAGAAATAAGAATTTGAAGTTTTGAGGAATTTTTCTCATTATTAGGTTAAATCTTGTCCAAATATATTTGAATTTGCTAAATATTAGTTTAAAAATGTCTATTAGTGTGTATATCTTCCATTGCACATGTTAGGCTTTGTATTTTTTGTAAATTTAATTTTAGAAATTTAAGCCTAATTAGTTTTCTAATTAATTTTATGTGTAAAATTATTAATTATATGATTTTCAAATTTTTATTGTATTTATTTAAATTTCATGATATTTGTCGATTTTAGTTTTGTAAAAAATAAAATAAAATTGGTGATTATAGACTACTATAGCTAACTACCAAGAAGTTGTAAAAAAATTCATAGCGAATGACTCAAACACTTAGGGAGTTACATGAAATTAGCTATTTGTTATACAATCATTACTACTTATGTAAGTGAGATAGAATGTTAATTAAATTCTCACATTTTTTCAATTTATCCAACTCATGGATATCTGTAATGGGCGATCATGGATGTACAATAGATCGCATCGATGTAGAAAAGGATTAGCTAATAAATTCTTAAGAGGTGTTGAGCACTTCATACATGTGGAATCTTAACTTTCTTCTTACATTTATGAAGGAAAGTTTCAATGTTTATGTGCGAGACATAAGAATCAAGCTTTCTTAATGCAAGATGAAGTCAGAGTTAACTTATATCATAGATTTTTAGTTCTAGACTTCACATTGTGAATTCGAGTCACATGTTGATGCTGATAGTGGTGCCTCAATGAGTCAAGCATGCCCTTCACGTGAATATGATTCTAGTCAAACTTATGAAGAAATAGTCTATGATGCTGCTAGAGCAAAGTACCCTACAAAGGTGGAGCAACTTAATGAAGAAGCTCAAAAGTTATATGCCATACTAAAGGCAACACAATGACCATTGTGGGAAGGATACATGAATCTCACTAACCTATCTATGGCCATAAGAATGCTAAGTATTAAAACTAAATTTAATGTATCATGTGAATACATTAACCAATTTGCAGGGCTGCTAAAAAAGTTAAACTCACAGAAAAACTTAGTTCCTAAAGACCTATATAAAACAAAGAAGTTTGTGTCAAAGCTAGATGTGAGCTAAAAAAAATTGACTATAGTGTCAATGATTGTATGTTATATTACAAGAACAGCACATAGGATATTGAATGCAAATTTTACAGAGCACCTAGGTTCAAGTCACATGGTAGAAAATAATGCAAATAGAAAGAAGCACCACACAAGCATCTATTCTACTTACCGTTAACTCCACGCTTCAGAGACTATATGCTTCTATCTATTCAACCCAGCACATATGATGGCATCATAATAGAGCAAGTACATCACATATCTTGAGTCACCCATCAGATAGAGAAGCATGGAAGCATTTTAATCGTACTTATCCAAATTTTATAGTTGAGGCACAAAACATCAGACTTGGCCTTTGCGCTGATGGTTTTACACGATTTAGTTAGTTCATGTCACCCTATTCATGCTGGCTAGTGATAGTTACATCATATAATTTACCACTAGATATGTGCATTACAGCTCCTTATATGTTCTTGATTTTGATCATTCATGGGCAACCTAATCCTAAAACAAATGTTGATGTATACTTACAACCATTAATAGATGAGATAAAAAATTTATGGGATATTGGTGTGCTGACATATGATATTATTGTAATGTAAAACTTTTAGATGAAAGCATCACTGATGTGGACTATCAATGACTTTCTTGCGTATTAAATGCTGTCAAGGTGGAGCACTGCTGGGAAGTTAGCTTATCCATTCTACATGGATTTATCAAGAGCATTCACTCTTAAAAATGACCAAATTTTTTTTTTTTGTCATCATATGTTCGTCCCTACTGAACATCCTTTTAGAAGAAATAAGGATGTTTTTATAAAAAAAAATGAGTTGAGAAAGCTAAGCCATCTCCAAGATTGAGTGGGGAAGATTTATGGCATATTATTAGTTCTATCTTAACTATAACTGATCTCTTATTTTATCTGATAGTTGTATTCTAGGTCATTGGCATAACTCATAACTGGACTAAGATGAGTATTTTCTAGGATATACTCAACTAGAAGTCTAATCTGATAAGGTATAATCTTGATGTGATGCACATAGAGAAAATTTTTTTAACAATATTCTCAACAGAGTTATGGATGTAAAGGGAAAATCTAAAGATAATATGAAAGCTAGGTTGGACTTGAAGAAATATTATCATAGAAGAAAGTTAGAGTTGAGAGAGATTACAACTGGTACATTTCAAAAGCCAAATACCATCTCACATTAGAATAATAAAGAATTGTATGTGAGTGGGTACCATCATTGAAGTTATCATATAGGCATGCATCAAATTGAGCAGATGTATTAATTTTAGAATGGGAAAAATATTTAGACTGAAGAGACATGACAACCACATTTTTTTGTAATGCTTATTTTGAGTTGCATTCAGTGCTTTTCTAGAGTAAATTCTAAATCATTGATAGAGCTCAGTCTCTTCTTTAAGGGACTATCCTTAGCTTGATTAAATATGAAAGCTATAAAATAACTAAAAATAAATATTCTATTTATTATATGTAAGCTTGAAAAAAATATTTCCCATACTTTTTTTGACTCTATGGAGCACCTATCGATGCATCTGTACGAAACTAGAGTGGGAGGTCTTGTATAATATCGCTAAATATACCCCTTTAAGAGGTAACTATTTATTATTAGTAATAATATAAATTAACATTCAATTTAAGCCTAATTATTTTTAAAATTTATGTAGATTCTTGAATAAGCTGAAAAGAACTATAAAGAATAAAGCTACCCTGAATGCTCAATATGTGAAGTTTACTTGGCCCAAGAGATAACAAATTTATGCTCCTATTACTTTAGTGAAATACATGTTCAAATAATACCGATGGTGTTGGATCTTCACAGTATTTGTTATCTATTTTCTAACCATCCAAAAAAGTATTGGGTAGAAGCACATCGAGATGTCTGAATGACAAGGAGCTTAGGGTTGTGTCAATTAATATTCTTATAAACTATGATGAGGTTCAACCTTTCTTGAGTAAGCATATCAAAGCCACAATATCTCAATTTTATTTTTAATCAAACATAATACTTACCAAATTATGTCAATTTAATTATCGAGTTAAGGATATTTGTGAATTTATTAAACTTGGATGACACTACCATTATTAATAAGAAGGTCGAAGATGAATTCCCAACATAGTTCTAAGACCCTAAAATATTTTTTAAGATAATTGCACAACTTTCTTATTCTTCTTAATGTACTAGGTTTATGATTAGAGAAATATAGTAGAAAATCAGGACCTTCACGACCTAGCTTGGATCTAAAGCGAATTGTAAGGACATGATAGATTTATGATGTTAATGGTTATAAATTATACACAAGTTCTTGGTCCAAATGATATATATATATATATATATATATATATATATATATATATATATATATATATATATATATATATATATATATATATATATATATATATATATATATATATATATATATATATAATTCTAGTGTTTTCATTCAAGGAAACAAACATTCAGATGATGAGATAGATTATTATGGAGCTCTACAAGAAGTTGTGCAGTTATAATATCTGGATCAAATGAGAGGAATGACATTCTATTCAATTATGATTAATTTTATTCTATGTGCAATAGAGGATTGAGGAAGCATAAGGCATATGAGATCACTGAAGTGAAGTTGAGTAGAAAATATAGTGAGTACAATCTATTCATCCTTGCACATCAAGCCACACAAGTGTATTACCTAATATATCCAGGAAGAATAAGAGAGAAAATGGAATGGGCAGTGGTAATTAAGATCAAACTCAAAGTAAGAGTGAAAGTTGAAAATATTATTAAACTTGCTCATCAAGAGAATAAGATGATGGGTTTTAAACTTTTAGTTGATGATGTAGAGGCAGTTGTGAGCTTGATTGATACTAATGTTGATTATGTGGAAGTTATTCAGTTTGAAGATAAGAGCAACGAGGATGATGATAAACATAACACTATAAATTTAACTTCTATTGATTCATCATAATAGAGGATCTTGCACATGCTTTAAAGGTACTTGCATATTTTTTTTATAAATATACGCTTAAAATTGTAGTATGGAGATACATACTTTAACTACAAAATAGTTTTTTTTTTCATTTATTGTACCTATTATCTGCAATTCACATATTGCTTTTTAACTTAATTTTTTTATACACTGTATATGCAGAATGCAATTCACATAATATCATTTTTTACAAACTTTTTTTATATACCATATGTGCATAATACAATTGATGTCTTGTACACTTTACTTGATTTTTATATACTATACCTACATACTACAACTCACATTTTGTACCTAATTATTACATGTTTTTTTATATACTATACATGTATAATATAATTCACGTATTACAATTTTTATATATTTTTATATATTGTACCTATATATTGCATTCACATTTTATACTTAATGTTTACATGCTTTTTTTATATACTATATCTACATATTGCACTTCTCATTACAATTTTTTGTTGTTTCTGTTAAGTTTTTTTAAGTAACCTTTTTTTATAATTGATCTAATCATTTTATTTTTTATTATTTACAGATGGCATCAGACGGTGGTGATGATACTCCACGATAATCATTTACGAGCATCTTTAAGCAAAAGAAGAAGGTTGTGTCTCAACCCACTATTCAGTCTGCCACCACATTTACTATCTCACTTCCATTTTGATATTGCCACCTCAGACTTCTAGACTAGTCGGTACACGTGCATACCATTTACCAGAGCCTACAAACACTATACCATTCTACCCATATCAGACACCCATAGGTTCCATGAAGCCCAGGTTTCAACATATACCTTATGATCAACTTAGTACTTCTATGCCCACTGAACCGTCGATGACACACATTTTTATTGAGTCAGAGGGTGACACGTAAGCATATTTTTAAAGTTTTATTTTTGGCATATTGTGGTTATAATATTAATTATAATTTTCAAGTTCAATCCATCTAGAGAAGATATATATAAAATCAAAGATATAATAAAGAGCAAATATAATGCTCCATATATTTCATGGAAGAAGGTACCAATTGAGATTCAGGGACATGTGGTAAAGGGAGTTTGAGGTATTGCAATACTATTTATAAATTTTAAATGCATTAGTTGATCTTAAAATATTACTAATTAGCATTAGTTTGTTTGTTTGCTATAGAAGAATTTCAGTTGGTTGCTGGAGGATAGCTACAAGATCAAAAGACATTTTGAGACTAGAGGTGCTAACTGCCTACACGATATGTTCACAAACACATGCAAGTTTGGGGGAAGACCTTTTTAGATTGGAGAGGACATGTGGGCTGACCTTTGTAGAGTATGGGCCTCTATAGATTATATTTGTAAGAAAGGGTAGACAAAGAAAAATAGAGCTTTTGATTGTATATGAATGGGCATGTTCCTGCATACTTGAGGTTCAATATCACACACTAAGTATAGACAAAAGATGTTAAGTCATCTCTTTGATCAGACATGTGCACTTGCGTATACCATTTAGCCAGGTCAAGTTTTTGGCACCGTTGCTAGAGATTAAGGTGATTAAGTTGATATTAGTCAATCCGAGTAATTTTTAATTTAAATGTTTGTGTTAAAGTTCTAAAGTTAAGTATTTTGTGTTTATTTTTGTTAGTAAATGTGCAAAATTTTTGTTGTAATTTTTGTGTATGCGTAGTGGTAAACCTGCTGACATATTATTGTTGAACCTAAAAGTATAAATAAATTGCAAGAAACTTAGAAAATAACAAATGACTTATCTTAAAATATTAGTAATGACAAATCAACCAGGAGAAGGAGAACATGTTAGACCTCTTAGGGATTATGCTACACTTTTAGTAGATGGAGTGCATCAAAGCATATCGAAACTAGCATTTCAAGGCAATAACTTTGAAACAAAATCTTTTATAATTCAAATGGTACAAAGTTCTCAATTTGGATGTTCACCTATAGAAGATTCTAAAGGCTAAAATATGGTTAAATTCATTGCCATAAGAATCAATAACAACTTGGAATGATTTAGCTAAAAAATTTTAGCTAAATATTTTTCAGCATCTAAAACTGCTAAGCTTAGGAATGATATTAAATCTTTTATTTAGTTAAATAATGAATCAATATATGAGGCTTGGGAGAGATATGAAGATTTATTAAAAAAAAATGCCCTCATCATTTATTATCTGATTGGTTGATCATTCAATCATTCTATGATGGCTTAGTAGGCTCACTTAGAATTATTATTGATGCAACAGCAAGAGGTCGTCTTATGTTTAAACCTTTCGATGAATCTTATTCTTTAATCCAAGAAATGGATACTAATAATTTCTAATGTCCATATGATAGATTAAACTCTAACAAAGTAGCTAGTGTTCACAATAATGATGTGATTGAAATGTTAACCTCACAAGTAGCTTCCTTATCAAAGAAATTAGATAGCTTAGGGGTTAATCATAATGCAGACACTATAAATTAAGTAAGATATAGTAATGAGGTGTTTAATATTGAAGAATAATGTAATCAAATAATATAAATGTTAAATTATGTTACTAATAGACATAATGTCCCCTTTCTCATATTCATTTAATCCAAGTTGGAGGAATCACTCTAACTTTTCTTGGAATAATAATGCAAATTATAATCAAAATAAAAAAATAAAAAATCAGAATAATAGAAATTATAATGAATAAAATAAAAATTATAAACCTATAATTCTAGCTGGTCATCCTCCTCAAAATCAACTGAAAGATAAAAACCTACTTTAGAATAATTAGTGTTACAAATGGGAACTTAGTTACAAAATCAAGTGGCTTCAATTAAAACCTAAAAAGACAATTTGTGCAATTGGCCAATATTCTTGCAAATAGACCTCAAGGTAGTTTATTTAGCAACACAGAAATCAATTCTAAAGAAAATATAAAAGAATAATGTAAGGCTATAGAGCTAAGAAGTATAAAGAAATTAGCAGAAATAAGATTAAAATATAAAAATATGAAAAATAAAGAAAATGTTGAAGAAAAAGAAAGAAAAGAAAGAGATAGAAGAAAAGAAAAAAAAAAGAAAGCTGAGAGGGAATCCTTTAGAAAAATGAGAGAAAGACCGCAATCTTCATTTCCTTAAAGGCAACAAAAATAGAATTTAGATAATCAATTTTCAAAATTTTTGGATGTTTTCATGAAATTATCCATAAATATACAATTTGCATAAGTGTTAGAGAAGATGTCTTCTTATGTAAAATTTATGAAAGATATACTATATAAAAGAAGGAAATTAGGAGAAAATGAAATAGTAGCCTTAACTGAAGAATACAATGCCATCATTCAAAGGAAACTTCTTAAAACATTTAAAGATCTAAGAAGTTTTACAATACTCTCTATAGAAAATAAATTCTTTAGGAATGCTTTATGTGATCTAAGAGAAAGCAAAAATTTAATGCCTCTATCAATATTTAAAAAAAAGGTTTAGAAGAAGTGCAACCTACTAGTGTGACTTTATAGTTAGTTGATAACATATCCTCAGGGTGTCATTGAAGATGTTCTAGTGAAGGTTGAAAAATTCATATTCCTTGTTGATTTTATAGTATTAGATATGGAAAAAGATAAGGAGATACCTCTCATCTTAGGGAGACCTTTCTTAGCTATAAGGATAATTGTGATTGACATTCAAAAAGGGAATTAACCATTAGAGTATAGGATCAGAAAATTAAATTCAATGCATTTAATTCTATTAAATTTTATGATGATAGTAATGAAGAATGTCATAGGATTAGGTTAAGTGAAAATATAGTAGACAAGGAATTAGATTCATATATAATAAATGAACTTTTAGAGAAAAAAAATGGAAAATGAGAATAGAAGACTATGAAGATATTTAATTTCTTAGTTCAACACCCAATCACTTTAAGGAAAAATTTGAACCCATAGAAATATATAGGAAGCAAGAGGCTTAAACCATCTTTATCCAGACATTTGAAGTATGCTTACCTACCAATAATTATTTCATCAAAATTGGATGAAAATCAAGAGAATAAGTTGATTGAAGTACTAAAAGAACATATAAGATCTTTTGGATAGACAATATTTCATATTAGGGGAATTAATCCTTCGATATGCATGCATAGAATATTAATTGAAAAAAATTAGTAAACCTTTTATAGATAGCCAAAGGAGACTTAATCCTATTATGAAAGAAGTAGTGTAAAGGGAAATTTTAAAGTGGTTTGATGCAAGAATTATATACCTTATATCAAACAGCTCATATGTTAGTCCAATCTTTAATGTACTTGTAAAAAGGGTGTGATGACTATTGTAACTAATGAAAATAACAAATTCATTCCCACTAGAATAGTCACAGGTTGGAAAATTTGTATAGACTATAGAAAATTAAACATTGCCACAAGAAAAGATAATTTTTCATTACCTTTCATTATTCAAATGCTAGATAGGTTAGTAGGTCATTCATATTTTTGATTTATAGAAGGGCATTTTTAATACAACCAAATTGCTATAGCACCAGAGGATCAAGAGAAAATAACATTTACTTGTCCTTATGGCACATTCACTTCTAGAAGAATGTCCTTCAATTTATGTAATGTACGAGCTACTTTTCAACATTGTATCATGGCTATATTTTCTGACTTGGTCAAAAACTATTTTGAAGTTCTAATGGATGATTTTTCTTTATTTGGTCTTACTTCTGAACATTGTTTAGAAAATCTAGAAATTATTATAAGAATATGCAAAGAGAAAAACTAAGTGCTTAACTAAGAAAAATGTTATTTCATGGTTAGAGAAGGAATAGTACTAGGTCATAAAATTTTAGAAGTAGGAATAGAAGTAGACATGGCCAAAATAAAGATCATAGAGAAGTTAAAGGAGTTAGAAGTTTTTTAGGACATGCTGAATTTTATAGAAGATTTATCAAAGATTTCTCTAAATCTCTAAACCTCTTTATAACCTATTAGAAAAAGACACCTTTTGTATTCACACTGGAATGTCATGAATCATTTGAATTGTTAAAACTAAAACTTAATCCAACACCCATAATTGTTACACCAAATTGGGTCTCACCTTTGAATTAATGTGCGATGCAAGTGATTTTGCAATAGTGAAAGTCTTAGGACAATGAATAGATAAAATTTTCCATGTGATTTATTATTAAAACTCTAAATAAAAATTAATTAAACTATTTAACAATTGAAAAAGAGTTATTAGCAGTTGTCTTTGCTTTTGATGAATTTAGACCATATTTGGTGGGTACAATAGTTATAGTTTATGCTGATCACAAAGTAAATAAATATCTTGTAGAAAAGAAGGATGCTAAACCTAGATTGGTTAGAAGGGTCCTTCTACTATGAGAGTTTCATTTATAAATTAAGGATAAGAAGGGTACTAAAAATCAGGTTGTTGATCATCTATTTAGATTAGAAGTTGAAGAAGAATTGAGAGTTATTGGAGAAATTAAGAAGGAATTCCGAGATAAATAATTATTTTCATATAAACATAACGTCATTCCTTGGTATGTAGATATTGTAAATTATTCTATGAGTAAAATTATCTCCTATGGAATGAATTATCATCAGAAAAAAAGTTTCTCCATGATGTAAAAGTCAACTTTTGGGATGAACCATTTTTGAATAAAAAAATATTCAAATCAAATTTTAAGAAGATGTATCCCTAATGATGAAATGTTAGGTATTTTAAGATCATGTTATGATTTTGAATGTGGAGGACATTCTAGAGGAAATAAAATAGCCACTAAAATATTTAAATGTGGATTTTATTGCCCTACCATATTTAGAGATTCTTATCAATATGGTAAACATTATGATAAATGTCAAAGAATGGGGAACATTTCTAAACATCAGAAAATGCTTTTAACTAATATCTTAGAGGTGAAAATTTTCGATGTACGAGAAATAGATTATATGGGACCTTTTTTTTTGTCCTATGAAAATAAATACATTTTTGTAAGTGTAGATTATGTCTCGAAATAGATAAAATGATTTAATGGTGGTTATCACAATTTTAAAGAAAAATATTTTTACAAGATTTGAAATGTTTAGGATCATAATTAGTGATGAAGGTACTCATTTTTGCAATAGAAATGTGAAACAATTCTTAGCAAAATATGGAGTGCAGTAAAGAATAGTGACTGCTTATCATCCTTAATCTAGTGGACAAGCTGAAATATTGAATAGAGAGATAAAAAGAATTTTAGAAAAAACTATAGGGGCAACTAGGAAAGATTGGTTTGTAAGATTAGATGATGCATTATGAGTCTACAAGACTTCTTACAAAACTCTTATCAAAATATCTCCTTATATGTTAGTATTTGGAAAAGCCTACCATTTACCACTAAAATTAGAGCATATATAGAGCATTTTGGGCAATTAAAAAAAATTGATATGAAAGAAGAAATAAAAAAGACTCTTAGATCTAAATGAATTGGAAGAAATAAGATTAGGGGCTCATGAAAACTCAAGGAATTATAAAGAGTAAATGAAAAAAAAATGGCATGATAGAAAGCTCCATAAAATGAAATTTGAGCATGAACAACTTGTACTATTATTTAATTCTTAGGAAAATTGAAAATAATCTAAGGAAAATTGAAATTAAAATGGTCAGGTCCTTTCCTAACTGCTGAAAACTATGGTAATGGTGCAGTTGACATTCAAGACTTAAAAACTAAAAAAAGTGAATGTTCAAAGATGTAAGGCTTATTATGGAGGAGAATGGTTGTAACTTAAAGATTTAATCAAATTGATCGACACTATAGAAAACTGAGCATTGACTTAGTCAGGCTAAGGATGTTAAACCATGTGCTTGTTGGGAGGCAACCTAATTTATAAGTAAGATGATGTAGATGAGAAAGTGAGTAGTATGTAAAGTATAAGGTTGAAAAATATAAAAAGATAAAAAGTAGGCACAACACCACAACATTGTCCCTGTAGTTATAATAATATTGGCCAAATCTTAGAACAAAAGAAAATAAGATTGGTTAACAATGCCTAGGCATTGCATGAGTAGCACCACAATGCAAGTCAAAAGGCTGTTAAGGTCCTGAGCTGAATAGACATATTAATCAAAAATGGATAAAAATAATTACAACACTTGGGCATTATAACCTAACACTGCGGTGTTGCATCAATGTCTATCAGAGATACTAAGGGATATAATTATGAGTATTGGTTGCATATTTATGGCCATAAGTACACTTTTTGGCTTGAATAGGACCTTTCTTAGCCTATTAACCAGTGCTTAGGTGCTACCTCATAGCATCATGATGCTATACCAAGAAAAAATAGACAGTAAAGCTAGCACCTAGGCATTAGAAGCTTCTATAAATAGGGTCCATTGGGCAAAGTTTCTTTTCACTCAAGACTAAGCTCAAGCACTTCTTATTCTCCTTACCATTTCTTTAAGTATTTTTCTCAGCTTAGAAAAATAATGTCAACCAAGATTGTACAAAAAAAAAACAACAGAAGGGTTGGATCTTACGATTCCTAAAAACTCATAAGTGCCAAAGTAGAGGAAATATACCATCATGCTCTAATTTATAAGAATTTGATTTCATAAAAGGGATTCCAAATCTCAAGCAAAAAAGTAGAAAAGATCATCAATGAATAGGGCTATGAATACTTTGCTTATGACCACAATATCACTATAGTCCCAGTAGTGAGGGATTTCTTTACCAATAGTAAGGAGCCCAATGACAAAATCTTGGTCCGGGGAGAAATGAGTACATTATGATAGTGTTACCACTAATTCATATTACAAGTTACAAAATTATGCATATGGTGAATATCTTATCTACTATAATAAGCATTTAATTTTAATGAGATTCTAATATACCTCACTATTATAAAAGCTAATGTTCAATGGAAATAGCATGATGAAATATCATCAATTTTCATCTTAGTATGACTAATGAGGCTAAGGCTTGGTATTAATTCATTTTGATCAAGCTGATGCCTAGTGAGATTATCAGTGAGATAACCAAGGACTGGACTATTTTGAATTTTGCGATTCAAGGACTAGACTATTTTTAATTTTTTAATTAAAAAAGGCTTTTCTATAGATGTAGGTAAGATTATTCATAATTCAATAAGTAATATGATTAAGGGTAGCACTATTGTAGGTTATGGTCACCTTGAGCTAGTTTATGCTTTGTGTCTTTTAGTTGGTGTAGTTGGAGATTTTGAGGAGGAGGTAATACTTTAAAGGGCTCCCTTTACCAAACATTCTGTTGGGGGGATAAGTAAAAAAAAGTGAAAGTGGTGGAGAGTTCCCGCACTCTTTCATCTAGACCTTGAACTTCCTAAACTATGCGGGGAGCTTCTCTAGGACCTCGGAGAGCAGGTTTCTAACCTGGAACATAGGGTTAGGAAAACAGTAGGTGGCAGTAATAAATGAGAAGAAAATTTGATCATTAGATGGGTCAGTATTAGTAGTAGTTCTCCTATATGGTTGAGTACAACTTAGCATTAGCACAAATATTTGAGAACTGCCTACTAAATGTTGACCTGAGTTGAGTAAACTTTCTTGCAGCACCTCAGTATCAACTCTATCTTAGCTCCTCACTAGCAATAGAAGAAGAATAAGAAGAAGAAGAAGAAGAAGAAGAAGAAGAAGAAGAGGAAGACGAAGAAGAAGAGGAGGAAGAGGAAGAAAAGGAGGAGGAGGAGGAAGAAGAAGAATATTAAGATTTTTTTATTTCCTCTTTCTTTGTTTTGTTTGTAGTACTTTTCTTTTATGTTTAGTTAATTATAGTTTGTAAATTTCTTATGTCAACATTATTTAATTTGAGTTAGGGAAAAGGAGTGAAATGTTTTTAGTATGTATTTATCATATTTCATTTATCTTTTTATTCTTAGTACAATGAAAGTTTATTTCTTAAAATGCATAAGTTTTTAGAAATAAAATAATTTTAAGAAAAATTTTAAATTGAAAAGAAGACCTAACACTAGAGACATTGAATTATGAAATTATATTCAATTAAATCAACTAAATCATCTCAGAATGAATGAATAGCTTTTAATAAAAAAAATTCTCTACAACACACAACGCATATAAGGAATTCTTATTGAGCTTAATCATTTGAAATGAGATAAATAATCAAATTTATTAAAAGAATAACATAGTTTTCATTAATATCAATTAGAGATTAACATCTTAAGTGAAAAAGTTAATAATTTATTTAAATTTGGCTAATAGGAAAGAATGATGAAAAATATCTAATGAAGTATGGGTTACAAAGCCAATAAGGTGAAGTTATTAAATATATAAAAATAAAAAAATAAAAAAATAAAAAAATAGAAAAGAAAAAGAGCAAAAGAACACTTGAGGCTGAGTATCGTATAAATAAAAATATTTGAAGTCATTCTATGCTATTAGTAATTTAACAAAATTATTACAAGTAACTTAATATGTTGACTTTAAATGAGAAAATGAAACTATGATTATTTACTTAATAAATTATGATTGTTTATTAAAAGCAAATTATTTAAGTTCATAAAAATCAATTATATAATTGAGATACACATGGAAACTTTGATGTAAGAAAAATATTAGTTTAACTAAAAATTAGGCTAATATAATTGAATTATTTTCACCATTAAAAGGCTAAGTGTGAATCTAAATTTCAATTCAAATTTGTTCTACTCTATTTTAATTATCAAAATTTATGTTATTCGAACACTCCAAGGATTTGTAAAAAATATTTGATTACTTGAGGATAAGTAATGATTTGAGTTTGGAGATATTTGTTTAGTATCAATTATTTCAAAATTTTAATTTTTTTTGTGCTAATTACTTGTTAAAATTCTATAAAATATGCTATTTGTAGTAGGTTTTGTGTTGAAATAAAAAATTTCAAAATTCAGAAAAAAAGTAAAAATTAGGCCTAGCATGGCAATGCTGTAATTGGCTTAATTTAGGACCAAAAGATAGAGAAAATAGTGCCTAGGCACCGCAAGGCATGATCGCAAAGCTTGAGGGTCAAACACCAAAATATAGAGATGCAAGTATTGTCATATCCAAGAGGCAGAGTGATTTGGTGTGCTTATAAAAATTTTAAAATAAAGAAAATTTAAAACTTTAAAATAAAGAAAACACATCAATCTAATCAAAGCAGAAGAGTGGTAAACAAAAAGAAAAGAAAAGAAAAGAAAAGACACAAGATTTACAGTGGTTCAGTCAATTGTCTTACATCCACTCTCAAGATCTACCTCTAAAATCCACTATCTCTCCTTTAGCACAAGTTGCCAAGATGGAGAAGCCTCTCTCCTTCATGAGTACTAGAGAAACCTTACACCCACTCCCATTTTCTTTTAAGGCAAAAAGGATGCCACTCGCTCACAAGAGTTACAAAGAAAAATCTCTTAAGGAAATAAAGCTTACACAAGTTCTCACACTAAAGAATACAATCTCAATTTTAAAAGACAAGACTTAAGGTAAGGCAAATTAAAAATTAACAACCAAGTGCAACCATAATGATAATGATTCTTTAGAAGAAAAGTGAAGATAGTTCTCCCCACCCTTCTCTTAAGCACTTTTCCCTAAGCCTCTTAGATTTTTCACATTCATGATTCTTGAGTTAAATCCCATCATAGAGGGTATTTATGGGGAGGAGGCTAAATAAAAAATTATTAATCTTATTTTTGAAAAAGTTAGTCCAAACGTACTATACAATTTACAGTTATACGATATGATTAGTTCAATTTACTAGGCTTAGATCCCTAAATGATCAGGTCATCCCAAATAGCTATAATTATTCATACATTATAATCTTGGGTCATACTATATGAATAGTACAAATTGAAAAAAAGAGCTCTTTGCTTGTTCATCCTGTAGGATACATTGTACATTATAAATTAATTTAAGAAAAATACTCAAAAATTGAATCTCTCAAATTCAAGACTATAATTTGGTAATTAAAAAATGAGGATCGTACTGTTTGATTAAGATCAAACTGTACAATTAATTAATTTAGGCATGATTTGTAATTACCTAAATTAATCATTATTGTTGTCATTGTTAACATAAATGAATAATACAGTATGAATATAATCTTTCTATATGATTAGCTTAATTTAACAAATTTTAATTATAACTAACTTGATTAAGTCAGCTAAAAATATAACAAAAATGGATAATCATACAATATGAAAAACTTGTCTTGTATGATTAGTACAAATTTGGAATTTTTTTAGTTAGTATACTTAACAAAATAAGATCATCGTATAGTATAATAAAAATTGTATAGTACGATTTTTTTTAAAAAGATTTAATTTTTAAAAATTTTATTTTTACATACTCTCAAGTGTGTATGTGTGTGTGTTTGCCTGGTTGCCATGCATCATTCAAATGTTAGATACATGAGCACAAAAATACAAATATTATACATGATAATTCAAATTTTGAACTTGACTTGGATCTCCTAACAACAATCATTTGTTATTTGTGATCTTCATAAATCCTTGATCAAACATTTTGGCAATTAGCCATAGTTCGTGCTCTTACAATAAATCTTTATTTTGGTGCTTAATTTTGATTCTTGGATTTAAGATTTAACATAACCTACATAAACAACTGATTAGGGAAAGGCAATTGTTCAACAAAAAATATTTGTGATCATAAGAAAGAACTTAGAATACTAAGTGGAGACTCATGGGTTGAGTTTTGGGAGTTTAAATAATTAAAAAAAGAATTAACTCTCCCTCAACTTATACCTAAAAAATGCAGCAATGTTGAATATGCAAAGCTAAAAAAATAAAAATAAATGCAAAGATGCCAAAAAAAACATGAATAGAATACTAAAATTTTCTCTACCTTTTGACACATTAAAAAGTTTCAAAAACATTGAGCAAGGAAAATACTAATGGTGATTAGTGATTTTAAAATAAAGTAAATTTTCATAAAATATTTTCAACACACTATGAAACAAGTAAATTTAGAAAGCTTATTGATGGAATGATATGCTTCATTAATTATTTCCTTAACTACCTTACAAATTTTTACTTATATGTGACATGTCTATTTACTGATGCTTCATAACTTATGTGAACAACATCAATCAATTCACTGTATTTTCTAGATACATTTGTAACAAAAAAAGTTGATTAAATTTAGTTTGGATGAATAGAGATGCTATTGCATGATTCAAGTAGAAAAATAATAATTATGATGAGTCACTTAATGTCAAATAAGCGAAGCATGAATTATTTCTATTTCGCCACTAAGGAGATTTTTTTATTTATTTTTATAATTCCCTAATTTGGGGATTTTTTATTAATATCTCAACACGTTGGGGATATTTTATTCAGCTTTTATCCCAATTTAAACATCCCAATCTCATGATTATTATTGCTCGATTCATTCTGCAATTGGCAATAATACATACACCACACTAATATTTATACACAAAATACTCTGTTACAAAATATAAGAAAAATAGAGTAAAGAAAAAGATGTGATTTACACAAGCCAATTCATATTATAAGCAGATATGTGCATCATCATAAAAAAATTGGATGTCTAAGTTAAGTTACTGATGCATATTTTCACTACACAGATTATCAATAGTACTTGATTATAAAATAATGTGGAGAATTTTAAAGAAAATATCACAATAATTTTAAATCCACTGACCACAACTAGTAAAACACAACATATCATAATAAAAAAAAGCAATGGTTCAAATGCTAACTAATGCAATTAACATGAGGTAAAAAGGCACATTACATTAGATGCTCTAAAAAGAAAAAAAAAACTAACACATACTATAGTACATAAGAAAAGAAGAAGAACACTTAAAAACCAAAAGGGCCCTCATTAGGTGGTGGTGGATGGAAAATGTCATGTAATACTTGAAACCAAGCTCAATCTTCTACACTCTGTTGATAATACTTCATACAGTGAGCTTTCTGCTCCTCAATGTGATTGCCAATCTTCAATTGCAGCCATGCAAAATGTTCAGTCCATGCATCTTAGGGCAATTATTAATGAGCTGAAGACTCCCTTTGTAAAGTTGTTTCCTTCTCCTCAGCCTCTATCACGGCCTAAGTTGGCCATCGCTTCTCACAATAGAAAGTGTGAAAAGAGTGATATGTGAAGTGAGAAGGAATATGGTCTAGCTCTATGGGATATGAAATGTTGTATTTGACCTTAAGTAGCTAGAAAATCATGTGTTCTTAAGGCCAAATTATATTTTCATTTGGATTTTGGGTTCCTAATGATGGTGAGGTTTTCAATGTAATGAATCAAAAGATTCACCACATTGAATTGAGTATGGGCCTAAAAAAGTAGGCAACAATAAAGAGGAGAGGTGTGATGTCTATGCAGTCACTGGCTTTAAGAATGATTTTATGCCTTTGCACACGTTGGATAACATGAGCATTAAGCACAAGGCCACTAACTAAAGATTGATGTTGGGAAAGGGGTGAGTTTATAATAACCTCAGTGGCAGTGGTCCAATTATCGGTTGGGTTTTTGCTATATTATGGGTAGATGGACCGATGTTGATACATTGAGGTAGTCATGAAATTTTTATACCACAAACTCGGAATTGAAAGATAAGTTCATTCAGAGTTTATGGCAAGGTTGGTAAAAATTTCTAAAAGAAGCTCAGAATGGAAGGGATGGGCTAGGAGATGAGAAATAGAAGGAAGGTGTTTACAAAGATTAAAAATGGGGAAGTATAACTTATCTCGTGCATGTGGCTTTGAATTAATGATCTTGTATTCCTTGTATTTCCTATAATAGCTTCCTCTTCCTCTAATCAGAATAAATTTTCTCTTATATTGTTGTAAGCTTTCTTCATTGTCATTTGGAATAGCTTTGTGCACACATGAACTTAAAAAAAAAGGTTAGAGTGAAGGTTTGGTGAGAAGAGAATAAGTGTGAGGCATATATATAGAGTCTCTAGATGATTGTACAGTACGAACCATGGTTCATATAGGATGATTGAAATCATCACAACAGCTAGCTAAATAGATATGATTCAGATCATCCCAACAATTATTCAAATGGTTATGTTGACTAAGTCAATTGTCTCGTATGATTAGCCTTTTATATAGCACAATTAATTAAAATTAATCATCACAACATTCAAATCAACATTTTATTTGAGTGGGTCAATCATCCCATTATAAACATATTATACAATACGATTGTAAATCATCTAGCATGATCTTTTTGATAATGGATCATTCAGTTAATTGTTCAGTCTATTTTTCCAATCAAATCAAATCAATTGTATAGTATGATGAATATCATATAGTATTATTGGAAAAAATTTCTCGCTTTATTATTATTATTATTATTATTATGAAAATAAATGATATTAAAAAAATAAAAGAAACATGCAAAGAAAAATGAAAGGAAAATAAGAAATAAAAGAAAAATAATAATAATGAACTAATCAAATAGTTTTATTATGCTTAATTGTGACCAAAATCACTCAAATCTATCAAAATTCAAGGTTTTTGTAAAGATATCTACTAATTGATTTTTTGTGTCAATGAATTGAAGATTAACATCACCCTTTAGTATGTGATCTCTAATAAAATATTGTTATACATCTATGTGTTTGATGCATGAGTGTTGAATGAGATTCTTAGTTATGCAAATAGAACTAGTGTTATCACACAAAATAGGAATCATACGTATTTGTAGACCAAGATCAAGAAGTTGTTGCTGCAGCCATAAGACTTGAGCAATGCAGTTACTAGCAGCAATGTATTCAGATTCAACAGTCGATAAGAAATCAAAATTTTATTTCCTAATGGACCAAGTGATTAGTGAGTGGCCTACAAACTGACACAATCCTAAAGTGCATTTCTTATAAACTTTACATCTTATAAAATTAGAATCAGAATATCCAATAAGATCAAAGATTGAGCTATCATGGGTGTACAAAATTTCTAGATCAGGTGTACCAATCAAGTATAAAAAAAGCTTTTTCATAGCTTTCAAATGTAATCTCTTAGGGTCATCCTGAAATCATGCATAGAGACAGATGCTAAACAAGATATCTGGTCTGCTAGCAATCAAGTAAAGTAATAAGTCAATCATCCCACAAAAATTCTTAGAGTCAATAGGCTTACCTAAAGGATCCTTGTCTAACGTTATGCATGGGCTCATGGGGATGCTGATGTTCTTACATCCTTCTAACCCAAACCTTATGATTAACACTCTTGTGTACTTGATTTGACTTACGAATGTGTCTTTTTGACCTTGCTTAATATTGAATTCCATGAAATAAGTAAGCTCACCCATCAAACTCATCTCAAATTCATTGCTCATTAGTCTTGAAAAATCTTCACCCAATAAAAAGTTAATAGATCCACACAATATATCATCAACATAAATTTGAACAAGAAGGATATCAAATTTTGTTCTCTTAATAAACAAAGTAGTGTCAATAGAACCTTTCACAAAAGAATTTTTTAAGAGAAAAGAGTTAAGTCTATCATACCATACACAAGGCACTTGATTCAAATCATACAAGACCTTTCTTAGTTTGTAAATATAATCTGGGTGTAATGAGCTTTCAAATTCTGTTGGCTATTTAATGAGTTTTGAAATTCTGGTGGCTATCCAACAAAGACATCTTCATTTATGACACTATTTAGAAAGACACTCTTGGCATCCATCTGAAATAGCTTAAAATCTTTAAAACAAGCAAAGGAAAGTAATAATTGAATAGCTTTCAAATGAGCAATAGGTGTAGAAGTTTCATCAAAATCAATTCCTTTAATTTGATTAAAACTTTTAGCCATAAGCTATGCTTTCTTCCTAACAACGACTCCCAAATTATTAATTTTATTTTTGAAAACCCACTTTATTCTAATCACACTTTGAGAAGAGGTTTAAGCACTAATTCTCAAATATTGTTCCTAGAAAACTAACTTAATTCTTCATGTATTACCTCAACCCATAATTCATCAGAGATTACTTATTCTATACTAGTGGGTTCAATCATGAAAATAAAAGGTTGTATGGCTAATCTCTTCTCTAAGGCAATTCCTAGTCCTAACACTTACAGATGGGTCTCCTATGATCAAATCTTAGAGATTACTCGATACATATCTCCACTCTCTATGTAGTCTTCCCCTAGTTTCCTCATTTTCTTTCAAACTTAGATTATCAATTTTAGGCACCAAATCATCTTCATGCAAATTTTTTGTATGAGTTAAAGAGATAGTAGATTCATCAAAAATAATATGGACAAATTCTTCTACCAACATGGTCCTTCTATTAAAGATTCTATAAGCTTTTTCTACATAAGAGTGACCCAAAAAAATCCCCTCATCAAACTTAGAATTAAATTTCCCCAAATTATTCTTTCCATTATTTAAAACAAAGTATTTACAACTAAAAACATGCATATGTGATAAGTTCGTGGTCTTACCTTTTAAAATCTCATAGGAGTTTTTATTTAACATGGTTCAAATGTTCACTCAATTCAGCACATAATAGGCATTGTTGAAAACTTCAGTCTATAAGTATCTTGGAAGATAATATTCACTAAGCATGGATCTAGTAGAATGTTCAATTCTTTCATTCAATAATTCCATTATGTTGTGGAGTTCTAGGGGCTGAGAAATTATGCTTTATTCATGTATCACTATAAAAAGCTTTAAATTTATCATTTTTAAATTCATCACCATAATCACTATGAATATATGTAATGCTATAACCAACTTTTCTTTAAGTTTAAATAGCAAAGATCTTAAATTTAAAAATAGAATCATTTTTATGTTTAAAAAAAATCTCATTTAAGTAAATCTAGTGAAATCATTGATAATACCAATATGTATGACTTTCCCCCAAACTAGTGGTGATAATAGGTCCAAATAAGTATATGTGAAGAATTTCTAAATAATACAAAGTGACAATGCCTTTTGTTGATTTAAAAGTGGATTTAATTTGTTTACCATGCTAGCAAGCATCACACAAATGATCATTAGAAAAGTCTTGTTTAGGTACACCCCTAACCAAGTTAGCTCAAGTAATCTTCTTAAGAGTGTGCATGCTAGCATGACACAATCTCCTATGCCAAAGACATGATTCATGTAGTGTGGATTTTAAACAAACAACTGAAGAAAAACCTAGATCATCAAGATCAATTATGTAAATGTTGTTAATCCTAACACCTTTTAAAATAACTTTTCCATTTAAGTCAAGCACCCATTTGTTGTTTAAAAATTTAACACAAAAGTCCTTATCACATAATTGACTAATGGTAAGCATATTGTATTTTAAACCATCAACAAGAAGAACCTTTTCAATGTTTATTGAATTTTTAATACCAATGGTACCTGACCTAAGTACACTGCACGTTGTGTTATCTTCAAGAGTAACCTTTCCTCTGCTTTTGAGTTCTAAGGAGATGAATTTGTTTTTGTTTCAGTCATATGTCTTGAGCACTTGTAGTCCAAGTACTGCATGTCTCTACTGACCCTGAGTTAAGGCATATCTGCAAAAAATACTTAAGTTAGAACTTTGGGAACCTAGACTTGCTTGGGTCACATAAGTTTAGAATGAGTTTGAGGAATCCATGTATATGTTGAATATAAATGTGAATGATGCATGCATAGATTAGTAACATGTCTAAAACTATAACAAGTGAAACAACAAATATTAGGGAAAGAATGCAAGAAATTATTTGCTTTAAAATTTCTTTTTAGAATAGATGTATTCTTTTGCAAACCTCAAGTTCCTTTTTTAAGGTTTCATTAGCACATGTAAGAAGATCCACTTTTTCAAATAAATCATGTCCTATTTTAGTCTTTTGTCTTCTCAGTTCTTTGTAGTCAATTTTAAACCTTTCATGTTGATCCAAAAATGTGCTATGAATATTTTCCGAAGAGATAAAATTTTTCTTTGAGGAAGAGTTTTTTTTTTTATGGAATTGAATGCAACATGTAGTACATCACAAATAAATACGAGCTCATCATAAATGATATTATTACCTGATTATCATCCAAATTAATTGAGGCACCTTTGCCATAAGATAGAGATTTATGGCTTCTTCCATGACTTCTTTTGAAGAGTCAGAGTCAGAGTTGATCCAGAAGGCACGTGGGTCCTTCTTTTGTCCTTTTTAGTATTACCTTTTTTTATTTTGGTCTATCTAATTTAAGTTCTTAAGCATAGAACATTCATACTTGATGTGTCCATGTAATTTAAGTTCTTAAGCATAGCACATTCCTACTTGATGTGACTTAATTTCTTGCATTCATAAAAAATTAGGTCAATAATTCTAGAGGAGGTTTTAGATCAAATATCTTATTTTTATCCTTAAGAAAGTATTTGAACTTTCTAGTCATAAGGGTGACATCATCTGTTGATGTCTTCTTTCGCTACCATTAGAAGTATTAACTTTAAGGGAAATTGACTTCTCTTTTCTCCTATCACCTACAATAGTAGTTATTTGCAAGAATTTTTGTTCATAAGAAATAAGTGAGCCAAGCAAGTGATCAATCAACTAAATAGATAAATCTTTAGATTTAGAGATAGTAGTAACTTTGGCTTCCCAAGACTCAGGCAAGCAACACAAAATTTTATTTCCTTTTTCGACATTAGTAAATTCTCTTCCCAAAGCATATAATGAAGTAATTATTTTGTAAAGCGTGTATACATATCAGAGATCGACTCATGAGGTTACATATGAAACAACTCATAATCATGTAATAGCATATTGATATGTGATAGTTTAACCTCATTTGTTTCTTCTTAAGTGACATAAATTTTTTTTCCAAATTTTCTTACCCATTTTGTATGTATAAACATGCATATAGTCTTTAGATTTTAAAGCATAAAAAAGTAATTTAAATATTTGGAATTTAGTTTGCTAATCCCTCTCTTCTAATGACCATGAGTTAAAAAGAGTTTCAATTCATTTACCATTGATAATCTAATGAGGAGGTGAATATCCTAATTCAATCATATTCCATATATGAAAATTAATTGATTGAATAAAGGTAGACATGCTAATTTCCAAATAATAAAAAAGAATATCATCAAAAATAGGTGGTCATGTAGTAAAATACCCTTTCACGGTGTTTCTATTTCCTAGATATGCTATTGATGAATTTGCATGTAGTTGTTAGACTATGAAAAAGAAGCACCCTCTCTAATACCACTTATAAGTATTACCACACCAGGAGGCACCATTTAATTAGTGTGCTTTTAAAAATCTTAAAATAAAGAAAAAAATTAAACTTAAACATGAAAGAAAAACACATAAATCTAATTAAAGTGAAAGAGCATCGTGGTGTTTTAATTTTGAGTCATAGGGGCAACACGGAGATCTTAGTAGATCTTAGGGGGTACTTATTGAAGTGATCAGGTATGACAAGGTATGATGTACCATCTTAAAAAATGGAAGCATCACCCTACAATGGATCTAATCACCTAATAAGGACTCCTAAGATAGATGGATCTATGTATATACTAGAGATCTTTCTCCTACTTTATGTGGAGAAGTAAAGTAGGGCTTATTTTATGCTGGGTTCTTTAGTTCCCTATGGAAGTAAGCTTCCATAGTTAATTGCATCTCAAAAAATAGGAATTTCCTAAGAACACTTCAATTAAAGTAATTAATAAGTATCTCCAAATATCTTAAAGCTAAACTATCAAAGGATTAGGTATTTATAAAAATCAAATGGGGGAATTCAAATAGGAAGTCTTATTTACAAATTCCAAAAGAGGATAAGTAGGGAGCACCCATGATACTAAGAAGCCTAATGAGTGCTCCAATCTACCCTATAGAGAGGCTTTACATATTTGAAATAGAGAATTTACTTTTTGATTAAGTAGGGGTTTATAATCTATCAACATGCAATTATGGAAATGCCTAAGAGGTGAGGACTTATGCTCGTAGCCTGAAAGAAATAAGTAGCCTCGAAACTTAAATCTAAGATGCTTTAGCACAAGCTAAAAACATGACCTAAATATAATAAAAAAATGGGACATAATGGTTTATCTCCACAAGAGAGAATAAACCCATCCTGACTCTTCTAGGCTTACAACTATCTGGAGTGGTCGCCAGCTAACACCCCCTACACTTTAAAATCATGTAGGCCAATCTTATGTAGATGCAAGATAAATAGGTTATTATTTAATTAGGAAGAAAGCTAGAGTCCTAAACCCACACCCTAAGAGACTAGATCATTATTTATATAAAATCATGACTTAGACTAATGCAAAAAAAGTTACAATCTTTTACACCATGTTTACACATTCATTTTGGACTAAGGCTTGGGATAATTATGCCTATATGCATGATGAAATAAAGTTTTGGGCTAAATCAGTAGGAGGAGGTGTTCTCCCCTATAAAGGATGGCCCTAAAAGGTTAAACATATCCTTTATCGTGCAATAATAGACCCCTTTATTCAAGAGTGACACATGATGATATGCATGGTGTGATAACATATAACATACAACTAAGGGGTTGCTAAATATTTTATTATCTTGATTATGAACCTAGGCTTTAAGATGAGGTTGTGAGTTGTATTAAAATTTAATTATGAGTTATTTAGTGGGGAAAAAAATATAATTTTATTCTAAAGAGCCTATCACATCTAGGCCACACATCAAATTATCACACTTTAAGAAACCTATAAAAAGCATGTCATTTCTATTGCATAATCTAAACACAATAATCAAATGTGTAAATTTTGTAAAAGAATAAAAGGCCAATACAGCTGATTACAGTTGTACACCCCAGAAAAGAAATTGGGTAGCTGAGATCTACCCTTATACAACCTGAATTTCAAGAGAATATTATACTTATAATGAATGCTATGGGGGTACTTCAATCTTTTGCCTTTCCTTCCCTCTTTTGGACTGGTTTTCTCGAGGCTTCACAATGCCTCTCAGGACTTTGCCATCTATCCACTACTCATCCTAAACCCTATAGCACTAATACTAATTCTTATTGCAAAAATTACATATTTATAAAAAATAAAATCTAACTACACTTGCAAAATAGATGTTAGCTAAACAAGCATACAAGCCAAAAAAATTTATATTTTACATATTTAGACTTAGCACTCTGCACATGGGTAACCAAGCCCACCTATCATAACTAGATTATTCTTAGGGGCATACGCAATCTACAAGCATGAACATTTATATTTACTTATTATTTCATCAACTCATTTAGCATAATCCCTTGCAAAAAATGTTATTAGGCTACTAACAGCCTATCATGCAGTCTACGTATAAGGAATCCTAACATCCAGTCCAAAACATTACATCATAAAATAAAATATAACACCACAACATATGTTGGGCTGACCTAAATGTTAGAATTGGTGACTTAGTATTCTATGTGCTAAGGTTTGGTGTGATATATCTTAAGTATGCTTTAGAAGTACGATTATCTAAAATTTAGGATATTTAAGTTAAACATTAGGGGAGGTTTCACTTCAAATCATTGAAAGGATTAGTTAATTTTAATTACATTTCTTTTATTTTGTTTAATTCCTACTTAACATTTAGTTATTATAAAGAGAGGAAAGAGGTTTGACCCCCTTCATCCCCATCCTAAGTTGTTTTCTAAAAGTATGTTATTATGACTTTGGTTTCTTTAGTGAGTCCTTTATTAAACATTTTACTGAACCTAAGTTTGGGTTAATCTTAAAGAATCTTATACAAACATGAAAGGCATCTTAGGATTAATAAAATTGAATCACTATTATATGGATAACATTCCACCACTTCTCTTCATCATCAACAACATTCACATTTTTTCATTTTTATTATTCATGGTATTTGATTTAATAAACATATCTATATGTGCAATATATATATATCTGCATTTTGGCACACTTGAATGATCATTAATGCATGTATCTTGGTAGAAAAGAAAGATTTCATCCCTTAGTTAAGCATATATACACATGTATTAGAGATTTAAGTACGTGCCATTATTAAACCAGGGAAGTGAGATAATCTAAGACCTCCTTGGGGCTACTTAAAGCCTCGTGTTTCTGGGATGTCCAGACTATATACTTACTAACTCTAAACATATGTAAACATACACATGAATTATGAAAAATATAACAATCCTTTACCATGTTTAAATTATAAGTAAATGTAATTTTTATTAAATATTTATAGACAACATTAACTTAGATTTTCATGGTTAGCTTATAACTTTGAAAATAATTTAAGATTTATTAGTGATAATAGCCACACCATATACTAGTATTTATCCAACACATGCAACTTAGATGTAACCATGTTCTTTTAATTCTTTTTGGAAAGATGAATACATGACACAAATGTTGTGCAAATTTATAATGATTGAGAATGAATGACTAATCATTGCCACATAATACATTCAATTACATTAATTCGTAATGATAATCAAGTTAAATAAATATTTTTTAAGACTAACCAAAATTCTCATGAAATTTGATTTTTGTGTTTGGATTATTAAAACCTAAAGAGGAGATATGACACTTAGTGTTTGCCCCATCCGACATTTGTGATAATATATTTAAGGAAAGTGATTAAGTAGGTTTTATGGATTGATTGGGTTCAAGTCATTAAGCAATCAATTTAATTACCCTTCCCTAAGCTTCTTTAATTTAATTAACTACTTAATCATGAGCCTCTAATGATATGCTTTTAGGAAATTAAAATTTTCAATGCACCTAAAGGGATCTAATGCAATTAGGCTCATGCTTAAAAGTTAATTGGATTAAAGAAGGAAAGAATCTAAGTTAAGTACTCTTATAGTTTTCCCACACCAATGGGTTAACCATAAATTCCTTAATGACTTTATGTTATTAAAAACATAAAGAAAAACTAATGAATTATATTTGAATTATGCGAACCAATCTTTAATTTAGTTTGATTTTTTATCTTATCATTAATTTTCCCTAACTAATCCCTAATTATTACATGTGTTAATTAACCCTCCTAAAGAAATATATTTAGGAAAGAGGCCCTAATTATTTCTCCTCACTATTCCCACTGTTTACAGCGATTAATTATCATAAATTATTTAATTTTATTATTTAACAATTTTAATACATATTAAATTAATTAATGAGGGTAATTATAATCAAAATTTTAAATTCTTTAAATTACATGACCAAGAATTCCAAGAAAATTATGGGAGGTAGAGGACATCCCATAGAATCATCCTACCAAATTTGGAAATAATTAGCTAAGTAATTAAGCTTTAATTATAATAATTATCCTAAGATTCAAACCTCATTAAGCAATGTTCACTGGACATAAATTAAATATTTTATTTTTCTTAATTATTCCTCTATCTAACCTTTCCAAAATGGGATTATTTGCATTTTTTTTCTATAATTAATTATGATTTGTTGAAGTTCTTGCCATTTAATTATATTTTTAATGCCTAATTAATCATTTAAAGCCTCGACACCATGTGGATGCTAATGCGGCAGTGCTTTCCATGTGGCACCATGGTATTGATTATTTAAATCATCTGATGCGACATCTAACTTAGTGGTGGTGATGCAGTTTTGTTTGGTCCATCCGATCTTGGATCAGATGACCGAGATTAATCCCATAGTTTCGAAAGGATTAAATCAAAAATTCTAACACAATTAATCATGGATGTCTATTGTAATCATGTAGAATGGACAGTTGATGATTCATCGTCCCCTGAGTGCTGGAAGATGGATGCTATCGCCTTCTACAGCTTGATCCAAGCTCACTGAAGCTCGTTTAATAGTGAAATTGACTTCAAAATGATCGGAGAATCTAAAGGGATCCTATGGTGAAAATCACATGAAATTATATTTTACTTCAAAAAAGACCAACACCTAGTGGGGAAACCATGGTTTCCAAATTTTTACCTTATCAGAGCTAGAGACCAGCGGTCCATTGATAGAGGTAGCTTTATCTTAAAGAAATGAAGCCCTGTTGAGAAGATCATGAGTTGCCTCCCCGTCGATTACTCTATGGACCAAATACTACCGCAAAGCTCACTGGAGTTGGTTTAAGGACACCTTCCGGTGATGGAATCATTTGGGAAACGATTCATTTTTGGCTCGCTAGAGTGAGGTGAAGGTGTGAGAAGAGTTAATTTGTGTTTGATGGAGATTTTGGAAGGTTGGACGAATGGGGTTCTTGAGTTCGCTTGGAGGTTGGTCTCACCAGTGGAATGTCGAGGAGCTTTGGAAAGGGTATGGGACTGTGCAGAATGCTTTGAGGAAAGTATCCATGAAGTTTGAATCCTTGTGGAGGAGTATACTCTTCTCCCCAGTTGAACCAATGGTTGAGATTGGTTGACCTTTAGTATATTGGCGGGGCTGACAGAGGACTAGCGAGGTGGGCGAGGTGAGAGGCAAGTGGAATGGAATGTCATGGGGTGTGCAACCTCCCTTAGGTGGACCAATGGGTTATCATGGGTAAACTCACCCTCTCATGGCCAAAGGCTAACCAACAGGCTTGGGTTAGGTTGAGTCAGTGGTCCTCTTGTCCAAGAAGAGCCAGAGGTGGCTGCCATGGGGTGGGGAGTTGAAGAACCCATCCAAATGGAGATTTTGTCCCATTTGGAGGGGTTGGTTCAATGGGTTTGACCTAAATTGGCTTCACCATGGGTTGGGTCCACTTGGACAGGCCCATGGTGACCCAAGGATGAGTCATTCCAAGTGTGGTTGGGTTTGGACTTGGTTTGGTTGGGTTTAGCTCAATTTGACCCATATGGGTCAAATGGGTTCAATTGGGTTAAGTTGACCAATTTGACCAAATTGGGTTAGACCAATAGTTTAGGTGAGTTCAATTGGTCATTTGGAATGCATTGGTGCAATTGGTTTGATTCAATTTGGGTTGGATTTGAATTTGGCTCATATGGTTCAATTTTGGTCAAATGGGTCATGTTGACCAATTTGATAAAATTGGCCAAATTTGTTTGAATGAAGGGTTAGTTTATGTTTGATTGATCATTTGGGAAAGGTTGTAGATGTCGATTTGAAATGATTTTGATTAGGGAATGATTTCATTTAATTGGACCATTTAAGTTAATTTGGACTAAGTGGGTCAATAGGGTTGGCTTAGTCAACTTGGCTTGAATTGATGATTGTAGAGCATTCAATAATCAATTTATGATTGATTAGAGGCATTTGTTTCAATCATTTTGGATTGAAATGAGATTTGGCCCAATTTGGCCCTTTAGGTTAATTGGGTCAACTTAGTTAAGTGGACAAATTGGTTTAATTTGATCCAATTCATTGTAATTGGGTAATCAAAGGTGATCAACAATCATTATGGAAGGGATTGGATGAGTTGATTCAATCCAAGTTGGATTGGATTGAAGTTTGAATAAAATTGATCATTTTGGTCTCACTGGGTCAAGTGAACCAATTAGATTGATTGGGTTGAATTGGGCTGAGTTGGTGTCAATTAAGTGTTGAGATGGATTAAATAATGGATTTAGAGTTGATTAGTGGCCTTGATTATAATTGATTTAGGCTTGATTGGGTTTTTGGCTTATTTGAACTTTTTGGGTCAAATGGGCTAACTTTGGTTAATCAAATTCACTTGATTCAATTGGTTTGATTGTAAGTGTTAAAGGAGTTTGAATGATGTATTGAATGGTCAGGATGATTGAGAAAATTAAATTGGATATAGTTTGCTTTAATGGGTTTGGGTTGGGTTCATAAGATCATGGTGGAGTTAACTTAGGTTAAATTCTAAGTCAATTTGGCTTGGAGCTTGGATTAAGATACAAATTCAAGTGAGGTTAACTGAATAGACTTAAGGTTGGTTGTGTCTCATTTATATGAGTTTACATTTGGATGAGTGAATATGCATGAGTTTTGATTTAGGACATAGGATAGGCAGAACCTGCTTATCATAAGATAAACTTTTGGCTTAGGGTTATGTTCTCTAAGTCTCTAAGCTTAGGTTTAGTGTTCCCTTAGTCACTAGAAGTGTCTTATCACTAGGGAGATCCAAGTTCTTAGAAGGCTCTTAAGTCTAAGATGAGAAAGATTAATCCTTACCACAAAAAGAGGTCAACAAGCAGTAATTAAAAAAAGAACTAAAAGTGAGACATAATATTTAAAGTGGTTTGGTCAATTGACCTATGTCCACTCTCCAGTTCTTCCCCAAAATCCACTAGATTTTCTCCATAATAACTTGCCAGACAAGCCTCTCTCCTTCATGGGTAATGGAGAAACCTTACACTCACTCATCTTCTCTTTCAAGGTAAGAAAGACGCACTCCCTCACAAGAGGTACAAAAAAAAAATCTTAAAGAAACAGAGCTTACACAAGTTCTCACACTAAAGAACACAATCTCAAATTAAAAACACTAGACTTAAGGTAAGGTAAATGTAAAATAAACAACCAAGTGCAACCTTACCGATAGTGATTCCTTTGAAGAAAAGTGAAGATAGATCTCCCCCTTCTCCTAAGCACTCTTTCCTAAGTCCATTAGAAAATTTTCATGTTCAGAATTATTGAGTTAAGTCCCACCATAGGGGGTATTTATAGGGAGAAGGTTAAATAAAAAATTTTAAAATTTATTTTTGATAAATATGGTCTAATCATACTATACAATTTACAACCACATGGTATAATCAATTCAATTTGATAGAATATTTGTACCATGTGATTTTGGATCATACAATAGAAACAATACAAATTGAAAAAATAACTCTCTATTTATTCATCATGTATAATACATCGTATAGTATGAATCAATTTTAAAAAAACTCAAAAATTGAATCCCTTAAATTTAAGACTATAATTAGGTAATTAATAAATGAGGATCATACTGCATGATTAGTCAATTCAGAAATAATTTGTAATTACCCAAATTAATCCTAGCGGCTGTCACTTATACAATTAGCTTAATTTAGTAAATTTGGATCATAACTCATTTGATTAAGTCAACTGAAATTATAAAAAAATAGATAAGCATATAATATGATGAAAATCAACTTATATAATTAGTATAAGTTTGACGTATTTTTAAGTTAGTTGAGTTAACAAAATAGGATCATCGTATAGTGCGATATAAATCATACTGTATGATTTCCTTAAAATTTTAATTTCTGAAAATTTTAATTTTTATGAATTCTCAAGTGTGTGGTGTGTGCTTGGTTCTCATTCATCATTCAAATGCTAGATACATTAGCACAAAAATATAAATAGCAAGCATGATAAAATAAATTTTGACCTTGACTCGGATCTTTTATTAATAATCATTTATTATTTGTTATCTTCATAAATTCTCGATCAAACATTTTGACAATTAGCCATAGTTCATGTTCTCATAATAAATCTTAATTTTTCTGCATAATTTTGGTTCTTGTATTTAAAATCTAACACAACCGACACACAATAGATCAGTGAAAAGTAATCATTCAACTAGAAAAATTTGTGATCGTCAAAACTTAGAATACTAAGTGAAGGCTCATGGGGATAACAGAGAGGCTAGCGCCACAACGCTGAGGATTTAGACAAATCTTAACTAAAGGATACCAAGGAGAATCTTATAGTGCCAATGCACTAATTTGAGTGCCATAGTTCTATAGAATCACAAAATCAAGCCAAAAGTTAGAGGAGCTATCATTGGAGTGCTACACATAACATCTAGGCACCATACTTATAGTGCCATAACATAATGACCCAATAGGAGCAATTTGAATAGTTTTGATATGAAGTTTGGGTGATTTTCCTACAAGATCTGAGGGAGAAATCACCCAAAATCCACTTAAGTTATAAATAGGGGTTTAATATCTACAAAAAAAGGATTTCAGCTGCTGTTATTTTTAAGTGTCAGTGAGTGAGAGACTGCACTTAAAGAGCGACACTCCAAGTGTAGTATTATGTATTGTGTGAGTGTTGTGTAAGTTTGAAATGTATTTTACTCAGTGTTAATTGTGAGTTCTTATGAGAGAAGGAAAATATGATCTAGAATAGAGTTTACAAGTTGAAATCATGTGGTTCTGCACTAGGAAGTAGCAAGAAGGTAGTAAAGAGTGGATTTAAAAGAAATTACTTGATTCTCTCTTCCATTTTTCTCTAATTATCCCTAGTTTGGCCTTTGGATTTTCTCACATATACTATGAGTAGCTAAAGTGTTTGTATCTAAATTAGTGTATGTATTGAACATTGCCTTTTATTTAACTATTTTTATGGAATGATATAAGAAAAGTATTTATGCTTTCATTACAAATTGGGTTTTGATTTTCCTAAAAAATAATTTACTTATAATTTGGCCAATTATAATGTTAAAATGAATTGTGATCTAGGGACATCAAAAAAGTACTAGAAGAACAGTATGGAGAAATAAACATATGTACTAAATTGGTGTCAGAGATACATTTTATTTTTAGGATCTATAGTCAATGAAAATAGAGAAAACACAACCTTTTAAAATTTAATTGAGACTAGGCAGAAAACTAGTTAAAGGGATTGGTTAGGTTATATTGGTCTAGGAATAGTCATTATAGCATATATGTTTCTGGCTGACACTATAAATTAAAATGTCATTCCTAAATAGATAATGAGGCCAGTGCCTAGGGGCTGAATCCATAACGTCGCGACACTGCATCTGACCATTGATAGTTTAGTCTTGACAAATGCCAAAACTACATAGGTTTAGAGCATTAGTTTTTATCATAAGAATAACACTTTTATTTTATATAAAAACTATAAAATTTATTTTTAATAATTGAAATATATTTTGTTTTTAAAAACTTTACCAAGTTGGATAAAAGTGTACTTAGTACAAATTAGTAATTAACTCACTCAATCCTCATGGGAATGATGCTCTATTCATCACTATATTACTTGATTTGACATGTGCACTTGTGTATACCATTTAACCTAGATGAGGAATAAGAAAAAAAACTTAAGAAACAACATGAGATAAAGGTTGCTTCTAAAGTAGATAGAAAGGATGCCTTATTAGAGACCTCTCCTCTCTTGGAAGTAGTATATTTCATCCCGTCTCTGCTAATTATAGAGAGAAAGTTATTTTAAGACTTTATAAAAGGAGGTAGCTAAATTAATGTTAGAGTAGTTCCACAAGCTACTCAAATTTTTAGTAGATTTTTATCATAGCCAACATCAAAAGTGGAGGTAGAGAGATGTGATAAGTCACTTATATTAGGGCATAGTAGGGATAGCAATGGGATTGTCCTTAGTCTGATCACTAAAGATAGGTGCCCACCAAACCATAGTCAGTGCAGCATACACACCATTCGTCTCGTAGGTCAGTACCTTCTATCTAGGTGCTAGCATCAAAGATTCCACTAAACTTCTAAAGGTGGTTGGAAAATAAGAAAACACCATGATTGTTAGAAATAAGAAGACACCATGCATGATTATTAGATTACACTATGTGGGTCACATTTCTTCTCACATCGAAGTGCCTAGGTTGAAAGTTTCTACTTAATCTTTTTCATCAATGGAGAAGAAGGGGTAGCATCCCAAGAGTATAGTTGTGGTGCCACCTACACAACATTCTCTAGAGGAAGATGGTGTAGGGGAAGAAGTGGCCAAAGCATAAGGAAAAAAAGATGAAGAGATAGGTGAATGAGAAAGTGTGGAAGAAAAAGAAAAATATGGAGATAGACAACCTATGGGATAAAAAATACTCATAGTGTGTTCGTATAAATCCAAAGTGTATAGATGGTTGTTAGTGTTGTACTTTTATTTAAAGAACTTGTGAGCAGCATATCTAAGGTGGTATTTGACTACTATGCTAAGCTAATAAATGGGTCTGTGAGGACATTTGTAAAGTTGGAGAGTTTTATCATTAAGATGTTTGTAGGAGCCCATCTACGAGTGATACTAAGTAATTTGATGATGGAGAAAAAGAAACCTAATGAGTTATTAGTCGACTACATTTTTAGATAGAGGAGCTTGAGGATGAAATGTTAACCTTAAATTTAAGAGCAACATGCCATTGAGATTCTACTTAATAACATCCATGGGCTAGTGAAATTCATGCAAAATGGGTTCACTATAAAGACATTTGAAATGCTATTTAGCAAAGTTACTAATCTATAGAAAAAAAGCCAAGCAACTTACCTTCCTAGATCATTCATCTAAGCAAGAAGGAATTTGAGAAAAAGCCTAGTATGGTATCTACAATGGACAAAGAGAAGCAACCCATGAGAGTTTAGCCAAAGAGACTTAAACTTCAATAGTCTGCACTTCCACCTCCGTAGTAGTAATAGCCACAACATTCACTCTAGCCAACATATAGATGTTTCCCAACCCTTAATGATGAACTATATAAGATATCCTTTTAAAAGAGAGCTAGTTAGGAAGATTTTCAACAACTTAATAAAAAAAGTAAAACATTTATTTATCTAAACTCAAAAAATTTGAGGAAATAGACAAAAATAATGATCCTAACTATTGGCCCTACCACCGATTACTTTAGCACATGACAAAGACTGTATTACTTTCAAAGACTAGTTGGAAAGAAATTACTGGTGTTGAGCTATAATGATTTCTCAAAAATAACTATTATAACCTAAAATAGGATCTATTAAGGTAATCTCTACCAAGTCTTTTGATCCTGTGAAGATTGAAGAAGATTGGGATATTAATTATCTAAAATTTTTTGGTAAATTTTTTTAAAATTAAAATTTTTTTTTTGTAGATACTTGAACAAGCTCGAACCTCTATCCCACAAGTAGGTTTATTAGTTTTGAATGATAATTTAGAGAAGGATACTGAAGGTGAACCTCCAGTGAAAATACTGTGTTGGGAGCATATGTATTAGTGAGAGGAGCATCATCACTTTTGATGGGGCAGTTAAGCTACTAATGCTGCTTACTTTGTATAACTTATACTTCATTCCTCTTTGAATTAATAAATTAATGACAAGGGAATCTATGTATGTCTTATCTTTTTTGACAAGATGACTCAGATGACTTGAATAATCAATTTCAAAATACAGATAATTCCAATAATATTTCTCTTATCAATAATCATGACAACCATAATAATCTTCTAAATGATTCTAATGAATATACCATTTATAATTATTTCACCTTTGATTGAAATGCTCTTATTTTAAATTCTCAAGGTGTCCTTATCAAGATAGAGTTGGAATCTTTAGATTCATAAGATCTAATAAGAGAAGCTTTTGGTATCAATGAAAAGCAGGTAGATTCCTCCTTCATAAGTGATCATAGAGGACAATCTTTATAATGGTAGGGTCTTAGCTCCTAAGATGGCATCTAAAGATAAGAGAACATAAGTCTTTGGATTGAGTGAGTAAATAATCCCACTACAAGATTCTCCTTCACAACATATACTTGCAAATAATCAACCTAAGGTGGACTATAATTTTTAACCTCACTTTTGGAGTGAAGGTCTGATCCTCCATCATAGAACTAGGAGTCTTTTAGACACTAAGAGCTCTTTAGTCACAAGACACTTCTAGTGACTAGGTGAACACTTAACCTAAGCCTAGAGACTTAGGAGGATTAGCCATAGAGTTTAGATCTTGCTTTAGAGATTAGGATAATCAACCTACTCTATAGCCTAAACCCAACGTACGCCTACCTCCTCAACCTAACCTAAACCTCAAATTAAATTAATCCAAATTCAATTAGACCAAAAATCAAATTCAAGCCTTAAATCCATTTGAATATTAAATCCAAATAACTTTAGCCTAAGCCCTATAATTTAACTATATGGACTTAGACAAATTTCTTTCAATCTAAATAAAATTTAATTGATTTTTTCAAATCAATCAATCCTCCAATCATCATTCCAAACCACATCTAAATCTATAATCAAGGCAAACCAATCTCCAAACCAAAATCAATCAAACCAAACATAAGCCCATGATTCAAACCAATGGACTTTGCCAAATCCCTTCAAATCAAATTCAATTGATTTTCTCTTAAATCAATTTAATCCTTCAATCATCACTTCAAGCCATACCAAAATCTACAATCAAACCAATAAAGCCAAAATCAATTCAATTAAATCTAACCTAACCCATTTGACTCAAAATACCAAAAAGAGCCAAGATCCATTCAAACTTAAATCAATTGCAACTAAAACTATAAATCAATCCAAAATCAATGCACAAACTCAACCCAAAATAATGTCATTGTAACCCAATTGGTCCACTTGAGCCAAAGTGACCAATTTGACCAATTTGAATCAAATCTGAATCCAATCAAAATTGGATTGAGCCAAACCCTCCAAAACCTCCTATGATGATTATTGATCATTCTTAATTGATCAATTACAATCAATTGGGTCAAACCAAGTCAATTTGGTCCTTTGACCAAGTAAACCCACTTAACCTACATGAGCCAAATTAGCCAAATTTCATCCTAAGATAAATTAATTGAAATCAATGATTCGCATCAACCTAAGATTAATCCTTGAACATAACCTGACCATCAATTGAGTCAAAACTAACCCAATTGGCCCTTTGACTCATGTTGACCCAATTTGACCTAAAAGACCAAATTGGGTCAAATTAAAATCCAACCCAAATTAATTGAAACCAATGGCTTAAGTTTATTTCAAATTGATCACTAAACTTGTTCAAAGCCTTGATTGAACCCAAATTTGACTAATTGAACCCAATCGACATATTTAGCCCAACTTGACCTGAAGGGTCAATTTAGCCTAAATCAAAACCAAATCCAAATTGATTTAAACCAAAGCTTAAAATCATATTCAATTGATCAATTGAACATGATCCAATACCTAACCCAAGATAATTTGGACAATTTGTTCAATTTGATCAATTTGGTCAACTTGACCCATTTGACCCAACTGAACTCAAATGAGATAAATTGAAATCCAAGCCAAATAGAACCAAAAAATTGCACCAAAACACTCAAACTCATTTAAACTTGACTTAACCCTTAGTTTGACCCAATTTTATCAATTGGTCTACTTGACTCAACCTAGCCCAATTTGACCTACATGGGTCAAATTGAGCCAAACCCACTCAAACCAAGCCCAAATCCAATGAAACTTGGCATGACCCATCCTTGGCTTGCCTTGGGTAAGACCAAATCAAAGCCAACCCAAATTGACCCAAATCAAAGGGGTTAAGGCTACCACATGTGACAAATGCCCCTATTTGAATGGTCAAACCCACTCCCTATCCACTTGGCAGCCTTTTAGGCCTCCATATAGGCAAGTGGGACACTGGCTCACCTAACCCAAAGGTAGTTTGGTCAGCCATGAGCCAAGGGGAGGTGATTTCACCTCTCCTCCCTCATTGGAGCATTTGGAAACCCAAGGACAACCACCTCCTCCCATGGCAGCCAATCCTCCTCACTTAGCCAACCAAATCGAGCCACCTCAAACAATTCTCTACCACCCATGGCCACCTGTGGTGGTCGGATGGCCGCTAGAAGCCAAACAAATTAAGTTCATCTAAGCCAAAGGAGGATGGGGTATACCCCCCTCATTTCAATCCAAACGGAGCCATTCGACCCTTAATGAACCCTAATGGCCAGAGATGAACTCCCTAGAGCCATTTCCAAGTTTCAAAGCCTTCCCATTGCCATCAATGACTAAACTGAGCCAGCCCAAAATAGGACAAGGCTCTACTCCGTCCAACTCCACCAAATCCCAACCAATCCCAAATTAACTTCACCCACATATTCACCAAGCTCCAGCGAGGTGAAATAAATCTTTTCTCGAGCTCTCCGATCACAGGAAGTACCTTCTAGACCAACTCCAACATGTTCTACAGTGGTTCTTGGTCCACTAAGAAAATGGTGGGGAGGCAACATGCGAGCATCTCAACAGAGCTTCACCTCATCGAGGTGAAGCTAGCTCAGTCGGATTGCCGCCGGTCTTGAGCTCCAGCGAGGCACTATTTCTTCAAACTGAGATTTCTTAATTTTTTTGGCTTTTTTTTGAAGGAAATATAAATGTCATGCAAATCCATCCATAGGATTTTTGTAGATCACTTCCTTGAAGGTGTGGGATCAATCTCGAGCTAATTCAAGCTCCGATGAGCTCTAATTGGGCAGAGGAAGGTGAACAGTGTCTGTCTTCCATCACACGGGAGAGGATAGATCATCCGTCATTCATTCTGTGTGATTAGAATGGATGGTTGTGATTTTACAATTACATTTAATCTAATTTAATCCTTATGAGCTATGGGATTAATCTCCGCCATCCGATCTTAGATCGATGGCGTGGATTAAATGTCACGCCACCGCTAATGTCTTATGAGTTTAAATAACCAATCCCATAATTCCATGTGAAAAATGTGCCACGTCAGTGCTTCGCATGGCACCAATGGGATTGGGCTTAGTTAGGCTTAATTAAGTCATTTTATTGGCTGAAACTTTGGAAAATTATAACCAATTGTAAATAAATAAAAAATATAAATAAATACTCATTTTAAAGGTAATTTAGAGAAGAATTAAATAAAATTATTTCCATTTAGTTTTGAATAGTAATTAAAGCTTAATAAGGGTTTAATTATAAACTTAATTAGCTTAATTAAGCCCTAATACTTGGAAAAATGATTCCAAACTTTGTGTGTCCATTTAATGGGATGACTTCTGTCTCTCATGATTTTATTAGAATTTATTGCCTAATAAGCAGGGGAAATTAATGATTCAAACCTTAATTATCCTATTTAATTAATTAGGTGATTAATTAGCATTCAAAACATCAAGATTTAATTAATTAAGGTTTATTAATCACTATTTAATAGCAAAAGGAAGAGGGGGAGAGGATTAGGACTCTTTCCTAATCTCTTTCCTAAATCCATTTCATTTTGAGGGAATTAATTAATATATGGATTAATTAAATGATTAATTGATTAATCAAGTGGTAAAATTAAATTAAATTAAAATGCAAATCATACCAAGTAATTAACAATGAAATTAAGGGTTCCTCTCTATGTGTTTAATAACATAAAGACCCTTAAGGAAATTATGATTAACCCATAAGTATGGGAAAATCATAAAAGTACTTAATTAAATTCTTTAACCTAAATAATCTTTGATCATGAGCCAATTGCATGGTCTTTAGGAGCATTGCAATTTTATTTCCTCACATGTTCATATTATTTTGTGGCTCATAAGTAAATGATTAGTTAAATTAAAGAAGTATAGGAAAGGGTAATTAAGTGATTTGATTAATGATTCAACTTAATTAACTTATAAAATTTATCTAATTGCCTTTCCTTGAATTAGTTAAGTTTACTAACATGGGAATGAGATTAAAATAACAAATAATATCTCTTCTTTCTAAATCAACTTAAATACAAAAATCAAATTAATAAGAAGCTTTGCTTTTTCTTAAAATAATTTTATTTGATATGATTGTCCTTAGGAATTAATTTAGTTGAATGAACCATGTGTTTATATTTAGTTATTCCTTTCCAATCACTTTAAATGTTGTATGTCATATGGTTTCATGCATTTAATCTTTCAAATTTAAACAAATCAAATGAAAGTTATTTATGTAAGCTTACATGTGTGACTTAATTTTATTATATGTGTGGTTATTTTTTTTTTTTTTTTTATTTTTTATTTTTTATTTTTTTATTTTTTTTATTTATTTTTTTTTTTAGGGAAACCCCATTATACGGGGGTATTTTATTGCCACAAAATAAAGGTTACAAGGTCCTTAAAGGGGATAAACTCCGAAACTACTGCTCAAAGAGCTACAATCAGCCTAAGGAGTAAATCCCCAACTAAGTACATCCAAGAGCAAAAGAAAACATTAAAGCAATCAAAAGATACAAGATGTTTAACATAATAAGCTAAAGAAATGATAAGGCCAAAGCTCTGATGATTGTAGAAGTGCTTGGTAATATGGAGCAAACCCAAGATAAAGAGAGAAACACCTCATGAGAAGGAAGCACCCTTGTTGATATTCTTGTGAGCTTTATTACGCAAACCTAAGAAAATCATATCTAAAATATATAGGTAATTGCTAAGAGCAAGGATAAGGAGTCTCATTCAAGAGAATTATCATCAATATAGCCATCTTGACATGAGAATACATAAACATAAGTAAGTGAACCATCTTGCGAATAATAGCCATATGTGGAAGGAAATTAGTTCAAAGATATAATCCCTCCATAAGATAAATACAGAGGAGACTACTAGCTGAGAATCTAAATAAGTCGATGAGCCTATAATTAACACCATCCCAATCACATGGTATGTAAATGAATCTTTCGGTAGAAAACAACCTGAAACAATCCCTTTAATAATGTCCCGGAGAAAGCAATAAAAGAAATAGATAGCTCAACACAAGGAATGAACCGCAATCAACCAGAACCGAGAAAGAAAGAGTTAGAGCCCAATAGAAAGATTCAATCACCATTCAAGTAATCCATCCGACAATAAATCAAAGAACGACAAAGAAAAGGCAAAACCTCAAGATATGCAAAGACTAAAGTGGCCATAATATCCATCTTTCAGAATAAAGTGCTCATACGACTGAACCAACCAGTCAGAAAAGAGGTAGCAGTGATGCAAATCGAGAAGACAAGAGATAGATAGCACGGCAATGAAAGCCAACCCCAACAGCCAAACAATAATACATTGGAACCCCCATAAAAGAAATCAACAAGTGAATAAAAGAAATGAGGCTCAACATTAAACATCCAAAACAAGAATAAGCAGTTAAGGCAACCAAAATAGAAAGTTACAAAGAATTGGCAAAACTCCTCAATCGAGTAGACATGGCAATAGTAGATAAACAAAAAAATTAAGACATATAGCTTATCCATAATAGCAAAATTGATAAATCACTAAAAGCCCTCACCATCGACAAGAATTGAGAACATCTGGTCATGAGACCAAATGTTACAACCAACAAAGAGAGAGCCAAACGAGAGACAAAGAAAAACAAAAAAAATAAATCTCCAAGACAAGAGCACATAAGCAAAGAACATCGAGTAGATACAATCCAGATACACAAAATTCCAAACCCACGATCATGGGAAGCAAAACAAGAAGCAACAAGACTAATAAAGAAAAATAACATAATTCCATTCTCAGAAATAGATATTAAAGTAGAGATGGGATATTCCAATCAAAAAATAAGCAATAAAGAAGACTGCAACCAATAGTTCAATAGCTCTAAGAGCAAAAGATCATCATGCATTATTAATAAAACAATGAAAGGTAAATGAAATTTCGCAAATTACCACGAACTTAAACAGATTAAAGTAGCATAGATTAAGGATCAAGGATAATGTCACACCCCAGAAACAACCAGGTGAAAATCAAAAGTTGCCACATAAGGAACATTCATAACGAAGACAATCCCAATTCAGCCCACAATCTTTGGAGAAATACCCCACAAAGCTTGCCATAATAACATCATTGAGAATATACAAACCATATGTTAAGATCCGAGAACATTGATTAGTATAGTCCGCATAACAAGCAAGAAAAGGGATATTATAGGTAAACAAGAACCGTGGACAACTAATCGATATACTAAATCCACAAACATCCAAGATCTATAGACATCAAACAAAGATCGACAAAATACTTCTCCAACAAAATGACACTCAATCCAAGAAGGTAACAAGACAAGCCCATTAGATGCGATTTACAACCACCCAAATGAGCAAGAATCCAAACAATAATAATAAAAGTCACCCCATGAGAGCAACTAATGCAACAATGTAAAAATAGAATAAGAAGATGATTCCAAGTAGAGACATCATTACCAATCAAATTTTAAGAAAATAAAGGTCCAAAACCGAACTTGCTAAGACAGATAGACAAGCGGCAAAAGACAGTAGGAGGAAGACTGGGAGGAGTGAAAAAATCTGAAGCTGAACCCAGGATGAAAAACCAAATCAACAAACAAAACAACAAGCAACCATGACAAAGAAAACCTCAAACCCAAATCACAATTAAACCGAATCCACCCAGATAAGTATTTTAGACAAAACAATCAATAAAAGAGAGAATTACAATTTCTTCCCTTGCGTGAAAGCGGTCGAGAAGACGTTATACAAGCAAGGACGATTGTACATAAAATCAAGCCCAACAACCAACCAAAGTCCTTTCAAAGATAAGTGATGGAACCTTTATGAATAAGGCCTTGAAGGAGGGAAGAGTCCCAAGGAATGTAAGCATTAGCCAAAAAATACTATAATCAAAATAAAATGAACCAAAGATAATGCACACTAAACCGATGCCTAGAGTCAACATAGTTAGTAGCAATGCTCCAAGCCTTATTGTAAGAGAAAAAGTCGGTTCTGTGAGTTAGTATAAAAATCTAAACCCATCAGAGTAGATAACTTCCTCCAGCAATGTTTTATTCTATCAGGTTTAGTAATAGTTGTGTCAATGAAAACAAGTCCCAAGTGTGATTGTAGTTATAAAACCAAGAATGTAATCCAAGCTAGGGTTCCAATTCAAGAGATTAATGTGCATATAGTTCAACATCCGCCCCATAAAATTAAAATGCCAAAACATGAATCATCCAACTAGGGAGAAGGGTAAAGAAGTCATGCAAAAGAGCACAAGACAATGATATCTATGAGGATTATCCATAAAGAACACAAAGAAAGAAAAATCGAAAAAAAAGAGAAAAATGGAAAAGAGGTGAATTAGATGAGGTAAGGAAGCCCGAGTTGTCCAAGTTAACTAGCCACGCAAGTATTTGGGTAATGTAAATTGATCAAAGAAGATGATACGTCTAATCTCACCATTTGCAAGGTAATCAAGATAAGCTACCTTCCAAACATGAGTGATGGTAAAATTCAGAGAGAAGAACCCTAGTTTGCTTGAGGAGGTAGACAAACAAGCGCGTTGCTATATTGGTAGAAGTCAAAAGATCAATCAAGAAGAGCGCCCACCTCTATCCAAATATTGAGCCAGTCGTTTTGAATACAAATTTCTAAAGCTTTGTGGACTGCCATAAGCTCGGTATAAGGAACAGTGCTGGAAATAAGGGGATAAGCAAAAGCACATAGGACAATGCCCTTAGAATCCTCGAAAATGCCTCCACAACCCATTATGAGAGAGCGTCAAGATTAATTTTAATAATATGATCAAGAGGTTTCTTCCAAAAAACCATTCTATCATTTCGATAGTAATTTTGGTCTGGAAGGTTGAGTCCCAGTTTATTAGCTGATTTACCCTTTAAAATGTTTATGATGAATTAAGTTGGCTTTAAACAAGTCACAAATTTTGTTTTATTTCTAGCAATAATCCTCATGTGATTCATACGAATCCCACGATGTTTAGCATCATTTTGGTCCATCCATATGAACCAAATAAGAGTAATGATTACATGATTTTAATATGACCTTTAATTGTATTGTCAAAGTAAACTCCAAGAAGTTGATATAAATTAAAAGAACAATTAAAATTGACAAGTTGAATGATCATCATACCAAATCCAAATTTTAGAGGCAATAGCCCCATTAATAAAAAAACATGGTTAACATTCTCAATATGAGAACAACATTGACATTTGGAGGGTAAAACCCTTTACCCCACAAAGAAAGAGTCAACAGAATAAAGTTTTTAGGATACGCCAAGTTAGACAGAGTAAGAAGAGGGGATATTGTTATTCCAAATTTTGGAGAACACAATAGAAGAATCAGTGTCTTTAGTGTGAAGCCACACATTTTAAGGTTGAAATCCCCATTATGAGATAGCTTAAAGATAATGATCATGATTGTTAGAGTGATAGGAATATTAGTAATCATATTTAAGAAAGTGGAAGGAATAGAATCAATCTTACTAGTATTCCACTTGTGGTTTTGCCGAATGAATTAACTCTAAGATCGAGGGAGTGAGTGTAGAGTAAGTCATCAATGGATCCACAACCACTCCAGTCTTGCCAAAAGAAGGAATTGCCGAGTTTATGCCCCAAAAAATTAAGGATGCATCCCATTTGAGAACAAAGTCTTCTCCATACTGGAGAATCCCATTTAAAGGGACAAATGAGAGGATGTTTACCGGCAATATTTGGAAGTCATGAATTTTGCCCAAAGACTATTATTGCTCCTAAAATTCCACCAAAGTTTGTAGGAAAAGGCATTGATTACTTCTTTAATGGATTTACAACCTGCACCTCCCTTCAAGAGTACCACAATTTTGGACCAAGATGACCAAGCATCTTTTAGAGAGGTATTGGTTCCCCAAAAGAATTTGTTTAATAGACGCTCAATTCGATGATGAGTTGGTAGGAACAATGGTTTGGAGAAGATATAGGCATGGAATTTAAAGTGCTTTTGATCAAGGTAAGCCTACCACGAATGAGAGAGTAAATGAAATTCCCAAACCAAAAGTTTGTTAGAAATTTTCTGAATTAGATCATCAAAAGGTGAGATCTTTTATTTTTAGAGCGAGCCCCAAGTAATTAAGAGGAGTTGATTTTGCTTAAAATTAGTACGGATATTTGGTTAAGTCTATTAGATGGAATCTTAGATGAAGGGAATAAACGCATTTTCCTTCATTAAGAAAAGCCACTAACTTTACCAAAATCATTTAGAAGGTTCTTAATGGTTTTAACATGATGAAGGGAGCCGTTGCAGAAGATAATGAAATCATCTGCAAAGCTAAGATGAGAAATAGGGAAACCACCATGAGTTTTAAAAGACATATTGGGATTATTAGCGAGAAGATTGTTAAGGCTCCTGATGTATTCAATAGCGATAAAAGAGAAGGTGAAAGTGGGTCACCTTGCCTCAAACCATGGCTAGAAGGAAAGAAACCTATGGACTCACCATTCAAAATAACCAAAACCGACATTCGTGATACACCTTTTATAATCCGGATAAATCTATCGAAAAAACCAAACAAATTTAGGATTTGAAAGAGAAACTCCCATGAGAGATTGTCAAAGGCTTTAGTGATGTCCAATTTGAATAAGATGTTGCCTCCTAGAAGGGACATTAATGTCATGAACCAGCTTTAGCAAGAAGAATATTATCCGATATTAATCTTTTAACAAAACCAGTTTGATTAGGTGAGATGATTTTAGGAAGCAAAGAGCTAAGTCTATTATTTATTAATTTAGCAATAAGTTTTTGAAAAAGGTGCAAAGACTAATCGGTCTAAAATCGCAAGTTTGGATTGCTAGTTTTGGAAATAAGGACAATAGAGTGCTAGAAAAGTATTTTATAGGATTGCCATCAAAGAAATCAATAAGATCAACTAAGTCGGATTTAATAAATGGCCAACAATGCTGAAAGAAGTGGGTCGATATGCCGTACCGAAAGAATCGATGTTCATGTTCTTAAGAGTATTACTAATCTCTCTTCTGAGGGACACATAGTGAGTAAATGATTATCCTCACTAATCATAGAGGAATAAGATGAGTGTTTGATAAAGTTTCCAAAGAACGGATTAGAATTTAATAAAGTTTGGAAATGATGAATGACAGAATCCTTAATATCAATGTTATTAGTTATCCATTCACCATTAGAGTTCTTAATTTTCTTAATCGAGTTTAAGGCTCTCCGCTTATTACAAATGGCATGAAAATACCGGTGTTTGCCACCATCAATATGTTTGCTTGCGCTTTTGACGCCAATAGGTTTCTTCCATATTTGATAATTAGCCAAGGTATTCTTGGCAATGTTCAACTCCTCAAGTTTATCGGATGGAGACAACCTCTTCAAGAGAACAAACCTCTTGTTCCATAGCTTTAAGATTTGTGAAAAGGTTTTGAAAATGTGTTTGTTCCACCAATTGAGATTTTGTTTAAGTCTTTTGAGCTTTAGCCAAAGACGAGTCATACCTTTAACAGAATTATCCGGGAAAACAGGGGCCATCCAATTAGTGAGGGCGACATTGGTGAAGTCACTATGTTGGGTCCACATATTTTGAAATCAAAGGAGAGGGAGTAGAGGTAGGGGGGGATTTTGAAGGAAATCAAGAGAGCATGATGGACAAAGTTCGCTCAAATGCTCAATAGTGGTAGGCCACCGATTGATCCAAAGAATTAAAGGGGTCCTATCTAGCCGCCAAAGTCTAGAGTTGTGCCACGTGTAATTAGACCCAGTGAAACCAATGTCAATCAAATTGCAATCCAGGATCATATTTGAGAAGTCCTCCATGGAATGAAGGTTAGGAGAACATCCTCCCTTCTTCCAGCTAGCTATGATAGTATTGAAATCCTCCAACCAACCAGGGAAGGTTGGAAGCAAAGTGATTCCAAAGGAGATTCCTACCTATTACAAGAAGCATAGATAAAAGAGCCAAAAGCCGATAAATCACCTAAAGAGATTTTGACATTAACCAATTGGTTAAGATCATCAATGATGGAAATGGTGATGGAGTTGTGCCAAAAGCACCAAATTTTATTATTAAGATTGAAGAAAAAATTATGAAAACCAAGGGATCTAGCGACAAAGCAATCTTAAGAATTAATGAGAGGTTCAATAAGAACAAGTAACTTAATATTATGGATGACAAAGACTCCTAACACGATTATGACGAAGAGTCCACAACCCGGATATTCCAAATAAGAAAATTAATCATAAGGAGACAACCAAAAAGGGGAAAAGAAGAAAGAAAGGTAAGAGAGGAAAGAAATGACGCCACATTACTTTTTTGGGGTGGAAGAAGAGCGAGTGGTTCTATTGAAATTATTATTAGAAATTTTAGCTTTGTAGGGTTTTTGTATTTAACAATTTGAAAGGGTCTATCGTAATCCAAATTATCTCCATCGAAAGAGATTGATTTTGAGTTCAATAATAGAAGGATCTATCAAGGTTTTAGAGGGATTTCACCTTCTTCCCTATCGAAAGAGTGTAAGAAATTTGGTTCAATTGTTGATTATCACTAAAGAAAAATAGATGAGGAAGTTCTAGCACCATTGTAATACAAATATCTTTCTCAATATGTTCCAAGGCATAGGGTCCTCATTGTTTTGGAGGCTACTATTCAGATTTTCATAGGATTTAAATGTAGCAAAGAGCTATCTTGGGAAACCATTATTACAAGGGGGTGAGGTTAGGTAAAATGTCATTGGTATCCACACCCCTCAATGTGCATTTTATGAAGGTCAGTGTTTTCGCTAGAGAAGTGTGTGGGAAGGAGAGGTTCTTTTGAGTATCTTTAGGCACATATGCTAGAATAGTGGTTTTCCCGCCCATTAATGATAGTCTTATTCGAGGTAAATTTTTCCGAGATTAGGATGAAGCACAAAGCATTCTCGAGTGGTCGTGCTGGAATCTTGCGGAGTGCAAAAGACAGGAAAGTTTTGAATTGACTTTTGACTATATCCAAATTTTTGAGCCAATCCAAACCTCTTTGGGATATTTTTTGTGATGTCTATCTCAACGAGAATAGACGAAGCCTAGATCTAGTGGCGTTGCTTGGTCAATTTGGAGAGGTCTACCAAAAGGCCAACAAAGAAACAAAACTTGATGAGTGACATAATGAATCGCATGTTAGAAATGCAAGCCAAAGAGGGACAATGGGAGATTCCTCTTTGACATCAAAGAGGCGACCATTTCAATAGCATATGACAATTATGCACAAAATAAGAACGACGAAAAAACCCGCGAATAGTCTAAATCTTTGAGAGTTGAATAAGAATGTGACGGGGTCGATAAGCCCGAATAGTGAAGGTGCCGATAACTTTAAACTATGAAAAAAGAGCGAATATTATCAAATGGCCGAAGGGAGAATTTACCCACCAAAGCGAATTAAAGGGCTTAGCAAGTTTCTCAACATCTGACCAACACACATCACGGCAATCCAGAAGATGTAGAAATGAGATTAACCAAGCATTCTGTAGGGATCTTACCGATAAAGCGTCTTTGAATGATTTAACAATAGGTGCATTAACAAAATTGAATCCAAAACCTGTGGAGTCGAAAGAAGAGCGTTGCCAGCCGAGTAGCGACGTCGGGTTCAGAGACCAAAGCCTCCGCCATTTGTAATCCGAGCGCCACACCATCTGGAGAGCCCGACACGCAGCCAGGCGAGAGAAGCGGCCAAAGACCGACCAAACCACCGATGAGAGCTCAACGCTGAGACGAGAGCGCATGAAGGGCGTTGTTTGAGTGTGGTTATTATCATTTATAAATTCAAATATATTTTCCAAAGTTTATAAATTGATAATAATATGTGGAGTGATAATAGTTATGAATAAATATAGGATTTGCATGTGTTTATAGCTTATTCATATGAATGTAAAGCTCTCTTTCTTAGATTCATATATAGATTTACATAAGTTTGAATGTTAATAAGTATATAGTCTGGACATCTTGGGAATACGAGCTTTAAGTAGCCCCAAGAAGGTCATTTGATTATCTCACTTTCTTGGTTAACAATGACACGTGCTTATTTGATGTCATTCTTATGTATTTTGGTATTAGAATTTGGATAGATCTTTAATTCATATGCATAAATAGTTCAATTAAAAATATATCTATATAATTTTTGCATGATTTTCAGCCTTATGATTGTGTATGCATTTGTATGTTTTTAAGATAGTAAGTGTTTAGTCTGGATATCCCAGGAATACAAGGCTTTAAGTAGCCCCAAGGAGGTCATTTGATTACCTCACCCCCTGACTAACAATGTCACATACTTACTTACATCTCTTATACATGTGTATGTATGCTTAATTAGAAGATGAAAATACCCTTTTGTTATTAAAAATACATGCATCTATAATCATCTAAGCCATTAGCCTACATTACATGTGGGTTAGTATTCTCTTTCTTCTGATTCATATATAGATTTATATAAGTTTGAATGTTAATGAGTATATAATCTAGACATCTTGAGAATATAAGGCTTTAAGTAACCCCAAGAAGGTCATTTGATTATCTCACTTCCCTGGTTAACAATGACACGCGCTTATTTGATTTCATTACCATTTATTTTGGTATTAGAATTTGGATAGAACTTTAATCTACATGTATAAGTAATTCAATTAACTAAAAATATAAATTCCAAACATATGCATTCATCATCATTTAAATGTGCCAAAAATACATGGTATGTATATATATGATAAGTGTCAAAGTCATATGCATGTTACATGTGATAGAAAAGAATGACTTGATATATATCATATGATAGTAATTCAATTATATTAATCCTAAGATGCCTTTCACATTGAATAGAATTATTTCAAGTTAACCTAAACTTAGGATTAATAAAAATATGAAATAATCCATTCACTAAATAAAACTAAATCATAAAAATATGCTTTAGAAAATGGCTTAGGGTAGAGATGAAAGGGGGTAATCCTCTTTTTTCTCTTTATAACATTTAGGTGCTAAGTGTAAAACAAATGAAATAAAAAAAATATAAATTAAAATTTACAAATCATCTAAACAACTTAAAGTGAGACCAGCCATTATATTAACTTGAACAATTTTAAACTTAGAAAATTATAATTCAAAAGCCTAGTTGAGACATACCACATAAAACTTTAGCACACATATTAGAACTAAGCCACTACTTTTAGTCCTAGGTTAGGACGGTGTATGTGTGATGTTATGTTTTATTATATATATATATATATATATATATATATATATATATATATATATATATATATATATATATATATTCCTTGAAAAAACATACTCCTATAAAATCTAAAAAAAGATGACGAAGAGCTTCCTCAAAGGTATTTTTTCTGAGCATTCAAATGTTAACACATGTTGTAACATAATATAAAAATAATAATAAAAGGTAAAGTAATACTAATAAATTCTAATAAGAGCAACTCAATCATTTTCTTCTTTTGTCTTATCATAAAAAATCTCTAAGTTTTCTTCATCCTCATCTTTATTATTTTAATCTTCATCATCAAAGATCTCTTTATTATAAAGTTTTTGTTCCTTATACAAAATATTCATATTAACTATAATAGACATCTAATTAATATCAATAATGAATAATAAAAATCTTAATAATTTTTTTCTCCTGATGGGCATGTTCATTAGCATTTTTAATTTTAACTCCATCTTTTAGTATAACTTTAATTATAACAAACTATTCCATCTTCTCTTTCATTATACTTAGAGACCTCACATAATATACCTGACCTATTTGTTGACCAAGTATGAATAGATCATACTTTGCATACCTCTTATTCTGGGCCATAAGTACTCGGCCACCCCCAAGTGTTTGCCCTCACCAAAGCTCCCTAGATTTAGGTTCTGAGGTTGCTTCTCCCTTCTATGGGCCATAAGCATAAATCCTCACCTCTTAGACATTTCCATAACCTTGTATTGTGGAATTATAAGCCCTAAACTTCTAATAAAAATTCAACTCAAATAAATTAATTCAATTTCCAAAATTGTAAAGCCCAACCATAGGATACTTTAGGATGCTTACTAAGCTTCCTAGTATCTTAAGCATCCCCTACTTATTTCCATTTATCTTCGATAAGAACTCCCTCCTCTTGATTGATCCCACTTGATTTACTAAAAAGAACCTAATCGATTGATAGTCCTACCTATTGAAAACTTTGGGGATAATGATCATTTACCTTAATCGAGATTATTCCTAAGGAATCCCCTTCCTTAGGATGTAATTAACTATGGGGGCTTGCCCCTGTAGAGATCATAACGAACCCAGTTTAAAATAAATCCCTACTTTACTTTTCCATGTAAAGTAGGGGAAGAATTTCTGGTACATATGCATAACCATTATCCTTAGGAGTCCTTATTGAGTTGGTACTTTTGTATTAATCCAAGATTATCTCTCTTTCTGTTGGCACTTAGCTTATTTCATTCTTAAGTTAAGCTAGCCAACATTTTTAGGTTTTATGACCTCACCCCATGTTGATCTTAAAACCCTCATTGGGTTCCCCAATGGGTATAAATAAATATTGAATAAAAAAGAATTAATTAAAGACTTCCTCCTTACCATTTTCATATTAAGAAAAGGTTCATTCTAAAATAATAAAGACAAAATAAATCCTTCATAAAAAAGTCTTGCTTTTCAAAAAGCATTCTTTCATAATGTACATAATAAAATGTTTTGTAAATTTTTTTCCTAAAATCACCTTCATCTAACAATCTTCATAATTGTTATATATAGGATCATCTTTACAAAAAAAAAAAAATTTTTCAACAATCACATTTTCTAAAGCACAAATGAGTTTATTAACTCAATTCATTTTTGGTGAAGTCCTTATTTTCAAAAATATAAAATTTCAACAATCATGTTTTCAAAAGCATAAAATTTGAAGATGGGCCTTTCCATTCAATATATCCAAATGTGTTGAATGGATATTACATCTTCAAGAAAAATCATAACTTTGAAATTCCACTCAACACATTCCACATGTGTTAGGTTGGAACTTTCACATTTTCAAAAATGCACATATGAAACCTCTCCATTCAATATACCCACATTTATTGAATGGAGGTTTCATTTTCAAACAAAATCAAAAATAAATTTTCAAAAAAAGCACATATGAATATCTCCATTCAATATACCCAAATTTATTGAATGGAAATTTCATTTCCAAATAAAGTAATATTATTTTGAAACTTCCACTTAACATATTCCATATATTATTAGGTTGGGATTTCCTCTTTCAAAAAGCAATAATCACACACAAAATATATATCCTTGGAAAATGAAACATAATTGATTTCCATCTTACATACCCAAATTTGTTAAATGGAAATCTCCATTTTCAAAATTCAACAAAGTCAAAATTTTTCAAAACATATTTGAAACTTCATTCTAGCATATCCCATTTGTTAAAATGAAGTTTCCCTTTTCCAAAAAAAAAAAAAAACACAAAAACAAAATTTGAAACACACATTTGGAATTTCATTTAGGATACTCAAATTTGCTAAGTGAAATCTCCATTCCACAAAAATTTTCATAACACATTTGGAACTTCATTCTAGTATATCCCATTTGCAAAAAAGAAATCTCCCTTTTCCAAAAATAAAAAAAAACAAAATTTGAAACACACTTTTGGAATTTCATTTAGCATACTCAAATTTGCTAAGTGAAATCTCCATTCCACAAAAATTTTTAAAACCACTTTTGAAACTTCATTCTACCATATCCCATTTGCTAAAATGAAGTCTCCCTTTTCAAAAAAAAATAAAAAGAATTCGAACACATTCTTGGAATTTCATTTATCATACTCAAATTTGCTAAGTGAAATTTCCATTTCACAAAACAAAAAGAGACATATTTGGAACTTCATTCTATAATACCCCATTTGCTAAAGTGAAGTCTCCACTTTCAACCAAAATCAAATCAAAATCAAAAGAAACACATTAGGACTCCCTTAGCATACTAAAATTTTCTAAGGATCCTACTTTTCAAAATCAAATCAAAATCAAAAGAAATACATTAGGATTTTCTTAGCATACTTAAATTTGCTAAGAATCCTATTTTCAAAAATTTCCAAAAAAATAAAACACACTTGGATTTTCTCAGTTAGCATACCTAAATTTGTTAAATGAGAAATTCCATTTTTTCTTTTCAAATCAAAAAATGATTCACAAAAGAAAGCAAATAAAGAAACAAAAGGAAGAAATTATTTTCAAACATCTCACTTAGCATACCCAAATTTGCTAAGTGAGTAAATTTCAAAAATCTCAAATCCAAAACAAAAAAAAAATTAACCCTTTACTTTAACATACCTAAATTTGTTAAATAAAGGGTCCTCAAAATCAAAATTAAAACTAAAATATGAACCTATAGAAGCATCCTTTCAAAAATATTTGAACCCATTTTCAACATATCCAAATTTATTGAATGTAGATTATACATTCAAAAAATTCCTCTTTCCAATCAAAACTCAAAATCTATTCTAAATCATTTGAAGCCAACTTAACATTTTCAAAATGTTTAATATGGGTTCAAATTCTAAATTCAAAATTTAAAGTCAACAAAAATCTGATTCAAATTTATTTTCAACATTGCAGACTCTCGTTCAGTTCTCAGTTCAATTTTTAGTTGACAGAAATGGCTACACAGAAATATGTGTTTACCATTCCCCATGAGATCGGCTTGGCCCTGGATCAGTCTAGCCTTTCCTATTCAGATTAGGCCCACCTCATTCATTTTGGATGAGATTTTGAGGGGGCAATAGGAAGGCACTCCCCTCTTGTTAGGCAGGTGTGGAAGAAGGCGGTCATTGATTTATATTCCATCGACTGATATTCCCTCATAGGAAGGCGTGGTAGTTCTACTAGCATCAATACCGGTGCACAGTGTGCGGTCTTTGATTGTTTCATCTTTGCATAGTAAATAGCACCCACTCATTAGCACCTTCCAAGGGGAAGGCTCCCATCCAGGATAGTCTCCCTTTTTTTGAGGTGAGCTAGCTCTTACGCTCACCCACCAAGACTCAGAGGAGGAACAAAAAAGGCATGATTAAGCGGTAACATACCCGCATCGCCAGAGAGATGGAGGCAGCTACACAATCCATTATTGAGGAGTTGCCCATTCTAATTTCCCCACTAGTTATAGTGAATCCATTCCATCCTCTCTATGGGTCTGATAGAGAGGATGCTACGAGGGTCCTTACTTCACCTCCATCAGCGGTTCAATTTTAGCCCCCAATCAGTCAGAGCAGGAGGTCATATGCTATCCTCTGTTCAGGTCTATGCTAGGTTGGCAGAGCCTATGAACGATCTGAGTCCATGGCTCAATTTGATTTGAGATCTATTATCCCTCGTAGTGTGGGGAAGCATCTTCGACAAGAGAGGGCTAGGGAGGCCCATACTACAGTTCATATCATTAGTCGAGAGAGGCAGAGGTTTAGTCATCAGTCAGCGGCCTCTGCATTTATTGATTTTCTTGATCAGTGTGTTACCCGCATCAATCATACAGATAGTATTCTACTTATGGGGATTACCCATCATAGAAGGAGAGCTCCTATTCTGAGAGGGTCGGTGGTGTCTCCACCACACCGCTCTACCCCATCCACCGTTGCCTGTTAATGTTTCATCATCTCCAATTCTGCCAAAGGCCCTGAAGGCCACATCCGGGGAGAAGAGGACCTTATTGGTGATTCAGCTATGACCAAGGGATCCCATACATCTACATCGCTTATTATGGTGAGGCCGAGCTCTCCCGCTCAACTTCTGCCCCAGTTGTGGTGCGGAAGGACTGGTGACCCAAAAGCATAGTGGTCGTCCCTTCACTATCACCACCATAGCAGGACACAGAGATTGTTACAATAGTTGCAGAGGGAGAAGGAGGCAACCCAGTTGTGCATATGATGATAGAACCTTCTAGGAATGTCACCCTATATAGAGTCAGTGACAGTTAGGAGTGTATATTTTCTAACAAGTACAGCCCTCACAGGGTTGATTCTCCAACAGTAGGGGAGGTCCGGTGCCTCACAGTACACAATGTTGATCCCACCACTAGTTAGCTGAAATCATTTATGCCTATTCTGATAGATTGCTCTCTTGATGACATAGTAGCTCATTATTTTATGGAGAAGAAGGAGATCCTAGGATATGACTAGTCTGATGAGGAGAAGATCAACTTTGATCCCAATGAAGATGATTTGTTGGGAGACTCAGCAGGGGTTTGCATGGTAGATACCAGGGGATCCCTCCTAAGAGAGCATCAGGCTATTGAAGGTGTTGAGGATGACCAGGAAGACACAACCCATCAACACCTCCATCACAAATTAAGGATGAAAAGATAGATAGGATGGAGAAGAGGCTGAGGATCTATTAGCACTATCACTGCACCAAGCCTCAGCAGTTCATCCTACCACGGTGGTGAGTTAGTGCATGTCTTGGACCCAAGCAAGACTTTATCTACATTAGAGCAAGGTAGCACCATTATGTATAGGAAGGTAGTGGATAGTACCTCCATGCAGGAAAAAGATATCAAGTCTATGATTGAGCAGCAGGTGAAGGAAGCGTTGGCTCAAGCTTGAGGATCATTCAAAGGGTAGACCCTAGAGGAATTTGATGCAATCCAATATCCTAAGGGTTTACACCTCCTGTTTTGATGGTGAGAACCCTAGTACATCGTGCATTTTAGAGCTTGTTGTTACAACACTGGTGGCAGTGATGCTTTACTCTTCCATGTCTTTGTTAGTAGCTGATAGCTTTGAATGGTATCAACTTCCCAATAGTTCAAGAAGACTTTCTTTGAGTTGGAGCAACTCTTTATCAAGAGGTTTGCTGGAGCTCAACAAAGGGTTACTATTGGCGATCTCATTGTAGGACAATAATACCCAGGTGAGTCCCTTGTTGACTACATTCTCAAATGGCATAACCAGAGTATGAAATATGAATCATAGCTGTCTGAATAACATGCCATCAAGATTCTACTTAAGAATATCCATGGCCCGATCGCCTTCATGCTCAAAGGTTTCACCATCAAAACTTTTAAGAAATTAATTAACAAGGCAACTAGCTTGTAAGGAGAAGCCAAACAGTTACCTTCTCCAGATGTACCAACAAAGCCAAAGCCACAAAAGGTAAATGAGAAGAAGCTCGGGGAAGTAACAGCCATGGATAAGGGGAAACAACTGGCTAGAGAGTAGTTTGAGAGATCTCGTGCTCCACAGCCAATGCTTCCACCTCCTCAACCACCATCGAGGCAGCCCTACTAGCCACCACAGCAGCCTCCTTGGCCTACACTGCCTCTTCCTCATACATCATCGGTGATACACATACCATTGCTTGGTAGTATGTCCACCTACTCTTTTAGATAAACTCAATAAGCCTTATTCATTTAAGAGGTAATCAGAAGATCATTAAGAATCTCTTAAAAAGCCTAATTTTACTAAACCTAGGAGAAGAGGTGGGAAAAAGTCATGATCCTAACTTTTGTCCCTACCACCATATGCTAGGCCATGTTTTAGAAGATTTCTTCACATTTAAGGACTGCCTTGAACATAGCTTCAAGATCGGTGCTATGGTCATCCTGAAGGAATACCTTGTGGAACAATCATCCAGTTCCATTAGGGTAATCCTTGGGGATACTTACAATCCTTCCAAAACCAAAGAAGGTTGGGATATCTCCCTATCCAAAACCTCTAAAAAGATTGTTCAGAAGTTCAAGAAACTTTCTTTGCAGGTGCCTAAGCCAGCTCAAACCTCCAACATCAAGGAAGGTTTGCAAGTTGCTAGCCAACTCAAGGAAAGGGGAGCTCGAGCGGTGCTAGCCATGCTTTGCCACAACCATCGATTGAGTCTCCGTGTTTACTACCAACTACCACTACTTACTAGTTCTTCTTTTAGACATCTTATATCGACCGATGAGGGCATCAAATCCCTCACCCCTCTTACTTTACTTGATTTTTACTTTGTATTTCCTGTGAAATCTAAGAAATTAAAGAATAAAGCTAGCTTGAATTATACCTGTGTCACTCCTGATGGGTTGTCTGAATCTATTCCTAATAACTCTTCAAGCCTAAATAATAATTATAAGAATTCCAATCTTCCTCTTTCTGATTTAGAGTTGGATTTTCCTACTCTGAATACTATGAGTTCACCTTTTAAGATAGACTTGGAGTCATTCGATTCTGAGGGTCCCATAGGAGAAGCTGTAGGTGAGCCCAATGTGTAGGTAGAATCTTCTTTTACCCTACCACAAGAGATCACTGAAGTCAACTTCCATAGTGGCAAGGTTTTACCTCCTAGGACAGCACCTCCAGATAGAGGGAAACAAGTCATTAATTCAGAGGATTGAGAAGCCCCTCCACAGGATGATCCACCCTTGGATATGCTTGTGGAGGATCAACCCAAGGTGGACTACAATGTTCTCTCTCACCTAAGAAAGTTTCCATCTAAGCTAAGCATGTACGAAGCCCTTATCATATCCAAAGAGATGAGGAAATCATTAATCAAGGCTCTCCTTGATCCTGAAATATGCTTAGCTCAGGTGACTGGTATCGAGGAGGAGGCACATTACTCCAGAGATGCTCAGGGAATCACTTTCACAAATGAAGACCTTCTTCTAGGGAACATGGAGCACAACCGTCTGCTCTACATTATAGTTGACATGGGCAGATTCAGACTTGCCAGAGTTCTTGTCAATCTATGTGCATCGGTGAAAATTATGAGTCTAAAGATGCTTTCTTATTTAAGGATCAATATCTCCACACTCTGAGAAGATCAGATGATGTTGAGAGGATTTAGTGAACAAGGCGAGAGGGCTTTAGGTTCCATAGTGTTACCTTTGGAGATAGGTGACTGGAAGACTAAAGCCAAGTTCTATATCATTGATTTGAATACTTCGTTCATCGCTTTGCTCAGTAGGCCTTAGATACTTCAAAACAAGATAATTCCATCCTCCCTCCATTAGTGCATCAAGTTCAGGAAGGATGGGATTGAGTATTGTGTCAAAGGAGATGAAAAGTCATTTTCAGTTAGAGAGGTTGAGATATGTGAGGATGCAACCTACTATATACCTAAAAACATCCTTTCTCATGAACTTCTACAAAACTCAAATTCAAAAGAAAAATAAAATGAAGAAAAAGAAAAGGCAAAAGAAAAAGAAAAACAAGTGAAAATACAAGTGAACAAGAAAGGAGAATTAAAGAAGAAATAGAGTAGCATATCACATTCCACCCACAGTTCATTCAATCACATGGACATGTGGGTAGAGTGACTTAACCTCCTCCCAAAGGTAGAGGCAAAAATAGAAGTAGTTCCAGAGGCAGAAGACCCCTTGGTTGGCCATCAACCAACAGGGGTTATGTTCTAGTTCATAGGTACCCCTACTATTCACACAGACTTGGAATCGGCTTGGAGAATGAGTCTAATGTGATTAGCATACCAAAACCCCTCTCATGGGTTTCATTGGAGGTGACACTTTCGGGCTGATGAAGACGGCCTCAGACAAAGCAAAGTATTCAAATTAGATGCATGTAAAACTATCAGCTGGGGAACCTTAGCTCTAACCCTTTCAAAAGTTGAAGGTTTGGTAGTTAAGGAAGCCCCTAAGTCTTCTAGTGATATGAAGCTGAAGAGATTCTTTATAGGATCATCCTCCTCAAATCCTGAAGTGGATGTAGAACTTAAGGAGAATTCATACAAAGAATTAATGGAATTACTATTTGACTTTTACTCGCCTTGTGTTCAAAATATTATACAGAAAGGTTTGGTTCCTCATACATGATCCAAGCACTGGTCAGAGTATTTTGAGAAGCTATGGACTAATACAGGTAGGGAAGCACAATCAAAGTAGGACTAGGATTCGGTATAGTGGGTCCAATCAATGATGATAATTACTGCTAAGGTTTTACCAATCATTTGGAGTCTGATAGGTTCTTTTCACATAACACCAACTCTTATGAGGATGTGTGTTTAGAAACATAGATGATTCATATGATCTCCAAATCAAAGATACACTATCATAATTTGAGAGGAGATCCATTCAACAATCAACAAGCTTAAAGAAATTAACCTCGAGATGGAAGAAAATCCATGCCCGACATACATCAGTTCGTTGTTGAATGAAGAAGAAACTAATGACTTAGTTAGGCTATTGATTGAGTTTAAGGATTGCTTGCATAGAGTTATGAAGAGATGTCCAGATTATCTCCGACGTAGTCCACATAAGCTAGTAGATCCTAGCTAACCCTATCAAGCAAGCTCCTAGGCATGCGATTAGAAATCGAACAACAGGTCATTTCTGAAGTCAAGAAATTGATTGATGCTGGTTTCATCAGAAAAGAAAAATACCCTACCTGGTTAGCCAGTGTCATCCCAGTTAAGAAAAAGAATGACCAAATTTTCTTATGCGTCGATTTCAGTGACTTAAACAAGGCATGTACTAAGGTTGAGTTTTCTCTTCATATACCAAAATTAATGGTGGACATCGCCTCATCTCATGCAATTTTCTCTTTCATGGATGGGTCATCTGGCTATAACCAAATCAAGATGGCCCCCAAGGATGAAAGAAACACTACTTTTCTCTTTCATGGATGAGTCATGTAATTTTCTCTTTTGTTATAGGGTCATGCCTTTCGGCCTTAAAAATGCTGGTGCTACATACCAATAGGCCATGATTCAGATCTTCAATGAACTCATCCATCATCAGGTTGAGTGCTATGTTGATGATCTAGTAGTCAAGAGCAGAGAAAAGGAATACCATCTCTTTGACTTGAGAGTAGTTTTCAAACGGTTAAGATAATATAACCTCAAAATAAATCCCTTGAAGTGTGTATTCGGAGTAGCTTTAAGGAAATTCCTTAGGTTTGTTGTCTGATATCAGGGAATAGAAATAGATCCTAAAAAGATTAAAGCTATCTTAGAAATGCCACCACCTAAGAGTTTAACTCAACTCAGATCTTTCTAAGGATGGTTGGTGTATTTGAGATGCTTTATTTCCAACCTATCGGGGAGATGCAAGCCATTCTCAACACTTTTCAAAAAGGATGCCAAGTTCAAGTGAGATGATAAGTGTCAGCATGCCTTTGAAGATATCAAACAGCATTTGGTGAAGCCGGTTCTAGCGGCCTTATCTGGGCGCCACTCATCCTACACCGCATTGGATGACTCTCGATGCTTTGTTGGCCCAAGCCAATGAAGGAAGGAAAGTGCTCTCTACTCGGTTGTCGATTCCTAAGTGAACTACCACCTATTGAAACATTGCCTAGCTTTGATCTTGCATCCAAAAGCTATGACACTATATGCTTTCTCATAAGGTGAACTTGATTTCAGAACCAATCACTGTATCTCATGACCCAATGCTATCGGATGGCATGATAGTCCATGATCAACTCACAGTTTGATCTCACATTCATACCCCTCCGTGTGGTAAAAGGACAAGCACTAGCAGATTTCTTAGCAGCACACCCACTTCTTGCTGATTCCTCGCTTAGTGATGACCTCCCCGATGAACAAATCATGAACTTAGGGGAGGTTGACAAACCATGGAGATGTATTTTGATGGTGCGCTTCTTTTCATAAAGGAAGCACCATGATCTACTTCCAGAAATGAGGTAGGAATAGTTCCTAACTCAGACTACATTGTGATGAGATTCTCATACTATCTTTCCAACCTGCACCAACAAAAGCAGTATGAGGCTTTGATTCGATGGAGTTAGCCATATAGTGTCAAGAGCATCAACATCTTTGGGATTCTCGGTTGGTCATCAACATTGCCAAGTCCTACAAGGTTCTCAAAGCCCCGTCATTACCATGAGTATACCATGAAGATGTTGGCCCAAATTCTAAAGTCACCATCTACAAGGTTCTTAGAGTAGAAACGCGTGCTTGGATGCTTTGGCCAAACTTGCCATGTATGGAAGATGAGTCCATTTCAATAAAGGTCCAAAATAGACAAGTCCTATCCTTTGATGATGAACTCATTGAAAGACTTTCTCTTGAAGGGGTTGCTTAAGGACAAGGAGGTAGATTGGAGGCCATTCATAGACTATTTGAACATCCAAACTACCTCAAGAAAAGTCACAAGCCATCAGTGAAACGAGCCCTCTCCCATGCTCTCATTGATGGCACCTGTCGATCCTTTGATCAAATGTGGTTCATTGTTTAGACAACTGAAGCCCATGAAATTATAATCGAGGTACATTAGTCTGTGGAGCACATCAATCGTCGAAGATGAAGATGAAGATCGAGAGACTAGGATACTACTGGCCGTCGATGATTACAGACTATATGGATGTAGCTAGGAGATGCCATTGTGCGGTACGGTGTGGTCCTACATCAACCCAACATTCTACACCTACTAGCCTCATGGCCATTTGAGTGTTGGGGGTATTATGGGTCCAATCGATCCTCCTTCTTCAAGGGTCATCGATTCATCTTAGCCACCTACTTTTCCATGTTGGCGAAGGCAATCCCACTCAGAGAGGTCATAGTTCAGCATGTGCTTCAATTTTTCAAGAACCATATTATATATAAGTTCAGAGTGCCTCGACGAATTATATTCGATAATGGTACTGCATTCAAATGGATCAAGATCAATAGCTTCGCTAGAAGACAGTATAGATTGGAGATACTCCACCACCTAATACCCCAGAGCAAATGACTTCATAGAAGTATTCAACAAAACTCTCATCCAAATACTAAAGAAGACTCTTGATGACAACAAGCAGCAGTCGAATGAGTAGTTGGTTGAAGCCTTGTGGGCATAACACACCACATTTTGAACTCCAACTCAATCTACCCCATTTTCCTTAGTGTATGGGTCTAAAGCCGTTCTACCTTTAGAAGTTCAACTCCTGTCACTAAGGATAACATTGGGTAGCAAGATCACTATAAAGAGGAATGCAAAGTTTTGGTTAGAAGAGCTTGAAAATTTGGAGGAGAGTCACGGGGTGTGCAGAACCTCAGTTGTAAAAAATGATTCAAGCTCACAACAAGTGCCCTAGGTCTTTGGTAGGAGAACTTGTGTTAATCCTAAGGAGACCAATTGTTGCCTGTCGAAAGATGGGAGGCAAGTTTGAACCCACTTGGGAAGGCCCTATCATGAGAAGGCCAAGGAGGATCTTATTAGCATTGATTGTAAAGGGAACACGATGCTTCCAATTAATGGGCTCTATTTGAAAAAATATTACCCATAAAAAATCATGTTTGAAAATAATTCTATTAATCAACTATAATCTGATTCCATTTCATCAAAATCTTCTCTTCATTCCAAGCGTTGTTTTCTTGTCTTGCGAATCTTCCATGACGTGTTTATGGTAGGTTTAAGAGTCCCCTAGCAGCGTCCTATCCCTTTTTCACAACACAAACACAATCAAACACAATCTCTCGATGCTATTAGAGTAGGTGTGAGAGAACCCAAGAGGCTTGCTATTTTGATTAGCATAATTAAGTTAGGTGTGAGAGAACCCAATTGACATCCTTTCTTAGTGGGAAATCTTGGTTGCCATCCGTGGCACCATTTCACCAAATCCTCATTGTGTTTAAGGTAGGTGTAAGAGAACCCGAGAGGTGTCTTATTCCCTTTAACACAATCACAAAAATAAACACAAATATTTTATCTTAGGCTATTTTGATGCGGGAGTAAGCCCCTTGTGGCACTCACACATTAGCTGCTCTAGAACGGGTCTATATTCTACCTCGTTTGTATTTCACCCTAGTGGTCATTTGTTGGAGGATGTGAGTCCCCATGATTTCATCCTAAGTTTACCATTGCAAACCAACGAGCACCTTGAGAGTACTGTAGACTTCATTGCCCAGCCAGTAAGTTACCTCATGTTAATTTTATTTAAGAAGATGTGAGTCCCTGAGCTTTCTTCTTGAATTAATCATCATGATCTAACTAGGTTGAGTATATCTGAGGATAAGGATAAGTCCCCCAGAAGCTCCTTTCCTCTTGACTACATTTGAGTTGATGTAAGTCCCCCAATGGTATTCACTAGTGTCCCTAGTGGATAACACCGCCGAGAGATAGACTATCCCAACAATCAGTTCCACTATAGGAGGATGTAAGTCCCCAAGCTTTCTTCCTAGGCTGATTATTGTAAACTGATGGGCACCTTAGGTTGGTTGATGTTCGCTATGCTAATAGCGACTCACCCGGTGGATATACCACTCTTGGCAGATGCGAGTCCTTGCACTTTCTCCTTGAGTTGGCCACCAAATACCTATTTGATACATGACTAGCCATGTCATCTTTTCTATAGATTAAGCCCTTAGTGGCCCCTCTCCCTGTGGGCATTTTATTTGGATCACGTCCTTTGAGACCCCATTTAAAAACTACCCAGGTTACTCTTGGATTAGACAGTCCCCTTTTCCTAGTAGCTGCCCTTATGGTTGGAGAATTTGTTTAGTGGATGCACAGATTCTCCCTTGGTTCAGTAAATCTGAGATAGGACTAGGCTGATATAAGCTTCTTCTTAGTTTGATCCCTCACAAACTAATAGGGTCCATGTTAAAAAAATAAAATAAAATAAACAGATTAATTCACTTGTGAATTAGAATTCAAGCCCCTAAGGGGCCCCTTTTCCCAAGCAAGCATCCTATCTTTAGGGCAGTGTCAGCAGAACTTCCTATAGGAATTGCCTGACTACCTGATTTAAGATAAATCACTAAGTCAGTACTCACTCCGTAGTCGCCCTTAGGTCGGGTTCAATCTATTTTACCACAAGCAGGTTACCCCAGTAGTCATTCCGCTTTGGAAGATATAAGACTATGACACAATCTTTCTAGCATGACTGTAACAAATCGATGGGCAGCCCTAAGTCGGGTTCAATTTGTTGCCCAAAGCAACCAATCACCTCAGTGGTATTTATAATGGAAGATGTGAGTCCCTGAGCTTTCTTCCCTCAAATTGATCATTGTAAACCAAAAGACACTCATTTGGTCAGATAGTTCTCCCATCGGCCGGAAAGTTACTCCCTTTGGTTCAGTAAATCTGAGATAGGTCTAGGCTAATTTAAGCTCAATCTCAGCGTGATCCATCGCAAACCAATGGAATCCATCAAAATAAACTAAAAAATAAAATTAATATTTGACTTTCTTTGAGCTGATTTAAGTCCCCAAGGCATTCACTTAAATTGCTTGGTCCGATTTGTTGCTCAAAGCAACTGATCACCCCAATAGTTTCTTATTTCTAGAAGATGTGAGTCCCCACACTTTCTTCTTAAGACTTGACCATTCTAAACCAAAATGCATCCCCTTGGTTGGATAGTCCTACCTTATGGTTTGGTAGACTACTCCCTTTGGATTGGTAAGTCTTAGTTAGGTCTAGGCCTTTGTGGCCCCTGCTCAGTACAGTCCATCACAAACAGATGGGACCCATCAAAATAATTCTAAAACTGAAATTAATCTTGACTATCTTTGAGTTGATCTAAGTCCCCCAGCAGCATTCACTCAATAGTCATCCCTAGGTTGGGTTCGATCTGTTGCCTTGCCAATGGGTCACACCAGCAACTGGTCTCTACTTTGGAGGATATAAGTCTACTATACTTTCTTCCTAGTACAACTATTACACATCGAAAGGCATCCCTACTTGGGAATGTCATTTTGCCAATTACCCTTTAATTACTCCCTTGGTATCTTAAACTTCTTATGCATAATTGGTGGGATGACTCTACCTCCCTAATTTTCTTGGGATTTATTAGTGGTTTAATTAGAGGAATTTCTAGTTCATTCCTTAATCACTCTCTTAATGTAATTAAGCTTAATTAAGGATATAATTAATGGTCTAACCATCTGATTGAGTCAATTAAGAATTTCTTTAGTGAATATGAGGTTTAGAGAATAATTTTGGGATACTTACCTTAAGATATTCTTTAAACCCCCTCTCTTTCTCAATCCAACCTTAATTAAGGGTTAATTCACTAATTACCCCCTTAATTAATTTCATAAAATTCTAAAACTTTTAAGAACTCAATTAATCCATCTTGGGTAGATGCTTAGATGTTCAAGAAACTAAGTATAATTAAGAAAATCAAAATTCAACTCACATGTGTGAGAGGTGTTATGAAATTATTTAAAATAAACCCCTTAGCAAAATTAATCCTTAATGGATTTGCTTTTCCTTTCTTTCCTAGGTGCATTATTGATTTAAATTCCTTGTGGTTTTATGTCATATCATTGGCTCATAATTATTTGATTAACTATGCTAAGGTGGTAAAAGGGTAATTAACACACTTAATTCATACCTTAACCTAAGTAACTTATAAAAACCATCTAATAATACTAAGAATAAACTAAATCAACAAACATATGTGGGAATGGGTTAGGAGTAGCAAACCCACCTCATATTTCTAAAATTAAATCAAACTCAAAACAAAATCAAACCTTCCTTAAAAATAACTTTATTTGCTTTAAGCTTTCTTATTTCATAAGATTATCTTTAGGAATTAATTCTGGTGAATGTGTTTACATGCTTTCATCATTTTAGTTCTTTCCTAACATGCTAAATGTGTATGTTATATGAATTTCATGCATTCATGCTCTCCTCCCTTTATGGATGACTTGAACCTGCTTCCCTAGTGGAAGGTTTACATACTCTATTCCTAGTGGATTCCTCCTTCCCTCTCTTATGTCTTTGACATAAGTAGAGTCACATTGCACTAAGCTCTGGATTCCTTCTACACCTTGGGTTAGGAGTAGACCATCTCTGTCAGTGCTTGCGATCATTCAACGTTGTTGATCATTTCGGTCAACACCATTACATGCGGTGTTCCTTGTCAGTCACACCACACCTACTAGGCTCCCTTTGTTGACCTCATTTTTAGGATGAGCTCTCAACCCCTCCATCTTAGACATAGGTCTCCTCTTAGACTTTAAGAGATCCTTAGTCTTAAGATACATCTAGTGATTAGGTGGAAACTCAACCTAGCCCTAGAGACTTAGAAGAGTTAGCCATAGGAGTAGGTCATGCCTTATGGGTGTTAGGAAAATTTCCCTACCCTATAATTTGAACTACATTCCTCATTTCCTTTCTTCAAGTCAAACTCAAAATCAAATTAGCATCAAACCTAAATCAATTTCAGCTAAATTGATTTTCTCCAAACCTAAATCAATGCCAAATGATTGATACCCATGATTGAAACTTATGATTGAAGCCCATGATTGAAATTCCAAGTTCAAAATCTTTCCTAAGTCCTTTGATTCCCTCTTAAGGGCTTAGCCTAAATAAAATCCAAATCACTTCAAATTCATGAAATTTTCTCACAATTCATTTATATTCTCATTTATATTCACATATATAAATGAAATATAAATTCAAATCAGTCAAACTAATTCCAAAATCAAATCTAAATCAAAAATCTTTCCTAAGTCACTTTGATTCCCTCTTAAAGACTTAGCTTAAATCAAGTTCAAACCACTTATTCACGAAATTTTTTCATGACCATTATATTTTCATTTACATGGATATATATAAATGAAATATAAATTCAAATAACCAAAACCAACTCCAAAAATCAAACTCAAATTCAATCAAATTCAACCTAAGCCTTTCAAGTCAAAATCTTAAACTTAGCCAAATTAATTTCAAATCAAGCTAAACTCTTGATTTTTCTTCATGATTCAGTCATGAATCCAAATATAAACATAAATTTCAATCATTAAACCAAAACTCAATTCAAAAATGAAACCCAAGTCAATCTCATGTTCACCCTTTTGAACTTGAAATTGTCAAATGAATCAAAACTCATTTGACTTCAAACTACTTTCAAATGGATTTATATTTCAATCATAAGTCCATATATGAGTTCAATCAAACTCAAATCAAGCTTTGACCAAGCCATTTGACCAACTTAGGCTCACTTGACCCAAAGTGACCTAAAGTACCTTATGAGCCAAATTCTAATCCTAACAAATTGGATTGAACTAAGCCCACCTAAGCCTCTCATCATGATCAAAAATCATCATGAGATGATCAATTACTCAAATTGGGTCAAACTAAGTCAAACCAAAGGGTTGACCAAGTCAACACTTAGCCAAAATGAAACCCAACATAGCCAAAATATACCATAGGCCAAATTGATTGAAGCCATTGATCAAAACTCATTCATGATCAATGTTTGAACTTGACTAAGTCAACATTTGAGCCTAACCTAGCCCAATTGGCCACTTGACCCAAGTTGACCCAACTTGACCTAAAAAGTCAAAATGTCAAAACTTGATCTAAGCCAAATTGATTGAAACCAATGGGTCAAGTTCATTCCAAAATGATTGTTGAACTTGACCAAAGCCTCAATTGGCCAACTAGACCTAACCTACCCCAATTGACCTTGAACCCAACTTGACCTAAAAGGTCAAATTGAGCCAAACTCAAATATAAACCAAATTGATTAGAAACAAAGATACCAATCCATTTTAAATGACCAACCAAACATGAACCAACCCATGACCTAACCCAAATAGGTCAAATGGGTCAATTTGATCAACTTGACCCATTTGACCTAAATGAACTCAATTGAACCAAAACCAAATATAAACCAAATTGAATCAAACCAAAGCTACCAAAACATTTCAAATGGTCATATGAACTTGACCCAACCCTTGGTTTGACCCAATTTGACCAATTGGTCAACTTGACCCAAGTTGACCCATTTTGACCTAAATGGGTCAACATGAGCCAAATCACATCAAACCAATTCCAAATTCAATGAAACTTGGCCTAACCCATTTTTCAAACATACCAAACATATTCAAATTGAAACCCAAGCTAAATGACCATTTTATCCCTAGGCCATAGAATAAATTTTGTCCAAATTTACTTAGAAGTTGGTCAAATTCTCTTCATGACCACTTGACACTCTCTTAGTGGACCAAGTGGACATTAGTGAGTATGGTACACCTAGCCCAATAGGTTTGGGTCATCCCAACCTAGCCTAAGGTCAAAACTGACCTCCTCACTTGAAATTAAGCACATGGAATCCTCCTCCACCTTATTGAGCACACACCTCACCCACTCCTCCTCCGCCAAACCAATGCCATGCCACTCTAATAGTCAAACAACCCATTGAAGGGTCAATGGATCAAAACAAAGAAGCTCTTCATCCGATCCTTCAAGGGGCAGATATACTCCCCCTAATTCCATTCAATCTTAGCGGTCTCATACTCGATTTAGCTAAGGGAAGCCAGAGGAGCCATTACAAAGTGAACCCAAGCATCCTAGAGTGATTTCAACTTCTCCATTTTTAGATTTTCTCAAACCAAAAATAGGGGAGATCCATTGAAATTCAAACCTTCTCCACACTCAATACCAAACCAATTTACTTTGCAAGCTTCATCAGGGAGCTCGATCGAACTCACCCAAGCCTTCACATAAGCTCCAAATGTAAGGGATGGCTACTCTTGATCAAGATCAAGCCTACTTGAAGTGGAGCTTGGCCTTCAGAAAGATCCATCCAATCTCAAGACTCAAACTTCAACAAAGCTTCCACTACAAAGCTTCTCCAAGGGAATCAGTGATCACCTCCAGATATGCCATTAAACTGAGCTTAATCTAGATGTGGTCTGGTCCTTTGTGAAGTAAAGCATTACCCCATGAGATTTTAGCCATTAGATGTGATCCCCTTTACCCTTAGATGGTGTGGATTGAGTTCCAATCCAATCTGAGCTCGATCGAGCTTGGATCTTCCCTTAGAAGATGAACGGATGTCCTCTCCCATAGGGAAATACAGAGACAGATCATGGGCCATCCATCTATATATTTTGGATGGATGACCATGTTCAAAGACACATAGATCCCACTGATTATCCCTTTAGAATCACAGATTTAATCTCACCGCCGATATTTGATTGGAAGGATGAGGAGAAAGCGCATAGGGCTGTCGCTAACATGGCGCTATGATGTGATAACTTAAATATAAAATCCTATCATACATGGAAAATGCGGTCGGCGCAGTCGACGGATTAAACATTTAATTAGGCTATTAAATCACCTAATTAATGGAAACTTCCTAAATTCATATCAAAGCCTAGAAAAATAAAAAAAATATGAAATAAATTACATTGGATAGATAATTGAACATAGAATATTCTGAAAATGATTTTTGTGGAGTTTGAGTAGTGGTTTTCTCTGGATTTTAGTTTTATTGGGAATGTTATTTTGCCAATTACCCTTTAATTACTCCACTGATTAATCTTAAACTTCTTATGCATAATTAGTGGGATGACTCCTACCTCCCCTAATTTTCTTGGGATTTATTAGTGGTTTAATTAGAGGAATTTCTAGTTCATTCCTTAATCACTCTCTTAATGTAATTAAGCTTAATTAAGGATATAATTAATGGTCTAAACCATCCATTGAGTCATAAGTTTTAAGTGAATATGGGGTTTAGAGAATAATTTTGGGATACTTTCCTTAAGATATTCTTTAAACCCCTTTTCTTCCTTAATCCAACCTTAATTAAGGGTTAATTCACTAATTACCCCCTTAATTAATTTCATAAAATTCTAAAACTTTAAGAACTCAATTAATCCATCTTGGGTAGATGCTTAGATGTTCAAGAAACTAAGTATAATTAAGAAAATCAAAATTCAACTCACATGTGTGAGAGGTGTTATGAAATTATTTAAAATAAACCCCTTAGCAAAATTAATCCTTAATCGTGAGACAATTGCTTTAAGTACCTTTCTTTCCTAGGTGCATTATTGATTTAAATTCCTTGTGTGGTTTTATGTCATATCATTGGCTCATAATTATTTGATTAACTATGCTAAGGTGGTGTAGGTAAGGGGTAATTAACACACTTAATTCATACCTTAACCTAAGTAACTTATAAAAACCATCTAATAATACTAAGAATAAACTAAATCAACAAACATATGTGGAATGGGTTAGAGTAGCAAACCCACCTCATTTTCTAAAATTAAATCAAACTCAAAACAAAATCAAACCTTCCTTAAAAATTACTTTATTTGCTTTAAGCTTTCTTATTTCATAAGATTATCTTTAGGAATTAATTCTGGTGAATGTGTTTACATAATTTCATCATTTTAGTTCTTTCCTAACATGATAAATGTGTATGTTATATGAATTTCATGCATTCATGCTTTTCAAAAATCAAATTGAAAATGAAATATTTTCTTTATGTCAAATTACATGCTTTGGCTAAAGTGAAATATGAATGGCTATTATCACTACTAAATCCAAACTATTTTCAAAATCTATAAATCAAACACCTAAAATTGAAAGTGTGCTACTTATAATTATTTATAAGCTTGCATGTGGATATAAATATGAAGATGTGCATAGTGTAGCTTTCCTTCTCTTTTATTTTAGCATAGTTTTGAATAGGATTTAACAATGTGTATAGTTCATTTGAAAAGAACATAACACTTTCCTTAACCTTTTCCTATCCATTCCTATGCTATTACCCAAGCAGGACATCCATACTTATACATATAAATTTCATAAACAAAATAAACAAATACAAACTTTTTGCATCTTTCTTTTTCATTTATTTCTTTTATAGATGTGTTTATATTTAAGAAAATTGGTATATTAGTTTGGAAAACCCTAGGGTTACGAGGCTTTAAGTAGCCCTAGGTAGGTCTTGAACCTTACACCCCTGGTGCTAACAATGGCATCGTACTCACTTATGCCTTTCATACGTATACATGTGCATGTGAATAATGGATAAAAGAAACCCCTTTTTTACTTCATGAAAATCATGCACCATAAAGCATTCCAATTTTCTTAAGTAACCTTCCTTAGCATTCATCATAAAGTGTGCTAAACATTTCCATTTGTATGTATAGATATGCTTAGGATTCATTCATATGCATGTTATACATGTTGAAAAAGAGATAAAGTGATGTGTGTTTTGTGATACTAATTCACTTTACTTAATCTTAAAATGCATTTTTTTGAATAGGTTTGTCTTGGGAAAATCTAAAATTAGGACTAATTAAAACACATAATAAAACATTCATTAAATAAAACCAAATATGAATCCACTTTACAAATTACTTAAGGTAAGGAAGGAAAAAGAAGTTCTCTTTTCTTAACCCACTCTTTACAACTTAATAATTAATTGTAGGTTCATTCAAACTTAAGCAAATCATCAAATAAAATTGACCCAAATCAACTAAACACTTAAATGAAACCACCCATCTAAGTTGAATATCTTCACACTTAGAAAATCTAAGCCTTAAAGCTATAGCTAAGCATACCACACAAACCTTTCAAAGCACACACATTAGGTTAGGTCACCACTTCTAGATTTTGGTTAGGGCGGTGCATGGCTTGATGTTTGCTTTTATTTTATGACGCATTATTTCTAGTCTGGATGTTAGGGCGAATGTGCGTAGAATGAATGGTAGGATGATTTAGTCTAATCATTGTCTTCTATAGGGGATTGTGCTTAAGGGGCGCTGTAATAAAAATATAAATGCTTTTGCTGTGCAGGTGCTTATACCCCTAAGAATAATCCAATAAGCCAGGTGGACTTGGTTACCAATGTGTGAGGTGCTAAGTCTAATATACTTGCTTGGGATTTTTATGGTTTGTTTAGCTAATCTCTGTTTTGCAGGTGTTAGTTAGATTTACTTTTTCTTTTCATATAATTTTTGTAATTAGAATTTTAGAATGAATGTTATGGAGGATTAGAATGAGCATTGGTCATAAGATCTCATCTTATGTATCATATGAAACCTTTGGAGCAACCTCCTTCCAACCATCCAAAAGAAGGAACCAAAAGAAGAAAGAAGTAAGAAGAAAGAAGAAAGAAAAAAAGAAGAAATGAAGACCACCATAACATGAATTTCCTTACTTGATTGTAAATTAATTCGTTTATAATCTAGGTTGTATAAGGGTAGAGCTCAGCTACCCAATTTGTTTTCTGGTTTGTGCGGTGGTGCCTGACCACAAATGGTCGTTTATTCTTTTGCATTAGCTTTATAAAATATTTGATGTTTTGTTTAGCTTGCACATTAAGATGACATGTTTTTCTAGTTTCTTCCTTGCTTGATGTATGGCCTGGATGATGATTAGGCTCTTAGGAAAAATAAATCTTCTACCAAATTAAACAACTCAAAATTAAAAGTAAACAACTCACAACCTCATTTAAAGCCTAAGTTAAAATCAAGATAAAAGAATTAATAACCTGTTAGCTGGATGAGTATTTCTTTTATAATGTTATGTATAAAAGCATATTATTTCACTCTTGATCAGAGAGATTTCACCTTTGCCAGAGAACTTGGCTTGCCCTTTGAGAGCCATGGTGGAAACACACCTCCCTTTCTTGCTGATTTTGGCCCATAATCTTATTTCTCATGCATTAGGCCTATGAATCCTATAAGCTTGAGTCAAATGATTTTCCAAAAGTGAAAGTAAAATGTAATATGTTTTGCATTAGATATATGTCATTTTTCATGCCTTTACATGATCTAGTCTCTTAGGGAGTGAGTTTAAGGACTTAGTCTTTTTCTAAATAAATAACAGCATAGCTATCTTGCATAAAGCATATGACTTCCCTACATGAATTTAAAATCATAGGATGAGTTAGTTTGCGGCCAGCCCCAGACAGTTGTAATTCCAAGTAGTTGAGTGGTTGGTCCTCTCTTGTGGAGGCAAACCAATTATCCATTTTCGCCTTAGATTTAGGTCGTGCTGTTGGCCCTTGCCAAATCTCACTAGATTTAAGTTCTGAGGTTGTTTCTCCCTTCTATGCCCATAAGCATAAATCTTCACCTCTTAGGCATTTCCATAACCTTGTATTGTAGAATTATAAGCCCTAAACTTCTTATAAAAATTCAACTCAAATAAATTAATTCAATTTCTAAAAATGTAAAGCCCAACCATAGGGTAGTTTGGGATGCTTACTAGGCTTCCTAGTATCTTAAGCATCCCCTACTTATTTCCATTTGGCTTCAATATGAACTCCTTCCTCTTGATCGATCCCACTTGATTTACTAAAAATAAACTAATCAATTGATAGTCCTACCTATTGAAATCTTTGGAGATAATGATCATTTACCTTAATCGAGAGTATTCCTAAGGAATCCCTTTCCTTAGGATGCAATTAACTATGGGGGCTTGCCCCTATAGGGAACTTAACAAACCCAGTTTAAAATAAACCCTACTTTACTTTTCCATATAAATTAGGGAAAGAATCTCTGGTACATATGCAGACCCATTGTCCTTAAGAGTCCTAATTGAGGTGATTAGGTCCATTGTAGAGTGGTGACTTCTATCTTTTGAGATAGTACACCTCTCCTCAATGTCATACCCAACCACCCTCAATAAGAACATCTGCGGATCTACATGGTATCCAAAAATGCATAGAAAGAGTATATTTCTATCTTCATTTTATCCCGCATAGAGTGAAGATGGAAGTATACATCTTAAAAATTCTTATAAAATTTTACCATAATACATAATGAATAAATTTAATGATCCTAGAGTTTTATAATACTGTGCATATATTATTTGAAGTGTAGAAACTTACTCTAGAAAGGGCAAGACCTTTTAACAATTAAGAAGAACATACAACATTATCATCATCTCTTTACTAAATAAATATTTTTGTATGCACCTATATGAAGTCTTACTATTTCCTTGAAAAATTAATAATGAAGACTAAGCTTTGTCCAAGCTATCAATATCTTCATAGCAAGATATTTGTTCGATCACATTGTGTGTTAGAATCAAAGCACTATGATAAAAAATTTGTAGTTTTATGTGTGAGACATGCTTCAAAAATATCCCTTTTGGGTAGACTTATATCTTTACAACCTCTTGATTTTACTAAAAAAATCTATAAAATTATTTACGAGCTAGAAGCTTACACAAATATTAATTAAATTATAAAGAAAATACTAACAATCTTTTTTACCTTATAAATAGATACATCCAATGATATTGTGCAGAGCCACCTCTTTCCCTATAGGGTCATGAATTTGTAAGTTCTCCATGGAGTTAAAAAATCTAGGTGAAAAAATTCTCTTTAATTTATAATATTATGATGATGTTATTCATGAATTTCATCAGTAAATTTATATTTAGGTGTATGGATAATAAATATTTTGCTCATTTCTATTAATGGGTTTCAAATTCTCTTTGATTATTCAATAAGTGTAATTAATAATAGGTACTCCATGAAGGTGTGACATGACTTTTAACTTATATATATATATATATATATATATATATATATATATATATATATATATATATATATATATATTTGACTTGAGCAATACGTAATAAATTAGATATGTACCCCTCTGACATCTTAAGAGATTGTACCAACCCACACACATATGTTCTTTGCTCAAGTGCAAACACCTATTTGGCTTTTGTATTCAAGATTCTCCTATTACATACTTTAATTACCTTTAGTTCCCTTCTTTTGCAGGACTCTTTGGAAGTCCATTCTAGCCCTTTTATTTTATTTTTTCATTTTGTCTATATATTGTTTTCAATGTGCATCACATCTGGATCATGCATATTATAGTTGTCCTCTAATATAGTAAATCACAAAACTTATCACACTTTGTCCAATTATGAGTATTGTCAAAATGTGGTAATTTAGTCTTTGATAACATACAAAAAATATAATTTTTAGTATTAAATGCACCAACTATCATAAGTTATCTTTAGTTAGTCGTGGTGGTGGAGTGCTTATAGTTATTTTCTTCATGAATGCATCTTTATATCTTCTAAATCAATGATTGATAGATAAAAACATTAAATGATAGTCAAACCATGAAGTTATGCCACCATATCTTAATGTAAATGCTTTTAATGACTCCATATACTATGGACAAGCTAACTTTCTTAATGTGCTCCACCCTGATAGAATGCCATATGCAAGAAATTACCAATGTATTTATTAGTGCTACGCTCATTTGAAAATTTTACTTTGTTGATGCATCCTATCTAACCACAACATAAAAACTTGAGAACATCTATTAATGACAATAAATATGACCTAGGAATAATAAGCATGAGGGTCCATTATGCACATCTTTAATGGAAGCTTATACAATTTAATAATAATTGGCTAACATTAGTATGGTCAATCGGTTTGATTATAAGGTGTGAATCCATTAGCACATAGACTCAAGCAAATATTTCTTGATTCAACAACAAAATCTAGATATGTGCAATCAAGATGATCCCATGTCTTTGCCATCTGTTGGTTGAGTACAAATATGTAGATAAATTATTCTATAATAATTATACATCATATGCTCAACATTACTTATTGATTCAAAAAAAAAGTGTGCCGAGAGAGGGAAATAAAAAAAATCTCTTCTAAGAATCATTGCTTCTTGCTTTATTATTTGTATCTTGGAGCACCATAATATTTGTACTCATTCTCTGATTCATCTTCTTTATAATAAATATATATATATATATATATATATATATATATATATATATATATATATATATATATATATATATATATATATATATATATATATATATATAATAATAATAATAATAATAATAATAATATAATAATAATAATAATATAACAATTTATTTTCTATGTAGAAAACCTTAATTTAGAAACCAATTTTTTATTTTATAAAATAGTTAAAATTAGGTTATCTAGTAAATTTATCTTCTAAAGTAGCTTAATAATTAATTAAAATATTTACTTGGCATATTGAAATTTATCTTAATACTCAATTATCTTACTACCACAAATAACTTATATTGAGTGGTATATCTATGACATAATGGTTATTACACTGTGCTCAATAAATCATAAGTGTTTTGAGCTTTAGTTTTAGGAGTCTCTTTAGTAGTTTTTAAAAATTATGGGCTAGCTACACTAGAGGCTATCGCTTCATATCTATTTTTCAACCTAACTAGCTTGTGCATAACTAGTTTATACATCATAATGAGTGTTGATAGGTGGTGTGTACTTACCATGTGATGTCCAAATCTAATAGTTACCTGAAATATCCTCTAATACAAATCAAATCTAACTTTTTATTGTATTAAAAATGCATAGTTTCTATGTTTTACACGTGGACATCTAAACATCCTCTCATTGGTAAAATATGATTGATAAGTAATACTAATGAAATATTCAAGTGCTTTTAATATTTTTTTTATGTTAATATTTTTCATCTAAGAAAAATTTATTATACATTCATGACTTATGAGCCTTAATATCCATTTATCGTTTACAACATAATTAAAATTTTATGGTCATTATAATATAAAGGTGCTATAGACTTTAAAAAATTAAGCATAATGCGTGCATGTATTTTGATATGTGTCGATTACAAATACACCAGCCAACATAAGATTGTGAAATCAAATATAGCAACACTTATATTATAACAATTTAGTTAATTCATGAATTAATCACCTAAGATTTTAAGTCACCTTTGAAGTCTTCAAGTGATTAGTATAATATATCTATGTCATGATTATTACATTGCCAAATGTTATTCCAGTTAGGCTAACTAAAAAATTATGACTCGTTAAGGCAATTTAATGTGGGACATGGCTATTGGATTTTAGTGATAAATATCAATTCGACATAATAAATCAAATTCTACTAACTAAAAATTGGAAGAACAACATAAGAATCAATCTTAACCTAAATTAATTATTTATGGGGCCATAATATAAAATGATTGAACTAGTTATGTACTTGATTCAATCCAACATAAAAGTAATTGGATAATCCTTTAAATGGGTCAAGTATGATGTAGATGAGATGGATAAATGTAGGAGTCAACCAACAAAAGTCAAATAATGAGATTTCACCATCCAAAATCCCCATCTTACTCCCTAATAATCTAGTCTCCTTAAGATAACTGTTAATTTTTTTTTCTCCCAGCCCATTTAGTGAACTCTAATTTGTATAAATGTCATAAATCCATTGGTAAATAGTATTTAATAAAATTTAAATTTTAAGAAAAATAAAAGAGAAATGGGATTTAAAATTTTGCAAGATTTAAAGTTATTGTTCCTACTTTTTGTGATGATTTAGGTATATTCTTATAAAATTCTTTTCATTTTTATGAAAACTTTTGTGATCAATTTTCCCCTTATTTTGAACTCTGCAAATAAAAACATTAAAATTAACAAATAAACCAATTAATAGTAATTGATTTAATGTGATAAGTTATTTCATAATTATGGCTGTAAAATGTAAGATCAACTTTTAACTTAAAGCTAATACAAGGAAGAGAATGAGATGTATCTTAAAATCCATAAAGAATTTTGAATTTTTTTTATCGAAATGTAAGAGAAAATGTGACTATGTCATATGATGATCGAGTGGCTAGTATAGTGAAAAATACAATAAATATGTGGAAAACTTTCAAAAAAAAAAATCTATAAGAAGGAAAGGAAGAAGGCATCTTCAAAATCTATGAAGAAATTACAAGAAATTCACCAAAAAAGGTGAAAAAAATGATGTAATAGTGGTATTGACCGAGCAACACCTGGTTTAGTCAAAGGTCGAATGAAGAGAAGATGGTTGGGCAGTTATTTTAATTTACATTTATCAATGATAATTTTTTGGCAATTAAACCACTAGAAAAATCATTAACTTATGTTTTAGACTTTATCGATTGATTATATGATGGAACATATCGCTACTTAAATCCAACAAAAACTTCTCATGACTAGGATGCCAAAAACTTTCACTTCCTTCTCCAATGACCATCTTTGGAAATTAGGCTGTTAAAAAACTGTGACAAATTTTCTAATGAGTTGACTATTGAAAAATTAGCTTATGATTTTTTTATCAGCACATCCACCAGAAATTTAGACGATTATTTCTCCACCAAAAATGCCATTAGAATTTAGTCTTTTTTTGTTGCAAGAAAGGGAATTTTATGTCAATTTTGTAAGCATTATTCCCCTTTTTGTGTATTAAAATCTTTGTTTGATTTCATGTAACATAGAAAGATTTGAACTTATCTATTAGTTTAAAGAAAGAAACATATTACATAATATATGAAAGGTGAACAAGTTCTATCACAATTATGTGATGATAGTAATACCATGTATTATGTAATACATTTCATAGTTATGCTAATGTTATAGATGGGTTATTGAAGGAAGTTCTTTTGGTTGGCTTTTTTTTATTTGGTAATATGTATATTTTTCTCTTTTAGAAGTATGTAAATCTAACATATATGTAACTTTAAAATTTACCATGTGGTCTAGCAATGTATTAAATGAATTTGGTTAATGGGTAGTGCAATCATGCAAATTTTTTTTTTTTACATTTTATTAATTGTGTGTACATTCAAATATTGGTTTTGTGTGAAATTATGATATTAATAATTACATATATTGATCTATTCTTTAATATATCATTGACTTTTGGAAAAGAGATCTTAAGAAAATGAGAGAAGAATTTATTATCTATTTTGAGTGAAGTAATTCAAGTTCTCCTTATTCTATTACACCCATAATGAGGCTTACTATATCATAAAGGTTACATTGTGTTAGGTGTGGCAGGACACATTAGATGTCAAAATGAATAACTGGTAGTTTGCTTATTGCGAATGGTGGGAATTTATGATATAGTGGTATTATGATTTCCATAAAATATTTCCAAGATGGCCATTGCTCCACATAAGAAGTGGCCAAATGACACTTCTTAAGAGGTGAAACTATTTTATGATGGTTATAGGTGCATATGGACAAAAAAGGGGAAATCTTAAAGTGTTTGAGAAATAATATAATTCAAAATATGGAAACACTTGAGATAGACCGGAAGATAATCCAATTAATAGCTCCTGGATGATATAACCTAATCAAATTTAGATAATATTGGATGATAATCAATGGGTTGTTCAACAAATCTTCCTTGATTTGACCCACAATGAAGGTGTAAACTAGCTAGAAATTTAGTAGGATTAACTTAGGTTAATGTTTTTTTTACCCTCTTAGACTTTGTTATGAATCAATTTAACTAATGCTAGAAGACTATCAGAGCCATAATTTAAGTCTTCTTTTTATATAAATATTACAAAATGATGTGAGTGAAGCAACATGTTACATTGATAGTGATATGAATAAGCACTTCATGATTATTGTGATTCAATGAATATCTTTCACAGAAGTAACAATATCATAATTTATTAAGTTTTTTGAGTTATTACATTGAATAAGGGACTTTTTATGAGCGGTCTAATAATCGATATCATATTAATGTTTTTAGGTCAAAATTTTTCTATTGAGAATGATCATTCTCATTAATGCTTCAAAGCATTGATCTAATATATTACATCATAAGCATTGATTCCACAAGTGGGGTAAATCAATGAGAAAAATTGTAAGGAAATTTATCACTTATTGAATAGACTCAACAAAAATAGACGATAATGTAATATTATTTTGATATAGATCACCCCTATCTTTAATTTTACATCACGTAATTCAAAAATATCCACATTAACTAACTTCGAAGCAACTCCCATATTTCTACTAAAGAAAATACAAGTATTAGCTCATATGCTAGTCAAACATCTTCTTTCTTGAACTGCTATGAGAAGAGCTTCTGAAATCTAAACCCTGCATATCATGTCAAAAACAAGAAAAAAAAAGTAACATTTAGTAGGCCACATGATTCGTCCAACATCAAAAAAATATAATAAATTATTGGAAACATGCAAACACTGTTTGATTGGAATCATGATGTGCCTATCATCACATTATCTTTCTCACTTTTACAACAGTAGCAATTACCAGAAAAAAAATGTACACGATATATTACGGAGATTCAAAAATAAGAAAAAGAAAACTATTCCGATTATCCTAGAGTTTTGATGCTTTCAAAATATGGTGCCTTTCGTTGCGTATTTTCCTATTTAGCAAAAGTATAATTTTTTTTGTTTTATAAGAAATAATTAATTTTATTACAATAAAAATCATACAATATATTAATTTTTTTTTTTGGGAAAATCAATATATTAAAATTACCTTACGATTTAACTATAAATATCGCTTGTGTTCCTGTAATATTTTTTTTTGTTAAAGTTGACGGGCCAGCTCCACATATGCCTGAGCCCTATTATTAGGAACTATTATGCGGTTCGCTCTATTAATAATGTGCGAGTCTCATTGCCCACATGATTTAACCTTCTTTCAATGCGACAATTTTAGGTTAGCGAATAGTTTACTTACTGAACGAGATCAATATAAACCTTGCCAGCGTTTGGATCAGCTATCATTGCAAAGGCTTCTTGAGAGAGGTCAATGGTGCCGTTGCAACCAGGATCGGGGCGCAAGTCTGTTATCATGACGACAATACTGTTGCCTGTGCATGGCATGGGCACGCCATTAGTCGCACCTGTACATGTCACCCTATATCTTCGACCGCAAGCTCCTTTGTTATCCCATATAGCTGTGCGCGCTGCAGCGATCATTATCCCCATGTCTGGGTACTCATAACACGCTGAAGCTGCATGTCATTTTATGAATTATATCTCTGGAATCATAACGATAGTCACGGTCAAACAATTAATTTAAAGAACAAATGGAACACATTCAAATAATGTTGGGCTTCTTCTTTGTTATTATGCATGACTTGTTCCGGTGAAAAACAAACAACAGTAGCAGAAATTCCTGCTGGATTAGACGAAGAAAGGTTTCACGATTTTTTTTTTTTTTTTGGATGCAATTTCTTCACTATAGCACTACCATTGCCAGTCCCAAGTCCGGATGCAAAAAGTGGAGGGTTTTGCGTTAGTTGACAAGTAAAATTTGTCGAAATAATCATGACATGAATCCTTTAAATCATTATATTAATGCTAGGCGTCCCACAGTGACGCTGTATAACGAATCTGATAAAAAATGTGCTAGAGCAGCATCGGCGGTGTAGTGTTAAATAAACAGGTTCTCACATTATGGGTGGATGCGAGCAAGTTAGTCCATGAAACTAGAATTAGGTTAGGATCTTGGAATATAGGTACTCTTACAGGTAAATTAATGGAATTAATAGATATTGTGATTCATAGAAAGATAAATATTTTATGTGTTCAAGAAACTAAATGGGTTGGTTTTAAACTTTGGTATTTAGGTAAAAGTCGAACTAGAAATGATGTAGGTGTGATTATAGATAAAAGTTTGAAGGATAATGTTATAAGTATTAATAGAGATGTGGAGATAGAATTATAGCTTTAAAGATTATTGTTGATACTAAGATTATTAATGTTATAAGTGTATGCTCCTCAAGTAGGTTTGGAGGTAAGCTCAAAAGAAAATTTTGGAATGAATTAGAGGATTAATACAAAAGATACCTCTTGAAGAAAAAGTATTTATTGGGGAGATTTAAATGGACATATTGGTAGAGTGGTAGAAGATTTTAAAAGTATTCATGGTGGTTATAGATTTGGAGTGACTAATGAAGAAGGTAGGACTATATTAGATTTTGCCTTAGCTTATGATTTTGTAGTTGCTAATACTTTATTTAAGAAAAGAGATGAACATATTATTACTTATAAAAATGGATCTAGTAAAACACAGATTGATTATTTTTGATAAGAAAAATAGATCGTTTAGATTGTAAAGATTGTAAGGTCATTCCAAGTGAAATTTTAAGTACCCAACATCATTATGTTTTAGATTTTAAGATGAAAGGTTGTAAGAGAAAAAATAAACTAAATTATTGTCTAGGATTAGATGGGGACACTTAAAGAAAAAATAAATAAAATATTTTTAAGAGCAAGCTACAAGAAATTAGAGTTTGGGATGTTCATAAGGAAGCTAACATTATGTGGGAAAAAATATCAAGTGAAATTAAGCAAGTTGCTAAAGATGTTCTTGGCGAATCAAAAGAAAAAGCTTCTTTTAATAAGAATAGTTGGTGGTGGAGTCAGAGTGTGCAAGAAAAGATAAGAAATAAGAAGCATTGTTATAAAACTTGGTTTAGATGTAAAAACTTCAGAATTGGGAAAGATATAAAATGGCTGCAGATTCTAAGAAAGCAATATATGATGCAAAAAATTTAGCTTTATGATTTATACAATAGATTAGATACCAAAGAAGGTGAAAGATGTATGTATAAGTTAGCCAACCAAAGAGATAGGAGAAGTAAAGACATAGTTCAAGTGAGGTATTAAGGATGAAAATAATAAAGTGCTTTTCTTAGAAAAGATATTGAAAATAGATGGATGAGGTATTTTAATAAACTTTTCAATGAAGGATCTGAAAGTCGATTGATTTTAGCAACCTTAATACCCTAAACAAAAATAGAGAATTTCATTTTTCGTCATTATTAGTAAATCGAAGTTAGTGAAGCTTTAAAGAAAATGAAATGTGGAAATAGTAGGATAATATTCCAATAGAAGTGTGGAAATGTTTAGGAGATCATGGAATTTCTTGGCTTACAAATCTTTTAATGTTATTTTAAAGACTAAAAGATGCGGATGAGTGGAGAAAGAGTTTGTTGGTTCCTATATTTAAGAATAAAGGTGATGCACAAGAGTGTGCAAATTATAGAGGAATTAAGTTAATGTGCCATACATTAAAATTATGGGAGAGAGTAATTGAGCATAGGTTACGATGTGATACAGTTTCTCACTGTCAGTTTGGTTTCATGCCGTAGATCTACTATGGATGCTATACATTTGTTAAGAGATTTGATGGAGAAGCATAGAGAAAATAAGAAGGATCTACATATGATATTTATTGATTTAGAAAGCTTATGATAAAGTCTCAAGAGATATTCTTTGGAAAGTTCTAGAATAGAAAGAAGTTAATATTGGTTATATTCAAGTCATTAAGGATATGTATACTAGAGGTTACTTGTGTCCAAACACAAGGAGGATTGACAAAATATTTTCCTATTTGTTGGATTACATCAAGGATCAACATTAAGCCCTTATCTTTTTACTTTAGTTATGGATGTTCTTAGGCATTTACAAGAAGATGTACCTTGGTGTATGCTTTTTTTTTGATGACATTCTTCTTGTTGATAAGACTAGAGAGAGTCAACATAAACTTGAATTATGGAGGTCAACTTTAGAGTCTAAAGGTTTTCGTTAAGTAGATCTAAAATTGAATATATGGAGTGTAATTTTAGTTGTAGAAGTTTAGTGGTAGTGTTGTGACTTTAGGTGATCAAGTCATTAATAAGAGTGAGCGATTCAGATATTTAGGCTCTATTGTTCAAAATGATGGTGAAATAGATGGAGATGTTATTAGTAGAATTCAAGTTGGATGGTTGAAGTGGAGGAATGCATCGGCTATTATGTGATAGAAAAGTTCCACTTAAACTTAAGGAAAATTTTATAAGATGGTGGTAAGACACATGACTTATGGTGCGAAATGTTGGCCAATAAAGAGAAACATAAGACTAAGTTAAGTGTTACAGATGAGGATGCTCGGTGGATGAGTGGCTTTACCTTAGAGATAGAATGCAAAATGAGTATGTTGGAAAAAGTTGGAGTAGCTCAGTGGTAGATAAGATTAGGGAGAATCCTTAGATGGTTTGGCCACATAAAGCGTCCCGATGACGATTAGGAGAGTAGATGCATTAGATTTGCCTTATGTTAAGAAAGGTAGAGGTGAACCTAAAAGACTTGGTTAAGATGCATAAAATGATCTTAGTATACTTGAATTAAATAAGAATTTGACACATAATATGACACAATGGAGATGAAGGATTCATGTAGTCGACCCCACCTAGTGGGATTAAGGCTTGTTGTTGTTGTTGCAATTTCTTCACTATTTGATCAACGCATGCATCCATGTAAATGCTAAATCTTCTATATTTTAATATTATAGCAAATTGAACTAAGTTGAATCTGATATATCAATTTAAACTTAATATTGGGACGTTTTAACTAAATTTATGTTCTGAGAGATTTTCTTTTGTTGGGTTCCATTTCAACTGTCATAAATTTTCACTGTAATAAAATTGCATACCTTTTGTTTTTAAAGTAGGACTAAATATGAAACTAAATATAAAAATTTAGTCATTTTTTTGAAATTATGATTAATTCTATCATACAATCTCAAAGAATTGTAGACATAAATTAATGATAATTTTGTATAATACATCTAAAAAATTAATCATAAGTACTTTTAATCACAATTAAAAATCATATTCTTGAACAAATGTGATAAAAAAATTAAAAGGGCTGACCAAAAGACACTTTTTATTCACACAAGTTTTGAAAATTTTGAATAAAAACACATTGTTAGTCACATTATTCAAAATTTATGAATATTTCTTAAAATTATTATAGTATTTGATTTTAGTTTGGTTTGTGATGATTTATTTGATCGATTTTAAAACATGAACAATTTAAAATTATGTTTCTCCATCTTAACGCCGAAAACATATGATAACTCAAAAGGAATGTCAGCAAATAGTTGAACTTCAACTTTCTATGGTTATTATTATTTTTTGTTGTAATTTCAGAAAGCATTAAAGCATGGACATATAAAAAATACATTAAAAAAAAACATACGGATATAAGGTGGAGTATAGAATGTTGCTGTTTGAGCAGACGCCACTGCAAATGCGCAAACTTGGATGGCTATCCCTATTAGAAAAATAGCCTTCTCCATTCTTGCTCAAATTAAGCAAATGCACGTTGTCGTTGAACAATATGACTTGTTTTATTTCTTGGAGAAAGAGGGCCAATCTATAAGTGAGCTTCTTGAAGAAGAGACAAAAAAAAAATTCAAATAAATTAGTTGTCATGATGTTGTTGCTGTGCCACCAATGATGATTACCCAAACAAGATTTATTTGGTGTTGTAAAGCTATTGTTCAGAAAAAAATTTATAAAGATTTTCTGATAAAATAGTTATGATGGGCCTTCTACTTCTAGATTTGTGAAACATTTATTAATTATTTATTATATTTTATTCATTATAAGTTGTAGAAATGTAAGATTCATAAAGATAAAAATTTTGATTAGAATTTGAAATTCTTGTATGATTAAAATTTATTATTTAGAAAATTTAAAATGTTCATCAATATTAGAAATAATGTTTAAGCATCTTGACCAAGTGATTGGAGAAGTTTAGTTCTTCAAAACCATATATTTGAACCGCCTATATTTTTTTTTTATTATCGATCAAAATTCTCATAAAAGTATCAGAGATAATATTAAATTTTATACAAACGAAAGATTTTTACATTCATTCTGTGCGAATATGCCAAATATAAAAACCTGTCAATATCTCATATGTTTTTATTGTAGAGTTACAAAGAAAGAGTCCGTGCCACATCATAAAATGTATTTCAGGCCACATCTGATCGCAAAAATTTGCCAAAAAAAAATTGCATCAAAGTTTACAGGATATAGGAAACTGGATGATTGGAGAAGTAATTGGTCAAGAAGATTATGGCCTTGCATAATAGGACTTCTTTTAGCTGTTTTCTTGGAAGGGAAAAAACAATAACTCAGAATTGAGCGAAATATATAACAGAAATTTCTTGAATGGAGATTCTTCTCTAGGTTATCAGTGATTAGCAACGTTCTTGTCGAGTAGTTTATTTTTCTCTATTAAAGGAACTATAATTTTATTTATTTTTTTGTTTTACAATGGTACAACAATTTATTTTTTAATTTAGGGCATAGATTTTTTTTTATCAGATTAAGCACTACTTTTAACAGAAAAATATGGATCTTGAAGTGCTTGAAAAAGCTGAATTGATCATTCTAAAAATTATTTTCTAAATGAAATGAAATTTAAACAACACAACTTCAGTCAAAGTAGCCATCTCACAATGATGATTCCATCGTCTGCAAATTCTCTTAAATGTCAGTAGGCTTACCAGACTGACCACTCAACACCCTCTCACCATAGATAACTCATCCCTAGCTTCGGATCATGACTCCAAACAACAAAATTTTCAATTATTGGTTTTTTGAATAGACTGGAAATTCATAGGATTTCTATGCTTCAAACCATCATTTCATGAGCTATTAGTGGCTTTGGAGTGCTTGCGAGGTCACACATTTTAACATAACAATGGCCTATCTTCATGATTGTTTAGCAATACAAAAATTTGATGCATCAACTTTATCAAAATTATGTTATTCGATCTTACAATTAGATATTAATCTACATATTCCATTGAATTATTTAAATTGAGAGCTTTAAAATTTTATATATTATTATCTAATCAGAGATATTTTCAACAATGGTTTTCATCAGACCACAGCCATTGACCATTGGTTTGCTGCTTAGTTTGTTTGAACCCCATGTCCAATAGAATAGTTTAGGGGCAAGATTGTCTAATGACTTCTCTAATGCATGCAAACAATATGATATTTTCTTATTTTATGGAGCCTTATTATGCCAATTAATCGAGGATATACTGTCGACTCAACCCTTAATTTCACCGATCAAGCTCAACAATGGGTTTGTTGGGAGGGCAGCGTGCCCCTTGCTTGGGAGTTCTGGGGCTAATCTCAAAAAAAAAAAAAAAAAACTTACTGGGTACATCTACAGTGCCTTAGCGTAGCGTATGAAGATCTTAGATTTAGAGATAGAGAAGACAATGCCTTGGCATTAGAAAGTCAATGCCATAGCACTAGAAAGTCAACACCATAATGCAAGGATTTTTTAGATTGCACCAGGATGATAGTGAGGCCAACACCTTGGTGTTGCAGCAGGCAGAGCTAACTCCTCGGCACCAAAGTAGGAAGATAGAGCCACCAACGCCTAGTGCTACCTTCATGGTGCTATGAAGCGGTAGAGTCTGTCTTAAAGTTGTTTTATATAATTTTTAAGTATAATTCTTTATTTTCTTGAGAGAATAAGTGGAGAGTGAGTGAAGTGTAAAAATTTTAGAGAGTCTTAGTGAAGTATGATTTATAAAATTCTCCTTAGTTTTTCTTAATAGTGATTTTCTTGGTGTGGTGTAGTGTGGTTTTGTGGTTTTTCCTATTCTTAAAATTTTCAGGTAAATTCTAGTGTTATTCGTGCATTTTTATTTTATTTGCTTATGCTTCCCTTGAATCATTTTGGCTTCTCCCACCAACTTCTTATAGATGAAATTTTTTTGGTTTGAGTGAGAGTAATTGTGGATGAAGCAAGGTACAAGATTGAGAAGTTCTATAATTTGAATTTTGCTTTATGGAAGATAAAAACTAAAGATCTACTATATCAAAAAATGTTGTATTTACCACTGAATGGAATTACCAAGAAGCTAGAATCAATGACTATGGAAGAATGAGAAGTTCTCGACAGAACAACCCTAGGTTTGGTTCAACATTCACTTTCCTTATTTATTTCTTTTAATATTGTTAATGGGAAGACTATTATTAAGCTCTTGGCTTCATTACTAAGAACATATGAGAAGCCTATAGCTTCAAATAATGTTATTTTAATGAAGAGGTTATTCAATAAGAAGATGATAAATATATTAGTTCAATGGTTGTACATTTAAATAGTTTCAACACTCACAAACCAGTTATGCTCTATTGGCATCAAGTTTGATTATAAGTTAGGGCATTGTTTTATTTATCTTTATTTCTAGATAGCAGAGATGTGCTAGTTACTTTTATGAGTAACTCTTTAGTGAAATGAGAAATTAAATTTTGATGAAATTATGAAATTAGTGTTGAATGAAGTAGTTCCCCAGTAGGTGAGCAAGCTCCCAAGTAGGTGAGCGATGAAACTTTAAATTTTGCTCTAAATGTTAAAATTAAAGAAAGAAGTTTAGATAAAAGCCCAAGTAGAGGAAGATCCAAATATGGGAGAGGAAAGTCTAAATCAAGAAAAGAAAAAGGTGAATGTTGCAATTGTGGGAAGAAAGATCACTTTAAAAAGAACTATAAAGCTCCACTAAAATCTAGTGGTGGAAGTCAAGATAAAAGTCATTCTACAAATCTCTGCACTGATGAAATCTAAGTCAACTTTTTCAATGTTTTTAGATAATATTGAATTATGAATTATAGATTCAGGTGTCACTTTTTTATACTATTCCCAACAACGAGATGTTAAAAAATTACACTTTAGATGATTTAGTGAAGGTATATTTGGGAGATAAAAAGCCTTGTAGCATTATTAGATAGGGTGATATTGATATCAAGTCTCCAAATAGAACAATCTAAAATTGAACGATGTTAGACATGTTCCATGTCTGAAGAGAAATCTAATATCTATGAGTCAGCTTGCACAATCAGGTTATGTGACAACCTTGCAAGAGACTCATAAAAGGTGACAAAAGGTACAATTGAAATGGCTCATAACAACATTGACAACACAATTTACTTGATCAATAAGGTTTCTGAATCCATCATAGTAGTTAACATGGATAGTGATGTGGATCTTTAGCACCATAGGCTTGAAAATATGAGTGAGGAAGGTATGAAATCCCTCTTTTCTAAAAGAAAACTTTAAGGATTAAAGTTTATAGATTTAGATTTTTGTAAAGACTTTATTTATGATAAGTAAAAGAGAGTTAGCATATCAAAAAGTGGCTTAAATATGAAGTTGAGGAAGTTGGAGTTGGTGAATTTGTTGAAATCACTTTGGAGTGAGGTTGACAATCATCTCCTTAGACTTAGGATTCAATCTAGGCACTAATGCTTTCCTAAAACTAAGACACTTTTAGTGGCAAGGAACACTAACTCTAAACCTAGAAGACTCACAAGGTTTAACCTTAGGGTTAGACCCTGACTTAGACTAAGCAAGGCTTACTTATTGTATGCATATAAAAAAATTGAAATAAATAGAATATTTCGACTTGGGTACCACGATGCTTCAATCAAAATGCCTAGACGCTGTTGCCGCATTACAGAATCTAGAAATGGAAATCATCCATGGCAATCATTTATTTAAGCAACACAGCATCATGGCGCTATAAGCCCAATGCCTAGGCTCTATCGCAACGGCCTTCAATTTTAAAGCAAGAAAACTAACCCTTACTGCCCTAGCAGTGATAACTGCCTAAATGCCTCTATAAAAGAGGGGGAACTGCCCATAATCTCTTCTTCTTATTTTCCTCTTCCAACTATTGGGACTTTAGTTCTACAACTACTTCTTAACTCCCTCCCTCTCTCCTAAGTACTCTCAAATGCTCTATTCTCTCGACATCGCCTTCTTGCTACAATACAAGGGTGCGTTCATCTCTCACAAGGAAAAAGAAAGTGCGACCATTGCAAACTTCAAGTAAAAAATTATTTAATGCCATTTCTTCCTCCCCAAAGAAAATACAGAAGTTCTCCACCGTCGATCTTGGATCTAGTGAGAGATTAAAATCCTCCCTCCATAAATCTTGGATCGAGTGTAAGGAAGAAGAATTTAGTTTTGTTAAAAAGAATTTTAGGTGTAAGAATCTCAAGAATTTTAAGTCTAGAAGACCTCAATCATTGAACTTAATTTTGGGGCTAGATGAAAACCCTCCCTCCGTTAATCTTGGATCAAAATAAGAGAGAATAGTACTTTTTGCACTAAAATACTATAAAACCTAGCACTGCTAAACTATTATGCCAATGAATTTTTATAAAAAATTATTAAAATTTCCAAGAATTTGATTTAAAGATAGAGTTCCTGCTTCGTGGCGCCAGGTGTCAAGTCCTAGTGTCGTGGTGCTAAGCTCTCAGGAATCAAGTCTTTGATGCTTTACCTCATAGCACCGATGCACCAAATATGCAGAGCTGTGGCGCTAAGCTCTCGGGTTATTATCTTATTTGTAGTGCCGCATTACTCTATTCCAGCACCGCAACGCTACCCTCTCTGGTTACACATCTTTAGCATTGCGCCATAGTGCTATTTTCCTAGTGCCGAGATACTAAATCTTGAAATTTATTACACCATCAAACTTGGTTTCAAAGTGAAACAAAATCCTCCTTAGTTGATCTTTGATTTGGAATAAGGGAGAATTGTGCTTTACACTAAAAATCATGAAATCTAGCATGGCTAAAGTGTTATGCTGTAGAAATTTTAAAATTATCCAAAAGTATTAAATCTTAGGCATTGACAAGACTAGGCACTGAGATTCGAATGCTGAGGCACTGAGATTCGAATGTCGAGGCACTGAGTCCTCGAGAATCTTGAACCTTAGGCATGCATTCCACAACACCAATGCGTTGATGTTCTAGTGCGGAGGCATTGTGTTCTTAAAAAAAATTAAACTTTATTCACTCATCTAACATAGTCAATCCTGATGCCAGGTGTCGTGCTCTAAAATTAAAATCTTAGGCACCCAACTGATAGCACCAACGCACCAATATTATAGCATCAAGGCAATGATCTCTATAATATTAAACATATGTCATATCTACAACACCGAGGCACTAGTTAAAAGTTTATCCTTTCTAATTAAAAGTGTTTGTCCATCTGCCAACTTGTTTGAACCAACCTTTGATTGGCACTGTAGTGCCAAAGAGCCAGCGCCTAGGCGTCGGTCAACTAGTCAACCTAAATAAATTATTCTAATCTCATGCCATCTTAAGCATTACAACACTAGCTTTATTACGGAGAGGCATCGAACCCTCAAGTTTTTAAGACGCAAATTCCTATCTTATAATGCTAAAATGCTAATTATTCAATGCCAAGGAACCAGTTTTGTAGCGTCGAGATGCTACCATGATAGCACCTAGGTTCAATGTTTCTAGTGCCGAAGCGGTACCCCTCAAAATCATAAATTAATATTCACTATGTGAATATCCTATAAATCTATTAATTTTTTATGCAAACGGTTAAACCATAATAAAATTCTAAAGGGATGTAAGTCAAATCTATACATTCTCCATGGAAACAATCCATAGCCAATGTCATTCCAAAAGGATGTAAGTCTAATTTATACATTTGCCATGCAAATAATCAATATCAGTATGGCCTTTCCTAAGGAATGTAAGTCCAATCTATATATTTTCCATGTGAACACCCCAATATTTTGGTTTTCTCATGAATGTAAGACCAATCAACCTACTTGTTCACCATGCAAACACCAAACTCTATAAATTTGGCATTCCACAACAACAACAACAACAACAATAACAATAACAAGCCTTTATCCCACTATGTGGGGTTGGCTATATGAATCCTTATTCTCCATTATGTCATATTATGTGCCAAATTCTCATTTAATTCAAGTATATTAAGGTCAATTTTTATACATCTTAACCAATTCTTTTTTTTGTCTACCTCTACCTTTCTTAACAAAAGGAAAATCTAATGCATCTACTCTCATAACCGGGTCATCGAACGACTGATGCATTATGTGGCCAAATCATCCAAGGAGACTCTCTCTAAGTCTAGCATCCAAAGGGATGTAAGTCCAATCTATGTGTTTGCCATGCGAGCAATCTATACCCAATGGCTTTCCAAGGGATGTAGGTCCAACACATATACTCATAAGATGAACTTCTAAAATATAATCTAGTGTTCGAAAGGATGTAAGCCCTATTTGATGTTTGCCATGCTAATTACCCTATAAATTTTGCATTCCAAAGGGATGTAAGTCCATCCCATGCATTCTCCAAGTGAACACCCTAGAGAATTCAAATGTATGTAAGCCCAACATATGTCTGTAATGCAGACTTCATTGAATTATTGGATAACCTAATAAAATTAAGTTTTACCTTAATTCACTAAACTCTTGCACTAAAATTTACTCAGGATATATGAGACGAGGTAACCCATGATTGCTAATTAGACTCCTTGGACATTATGGCTAGCCCTTTGATGTTGATAGACTATAATAATGTGGTCTCGGGATGATGGAACCATGGGATCTTGATTAGGGACTACCCTTCTATTTCCCTTTGAAAATCATCTATGCCATCCCACACACATCACTATACACTAATTTATATTAGAGAGATATGTTTATTTCTAACTTTAATCGAGAGTTCTCTATTACTATGATAAGAGGGGTAATTAACTATGAATGCCTGCATTCAGAAGAAGTAGAATCCATATCTAAATGAATCCCAACATAATGTTAGGAGAAATCTATTTGAATATATATCAATCTACCTCATGAATAACATACTCCTACCCATCCCAATAAAGATGGCAGAGAGTTTCCAAAAGGTTATTTTTTTTAGCAAAGAAGTTTATGGGGACTCCATTGAGGCTCACTTCTCTCTCCATCTCTGGTTGAAAAAAATTAAAATATATGGTATTATCATAGACTTAAATATTAGGTTATATTCTTTTTAAAGTTTAGATCTACAACCAAGTTTGAAATCTCCAATGACAAATTTCACTAATATGATGACTGTCAAGTTAAGAGAATGGTTCCCTGTTAGATTCCCTCAGGCTGTAATCAATTGCTGGAGCTACTCTCAAATTCAGAATAATTTTTGAGGTTGTCCAATTTCTACGTGTTGGACATATAGCTGAGCTTATCATTAAAGGTATTGGAAAGCCAAAGGCATTCAACAAAGGAAGAAGGTAGAATGTAATCATTCCTAACGAGCCTAAGCATTAAGCCTTAAGCTCAATGAGGGGTTCTATTTTTGATAGGCTATCAAAGGAAATGCTGAAAGTCCTACTAAAGATGAGATGGTTGTTAAACCCAATCCCCGTATAAATGCATCAAGGGAGCCTACTTGCAAGATGCTACTTTTACTCAAGTTAGTAATGACCACAAAGCATCTTCGTTGGGCACCAAAATGTCCAAAAGAGCATGAAGAAAGTATAATGCTAGTATAAGTCATCGCATCATCAGAATAGTACAATCCCTAGTGTAAGCAAACATACCCACCTATAACAACTTTGACATGTTTCGATGGGTCAAGAGGAATATCTTTGGTAGAGCTATCAAGAAGTCTTTCTAGCATGAACATACACATCCCATATCATTGAATCAATCATGGAAGTAGGATATAGTCTCCTTCAAAATCTATAAAGTTCTGAAGGCTATTAAAAATAGAAACCTTCATAAAGAATTAAGAAGTTGGTGAGTTAATCACCAACCCAATAAATTCATACTCTAAGAGAAGTGAGAACATTAAAAAATATTATGTCTACCTTGAGCAAAACTCAAGGTCTAAGGGTTTAATGATTATTGAACACCAACAACGAGCCATCCAGTATGAAAGTACTAGGTGGCCAGTTATCAGAAGGTCTTGACAACCCCCACAAAAGAGAGAATATCATCTCTCAGGTGAACACTAGGGTGTGTCATCTCAGATGCATTCCCAGAGATCAACCTCTTAAGGTCACAATCAATTTGAGTACATAAAGAATCCTAAATCAACAAGGATGAGACAACTCAATATGAGCTATCCCCACCAGATAATAAAGTAAAATTTCTATCATCAAATGGAAACACCAGTCTAAAAAGTGTTAGACAGCAAATGATGAAGCAGATAATCAACTCTTCTGAGAAGATGAAGATTTCAAAATCAATAAAGAGAAAATAATTCTAGACTTCAAAAATAATGAAGAAATTGATTGTATGGAACTCAAAATTCTTTTCATAGTTGATACACATTTAAAAAATAGAAACATGGCACATGAATAATAAAATGACAAAGGGCATTGTGGTGAAATATCTTCCCCTTCATCTATCTTTTTGAAGAGGATAAATGAAAATAAAAATATATGCCTTTAGTTGGGACACCACGTAGATCCGCAGATGCTCTTATTAAGGTGATTGGGTATGACATTGAGGAGAGGTATACTATCTCGAAAGGTAGTAGTCACCACCCTACAATGGACCTAATCACCTGAATAAGGACTCATAAGGACTATGGGTCTTCATATGTACCAGAGATTCTTCCCCTACTTTACATGAAAAAGTAAAGTAGGGTTTATTTTAAATCGATTCATTAAGTTCCCTATGGAGGCAAGCCCCCATAGTTAATTACATCTTAAGGAATGAGATTCATTAAGAATACTCTTGATTAAGGTAAATGATCATTGTCTCCAATAATTTTGAAGGTTAAAATATCAATAAATTTGTTTATTTTAGAAGATCAAATGGGATTGATTAGAGGGAGAGAGTTATTATTGAAGCCAAAGGAAGATAAGTAGAAGATGCTCATGATGCTAGAAAACCTAGCGAGCATCTCAAACTATCCTATGGTTGGGCTTTACATTTTTGAAATTTAAAAAGGATTTATTTGTTTGGGTTGGATTTTTATTAGAAATTTAGGGCTTATAATTCCATGATGCAAGGTTATGGAAATGCCTAAGAAGTGAGAATTTATGCTCACAGCTCCGAAGGAAAATAACAACTTCATAACTTAAATCTAGGGAGCTTGGGCGAGGGCCAAGGCATGATCTAAATCTAAGGCAAAAATGGGCATATGGTTTATCTCCACAAGAGAGGATAAATCACCCAACTATTGGACTTACAACCACCTGGGGGTGGACACCAACTAACTCCTCCTATGATTTTAAATACATGTAGTAAGTCTTATGCTTTATGCAAGATAGCTAGGCTATTATTTATTTAGAAAGAGATTAAATCCTTAAACACACTCCCTAAGAGAATAGATCATATAGGGCATGATTAATGACTTAAATATAATTCAAATTTTTTATATGTTTTATTTTTATTTTTGGACAATTCATTTGACATAGGCTTTAAGATTTTTTATGCCTAATACATGAGAAATTAGATTATGGGCCAAAATTAGCAAGATGGGAGGTGTGTTTCAACCATGGCTCTCAAAGGTCAACCCAGGTTCTTTGGCATGGGTGGAAACCCTCCAAATCAAGAGTGAATCAATATGTTTTTATGCATAATGTTAGGAAAGAAAAGACAACATCCAGCTAAGGGGTTTCTAATTCTTTTATTTTGATTTATAGGCTAAGATTTAGGTGAGGTGATGAGTTATTTTTTTAATTTTGAGTTGTTTAATTTGGTAGAAGATTTATTTTTCCTAAGAGCCTAATCGTCATCTAGGCCATACATCAAAGCAATGAAGAAATAAGAAAAATATGCGATTTATAATGCACAAGCTAAACTAAACATCAAACATTTTATAAAGCTAACCCAAAAGAATAAAAAGCCAAGTGTGGTCAGGCACCACCACACACCCGAAAACAAATTGGGTAGCCGAGCTCTACCCTTATACAACCTGGATTCCAAATGAATTGATTACAATTAAGCAAGGAATTCATGATATAGAGGTTTTCATTTCTTCTTCTTCCTTCTTCTTTCTTCTTTTAGTTCATTCTTTTGAATTGTTGGAATGTGGATGCTCCAAAGGCTTCACATGGTACATAAGCCATAGTATTATAACCAATGCTCATCTTAATCCCCCATAACACTCATCCCAAAATCCTAATTGTAAAAGTACATGATAAGGGAAAAAGTAAATCTAACTAAAACCTGCAAAATAGATATTAGCTAAACAAACCACACATTCCCAAGCATGCATATAAATAAATTAGACTTAGTACCCCCCACATAGGTAACCAAGTTCACCTGGCATATTTTGGATTATGCTTAGGGGTATAAGCAACTTGCACAATAAAAGCAGTTATATTTTTATTACATCGCCCCTTAAGCACAATCCCCTACAGAAGATAATGATTAGACTAAATCATCCTGCCATTTATTCTACGCACATACACCCTAACATCCAGACTAAAATATCACATCACAAAATAAAAATAAACATCAAACCATGCACCGCCCTAACATAGGACTAGAAGTGGTGACTTAGGCTAATGTGTGTATTTTAAAAGGTTTATGTGGGGTGCTTAGCTAAGCTTTAAGGTTTAAGTTTTCAAAGTATGAAAATGTTCAACTTAGAGGATGGTTTCAATTTAAGTTATTTAGTTGATTTGGGTTAATCTTATTTGATGATTTGATTTGATTTGAATAAACCTACTTAATTACTAAGTTTTGTAAAGAGAGGAAAAGAGAAGATAACTTCTCTTTCCACCCTACCTTAAGTGATTTCTAAGGTAGATTCATTAATGATTTTTTTTGTTTCGTAAATGTTTTCTTATGTGTTTAATTAATCCTAAGTTTAGATTTTTCCTAAACATACCTATTAAGAAAAAGACATTTTAAGATTAAGTAAAGTGAATTACTATCACAAAACACACAATAATTTATTTCTTTCCCACATGTGTATCATGCACATGAATGAATCTTAAGCATATTTATACATGCGATGCACACCTTAATAAATGCTAAGAGAGGTTGCTTAAGGAAATTTGGAATGTTTCATGTCTGCATGATTTTGTTAAGTATAAGTGTGTGATTTTTTTATGCAATTTTCATATGCACATTTACAAGTATAAAAGACATAAGTGAGTACAGTATACCAGGGGTGTAAGGTACAAGACCTACTTAGGGCTACTTAAAGCCTTGCAACCCCAGGGTTGTCCAAACTAATATACCACTTTTCTTAAATACATATGGATGTACAAACAGAAATGCATGGAAAGAGAATGCTAAGAGAGGTTGCTTACAAAAATTTGGAATGTTTCATGTATGCATGATTTTGTTAAGTAGAAGAGAGTGATTCTTTTATCCATTTTTCATATGCATATTTACAAGTATAAAAGACACATTTCATTTTTAATTTGATTTTCAAAAGACATGAATGAATGATTTTCATATGACATACACATTTAGCATACTAGGAAAGAAATAAAGTGATGCAAGCATGTACTTTCATTCACTCTAATTAATTCTTAAAGATAATCTTATGGAATAAGATTATTTAAAGTGAATTAAAATTGATTTAAGGAAAGTATGATTTTGTTCTGAGTTTGATATGAATTTTAGGAAATGTGAGAAGGTTTGCTGGTCCTAATCCCATTCTCCATGTGTAAGTTAATTTTGGTTTAATGAGAAGGTAATTAAGTTGATTTTATGGTTTAGTAAGGTTAAGGTATGAATTAAATGAATTAAATGAATTAATTAAACCTTACTTAGATCACCTTAAGTTAATTGATTAAATAATTATGAGCTAATATGATATGCAATCACATGAAAAGTAAATTTGTATGCTCCAAAGAAATGAAAGGGGACTAATGCAATTAGCTCATAAATGATTAATTAATTAAGTTTAAGGAGCTCAACTAATTACTCTTATGGTTTTCTCACACATGTGAGCTAAGCATAATTTCATTATCTCTTACTTTGGGTTATTGAACACCCAAAGAGCTACCCAAGATTAGATTGATTAAGTTTCTAGATTAATTCTGGTATTGAGAATTTTATCAAGTTAATTAAGTAGGTCATTACTAGATTAGCCCTTAATTAAATTTAGTTTAGGGAAGGAAAGGGGATTAGGGATCCCAAACCCATTCCATAAACCCCCTCTTCACTTAAATAAAGTTTAATTAACTTAATCAAGGAATTAAACCACTGTTCACATGCTTAATTAAGTTTAATTATATTAAGAGAGAGATGAGGGGTTCATTAACTAATTTTCCTAATTAACTCATTAATGTATTCCAAGAAAATTAGGAGAGGTAGAAGTCATCCCACTAAAGTGCCTGAGAAGTTTGGAATTAATTAATATTGTCTTTAGAGAGTAATTTAGGTTATTAAATTTTCAAATTAACCCTAATTAAAGAAAACATACTATTTAGATTCAATTTGAAATAATTTTATTGGATTCTCCTCTGAATTATCTTTAAGATGAACTTGAGTTTGTATTTTTTGAATTTTTTGACAATTAGTTATGAATTTAGGAAGTTTCAGCTGATTTAAGTGATTTTTATGAAGTTTGCTAATTTATTTTGTTAAAATTAATCATTTGACACTCAAAATTCAATATATTATAATCCAAAGGTCCTTTTGACTTGAAAGTTTTATGGTAAGTGTATTTTAACTTTTGTTTTAATCTTTGAAAATTTCAACTTCTCTGAGATGTATTTTTGAAATTTGATTTTTACTAAAACTCAAATTAAGTACAAAATATTCAGTGAAATTTATGGATTTTGGGATTGTTGGATTCCTTTAAAAAAATAAATCCAATGAGCCATTGTTTGTAATTTTTTGCTAAGTATTTTATTTTCTATGAATTTTTGAAGTTTCAGGTGATTTAAAGAATTTTTTAAATCAGAGATTTTTCCTACTTAACACGGCACCGAGGTGTTGGCGTATTAAATGCCGATGCCATGTGATTGCGCGTGTATACATCGATCTGGTGGCGCGCTGCGTTAGCGAGATGAGTGGGAATCAAGTCGTGCATTGGCCGTGACACCGGTTTGACGCCGTCCGATCATCGACAGTCATCAGATTGCCGATCCGAGGCGATTGCGATCGAGCGTGTCGAGCCATTCGATCGTGTGAACCACGGGATCAGATTTTCTAGATCACATCAAGCCATCTAAAGGCCCAAATCATGGGATTTGACTCGTCCGATCCTGCGAATCATGGGATCGGATGGTTGCTATTATTCGACGGGTGTGAGCAGTAAAAGTAGGGGTATTTTAAGAAAAATAAGAAATTCTAAGTGAAAATTTGTCCAAATGGACTCATTTTCACATCGATTTGCACCAAAAAATTTCTATTTTCTAATTGGGATGACTTAAAATAAAAATGGAGGATTATCTATTATAAATTCTTAAAAATTGCACAAAAAATTATCACAAATGGAGGATCCTAAGGCTGGCTATTTTTTTTTTTGAAAGTTACCTCATCAGGGATGATTTCTGGTGGTAGTGATGACTCGAACGCACTGTTGGGCAAGGGAAGAGGCCATGGAATGAGTTTGGATCTTCGCCTTCAAGTTGAAATAAAGTTTTCACCGGTGATCACTTTTTCCTCACCGAAATCTACTTAATTTTAGAGTATTTCTCTCCAAAATGAAGTGGGGGTGATTGCCAATGGGTTTGGGAGCTCTAGGAGAGGGAGAATGAGAGAAATGGGTGAACGCTTCAGCCTCGAATGCCTTGGAATGAATAGTGAACAAAAATGACACTTTTCTTTGAATTTTTGGCTCCAAACTCATGTCATTTGGCTTGGGGTGGTTGGGAATGGAAGAGAATCATCCTAGGTGGCTCACTTTGGTTGGCTAAGGCATGGAAATTGGCTATCATGAAGGACAAATGGGTGTCCTAGCCAAGGGGAGGTGAGAATCTTTCATGCCAAGTGTTCCAATGGGAGAGGTGAGGTGATTTAACCTCCCCATGAGTCATGGCTACCCTAACCACTCCTTGGGTCAAAAAATTAGTGTCTTTGGTACCTATGTGGACCAATGGATCGGTGCCAAGTGGCCAAGAAAGATAAATGACCACTTAGGAAAGTGTATTTTCTCATGGGATACCCTTGAACAAAAGGCAAAGTGGTCATTTGACATTAAATTTAATTTGAACAGATTTGGAATGAATCAAAAGTAAGTTAGACCAAATTTCATGTCATTTGAAGTTCATTTGGTTTAATTTGGGTTAATTTGACCTATTTGGGTTAAATTGGGTCAAAATAAGTTAGGTTGACCAATTGATTAAATTGGGTCAAACCAAGAGTTGGGTCAAGTTCAAATGACCATTTGAATTGTATTGGTTCAATTAGTTTCAATCAATTTGGTTTAATTTAGATTTAATTTGGATTTTGGCCTGTTTGATCCTTTAGGTCAATTTGGGCTAAGCTGACCAATTTGAACCAATTGACCAGATTGGCTTGAATCATGGCTTAGTTTGGGTTTGGTTGATCATTTGGAATATGTTGCAAGCTTTGGTTTCAATCAATTTTGTTTTGGTTTGATTTTGGCTTTATTTGATCTTTTAGGTCAAGTTTGTTTCATGATCAATTGGGTTAGGTTGGGTCTAGTTGGCCAATTGGTAAAATCAAGTTTAATTGAGGCTTTGGTCAAGTTAAATAATCAATTTGGAGTGAACTTGAACCATTGGTTGCAATCAATTTAGTTTAGGTTGCAATTTGGCTAGTTTGGGTTCATATGGGTTAAAGGGTTGACTTGGTCAACATGCTAGGTTGACTTGGTTCGACCCAATTCATGATAATTGATTAACCTATGATGATTAACAAACATGACATGAAGTTTGGATTGGCTTAACTCACTTTGATTTGAATTGAATTGGATTTTGATTCATGTAGGTCAAATTGGCCACTTTGGGTTAAGTGAGCCAAGTGGGTTTGGTTGATCAAGGCTGATGATCAAGTTTGGTTGAACTCACATATGGATTTATGATTGAAATATAAATCCATTTGCAAGTGATTTGGAGTCAAATGGGTTTTGATTCATTTAACAATTTGAAGTCAAAAAGGTGAATATGAGTTTGACTTGGGTTAGGTTGATTTTGATTTGATGATTGAAATTTGTGTTTATATTTGGATTCATGATTGATGGATTAATTGAATCATGAAGAAAAATCAAGGGTTTGGCTAAGTTCAAGAATTTGACTTGAAAGGCTTAGGTTGCATTTTGGTTGAAATTGAGTTTGAGTTTTGAATTTGGTTTTGGATGTTTGAATTTATATTTCATTTATATTTGTGAATATAAATGAAAATATAAATGGGTTATAAAAAATTTCTTGAATTTGAATGGATTTGGATTTGATTTGAGCTAAGTCCATAAGATAGAATCAAAGGGCTTAGGAAATATTTTTGGAATTTGAATTTGGTTATGGATTTCAATTATTTGGAATTGATTCATGATATGAGAAAATCCATTGAAATTGGTTCAAGGTTTGATTCAGAGTTGAAGTTGATATGAGTTTGGAGTTTGTCTTGATAGAAGGAAGTGAGGATTTGGTTCAGGCTATAGGGTAGGCAAATTTTTCTAACACTCTTAAGGCACAACCTATTCCTATGGATAAATCTTCTAAGTCTCTAAAGTTAGGTTAAATGTTCACCTAATCACTAGAAGTGTCTTAAGACTAAGGAACTCTTAATATTTAAGAGGAGTCCTATGTCTAAGATGGAGGAGTTGAGAACTCATTCTAAAAATGAGATCAACAAATGGCGCCCAATAGGTGTGGTATGATTGACAAGGCATACTGCATATATTGGTGTTGACTGAGATGATCAACAACATTGAATGATCACAAGCACTAAAAGAAATGATCTACTCCCAAACCAGAGGTGTAGAAGGAATCAAGAGCTTAGTGCATTATGACTCTACTCATGTTAGAGACATGAGAGAGTGGAGGAGGAATCCACTAGGGATTGAGTATGTGAACCTTCCACTAAGGGAAAAGGTTCAAGTCATCCGCTGAGGGATGAGAGGTTTGATTTGAGTCTCATTGGGGAGAGATTGATTTGATTTGTTTAATTTATTTTGATTATTTTGATTTGATTAACTTCACTGGGGGAGGTTGATTAGATTTGTTTTGTTGAATTTATTTTGTTTATTGTTTGACTCTACTGAGAGAGGAGGGTTGAATTTATTTAGATTTTAAATTTTGGATTTGGGATGGACCTGATGGATGCGCTTGGTAGGAACCTGGGGCAGACTAACTCGATTTTCCAATTCAAAGGGGTAGTCTACCAAACACATAGCAAGACTAGCCAACCAAAGGGGTGCATTTTGATATGCAGCAGCTGTACTAGGAAGAAAGCATAGTAGACTTACATCCTCTAAAGTAGGGACTAGTTGCTGAGGTGATCCATTAGTAAGGCAACGGATTAAACCCGACCTAGGGATGACTATTGAGTGAATTCCACTGGGGGATTTAGTTCAGCTCAAGGATAGTCAAGAGTAATTTTAGTTTTTAGTTATTTTGATGGATCCTATCGGTTTGCGATGGACTATAATGAGTAGGGTTGCGGTGGCCTTGGGCTAACTCAGATTTACTAATCCAAAGGGAATAGTCTACTAACCACAAGGTAGGACTAACCAACCAGAGGGATGCCTTTTAGTCTGCAATGGTCAAGTTAAGAAGAAAGCACGGGGACTCTCATCTTCCAAAATAAGAAACCACTAGGGTGATCGGTTGCTTTGGGCAGCAAATCAAACCCAAGCTAGGGTTGACTATTCAATGAATGCCATTGGGGGACTTAAATTAGCTCAAGGATAGCCAAGATTAATTTTATTTTAAATTTATTTATTTTGATGGATTCCATTGGTTGATGGATCACATTGAGAAGGAGCTTATACTAGCCTAGACCTATCTCAGATTTACTAAACCAAAGGGAGTAGATTCTCGGCTGATGGGAGAACTATCTGACTAAAGGAGTGCCTTTTGATTTACAATGATCAATTCAAGAGAAGAAATCTTGGGGACTCATATCTTCCACTATAAAAGACCACTAGGGTGATAGATTGCTTTGGGCAATAAATTGAACTGACCTAGAGTTTCCAATCGGTTTACGACAGTCATGCTAGGAAGAATGCGCCATAATCTCACATCTTCCAAAGCAGAATGACTATCAGGGTAACCTGCTTATGGCAAAATAGATTGAACCTGACCTAAGAGAAACTACAGAGTGAGTACTAACCCAGGGATTTATCTCAACTCAAGTAGTTAGGCAAATCCTATAGGGAGTTCTGCTCATACTGCCCTAGAGATATGATGCTTACTTGGGAAAAGGGGCCCTTTGGGGGCTTGAATTCCTAATCCACAAGAGAATTAATTTGTTCATTTTTTTGTTTGTTTATCATAGACCCTATTGGTTTGTGAGGGATCATACTGAGAAGAAGCTTACATTAGCTTAGACCTATCTTAGTTTTATAAAACAAAGGGAGAATCTGTGCATCCGCTAAATAAATTCTCCAACCATAGGGTTGGCTACTTGGAAAGGGGGGCTGTCTAATCCAAAAGTAACCCGAGTAGTGTCTAAATGGGGTTACAAAGGACCTGATCTAATTAGAATGCCCATAGAGAGAGGGGCCACTAAGGGCTTAATCTAAAACCCTGGAGAAGATGACATGGTTAGTCATATATCAAATAGGTATTCGGTGGCCAACTTAAGGAGAAAGCGTGGGGACTCACATCTGCTAAGAGTGGTGTATCCACTAAGTGAGTCACTGTCAACATAGAGAACATGAACCAACCTAAGGTGCTCGTCAGTTTGCAACAATCAGCATAGGAAGAAAGCTCAGGGACTCACATCCTCTTATAGCAAAATTGATTGCTGGGATAGTCTATCTTCGGCTCGACAAGTTCCATCCGATTTAGGGCGATTACTAAGTGAATGCTCATGGGGGACTTATGTCAACTCAAAAGTAGTCAAGAGGAAAGGAGACTCTGGGAAATTATCCTAAATCTCAAATATACTTGACATAGTTAGATCATGATATTTAGTTTAAGAAGAAAGCTCGAGGACTCACATCCTCTTATATAAAATCAACATGAGATAGCTTACTGGCTGGGCAGTGAAGTCTACCACACTAACAAGGTGCTCATTGGTTTGCAATGGTCAAGTTAGTAAGAGAGTGCGGAGACTCACATCTTCTAATCAAGTGACCATTAGGGTGACATACTAGCGAGTTAACATGTAGACTCGACCTAGAGTAGCTAATGTGTGAGTGCCACAGGGGCTTGCTCCGACATCAAAGTAGCCTGAGATAAAAGTTACGTGTTAATTTTATTTGGTGCTTGTATTAAAGGGAATAGGACGTAGCTGGGGGACTCTTACACCTACCCTAAACACATTGAGGATTTTGATGAAATAGCCACAGATGGAAACTAGAATTTCCCACCAAGAAAGGATGATGCTTGGGTTCTCTTACACCTAACTTAGTTGTGCTGATCAAAATAGGATGCCTCTTGGGTTCCCTTACACCTATTCTAATAGCTCTGGAGGATTGTGTTTGATTATGTCGGTGTTGTGAATGAGGGATAGGATGCCGCTGGGGGACTCTTACACCTATCCTAAACACATCATGGAAGATTCACAAGATAAGCAAACAACGCTTTGAAAGAAGAGAAGATTTTGATGAAATGGAATCATATTTTTATTCTTTTATTGATAAATGTTTTCAAACATATTTTATGGGTAATATTTATAGAAATAGAGCCATTAATTGGAAGCATCAGGAGTTCCCCTTTACAATCAATAAGTTGATAAGATCCTCCCTAGTAGGCCTTCTCTATGACATAGGGGCCTTCCCAAGTGGGTTCAAACTTGCCTCCCATCTTTCGACGGGCAACAATTGGTCTCCTTAGGACTAATGCAAGTTCTCTTACTTGGAAAGACCTAGGGCGGACCAGCCTATTGTGAGCTTGAATCATTTTCGACTTGCACAACTTGAGGTTCTAGCACGCTCGTAGGTGACTCTCCTCTAAACCTTCGAGCTCTTGTAACCGCAACTTTGCATTCTTCTCTATAGTGATCTTGCTACCCAATGCTATCCTTAGTGATGGGAGTTGAACTTCTAAAAGTAGAACGGCTTCGGATCCATACACTAAGGGAAATGGGGTAGATTGAGTTGGAGTTCGATATGTGTGCAGGCCCTAGGCTTTAAAATTGCTCATTCCATCATTATCAAAGTCTTCTTTAGTGTTTGATGAGAATTTTGTTAAATACTTTGCTAAGCCATTTTCTCTAGGGTAGTAGATGGTGGAGTATCTCCAATCTATACTGTGTCTTCTAGCGAAGCTATTGATCTTGGTGCTTTTGAATGCAGTACCATTATCAAATATAATTCATCATGGCACCCCGAACCTATATATGATATGGTTCTTAAAAAATTGAAGCATATGCTGAGCTGTTACATCTTTGAGTGGGATTACCTTTGCCCACTTGGAGAAGTAGTCAGTGGCAGCTAAGATGAACTGATGACCCTTGGAAGAAGGAGGATCGATTGGACCCACAATGTCAGTACCCCAACACTTAAATGGCCATGAGGCCAATGTAGGGTGTAGAATGTTGGGTGGTTGATGTAGGACCACACCGTGTACCTAACTCTGATGGCATCTCCTGGATACATTCATGTAATCTGTAATCTTCGAAGGCTAGTAGTATCATAGTCCCTTAATCTTCATCTTCATCTTCGGACTAGATTGATGTGCTCTGCATAGATTTGAATGTACCTCGGTTACAATGCCACGGGCTTCATGTTTATCTAAATAATGTAACCATATTTGATCAAAGGACCGTTGGTACAAGGTGCCATCAATGAGAGCATAGGAGAGAGCTCTCTATTTCACCTGATGGGCTTGTGACTTTTCTTGAGGTAGTTTGTCAGTGTTCAAATAGTCCATGAACGGCTTCCTCCAATCTAGCTTCTTGTCCTTATAGGCAACGATAACCTCCCCTTCAAGAGAAAGTCTCTTGATGATTTCAACATTAATAAGAGATATGACTTGTCTATTTTGGACCCTTATTGGAATGGACTCATCTTAGACATGCTAATTATTTAGCAAGTTTGGCCAAAGCATCTGCTACTATGTTCTCTGCTCGGGGAACCTTGTAGATGATGACTTTGAGGATTTGGGCCAATAGCTTCATGGTATACTCGTGATAATGATGAAGCTTGGGTTTGAGAACCTTATAGGACCTGACAATCTGATTGATGACCAATTGAGTATTCCCAAAGACGTTGATGGTCTTGACACACACTATGATAGCTAACTCTAGGCTGATAATCAAAGCCTCATACTCAGCTTCATTTTTGGTGTAGGGGTTAAAAAGATAGTATGAGAATCTCATCACATCGCGGTCTAGAGTTAGAAGAACTATTCCTACCCTTGACATTCCTGGAAGAGTAGATTGTGGTACTACCCCTTTATGAAAAGAAGCTACACCATCAAAATACATCTCCCATCGATGGTTGTCAACCTCCCCTAAGTTTATGATTTATTTATCAGGGAGATCGTCACTAAGCGGAGAATCAGCAAGAAGTGGGTGTGCTGCTAATAAATCTACTAGTGCTTGTCCTTTTACCACACGGATGGGTATGAATGTGATATAAAATTATGAGAGAATCATGGACCATGCGTGTCATGAGATACTCGATTATTGGTTGAAATCAAGTTCACTTTATGAGAAAACATATAGTGCCGTAGCTTTTGGGAGGCAAAGATCAAAGCTAGGCAATATTTCTCAATATGTGGATAGTTCACTTCAACAAGAATTAGAAGACGGCAAGGTAATAGAGAGCACTCTCCTTCCCTTCGTCATTGGCTTGGGCCAACAAAGCGTCGAGAGAGTCATCCATTGCAGTAGTGTAGAAGATGAGTGGCCTGCCCAGGATAGGGGCTGCTAGAAGTGGCAGCTTCATGAAATACTGTTTGATATCTTCAAAGGCATGCTGATACTTGTCATTCCACTTGAACTTGGATTCCTTTTTGACAAGTGCTAAGAGCTGCTTGCATCTCCCCGATAGGTTGGAAATAAAGTATGTTAGAAATGCCAAACCATCCTTGGAAAGATCTGAGTTGAGTTAAACTCTTAAAAGGTAGAATTTTTAAGATAGCTTTGATCTTTTCTGGATTTATTTCTATTCCCTAGTGTCAGACAACAAACCCAAGGAATTTTCCTGAAGCTACATCGAATGCACACTTTAGGGGAATCAATTTGAGGTTTATTATCTTAACCATTTGAAAACTACTCTCAAGTCAAAGAGATGGTCTTCTCTTACTTGCTCTTAACTACTAGATCATCAACGTAGCACTCAACCTGATGGTGGATGAGTTCATTGAAGATCTGAGTCATGGCCTATTGGTATGTAGCACTAGCATTTTTAAGGATGAAAGGCATGACCCTATAATAATAAATTCTGATTGGGGTTTGAAATGCAGTGTTTTTTTTATCCTCGGGGGCCATCTTGATTTGGTTGTAGCCAGATGATCCATCCATAAAAGAGAAAACTACATGAGATGAGGTGATGTCCATCATTAATTCTAGTATAGGAAGAGGAAACTCATCCTTAGGACATGCCTTGTTTAAGTCCCTGAAATCGATGCATCTGTGAATTTGGCCATTCTTCTTCTTAACTGTGCCGACATTGGCTAACCAGGTAGGTCTTCCCTGATAAAACCAACATCGATCAATTTCTTGACTTTAGAAATTACCTATTGTTCAATTTCTAATCGCATGCATCTAGGAGCTTATTTGATAGGGTTAGCACTAGGATCTATTGCTAGTTTATGGACTACTACATTAGAAGATAATCTGGGCATATCTTCATAACTCTATGAAAAGTAGTCCTTAAACTCAGTCAATAGCTTAACTAAGTCATTGGTTTCTTCTTCATTCAGAAACAGACTGATGTATGTCTGGATTTTCTTCTATCCTGAGGTTGATTTCTTTAACCTTGTCAATTGTTGAGTAGATCTCCTCTTCAAAGTCTGGTGGTGCATCTTTGATTTGGAGATCATCTAGATCATTTGAGATTTCTGAACACACATCCTCATAAGAGTTGGTCTGGTGTGAAAAGAACCTATCAGACTCCAAATGATTGGTGACAACTAAGCAGTAATCACCGTCATTAACTAGACCCACTGTATCGAATCCTAATCTTGATCTTGATTGAGCATTCCTGCCTCTGTTATTCCATAATGTTTCAAAGTACTCTAACCTATGCTTAGATTATGTATAAGAAATTAAACCCTTCTTTGCAAGATTAAGAACACAAGGAGAATACCAATCAATAGGTAATTCCATTAATTCTTTATATGAATTCTCCTCAAGTTCTACATCAATTTCAAGACTTGTGGATGATGATCCTAAAAAGAATCTCTTCGGCTTCATATCACTAGAAGACTTAGGGGCTACCTTAATTACTAAACCTTTAGCATTTTGAGATGAAAGTGAGGTTAGAGCTAAAGTTCCAACTGCTATCTGATAGTTTCACATACATTTGATTCAAATACTTTGCTTTGTCTGGAGGCCCGGTCTTCATCGCTGTTTGGCTCGAGTGTCACCTCCAATGAAACCCACCGAGAGGGGTTGGCTGGTATGCTAATCATATTAGACTCATTCTTCAAGCTGGATTCCAAGTCTATGTGAATAGTAATACTCCTATGAATTGAAACATAACCCCTATTGGTTGATGGCCAACTAGGGGGTATTCCACCTCTAGAACTGCCTCTATTTTTGCCTCTACCTCTGCCTGGTGGAGGTCGAGTCATCATACTCGTGTGTCCATATGATGGAATGAACTGTGAGTGGAATGTGATATGCAGCTCTATTTCTTCTTCAATTTTCCTTTCTCGTGCACTTAGATTTTCATTTTTCTTTTATTTTTCTTTTGCTTTTTATTTTTCTTCATTTTCTTTTTCTTTTGAATTTGAAATTTATCCAAGTTCATGAGAAAGGGTGTTTTGAGGAAGATAGTAGGTCACATCCTCATATATCTCAACCTCTTTAATTGAAAATGGCTTTTCATCTCCTTTGACATAATACTCAATCCCATTCTTCCCGAACTTGATGCACTGATGGAAAGAGGATGGAATCATCTTATTTTGGTATATCCAAGGCCTACCGAGCAAAGCAGTGAACAAAGTATTTGATTTAATGATATAAGACTTGGCTTTAGTCTTCCAGTCACCTATCTCCAAAGGTAACACTATGGAACCTAAAGCCCGCTCACCTTGTTCATTGAATTCTCTCAACATCATCTGATCTCTTCAGAGTGTGGAAATATTGATCCTCAAATAGGCAATGGTATTTAGATTCATAATGTTCACTGATGCACCTGGATCGATGAGAACTCTAGCAAGTATGAATCTGCCCATGTCCACTGTAATGTAGAGGGGACGGTTGTGCTCCATGTCCCCCAAAAGAAGGTCTTCATTTGTGAAGGTGATCCCCTGAGCTTCTCTAGAATAATGTGCCTCCTCTCCAATAGCAGTCAGCTAAGCTAAGCGTATCTCAGGATCCAGGAGAGCCTTGATTAATGATTCCCTCATCTCTTTAGATAAGACAAGGGCATTGTATATGCTTAGCTTAGATGATGACTTTCTTAGGTGAGAGAGACATTGTAGTCCACCTTGGGCTAATCCTCCACAAGCATATCCAAGGATGGAGCATCCTGTAGAGGGGCTTCTCGATCTTCTGAACCAATGACTTATTTCCCTCTATCTTGAGGAACTGCCCTAGGAGGTAGAACCTTGCCACTACAGAGGTTGACTTCAGTGATCTCTTGTGTTAGGGTAATGAAAGATTCTGCCTGCATGTCAGGCTCACCTACAGCTTCTCCTATGGGACCCTTAGAATTAAATGATTCCAAGTATATCTTAAGAGGTGAACCCATAGTATTCAGAGTAGGAAATTCTAACTCTGAATCAGAAAGAGAAAGATCAGAATTATTATGGTTGTTGTTTAGACTTGAAGAGTTATCATTAGGAATAAATTTAGAAAACCCATTAGAAGTGACATAGATATAATTCAAGTTAGCTTTATTCTTCAATTTCTTGGATTTGATAGATGGTACATAGTAGAAATCAAGTAAAGTAAAAGGGGTGAGGGATTTGATGCCCTCATCCACCGATATAAGATGTCTACTAGAAGAAGAAGCACTAGCTGAAGTAGAGGTAGTCGTTGATGTAGTAGCTACAATGGTGGACTGGAGGCTGGACTCGGTTGGTGGTTGTGCTACTGGGCTATCCCAGACTGGCACATGCTGCTGCAGAGTTCCCTCTTTCCCTGAGTTGGCTCTTGTAACTTGCAAACTTTCCTTGATGATGGAGGTTTGAGCTGGCTCAAGCACCTATAAGAAAAGTTTCTTGATTTTTGAGATAATTTTCTTAGAGGTTTTGGATAAGGAGATATCCCAACCTTCTTTGGTTTTGGAAGGATTGCAGTCATCCCCAAGGATTACTTAATGGAATTGGATGGTTGTTCCATAAGATATTCCTTTGGGATAACTATAGCACCTGTCTTGAAGCTATGTTCAAGCCAGTCCTTGAATATAAAGGAATCTTACAAAACATGACCTAGCATGCCGTGGTAGGGGCAAAAGTTAGGATCATTGCTTTTGCCCACTTCCTCCAGCCTTCTAGGTTGGGTAGCTGAAAGTCATGTTTCTTTAAGAGATTCTTAAAGATTTTTCCAACTACCTACCTCTTAAATGAATATGGTTTGTTAAGTTTATCCAAAAGAGTAGGTGGACCATAGCTACCTGGCGGTGGGTATGTGTACCACTACTGCTAATGATGTGGTTGAGGAGGAGATAGTGCAGGCCATGGAGGCTGCTGTGGTGGCCGGTAGGGCTGCCTTGGTGGTGGTAGAGGAGGTGGAAGTGATGACTGTAGAGAATGAGGTCTCTCAAACTACTCTCTGGCCGACTATTTCCCCTTGTCTACTGCTATCAGTGCCCTAGGATTCTTCTCAAAAGCTTTTTGTGGCTTCTACTTTGTTGATTGGTCTAGAAAAGGTGTCTGTTTGGCTTCTCCTTGCAAACTAGCAGCCTTGTTGATTAACTTCTCAAAAGTTTTGATGGTGAAACCTTTGAGCATGAAGGTGACCAGGCCATGGATATTCTTAAGCAGAATCTCAATGACGTGTTGTTCATACAACTGTTGTTCACAATTCATACTCAAATTATACCATCTGAGAATTTAATCAATGAGGAACTCACCGAGGTTTTGTTGAGCCACAATGAGATAGCCTATAGTCACCCTTTGCTGAGCTCCAGCAAACCTCTTGATGAAGAGTTGCTCCAACTCAGCAAAAATCTTCACTGAACTGTTGGGAAGTTTAGCGCACCAATCAAAAGCTATGCCTGCTAAGCTATTGACAAAGAGATGAAAGACCGAAGCGTCACTACGTCATTGCAACAACTGGCCCTAAAGTGCACAACATGCTACCTTGGGTTCCCACTACCATCAAAGCTCTTGAAAGAAGGAGGCATGAAACCCTTAGGATATTGGATGGCATCAAATTCCTCCCGGTAGGGTCTACCCTTTAGAACTAATGATCCTCCTTGGGCTTGAGCCAATGCTTCTATTACCTGTTGCTCAACCATTCTCTTGATATCCTTTTCTTGTATGGAGATACTATCCACTACCTTCTTGTATATGTTGGTGGTACCTTGCTCTACTGGAGGTAAAGTCTTGGCTGGATCCAAGACATGTAACAACTCTGGCTGACTAGTCTCGGCTATAGTAGGATGGACTGCAGGTGCTTATTTCTGAAGTGCTAAGACTACTGCTAACAAGTCTTTGAGCTGCTTCTCCATCCTATCTATCTGATCATCTTTTTGCTTTATCTATTGAAGGAGGTGTTGGGTCGAGTAGGTTGTGTCTTCCCGCTTAGCCTCAACACCTTCCATAGTCTGCTGCTCACAGATGAGAGATTTTGGGTATCTACCATGTGCCCGCCGAATCTTCTAGTAGATCATCCTCATTAGGATCAAAGCTGACTTTCTCCGCATCGGACTAGTCGTATCATATGATCTCCTTCTTCTCCATGAGATAATTGGTTACAATATCATCTAGAGAATGGTCTATCTGAACAGGCACAAAGGATCTAGGATGACCAGTGGTGGGCTCACTATTATGTACTGTGAGGCATGGACCTCCACTACTGTTGGAAGTTAACCTGTGAGGGATATACTCGCTGGAAGAACTATGCTCGTGGATGTCACTGAATCTAAATGGAGTGGCACTCCTAGGAGGACCTATCATCATAGGTGCGGCTGAACTGTCACCCTTTCCTTTGACAACTACTATAACCATCTCTATATCTACTGTGGTGGTGGTAGTGACGGGACAACTATGATACTTTGAGGTCGCCATTCCTTCTTCACCACTACTAGGGTAGAAGGTCGAGTAGGAGAGCTCGGCCTCACTATAGTAAGCGGTGTAGATGGGATGGGATCTGTCGGCTGTAGCTAGATCACCAATAGGGTCCTCTTCTCCCCTGATGCGGCCTTCATGGCATTGGATAGAATAGTAGATGCTGAGGCTTGTATGGGAGACAGTGGACGGGGAGAAGAGCGGTGTGGTGGAGGCACCACCGACTCTCTTGGGATATGAGCTGCTCTCCTATGATGTGTAGTTCCTGTAAGTAAGATACTGTCTGTATGGTTAGTACGGGTAGCGCACCGATCCAAAAAATCCATAAGTGTGGAGGCTGTTTACTATCGGCTATACCTCCGGTGCTCCCAGCTAGGGACATAAACTGATGTGTAGGCTTCTCTTGCCCTCTCTTGCCTAAGCTGCCTACCCACAATGTGGGGAATGACTGATCTCAAATCAAATTGAGCCTCAAACTGAGATCGTTCGTAGGCTCTGCCTACTCGGCATAGAATAATTCAGAGGCTGACATATGCCCTCCTCCTCTCACTGACTGATGGCTGAAACTAAACTGCTGGTGGAGGTGAAGTAGAAATCCTCTTAACATCCTCTCTATCAGACCCAGAGAGAGGATGGAACTAGTTTGCTGTAACTAGTGGGGAAACCAACCTAGGCAACTCCTCAACAATAGACTGCATGGCTGTGTTCATTGATGAGGTGGGTGTTCTATCTTTTGGTGAGATTGAGAGAATGTGGGTATTGGAGGTGAGGGAAGAAGATATGTTGGATAACTAGCGCTCCTACCAAGAATTGCCAAGGTTTGGCCACCAAGCTCTCAAACCACAAGAATAACTCAATAATTTGTAATTGCCAAAAGATCTTCTTTATTCTAGTAAGAGGGGATATTTATAGCCATTACAAGAATCTTTCAAAAGAAAATAATTCAAAATATGGAGGAAAAGGTGGGTGACCACATTAATGTGAAGCATTAAATTGCCTCATTATTTTATGCCATCCACCCATTTTAGATGTTATTATTTTATGTGGATTCAACCACCTCACATGTCATTCTTTGAATTTTTAAATGCAAAATTTTAAACATGGAGTTTCTAGAAGAAAATAAAAAATTACATAAATAAAAAAAAGATGAAATCATAAAATGGGCCTTAGCAGGCTAATGGGCTAAGCTTTATTCTTTCTTGAATTTTCTTAGGATTTAGCTTTAGATCTTGTAAATGGACCTTGAGCTCTAATTTTTAGATAATCATGATGTTCTACATCAACTCCCCTGGGCTCAATTGAACTCTGCTCTATAGAGTTAAAATCTAAGAAGTCTTCTACTAATTGTGGAGCTAAAGTCTCCAAATTAGTAATGGTCAACCATGTGTCTTTAGCTGGTGGCTTATTCTTCCAATGAACTAGAAAATGATGTTCAAGCTAGAGTAATGGGGCTTCCTCGATGATAATATAGTCAACTTCAAAGGAAGAGGGCTTCTATAAGTACGGTGCTATATCTCTTGCTAAAGAGTTAGACTGAACAAGTGATGGTTTGCTAATTCATTCATATGATAGAATATCTTCAATATTAATAGCTAGATGAATGAGCATATCAGCATGCAAATCAAGGTGATAAGCATTACTTCCAATTTTCTTAAGAATTTTAAATGGACCACAAGCTTGTGCATGTAATTTCTTATATCTAGTGGTTTGATAACGCTCAAGCCAAATGCAAATCAATATATAATCACCTTCTTTATATTCTTTCATTGAATGATTATGATTTTCCTTAGAAGCATAGTTTTCATTACTTATAGTAATTTGCTTTCTTACATCTTCATGGAGGCTTTGAAAATCTTTAGCAAATGAGAATGCTACATCAGAAATATATAAGACGGTAGGTTTGTTACATCTATTGGTCGTCGTGGGTTTTGACCATAGACTATCTCAAATGGTGATTTTTTATAGTTCTAGAAATAGTACTATTATAGGAAAATTCTGAGGTTGGTAAATGTAAATCTCAATTTCCTAAACTTTTACCCACCAAACATCTAAGCAAATTTCCTACGGTACGATTAATTACTTCAGTTTGTCCATCAATTTGTGGGTGAAAGGCGGAATAAAATTTTAATTTGGTACCTAATAGTTTCAATAATATTTTTCAAAAATATGTGACAAACTTAACATCTCTATCAGAAACAATGGTTAAAGGGAGACCATGGAGTCACACTATTTCTTTAAAAAATAATTTGGCTATAAAAGAAGCATCATTTATTTTTGAACAAGGTAAGAAATGAGCCATTTTTGAGAACCTATTCACTACAAACAAAATACTATCATGTCCTGGAGTTGTTCTAGGTAATCCTAGAATAAAATCCATTGATAAGCCTTCCCAAGGCCTATAAGGAACAGGTAAGGCAGTGTATTATCCAGACCTTTGTTTGATAGTTTTAGCCTGTTTATAAATTAAACTTTGAGCCACTAATTTTTGAACATCTCATTTTAATGAAGGCCAATAAAATCTATTTTCTAATAAACATATGGTCTTATCCTTTCTAAAATCACTAGCTACACCCCCAACATATAGCTCAGTAATAAGGAATTCTCTAAGAGAAGATCGAGGAATGCATAGTTATTTTTCTCTATATAAATATCCATTTGTTATCAAGAATGTCCCTTGTAAAGTTATTGGTTTATCTAGGTGTTCAAGATAAATAAGGTGAAAGTCAGGGCACACAATATAATCATCTTTAATTATATCAAATCCTGGGATTCTCAATTATAAAGAGGAAATCATTAGGTTTACCCTGGATAAAGCATTAGTAGGTTTATTCTTAATTCCAGGCTTATGCTTTAGAATAAAAGAGTAGTCTTGTAAAAATTCAACCCATTTTTCATGCCTATGACTTAATTTCTATTGAGTATTAATAAATTTAAGGCATGATGATCAGAATTAAGTATAAATTCTCTATGTAAGAGATAGTGTTGCCAATACCTTAAAGATTGAATTATAGCATAAAATTCTCTATCATAAGTGGAATATCATTATTTGGCTTCATTTAACTTTTCACTAAAGAATGCTATAGGATGATTCTCTTGACTTAAAATTCCACCTATCCCAATTCCTGAAGCATCACATGTCACTTCAAAGGCTTTAGAAAAATCATGAAGCCTAAGGATTGGTGCAAAAGTGATAAGAACTTTAATTTGCTCTAAGGCCTTTTGTGCATTAGGAGTCCAACAAAATTTATCTAATTTTAGTATATCAGCTATCAGAGCAATATGATACTAAATTTTTTGATAAATCTCTGATAAAAAGTGGATAAACCATGGAAGCTTCTAACTTTAGTAAAACTTTTAGGTGATGGCCAATCTAAGATTACTTTCACTTTAGAAGGATCAGGTTTAAGTCTAGTAGTGGATATAATAAAGCCTAAAAATATTACCTCAGCTTACAAAAGAAACACTTTTTTAAATTAATGTATAATTTCTCTTATCTAAGTAGTTCAAAGACTTTTGGTAGGTGTTGTAGATGCTCATTTTTCACTTGGACAAAAAATCAGAATATCATCAAAATACACCACCAAAAATTTATCTATATAAGGTTTAAGAATAGTATTCATTAATCTCATAAATGTGTTAGGAGCATTTGAAAGTCTAAAAGGAATAATAAGTCATTCATAAAGTCCATCAGGGGTCTTAAAAGCTGTCTTTCACTCATCTCCTGATCTAATCCAAATTTGATGATATCCACTTTTTAGATCAATCTTTGAAAAAAAATTTGCTCTTGAGATTAAATCTAACATATCATCTAATCGGGGAATAGGAAACTTATATTTGATAGTAATTTTATTTATTGCTCGACTATCAACACACATTCACCATGTTCCATCTTTTTTTGGAGTTAATAATGCTGGGACTACACAAGGGCTAAGACTCGCTTGAATAAAACCTCTTTTTAATAATTCCTCAACTTGTCTTTTAATCTCAACATGCTCGATAGGGTTCATCCTATAATGTGGAATATTAGAAAGTTGAGAACTGGGTAAGAACTTAATAGCATGTTGAATGCCTCTTAGAGGAGGTAGCCCATCAGGAAGCTCATTGGGTGCAATATCTTTAAAATAAGAAAGAAGAGAAGAGACCACAATAAGTATGTGAGTCTCATTAGAGTCTGGTATGACTTCTTTTACATGTAATATATGAAGAAGAAATAGATCAGAAATTTTTTTTTATAAAGCTCCAAAACCTATTGTTTCTATCTTTGGGGTCAAAGAAGGAAGAGTAGATGTTCTAAAGTAAGAATTAGAAATGATAGTATTAAGCCTAATAGTAGGATTTTCTATGATAATTAATTGAATTTTGGCATTTTTCTTCAATAGAGGCTTAGGTTGCAAGTTAGAAGTTGTTTTGTTGGTGTTATGAAGGGTGTTTTTTCCACTGGCTTTATTGGTAGGAGTTTAATAGTCATATTATTATGTTTAAAAACATAAGTATTTTCCCTACCATAGCGAATAACATTCATATCATACAACCAAAGTCATCCTAAGAGAATATGAGCAATGTCCATAGGGAGAACATCTCACCAAATTTGATCCTCATAGATTCTTATTTTAATTAGAACTAAACATCGATTGGTGATGGAAAGAGATGTATGATTTACTCAGCTAACATTAAATAGTTCAGGGTGAGGTTCAGATTTTAGGTTGGCTCGAGTTAAGGTGTGTGTTGTAATGACATTCATAGCACTTCCTCCATCTATAACTAACCTACATCTTTTTTCATTACACAAAACATACACGCTAAAAATGTTCTTTCTCCTCCAATCTTCTGCCTTATTTTTAATTACAAAAAGACATCTCATCACATTAACTTGAGGGTCATCAGTTAATTCCAATTCTTCATCAGATAATGGGGTGTCATCATAAACTTCTTCTAGGTTATCATCTATTAGGTATTCAACTTCTTCTAAAAATAAGATTTGGGCTTTACATTGATTTTGCATATGACCCTTTTTATGACATTTAAAACATATTACTTCCCTAGTGCTCTTAGAGGTCCCTTCAATTAAAGTTTTAGGCAAAAGGGTTGGGTCATTTGGATGGGTGGGTTTAAAAATAGATCTATGGGATGAAATGGAAGGTACTTGACTTTTAATTTTAGAGATAAAAATAGATTTCTTTTGCTGTTCAACCAATAATACATAATGAAATGCAACCTCTAAATATTGTGGGTCAAATAATTTGACTTCATTTCTAATGTCTGTCATAAGTCCAATAATAAATTTATTAACTAATTTCCAATCATTATCAATACAATCAGTTCTAGAAATTAGATCTTCAAAAATTTTCAAGTATTTAGTTACAAGATGATTACCTTGTCTTAAAGTTGATAATTGGGTATGTAGCTTCTTATCATGATGCTTAAGACCATACTTTGCTCTTAAGATTTATTTCATTTCTATCCAAGTGAGATTTTTCCACCTCACATGGGGGGAGGGGGCTGCACAAGTTCACACAATTGGAAAATGACTAAAATATATAATGGAGCTCAGTAATTGAAGTTTTATGCTATCACCATAAACTTGCAAGCAATTTATATCTTTTCAAATTTCTAATATGTATTTAAACTATCATATAAAAGAAAATTAATTATCCTCACAAGTTTGAAGACAAGTCCACCACTTGAGATGCTCCCTTTGTTGAAGCAAACTTTTGACCAAATTTGCTCCTTCTAGGCTTCGCTCTAATACTAAATTTGATGGAGGTGGGCATTCTATCTTTTGATGAGATTGAGAGAACATGGGTATTGGAGGTGAGAGAAGATGATATGTTAGATAACTAGCTCTCCGACCAAGGATTAGCAAGGTTTGGCCACAAAGCTCTCAAACCACAAGAATAACACAATAATTTGTAATTGCCAAAAGATCTCCTTCATTCTAGTAAGAGGGGCTATTTATAGCCATTACAAGCATCTTTCAAAAGAAAATAATTCAAAATATGGAGGGAAAGGTTGGTGACCACATTAATATGAAGCATTAAATTGCTTTCTTATTTTATGCCATCCACCCATTTCACATGCTATTATTTTATGTGGATTCAACCACCTCACATGTCATGCTTTGAATTTTTAAATACAAAATTTCAAACATGGAGTTTCTAGAAGAAAATAAAAAATTGCATAAAATAAAAAAAAGGTGAAATCATAAAATGGGCCTTAGTAGGCTAATGGACTAGGCTTTCTTCTTTCTTGAATTTTCATGGGTTTTAGCTTGAGATCTTGTAAATGGACCTTGAGCTCTAATTTTTAGATCCTCATGATGTTCTACATCATCCATTTCCCTAGAAATATGAGTGTGGTACTTTTTTATCATTCGATTCTTGTTTCTCCTTTGGGCCCTGGTAGGGCTAGCGGAGTAAGCGCTAGACCCAACCTCAAAAGTAGGGAAGACAATCCCTGGGATCATGGGAGCCTTCCCCTTTGAGGGTGCTAGTGAGTGGGTGCTGGCCCGAACTGGGGTAGCATGGGGAACAACGGGGCGCACAAGTGCTTGCACTGACACTACTGATGTGGGAACTACCACAGCCTTCCTCTTCATTGAGGGAATCTCAGAATTTGATGACATGTCAACCCGGAAGACCGGCTCTTGCCCACCCACTATGCTCCTACTAACAGTCATGAGGGAGGTCCCCTCACATGTAATCCAGGCCCCTTCAAAACCTTTTTAAAGTGGATGAGGTGGGTGTAGTCAGAGCGGGGAAGGCTGGCCTGATCTAGGGCTAGATCCATCCCATGTGGAAAAGTGAACACATACTTCGGCTCTGCCATTGAATCAAACTGTATTGAACTGAAAATAAAAAATAAATAAAGTTGACTGTAACTGCAATGTCAAAAACAAACTTGAATCATATTTTTTTTGCTTTGTTGATTTTGAATTTGAATTTAGAATTTGAATCCATACTCAACATCTTGAAAGTACTAAGTCGGGCTCAAATGGATTTAGAAAAGATTTTGAGATTTGATTGGAAAGAGGAATTTTTGAATTTAGAATCCATTTTCAATGAATTTGGGTATGTTGAAAATGGGTTCAAATATTTTTGGGGAGATGCTTCCATAGGTTCATATTTGAATTTTGAATTTTGATTTTGAGGACCCTTTATTTAACAAATTTGGGTATGTTAAAGTAAAGGGTCAATTGATTTTATTTTTGATTTGTGATTTTTGGATTTTACTCACTTAGCAAATTTGGGTATGTTAAGTGAGATGTTTGAAAATAATTTCTTCTTTTTCTTTGTTTGCTTTGTTTTATGAATCATTTGTGATTGAAAAATGGAATCATCATTTAGCAAATTTGAGTATGCTAAATAGAGAATCCAAGTGTGTTTTTTTTTGTAAATTTTTGAAAATAGTACTCTTAGCAAATTTGAGTATGCTAAGAAAATCCTAATGTGTTTTTTTTTTGTTTTCAGAGATTTTGATTTTGAAAAATAAGATCCTTACAAATTTGGGTATGCTAAGGAAATCCTAATGTGTTTCTTTTTGTTTTGGATTTTCTTTTAAAAATGGAGACTTCTCTTTAGCAAATATGGTATGCTAAAGAATGAAGTTACAATGTGTTTTTGAAATTTTGTGCAATGGAGATTTCACTTAGAAAATTTAAATATACTAAATCAAATTTTCAAAAATGTGCTTCAAATTTTGTTTTGAAGATGGAGACTTCACTTTAGCAAATGTGGTATGCTAGAATGAAGTTCCAATGTGTTTAGAAATTTTGTGAAATCAAGATTTTACCTAGAAAATTTGAGTATGCTAAATGAAATTTCATAAATGTGCTTCAATTTTTTTTTTTGAAAAAGGGAGACTTTTAGCAAATGGGGTATGCTAGAATGAAATTCCAAATGTATTTTTGAAAATTTTTGTTTTTGTTGATTTTGAGAAGAGAGATTTCCATTTAACAAATTTGGGTATGTAAGGTGGAAATCAATTATGTTTCATTTTTTAAAAATATATTTTTGTGTGTGATTATTTCTTTTTGAAAGAGGAAATTCCAACTTAATCATATATGGAATATGTTAAGTGGCATTTCGAAATAATGTTAATTTATTTGAAAATGAAATTTTCATTCTATAAATTTGGGTATATTGAATGGAGATGTTCATATGTGCTTTTTGAAAGTTTATTTTTGATTTTGCTTGAAGGTGTAAAATCCGCTCAATATATTTGGATGTGTTGAATGGAAAGGCCTATTTTCAAATTTCATGCTTTTTTGAAAACATGATTGTTGGAATTTTATCTTTGAAAATGAAGTCTTCATCTAAATGAATTATGTGAAGAAGTCCATTTGTGATTTTCAAAAGTATTATTGTTGGTTTTATTTTTGAAATATTCCTACATGTAACAATTATAAAAATTGTTTGATATAGTGCAAATATTTTATTAAGTGTATTTTGAAAAATTGCTTTTGGAAATTGAGATTTTTCTTAAAGGATTTATTTTTCTTTATTTTTAGAATGAACGTTTCCTTACCATAAAAATGGCAAGGAGGAAGTCTTTTAATTATTCTCTTTTTATTATATTTTTATTTTATTTTTACCCATTGGGGAACCCAACGGGAGTTTTTAGACCAACATGGGGTGAGGTCCTAAAACCTAAAGATGTTGGCTAGCTTAACTTAAGAATGAAATAAGCTAAGTGCCAATCAAAAGAAAGATAGTATGGATTCATATAAAAGTACAAACCCACTATTGATACTTGGAGACAATGATCATTTACCAAAGATGGAGAGAGGAACCATCCCCAGCGGAGTTGCCAGAAAAATTTGTGGTGAAATATTTTCGCCTTCATCTATCCTTTTGAAGAGGATAAATGAAAACAGAATTATACGCCTTAGTTGGGACAGCAGGTGGATCCACAGATTTTCTTATTAGGGTGATCGGGTATGACATTGAGGAGAGGTGTACTATCTTGTAAGGTAGAAGTCATCACCCTATAACGGACCTAATCACCTGAATAAGGACTCCTAAGAACTATGGGTCTTCATATGTACCAGAGATTCTTCCCCTATTTTACATGAAAAAGTAAAGTAGGGTTTGATTTAAACTAGGTTCATTAAGTTCCCTATAGAGGCAAGCTCCCATAGTTAATTACATCATAAGGAATGAGATTCATTAAGAATACTCTTAATTAATGTAAATGATCATTATCTCTAAAGATTTTGAAGGTTAGAATATCAATAAATTAGTTTATTTTGGAAGATCAAATGAGATTGATTAAAGGGAGAGAGTTATTATCGAAGCCAAAGGAAGATAAGTAGGAGATGCTCACGACACTAGGAAACCTAGTGTGCATCTCAAACTATCCTATGGTTGGGCTTTACATTTTTGAAATTTGAAAAGGATTTATTTATTTGAGTTGGATTTTTATTAGAAATTTAGGGCTTATAATTCCATGATGCAAGGTTATGGAAATGCCTAAGAGGTGAGGATTTATGCTCACAGCCCTAAAGGGAAATATCAACCTCAGAACATTAATCTAGGGAGCTTTGGCGAGGCCCAAGGTATGACCTAAATTTAAGGCAAAAGTGGGCATATTGTTTACATCTACAAGAGAGGATAAATCACCCGACTGTTGGACTTACAACCACCTGGGGGTGGCCGCCAACTAACTCCTCCTATGGTTTTAAATATATCTAGGCAAGTCCTATACTTTATGAAAGATAGCTAGGATGTTATTTATTTAGAAAGAGACTAAGTCTTTAAACACACTACCTAAGAGACTAGATCATGTAGGGCATGATTAATGACTTAAATATAATGCAAATTTTTCATATATTTTATTTTTATTTTTGGACAATTCATTTGACACAGGCTTCAGGATTTTTTATGCCTAATTCATGAGAAATTAGATTATGGGCCCAAATTAGTAAGATGGGAGGTGTATTTACACCATGGCTCTCAAAGGCCAAGCTAAGTTCTCTGGCATGGGTGGAAGCCCTCCAAATCAAGAGTGAATCAACATGTTTTTATGCATGATGTTAGGAAAGAAAAGATAACATCCAGCTAAGGGGTTGCTAATTCTTTTATCTTGATTTATAGCCCAAGCTTTAGGTGAGGTTATGAGTTGTTTATTTTAAATTTTGAGTTATTTAATTTGGTAGAAGATTTATTTTTCCCAAAAAGCCTAATCATTATTCAAGCTATACATCAAAGCAAGGAAGAAACTAGAAAAACATGCCATTTCTAATACACAAGCTAAAAAAAATATCAAATATTTTATAAAGCTAATGCAAAAGAATAAAATGCCAAGTGTGGTCGGGCATCACTGCACAAACCCAAAAATAAATTAGGTAGCCAAGCTCTACCCTTTTACAACCTGGATTACAAATGAATCAATTACAATTAAGCTAGGAATTCATGTTATAGGGGTCTTCATTTCTTCATTTCTTCTTTCTTCTTTCTTCTTTTGGTTTCTTCTTTTGAATGGTTGGAATGTGGATGCTCCAAAAGCTTCACATGGTACATAAGACATAATATTATAACCCATGCTCATCCTAATTCCCCATAATAATCATCTCAAAATCCTAATTGCAAAAGTACATGAAAAGAAAAAAAAAGTAAATCTAACTAAAACCTGCAAAATAGAGATTAGCTAAACAAACCACACATTCCCAAGCATGTATATAAAAAAATTGGACTTAGCACCCCCCACATCGATAACCAAGTTGACCTGGCCTATTTTGGATTATGCTTAGGGGAATAAGCAACCTGCACAACAAAAGTAGTTATATTTTTATCACAACGCCTCTTAAGTACAATCCCCTATAAAAGACAATGATTAGAATAAATCATCCTATCATTCATTCTACGCACATACACCCTAACATCCAAACTAAAATATCACATCATAAAACTAAAGCAAATATCAAACCATGCACCACCCTAACATAGAACTAGAAGTGGTGTCTTAGGCTAATGTATGTATTTTAAAAGGTTTGTGTGGTGTGCTTAGCTAGGCTTTAAGGTTTAGATTTTCTAAGTATGAAAATGTTCAACTTAGAGGATGGTTTCAATTTAAGTTGTTTAGTTGATTTGAGTTAATTTTATTTGATGATTTGATTTGAGTTGAATGAACCTACTTAACGATTAAGTGTTGTAAAGGGAGAAAAAGAGAAGAGAACTTCTCTTTCCTCCCTACCTTAAGTGATTTCTAAGGTATATTCATTAATGATTTTTTTAGCAAATGTTTTCTTATGTATTTTAATTAATCCTAACTTTAGATTTTACCGAAATAAATCTATTCAAAAAGAAAGATATTTTAAGATTAAGTAAAGTAAATTACTATCACAAAACACATAATATTTTATTTCTTTCCCAAATGTGTATCATGCACATGAATGAATCCTAAGCATATCTATACATGCGATGCAAGTATTTAATACACCTTAATAATGAATGCTAAGAGAGGTTGCTTAAGAAAATTTATAAATTTTCATGTATGCATGATTTTGTTAAGTAGAAGAGAGTGATTCTTTTATCCATTTTTCATATGCACATTTATAAGTATGAAGACATAAGTGAGCACGACGCTATTGTTAATACCAGGGGTGTAAGGTACAAGGCCTAGTTAGGGCTACTTAAGGCCTCCAACCCCGGGGTTGTCCAGACTAATATACCACTTTTCTTAAATACATGTGCATATATAAAAAGATATGCATGGAAAGAGAATGCTAAGAGAGGTTGCATAAGAAAATTTGGAATGTTTCTTGTATGCATGATTTTGTTAAGTAGAAGAGAGTGATTATTCTATCCATTTTTCATATGCACATTTACAAGTATAAAAGGCATAAGCGAGCATGACGCCATTATTAGCACCAGGGGTGTAAGGTACAAGACATACTTAGGGCTACTTAAAGCCTCGCAACCCCGGGTTTGTACAGACTACTAAAATACATGTGCATGTATAAAAAGAAATGCACGGAAAGAGAATCATGCAGAAAAGTTTATGTTTGTTTATTTGATTTGGTTGTTTATTTTATATATGTGATGTGGAATTCCTTCTTGAGTCATGACATAGGTGTGTATAAGAATGGATTTCAAACAAGTGTTATGTCCTTTTAAAATGGACTATACACTTTGCAAATCCTATGCAATCCTATGTTAAGAAAGAGAGGGAAAATCACATAACACATTTTATACTATTCATATGCAAGCTCATAAGTACTTATAGATAGCACAATTTTCATTTGTAATGTTTGGTTAATAAGTTTTTAAAATAGTTTTGGATTTAGTAGTGATAATAGCCATTCATATCTTACTTTAGCCAAAACATGCAATTTGACATAAAGGAAACATTTCATTTTTTAATTGATTTTTCAAAAGACATGAATGCATGTTTTTTATATGACATACACATTTAGCATACTAGAAAAGAAATAAAGTGATGCAAGCATCTAATTTCATTCACTCTAATTAATTCCTAAAGATAATCTTATGGAATAAGATTATTTAAAGTGAATCAAAATTGATTTAAAGAAAGTTTGATTTTATTTTGAGTTCAATTTGAATTTTAGGAAATGTGAGAAGGTTTTCTAGTCTTAATCCCATTCCCCATGTGTAAGTTAATTTTGGTTTAATGAGAAGGTAATTAAGTTGATTTTATGGTTTAGTTAGGTTAAGGTATGAATTAAATGAATTAATTAAACCTAACCTATATCATCTTAAGTTAATTGATTAAACAATTATGAGCTAATATGATATGCAACCATACAAAAAGTAAATTTGCAATGCTCCTAAAAAATGAAAGGGGATTAGCTCATAATTGATTAATTAATTAAGCTTAAGGTGCTAAACTAATTACTATTATGGTTTTGCACACATGTGAGCTAATCATAATTTCATTATCCCTTACTTTAGGTTATTGAACACCCAAAGAGCTACCCAAGATTAGATTGATTAAGTTTTTAGATTAATGTTGGTTTTGAGAATTTTATCAAGTTAATTAAGTAGGTCATTAGTGGATTAGCCCTTAATTAAATTTAGATTAAGGAAGGAAAGGGGTTTAGAGAATGACTTAGGGAAACTACCCCAAAGCCATTCCATAAACCTCCTCTTCACTTAAACAAAGTTTAATTAACTTAATGAAGGAATTAAACCATATTCACATGCTTGATTAAGCTAAATTATATTAAGAGAGTGATTAGGGTTTGATTAATTAATTTCCCTGATTAACTCATTAATAGATTCCAAAAAAATTAGAGGAGGTAGAAGTCATCCCACTAAACATTCTTGAGAATTTTGGAATTAATTAATGAAGTCATTAGGGAGTAATTAAGGTTATTGAGTTTTCAAATAAACTCTAATTAAGGAAAATATACTAATCAAATTCAATTAGAAATACATTTTTTGGATTCTCCTCTGAATTATCTTTAAGATGAACTTGAGTTTATATTTTATGGATTTTTCTACAATTAGTTATGAATTTAGGATGTTTTAATTGATTTAAGTGTTTTTTATGAAGTTTATTAATTTATTTTATTAAAATAAATCATTTGACTCTCAAAATTTAATATCTTCTAATCCAAAGGTCCTTTTGACTTGAAATTTTTATGATAGTTGTATTTTAACTTCAATTTTAATATCTAAAAATTTCAACTTAATCTGACATATATTTTGATTTAATTAATAAAATTTAATTTTATTAAAACTCAAATTATGCTCAAAATATTCAAGAAAATTTGGAAATTTTTTGGTTTGTTGGATTCCTCTCAGAAAGATGAATACAATGAGCCATTATTTGCAATTTTTTGTTAAGTATTTTATTTTCTATGAATTTTTGAAGTTTCAAGTTATTTAAATAATTTTTAAATCAAAAAAATCTGATTTTTCAACTTAACACAATCAGCACCGCGCGCAACCCTGACATGGCAATGCGTCGCCATGTGATTGGACATACGGTGCGGTGTGACACGTGCGCACAGCGCGATTGGCATGCAGTGTCGCGCCAACCGAATGAGTGAGAATCTGAGTTAGCGCGTTGACCACGATGCGTAGTTTGACTTGGACCGTTCGATCACCGATCGGACGGTCCAGATTAGATCGCGCGATCCAGAGGCCAGGATCGCATGATCGGTGCACGATTTGAGCTATCCGATTGCACGAACCACAGGATCGGATGGTTCAGATTGCATCAAGCGATCTGAAGGCCCGGATCACGTGATCCACGTGCGATTTGAGCCATCCGATCCTGCGAACCATGGGATCGGATGGCTGCTGCTATCCGGCGGTCCTGAAAGTAGGGGTATTTTGGAAAAAATGAGAAATTCTAAGTGAAAATTTGTCCAAATGGACTCATTTTCACGTCGATTCGCATTGAATAATTTTTATTTCTAATTGGGATGATTTAAAGGAAAAATGCGAGATTATTTATGATAAATTCCTAAAAATCACATGAAAAATCATCACAAATAGACGATCCTAAGGACGGCTATGGTTTTTTTTGAAAGTTACCTCACCGGGGATGATTTTTGTCGGTGATGATGACTCAAGTGCACTGTTGGGCAAGGCAAGAGGCCTTGGAATGGGCTTGGATCTATGTCTTCATGTAAAAATGAAGTTTCCGCTAGTGATCATCATTTTCTCGCCGAAATCCACTTAATTTTGGAGTATTTCTCTCCAAAATGAAGTGAGGGTGATTGACAATGGGTTTGGGAGCTCTAAGAGAAGGCGAATGAGAGGAATGGGTGAATGTTTCAGCCTATAATGCCTTGGAATGAAAAGTGAATGAAAATCACACTTTTCTTAGAATTTTTGGCTCCAAACTCATGTCATTTGGCTTGGGGTGGTTGGGAATAGAAGAGAATCATCCCGGGTGGCTCACTTTAGTTGTCTAAGGCATGGAAAGTGGCTGTCATGAAGGATAAATGGTTGTCCTAGCCAAAGGGAGGTGAGAGTCCTTCATGCCAAATGTTCCAATGGGAGAGGTGAGGTGATTTCACCTCCCGATGAGTCATGGCTGCCCCAACCACTCCTTGGGTCAGAAAATCAATGTCCTTGGTGCCTATGTGGACCAATGGATGAGTGTTAAGTGGCCAAAGAAGAGAAATGACCACTTGGGCAAGTATCTTTTCTCATGGGCCTAAGGACAAAGTGGTTATTTGGCATTGAATTTGATATGAGCAGATTTGGAATCAGTCAATAGTAAGTTGGACCAAATTTTATGTCATTTGAAGTTTGTTTGGTTTAATTTGGGTTAATTTGACCCATTTGTGTCAAATTGGGTCAAAATGGGTTAGGTTGACCAATTGGTCAAATTGGATCAAACCAAGAGTTAGGTCAAGTTCAAATGACCATTTAGGTTGTATTAGTTTAATTGGTTTCAATCAATTTGTTTTAATTTGGATTTAATTTAGATTTTGGCCAATTTGATCCTTTAGGTAAATTTGAGCTAAGTTGACCAATTTGACCCAATTGACCAAATCGGCTTGAATAATGGCTTGGTTTGGGTTTGGTAGATCATTTTGAATATGTTGCAAGCTTTGGTTTCAATCAATTTTGGTTTGGTTTGATTTTGGCTTGATTTGACCTTTTAGGTCAAGTTGGGTTCATGGTCAATTGGTCTAGGTTGGGTTTAGTTGGCTAATTGGTCAAATTGGGTTTAATTGAGGCTTTGGTCAAGTTCAATAATCAATTTGGAATAAACTTGAGCCATTGGTTGTAATTAATTTAGTTTAGGTTGCAATTTGGCTTGTTTGGGTTCATATGGGTTAAAGGGTTGACTTGGTCAATGTGCTAGGTTGACTTGGTTTGACCTAATTCATGATAATTGATTAACCTATGATGATCAACAAATATGACATGGAGTTTGTATTGGCTTACCTCACATTGATTTGAATTGAATTGGATTTTGATTCATGTAGGTCAAATTGGCCATTTTGGGTCAAGTGAGCCAATTGGGTTTAGTTGGCTTGATCAGGACTTGATTCAAGTTTAGTTGAACTCACATATGAATTTATGATTGAAATATAAATCCATTTACAAGTGATTCGGAGTCAAATGGGTTTTGATTCATTTGACAATTTCAAGTCAAAAGGGTGAATATGAGTTTGACTTGGGTTAGGTTGATTTTGATTTGATGATTAAAATTTGTGTTTATATTTGGATTCATGATTGAAGGATTGATTGAATCATGAAAAAAATCAAGGGTTTATCTTAGTTTGCTTTTGATTTTGTTAAGTTCAAGAATTTGACTTGAGTGGCTTAGGTTGGATTTTGGTTGAATTTGAGTTTAAGTTTTGAATTTAGTTTTGGATATTTGAATTTATATTTCATTTATATTTGTGAATATAAATGATAATATAAATGGGTTATGAGAAAATTTCTTGAATTTGAATTGATTTGGATTTGATTTGAGCTAAGTCCATAAGATAGAATCAAAGGGCTTAGGAAATATTTTTGGAATTTGAATTTGGTTTTGGATTTCAATCATAGGTTTCAATTATTTGGAATTGATTCATGATTTGAAAAAATCCATTGAAATTGGTTCGAGATTTGATTTAGAGTTGAAGTTGATATGAGTTTGAAGTTTGTCTTGAAAGAAGGAAGTGAGGATTTTGTTCGAGCTATAGGGTAAACAAATTTTCCTAACACCCCTAAGGCATAACCTATTCCTATAGGCTAAACCTTCTAAGTCTGTAGGGTTAGGATGAGTATTCACCTAATCACTAGAAGTGTCTTAAGACTAAGTAATTCTTAATGTCTAAGAGGAGTCCTATGTCTAAGATGGAGGAGTTGAGAGCTCATTCTAAAAATGAGGTCAACAGACATTAGGAGAACCCAAATCATCAAGAACCCAAAGGTGAAGCTCAAGTAGAAGTTGAAGTAATTGAAGAGCTAATCAATAATGTAATAAAATTAAAATGACAAATAGGTTCTCAACTCCAATAAAATGACCAAGAAATCAACCAATTCAACAACCACCTCGATGAAATGAACGGGCTGATGAAAGAGCTATTTGGTTAACTTAATCTCATAGTAACTGTAATGTAGTGAGTGCTTCTGAGAAATCCTCTAGAGATAATAAATCAAACAACTAAAACTAGGGGCATGCCAAATGTTACACCAAACTTACCAATAACTTCAATGCAAAGGTAAGAAGCCCTAGGAGAGTTTACATTAAAAGCCCATCAAAAGGTGATGTTATCACTAAATCTCAAGTAGAAGATCTCATCAACTAGAAGGTCAAACTAGTCATCACTTCAAAAGTTGCTGAATAGCTAGCTGAAAAGGTGGACCATACCCAACTGAATACAACCAAGTACAACATCCAAAAGGATACATTGTGCCAAAAATTTAGCACTTTTTTAGGAACATAAAATCCCTGATAGCATTTAGAATAGTTCAAAGTCACTTGTGGAAATATTGGAGGGAATGACGCCTTACTACAACAACAATTTATTACCAATCTTACCAACATAGAGTTTGAGTGATTTGTTGAGTTACCCAACTATTGATCTTATTTTTAGATGAGGTTTAAGATCATTTTCAATCCTATTGATTAGGGTAACTAATCTTAGATTAAGGATTTTCTATTTAAGCACTTACGACACTATACTAAGTGACCTAGTGAATCCTTCTAGGGTTTAGCCTAACCTAGAATAATTAGGTGGATCCATACCAAACTCAAATATAAACAAATGATTGAATCAAAAATATTCTAATTGATATCCAAATCCAACTAGGCTTAGCTAAGGTAATTGAGGTGGTTAGCCTAATTAACCTACTTAAGCTCAAAACCTCTTAAACCTAAAGAACTTTGAATAAAATCAAAACAAATTGAAAATAAATCAAATGAAAGCATAAAATAATTACATGCACATAAATGCATTTAGAACTAAATTTAAATGAAGCTCAAAGAAGGCCAACCATTAGGCATAGAGTTGACTTCTTTGAATCCCACTAGGTCAAAGGTTAACCTACCAAAATTTGACCAAATTAAATTATTTTAAAGATCAAAATCATTAAATGAAAGGATAATTAGATCACTTGATCTAAATAGGCTTAAATGGACCTTATTATATGTAAATTCAAATTAAACTAAAATCAGCCCATATTAAATTTCCAAAATCATTTGGAAATCATATTTAAACATAATTTAACCAATTATAGGGTTTAGTTTGATCACTTTGATCATTTTACCAAATTAAAGCCAAGCCCAATTTGGGTCAAAGTGGGTTTAAGTACAAAATTGAACTTCAAATGAAATGAAATTAATTAATCCAAATCATATCAAATACTTAAATAAACATAATTAAATCCAAAACCCAGATCCAATACATCAAATGAAACAAACTAAGCTAAGCTAAAAGGACCAAATGTTTAAGTGAACTAACCTAAGGTACTTGTCCATAAACCCAATTGAAATGAATTTGATTGAGTTATGAATCATCTTAAATATGATTTGGATAATTAATTGCTAATTTAAATTAATGAATAATAAACATTGATCATACTTAGCTTAATCCAAATCAAGTTAAACTCAAATGACTTAATATGAGAATGTGAGTTTAATCCTACACTAATCACATTCCAATACACCTAAACTCATCCTAGGATAAGTTTAAAGTGATTGACAACCAAATTTGAGAAAATTTAAATGTCTCAAGTCAATCCAAAAAGAAAGGAATATGCCATGGGAGAGTGATGTGGAACACGAAGATAAACCCTCCCTAATCCTACTTCCTTCATTTCTCCTCCAACCCTCATCTTCACATATTTGGAATATTCCCAATCAGTTGACCACCCCTTGGAGCAAGCCTCCAAGGGTGGTAATCAGCATAGCAAAGTCTCAATAAAATTCCTCCCCATATAGCTCTTGACCAATCATGGAAAAAGGGCAGAGAGAATTTCTCAAGCCATCTTGAGAACTCACACACCTTCCTCAAGTGAAACGAAGAAGAATCCACCTTTTCTCGGATTCCCACATTGCTAGCAAGCCAGATCTCAACCAAAGCTGTCGATGAATAGGAGGAGCTTGTCTTATAGAGTAATCGATGAGGAGGCAATCCTATTCCTTGCACTTAAAGGCTTGCCACATCCCCAAGAAGATATTTGAAACATTCCCACCACATAGGATTGATGCCTGTGAGGTATCCCTCAAATCTGACCTCTTATTGAATTCAATTTGGTCTTTTAGGAAGGAAGTTTGATATTAATTGAAATATAACAATATATATGTATTCAAAATGGAGACATGATCATTTTGCAATCTAAAATGCTTTAAACTCCTCGCTAGATCGACATATTTTGTTCCTAAAATGCAGACAGTCTGTGGTTCTCATTGGCCAGAGCAAAGACAAAATTGCACAGTCCATTCCTTATATTTGGAACCGATGGATTTGATCTAGCTGCACAATTTGATTTTAACTCCTTAAAGAACAATGGATTAAATCCTGATTGTCCGATCTTTTATTTTATAGCGCTGTTCGTTTTAAGCAAAATTTTAAATTTTCTATATTTTAAAATTATATACAATTCTAAAAATATTAAAAAATGATAGAAAATAAAATACTCAATCAAAAAAATGCAAATAAGGGCTATATGGATTCATCTTAATGAGGAGAATCCATTAAACCCAAATCTCCAAATTTTAATGGGTATTTTTGGTTTAATTTGAGTTTAATTAAAATAATTAAACTTAAATTAAACCTAAATCATTAATCGAATCAATTTAAAAGTTTGGGGAATTAAAATTAAGGTTAAAGAATATCTTCAAAAAATATCTCAGGATTTATTGGGAAGTAAATCCATAGATATAAAATTTTTAAGCCATAACTCTTAATTTAATAAAATAAATTAATATTAAATAAAGAAAAATATAAAAATTATTGAATTAGCTAAAATCATCATAATGAACACTAGTGAATCTGAAAATATCAGAAAAACTCATTAAAACAACATAATATCTAAAATAAATTTAATTAGAGATCAAATGAATTAATTAATTTAATTAATTGATATGAACTTTAGAAAATCATAATAAATTAACTAAAACTCCAAAAAATCTGAATGAACCGTCTATGGTTTCATATTCTAGAGGAGAATTTAAGAAAAATTTAAACTCTTATTAATGTATCTAATTTAGGCTTAATTTATGTTTTATTAAAATAATTAAAACTCCAAATAGTCTTAAATTACACATTTGATTAAAGTGAAACTTTAGATATCTTAAATTGGCAAGAAACCCCATTTACCATAAAATTTCAAGGTCAAATGACCTTCATATTAGAAGTTGTTGAATGTCTAATCCTTCGATCAATTGAAATGAAGTTATAAATAAAAAAATTACAAAATTATAAAAAATTATAAAACCAACTTAAAATATTTTCGCTACATCATAAAACCATAGAAAAATTTCTTAACCCTTTGAAGTTAAGAAATTTAATTAATTATGCATTTAAATTTTAATAAAATTATTAAGAGCATAAAATTCAATCAAAACTTAAGTAATCTCATTTGTTAAATCTATAATAAATCAATCAATTAATTAAAATTGAAATTAATCAACTTATGAACTTTATACACAAACCAAGAAAATCATTGATATTAAGACTACTTTGAGTCCATTTTAAAATTATAAAATATTGATAATTTCAAATGCAAATAAAAGGTTATTAATCAAATCATTTAATCTAAATAACCTAAAAGTTAAAATAACATAGATTAGGTTTGGTGCCGAAAGTAGCCTATGTTTACTAGGTTATAATTGATTAACAAAATCTCACCTAAAGGGTTTAAATTAAATAATGAAACTTTAACATGTAATATTTCATTAAACCTAACCCAAATGATGAAGTATAAATACATAAGCTAATAAGTCATCTTATGTTGTGTGGAAAAAAATTATGACACCATATAGATTTTAGGAATTTCTTATTTGGATTATCAAACTCGTCATTAAGGAGTAAACATATTATATTGAAAGATGAACATGTTATCATATAATTGATTCAATCATTTAATAAAAGATTCCTCAGGCTAATGGGTCTTTCAATACGAGAGAGTTTTCCCTTGAACTACATAGAAACTAGAACAAGATTTATTTTAAATTGGGTTCATGGTTCCTTATAAGGAAAAGCTCTCATAGTTAATTACATCTTAGAAATGAAGGGTCTCTTCCTAATATAACTCTCGATTAAAAAATAAGTTAGTATTTATGGAGTTCTAAGTTAGTTTTCAAAGAAATGATATTTAGAATTTATATTAGGAATGATCCAAAGTGGAAAGACTAATTTTGGTAACTAATCAGGATGAAGTAGAAAATGTCTGTTGATACTAGGATGCCTAGTATGCATTTCAAATATCCTATCATTGGGATTTAAATTTTGAAATCTAATTTAGATTTCACGTTGAAATTTTCTTAGAAGTCTAGAGCTTAGATTCTGGCAGCATAAGATTGTAGAAATGCTTAGGTCAAAAACTTATTCCAAGGATGATACTTTAGAACCCAAGTCTATAAGTGCTTCAGACACAAGTCAGATGCTCAACCTAGTTTTACTTTTAGATTTAATGGACATTCCTCTCACTTGAAGAAATAAACCTATCCCTGGCTCTTCTGGACTTATAACCTGCCTAGAAGGGCTACTAGCTAATACCACTTAAGCACATTTTAAATTAATGATGCCAAGTCTGATGTATGCAAGATGGCTATACTGTTATCTTTTTAGAAAATAATCTAAGAACTTAGACTCACTCCCTAATCTCTAGGATCATGTACAGTATGAAATAGACTAACTAATGAACATTTTTTAGCTTTTAAAAGTTTTGACTCATGATTCATTTATGGTATTGGGTATGCATTTTTATGCTTAAATGCCATGCAATTAGAAATTGGTTATGAGCCAAATCAATAAAAGAAAAAAACTTCCCCAAGAAGGCTATCATCCTCACAAGTTAGATGCCTCTTATGTGCAATAAGTGAAGTGCCCAATTTAAGAGTTAGAGTAATATGACTACATGATTTCCAAAGGCTAATTATTTCTATTTGATTTTAGGTTATCCCTAAGACTTTAATTTATGTGAGATTTTTACTGTCTTTATTTTTTTTGTTTGAGGCGATTAGATTTAAATTGGGCAGAAAATTTAATTTGTTTTTCTATGAGCCTATGTCCAAGCATCCATCACAAAAAATATAGAACAAAAAAACATAGAAAAGTAGGTTGATTTTATTGCGCACCCAAAATAAATCAAGTCTATTTTAAATTAAAGAAAAGCCAATGTGGTCAGTAACACTATACACCCTGAAAGAAAGAGAAAATGGGCAACCGAGCTCTGCCTATAGACAACCCATCCTAGAACTACAAGTCTAGATCTATGGGTCTTTTTTCATGATCATCTACCTCTTCAAGGACCTCCATTAGGCTTCACATGGGACCTTTTCACTGATCTGCTGGTAGGGCTAGCTCATATTAATCCTAAACCCCATAGACCCTATTCTAATTCTAAGCTCAAATTTACATTTCAAATTCAAAATAAATCCTAAATCTTACAAAACAAATGTTAGAAAAATATAAATAACACACAATAATTATATTTTACAAACACATTGGCTTAGCATTAGCTACTTGCCATGCCCTCCTTCCTTATTGGGTTATGTTAAGGGACTATTCAACACCTGTAAGCGAACAACAATTTACAATTTATTTATGATGATAGTCCCTTTTAGCACAACACCCTACAAAAGATAATATTATTTCAAAAAATAACATCCTATCATCCAGACTAATAATAATCAATCTTAGCCATCTAGTTTAAAATAGTACACCACAAAATAATAAAATGCATTCCACATCACAACATCACAGAATATTACAAAAAATCACAAAATGACTTAACATAAGTCAAGGATCCGTGTCTTATTGATCTAGTGTGTGAAGAAACTAAGCTTGTGTGGCAAGACTTTGCAAGGTCCTTTTTTAATTCAAGTTTCAAATTGAATTTTGAAGTTTATTTATTTTTATATTTGGGTTGTTTCAATTCAAATGATTTAATGATTTGCAATTTTATTTCCATTTTAGTTACATTTTATGTTAAAGTAAATTTATGTTTTCAAGAATGAAGAATATAATAAGTTTCATGTTTGGTGGAACCCATTCTATTCAATATCTTAAGTCTTAATAGGATAAAGTCTTCATCCTAGGATGAAGATTTATCCTAAAAGTCTAACTAAGATCCTTAAGTATCTTAATTAATCCTTATAGATTTATGTAGATGATTTTATTTGAATTAAATTTGAGATTTTAATTCTTTTAAAATTTGATTCTTCTTTAAGTTTCTTTTCGATTTAATTTATTTTTCAATTTTTTTAATATTTATATTTAATATTATGTTAAGCAAACATATTTTTGTTAATGTATTCCATTATTTTCCATTTTGTTTATTGGTAATATTATGTCTTAGTTTAGGTTAAACCTTAATGTTTGCCTTCATTTAACTTAATGTTTCATCTTTTATATTTTTATGTTATATTTAAGTTATATTCATTTCATTTGCCTATTTAATTTTGGAATGATATAGTTTACTTATTAAATTTATAGGTATGTATCATGTTTATTTTCTAAGTTGATTTCATTTGTTCATTTTGTTGATGTTTAGTTGCTTAAGTAAGTTTACATTTTAATCTTAAGTTTAACATTATTCAGTTTACCCATTTGCATAATTTGATTATTAAATTTTAATTTATTATTTGATCTTTCTTATTTCAATTCATTTATTAATTTTCCAAATGCTTATTAATGAACTTAGATTAAGGTAGTTGATTCCAAGTTATATATTCATAAATTATAGAATAGTTTAATTCATTTTAATTAATTTAAAGAGTCTAATGATTATGTTATTTGAAAAGCTCTTTTTATCACTTAGCATAATGTAATTTCCTTTATTCATTATGACCTAAGAAGTTTAAGGAAGAGTTGTTATTATGTTATGTGAACCAAACTTATCCTAAGAAACTTTAACTCTTATATTATGTGCTGTTTTGATTCCTAGGACATTTTAAGTTCAATTAAACTTACCCTAAAGTTCAATTATAATTAATCTTTCATATTTGCATTTATGGCCTCTTTATTTCTTAATCTAAATAGCCTTAATGTATTTATGTGTTGATGGATTACAAAGTTCAGAGGTTAGTGAACTTTATATTTTAACTTATTAATGGATTTATCATGGTAAATTAGTTAATAATTATTGTAATATAATTAAATTCCATATTTTACTTATTCATAATCGTGAACTTATATTTAATTAGGGTCTTTTACTTTAAGATTGGTTTGGTATTTTTTATTTAAGTGTTCTGATGTCAATTATGATGTTTTAAGATTATATTATGGATTTTATAATTTCTATAATTTTTTTGATTTATTATTTCCTTTAAATTGACCTAAAAACTTGGAAATTCAAGAATTCACAATCCAAGGTTAATTGGATTTGAAATTTTTATGGAAAGTGGGGTTCCTTGCCAATTTGATTTCCCTAAAATTTCATCTAATCAGATGTATAGTTTGGAATTAATTAAGATTATAATTATTTCATTAAAACTTAAATTAAGCCTAATTTAATGAGGATCATTTAATGGTTTTATTTTTTCTTAATCCCCCTTTGGAATATGTATCCATAGAGAGTTTATTCATTTTGGGGGTGGTTTGTTGATTTATTATAATTTATTTAAGTTCAGGTTGATTAAATGAATTAATTAATTCAATTAAAGGCCAAATTAAGTTATTTTATGATTCATTAGATTTTAGAGAGTTTCAATGGTTTATTTATGTTCATTGGGGTGTGTTATGGTGATTTAAAATGATTTGATTATTTTTCATAATTTTGTTCATTTATGATTAAGTATTTTAACAAAATTAGGATTTAGAGTTTAAAATTTTAAATATTTAGATTTATTATTCAATAAATTATGAATCTACTATGTATCTTAACATCAATTTCAATTCCACAAAGTTTCAAATCATTTTGATCAATGGTTTGGGATTAATTTAGGTTCAAAATTTTTTAATCAAACCCAAAGTAAGGCCAAAATACCTCACATAATTTGAGGATTTTAATTTTAATGTATTCCTCTCATCAAGAGGAATACATGGAGCCCAAATCTACTATTTTTGGAGTTATATTTAATTTTTTATGATCTTTTAAATTTTATGGCATTTTCACTAAATTTTGTAAATTGAAAAACCCAATTTTTCATTTTAAATGCGTCAGACCCACATGGATCCAACATGGCAATATTTTCTGTGCAGTGCTGTGGCATTTGTCCATGTGGGATTCATGTGGATCTCGTGTCATAATGGCAACATACATGGGCTAATTTTGGGTTGTCCAATCGAAGATTGGATGACTTTGATCGATCCGTGATTTTACTTAAGGGGTTTAATCAAATGATCTATCTAAATCGGAGCCTTCTGTTCCTAACAGAAGAAATCGATGGTAAAGATTATCTCTCTTTCGACTGGGATGAACACTGAGAGCCTTTCATCGATTCAACCTAATCTCCTATGATCCAACCATCAAAATTACTTGATTTTGATTACAAAACCACCAGTGAATAAAATCAAATGGATCTATACAGTTGGATCTTACTTGAGATCAAACTTCTTTCCAAAAGTCCCAAAATCGAAAGCTTAAAGAAGGCTTTACTAGCAATCCTCAACTCCGACGATCTTCAGTGGAGAGATTGATTCGAACAACTCCAGAATGATGCGATGAGGTTGTGGGAAGAAGGAATTTGATCCTCTCCTTGTGGATTGCCTCCTAGACCAAGCTCAACCTCCCTTTCATCAGCTTTGGTCATTTTCTTGCCTCCCAGCGATGAGGGGATCTGGGTAGGATCGAAATCAACTTGGTGTGAGGTGGGAAAGATGATGGGATGATCAGTATGGCTTGATAGTATGGCTGTGTATGTTTTCCATTAAAGGTTGATAGCTTCTTATTACATTTTCTCTCTCCTTAATTGGCCAAGGATGATTGATGTCCTTGGAGGCTAGCTCCAAAGATCCTCAACTATTTATCAACTATCTAAGGATTTAAGGAGGTGGAATGCTAAGGGGAAGAGGGATTGAGCAAAATGGATTTGGCTTCACTGAATATCTCTTTTCCATGATATATTCCATCATTTTGGATGCATTTAGGCTTGAATCCACTTGGTTTTGGCTGCTAATCATCCAAAATTCATTATAAGATGGGTTTGAGTGCATTCCAAGAGATTGGGTTTGAACTTGGGTTCAATTATGCCATTTAGGAAATTTTGATGTAAGTTGAGCTAACTCATTTAATTTGGTGGATTAGGACTAGGTTAATGCTTCAATTACATCAATTTGATCCTTTATGATGTTTTTAATTAATGGATTTCATGGAATTTGCAATTATCCAAGAGTTCATTCCATATTAAATCCTTTATGGCTTAAGTGGGTTGGGTTGGATTGGATTGAGTCAAATGAATTATTTAGCTCAATTACAATGTATTTTCTTTTCAACTATGTTGCTCCAAGGAATTGGAATGCATTGGATCAGTCAATTTCATTTACTTAAGGTTTAAAACCCAATTTAGTCCATCTTGGTCTTATGGGATAAGCTTGGGTTAGATTTGAATTTGATTAAGTCAAATTCCTAACTTTGACCCTATTAGATTATGTTTGAACTCCAAGAATGCTTAAGCACATGTGTGAGATGATTTAGAGCAGTTAATTTCATTTTATTTTAATTTTATTTTAGTTTGAACCCATTTGACCCAAATTGGGCTTAATGGGTTAAGTTTGGGTTCATTTGGGTCAAATGATCGAATTAGTCAAATTGGACCCAATAATGGATTTAATTATGTTTAATTATCATTTTCAACTAATTTTGGATAATTAATTTTGATTAGTTTTGATTTTATTTGGGTTTGCACCCAATATGGTCCATTTAGGCCCATTTAGGTCAAATGACCTATTTAGCTTAATTAAGACCTCATTGGATGTATATTCTTTTAAATTCATATTTAAACATGAATATATTATCATTTAGATCATTTAATAATTTTTTTTGGTCAAATTTCAGTGGGTTGACCTTTGACTTGGTGGGACCCACTTAAGTCAAACCTATGGTAAAAGGGTTGACCACTTTTTGACCTTAATTTGGATTTGGATTCATTTATGCTTTTAATTTGAATACATTATTTCATTTGATTTTGATTTGTATTTTTTTTTTTAGTTTGAATTTCTTTAAGCTTAGATGGTTTTAGGACAAAATAAGGTAATTAAGTTAATTACCCTATTCACCTTGATCTAAATTCAAGTGTCTTTAGATTTCAATTTCTTTAGGTTTGGGTTTGAATTTAGTTTAGGTCTATCCATTCTTGTTGAGTTGGATTAAATCCTAGAAAGGTGCATTAGGCCACTAAGTGAAGTGTCCTAGGTATCTAATTAGGAGACTCCTAATCTAAGATTAGACATCCTAATTACTTATTTTTGGAAGAAATGTTAACCTCATCCGAAAATGAGGTCAACAAGTTACAAAAGTATAATGAATCACTTGAATGATAAAAGAATAATTAGTAAACCAAGTTTGAATTAAAAATCAATTTAAATTACCTAAGTTAACTCATTTAAATTAATAAATACTTAACATTAATTAAACTAATGAGTGAAATTAATTCAATCAAATAAATTAAACCATTCAAGAAAATAAGATTAAATAAACATTTAATCAAAGAAATCAGAAGAAACATAAAACCAAATATAAAGCTAAGTTATGAAAGAAAATATAATAACATAAAATGAATTAAAGCACTTGAAAGTAAACTAAACTAAAATAAAAATCAAATCAAACTTAATTATTCAATCATGATGACATCAACTATTAATTATGATTTAAAGGAACATTTTAAATTTTAATTAAAGATAATAAATCAAACTAAAGAATCATTAATCAAGATAAAAGGAAAGAAATAAGAATGAAGTCTTTAAAATCTTAATAAATTAGATTACACAAACTCTAAATCCTAAATATAAAATTAAAGCATTAATCACATCAAACCCAATTTTAAACAAACTATTAATATCAATTAAGAAAAGGGCTAATTACAATACCTAAGATCTTAGTTTTACCTTTAGAATGGATGGAAAATTTCATTAAAGTAGAATTTAGGATAATTGAATAGAATGGGTTCTGCCTAAAACATAATTTATTTTATTCTTCATTCTTTAAAACCAAAACTTTAACTTTAACATAAAAGTAAACCTAAAAATGAAAAAAACTCAAAAATAAAATAAATCATTAAATTGATTCCACCTAATAAAAAATTGAACAAATTCTGAGAATAAAATAAAAGAAAATTAAAATTTTCAAATTAGCTATCATATGACATATAGTTTGGACACCCAAGGTTGCAGGGTTATTGGTTCGAAGGTGTTGATACCTTAAACTTATGGTTTAATAATGACATGTACCTATGAAGCAAAATTATAAAAAGTGAAAGGTTAAAATTAAAATCAAATTAAACCAAAATTTGAACCTAAAAGGGCCTAGTAAAGTCATACCACACAAGCCTATTTTTTCACACACTAGATTCTTATGTGATCGACCTAAGACTTAGGTTAGGCTGATGATCTATGATGTTTTGTGATGTGAAATATATATTATTATTATTGTGCATAATATTTTAGATTGGATGGCTTGAATTGTTTGATGCTAGTTTGGATGATTAGGCATTCTTTTAAGGCTAATGCTATTTTTTATAGGGGACTATGCTTTAAGGGGCCACTTTAATGAAAATAAATAAATATTATTTGCTTTCAGGCATACTTAAGTCCCTAAGCATAGTTCAATATAATAGGTGGGCTAAGCAAGTAACTAGTGTTAAGCTCGTATGTTTGAAATATAAACTATTGGTGTGCTATGTATATTTCATAACATTTATTTTGCAAGGATTATAAATTTATTTTAAAATTTTTAAATATAATTTAAGCTTAGAATTAGGTTAAGATCTATGGGGTCTAGGAATAACTGGAGCTAACTTTACCAGTTGGTGGTCATTTGTGAAGCCCATGGAGGTCTCTAAAGAAGGTGACGACTTTGGAAGAAGACCCCCATAGATCAAACTTTTAGTTCTAGGCTGGGCTGTATAAGGGAAAAGCTTGACTATCCATTTTCTTTTTTTTTGGGGTGTACAGTAGTACTTGATTGCAGATTGCATTGGCCTATTCTATTAATTATTTTGGTTTGATTTATTTTGGGTGTGCAATAAAATTGCCTGCTCTTTAGGTTTTTTTTATTTGGCGTGTTTCTGTTATAAAATGCTTGGAATATTAGGCTCCTAAGAAAAATTAAAATTTTTATTAAACTTAAAACAATTAAATATAATATAAAGAAACTCAGAGCCTCACATTAATTAAAAGCTCTAGGTTCAACTTAAAAATAACTAGAAATAATTAACTTTTGCAAAACATGATGACATATTGCTCATTCCTCTTGAATTGGGCCCTTCACCAATTACACATAAGGGGCATTTGACCTGTGAGGATGACCATCATTCTTGGGGGAAGTTTGTCTTCTCTTTTGATTTGGTCCACGACCATTTCTAATTTCATATCGTTGTAGGAATCAACTATATACCCAAGGCCTTAAAATAAATTATGAGTCACTGCATAAAAGAAGAAAATTGTTGCATTAGTTAGGTGCATAACATGCCAAACATTATCTTAGAGTTAGGGAATGAGTTAGGCTCTTAGCTTCCTTCTTAAATGCAATAGCCTAGACATCTTGCATACATAAGACCAGACTCATGATTTTTAAAATTGCTTAGATGGTGTTTGCTCGCAACCCTTCCAAGCAGGTTATAAGTCCATAAGAGTTAGGTTAACTTCATTTTTTCTTTGGTAAGAAAAAAAATGATAATTACTAGAAAATTTATATTAGGTCGAGCCTTTAGCATATGTTAGAAGCATTTGTATACTTCAATTTTTAAGCATCATTTTGGAGTATGTTTTCAAGTACTAGGCATTTCTACAGTTTTGTGCTCTTAGAATCTAAGTCATAGATTCTTAATAAAATGATAATACAAAACTTTATTAAATTCAATCTAAAAATTATAAAGCCTAATGATAAGGTTAGTTAAAATGCATAATGTGCATCCTAGTATCTATAGGCATTTCCTACTTATTCCTTATTAGTCTCCAAAAAAACTCTTTCCCTTTGAAACTTTTCCTATTGAATTTCTAAATCATTATTCTTTTGAAACAAGCTTTAAAATCCATAGAATAAAAATCTATTTTTATAATTAAGAGTATTTTTAAAAATATATTTCTTATAAAATCCAAAGATTTTCAATTATTACCAATATACAATGAAACTGCTTGAAAATATTCTCTTTGAGACTATATAGAATATCATACAAAGATAATTCTATAATATATGCTTTGGCTAAACTTACAAAAGAAATCATTTGTCCAGAAAAGAATCTATATGTATTGAAGTTCAAAATCAATAAATTATTTCTCTTATAGATTTAGATTATATGAATAGAAAAATAGAAATACTAAGAATAACCACCCTTACTGAAGGTCAAGAAGAATGTGATTAGAGATAGCCATTCATTGGTTTTATCTATGTGAGGGGAGGCTCTCTGAAGACAAATTGCTAGTGAATCAAATTAAAAAATGTGTCTTATCTTATGCATTAATTAATAATATGTTATATTATAGGTCATTTGATCAAATGTGGATAAAAAAGAAGCCTATAAGATTATGATTGAGGTACACTCTATATTGTGTGTGCTTAAGAATCTGAATCGAAGATGAACCTAAAAATTAAAAGACTTGGATACTATTAGCATTTGATGTTAAATGAAAGCATGAAAACTACATGTTGTTGTCATCAATGCTAAGTACTTGGTGTAGTATTAGGTCAACCACTTAATATATTACACATGATGATTATATCTTAGCCCTTTCAGAGTTAGGGTACTAACATCATAGAGCCTATTAACCCTCCTTCATCAAAAGGGAATCATTTCATCTTAACTATAATTGATTACTTTTCTAAGTGGGTTGAAGTAGTTCCACCAAAAGAAGTGAAAGCATACCATGTGCTTAAATTCTTTCAGAAAAATATCGTATATCATTTTGGCATTCCTCGTCAAATCAAATCTGATAATGGCCCATCTTTTAAGACAACTTAATTAATTCACTTTCTAGCTAGACATAAAAATGATTGGAGATATTTGACCATCTATTACTCTAGGACAAATTGATTGGCTGAAGCATTCAATAAAACTCTGGTACGAATTTTGAAAAAATTAGTAGATAAAAATAAACACCATTGGCATGAAAAGTTGGTTGAAGCCTTATGGGCTTATCGGACTACATATATGACACCAACTCAATTTACACCATATACTTTGTTTTATGAAACTAAAGCTATTCTTCAATTGAAAGTACAACTACCATCTTTAAGGATAGTACCTAATAATGATATCATAATAGATCAAAATCATAAACTTTGAATGGAAGAACTTGAAATTCTTGATGAAAAATGTTTGAAACCTCATCAAGACCTTGAATTGTATCAATCACGTATGGTTCAAGCTCATGATAAATTGGTTCATCCTAGAACTTTCAAAGTAGGAGACTTGGTCTTGGTTCTTAGAAGGACAATTTTAGCTCATCTTATGATAGGCAATAAATTTGAGCCAACATAAGAATGACCATTCGATATGAAGAAAGCCTAAGAAGGAGGTTCCTATTCACTAATAACTTGCAATGGTGAACATCCAATGCTGCCTATTAATAGGCATTACTTAAGGAAATATTATGTACAAATGTACTTCAGTTTAAAGATGCTGATCAATAAAAGTATCTTTTCCTTTGTAACTTATTCATAATAATATATTATTTCTTTTAAATTTGCATTTTTATTTATAAATTTTGTACAATGTCCCTTAAAATTTTGCAAAATTTCTTAAATATATTTAAACATAATTTTTGCATTCATATAGGATGAGAGCAAGCCCATTTGTGGCACTCTTCTGATGAATTCCAGACGATTGGAGCAAACTCTTCATGGCACCATTTCTACTACTTACAAGATAGAATTAAGTCATTAAGACCCCTTTCTTGTTAAATAGACTGTTTAGGTTATAAATATGTCACTAAGACCCCCTTCATATTAGTCAAAATTTGAGGATGGGATCAATTCATTAAGACCCCTTTCCTCCCTTTAGCTATTTAAGTTATAATTAAACCTTTGAAGGCCCCATCTTAATAGCTAACCAAATAGAAGTAAGTCCCTTAGTTGGTATTTTTTTTTGAAAGAAAAGGATAAGATTTAGTCATTGAAGACACCTTCTTGTCAAATAGACTGCATGGTTAGGATTAAGTCATCAAGACCCCTTTCTTACTATTCCAAAATTTGAGGTTTAGGATTAAGTCACTAATGCTTCTTTCCTCATTGTAGTTATTCAAGAAGGAATTAAGCCATTAAAGGCCTCTTCTGAATAGTTAATTAGATAGAAGTAAGTCCCTTAGCAGTCATCCTTATAAAGAAATTAGGATATGATCAAGTCATTATGACCCATTTCTTTTCCAAGCTATTTAGGTTAGAATTAAGCCATTAAAGGGATTAAGTTGAATTTTATTAGATTAGGAATGAAGTCATTGAAGTCCCCTTTTCTAGCTTAAGATAAAAGAAATTAAGAAGTGGAAATAAGTCTTTTGAAAGCCCAATTCCTATAGACTACTCAAGATAGGAATTAAGTCCATGTGACCCCTACCTTTTTATTTAAATTTTTAAAGTTTAGGAATTAAGTCATTGAAGACCCTTTTGCTTCAAGATTAGATATTTAGGTTGGAATCAAGTCCTTAAAGACCCCTTCCTAATAGCTAACCAAGATAAGAGTCAATCCACTAATGGTATAATTCTTTGGTTACAATTCATATAGTCTAGATAGGAGTAAGTATCCATAGTGGCATCCTTTCATGGCAAAGAAAACCTTAGGATCTACTTGTAGACCATGTTGGCCTCATTTTTAGATGTGGTTAACATTACTTCCAAAATTAATAATTAGGAAACATAATCCTAGAGTACAAACATCCTAATTATATACTTTGGACATTCACTTAGTGGCCTAATGCACCTTTCTAGGATCCAATTTGACCCAACATGATTGAATAGACCTAGGTCAAATTCAAATCCAAATCTAAAGGAATTTAAATCTAAATATACTTGAATTTAAATCAAAGTGAATAGGGTCATTAATCTAATTATCCTATTTAACCTTAAAGCCATTTAAACCTAAAGAAACTCAAACCAAACTAAAATAAATTCAAATCAAAATCAAAGAAAACCATGAAATCAAATTAAAAGCATGAATAAATCAATATACAAATCAAGGTCAAAAAGCAGTTAGCCCTTTTAACACAAGTTTAACTTATGTGGGTCCCACTAAGTCAAAGATCAATCCACCAAAATTTGACCAAATAAAATCATTCCAAATAATCTAAATGATAATATATTCATGTTTAAACATGAATTTAAATAAAAAAAATATAAATTTAGTAAGGCCTTAATTAGGTTAAATAGATCATTTGACCTAAATGGGCCTAAATGGACCCTATTAGATTTAAATTCAAATAAAACTAAAATCAATCTAAATTACTTGTCTAAAATAATTTAGGAATGATTATTAAACAAAAATAAACTCATCGTTGAGCCCAATTTGACCAATTTGGTCATTTGACCCAAATAAACTCAAACCTAACCCATTAAGTCTAAATGGGCCAAATTGAGTTCTAAACCCCATGTAAATGGAATTGATCGATCTAATGCATCCAAAATTACTTAGATTATTATAATTTCAAATAAAATGCATTGTAATTGAGCCAAACACATCATTAAACTCAATTTAATTAAACACAACCCACTTAAACCATAATGGATTAAATATGAAAAAAACCCATGAATAATTGTAAATTCTATGAAATCCACTAATTAGAAACATCATAAAGGGTTAAATTGATCTAATTAAAATATTAATCTAATGCTAATCATCGAATAGACTAAGATAGGTTAACTTACATCAGAATTCCCTAAATGGCATAGTTGATCCCAAGCTTTAACCAAACCCATTCAAATCCACCCAAACACATCCAAACTTATCCTAAGATGGGTTAAGAGGGATTGATAGAAAGTTTAAGTAGCTAAAATAATCCCAATTAAAATCCAAAATAATGGAATATGCCATCAAAAGTAAGGAGAGAATGAAGCCAAATCCAACTCCCCCAATCCCTCATCCTCTTTGCCTATCCATCTCAGCACCTCTAAACAAGGGTTAAGCCATTGATCATCCTTGGAGCTACCCTCCAAGGACAACAATCATCTCTACCGGCCAAGAGTAGGGAGAAGACCACAAGAAGCTCTCAGCTTGTAATGGCAAGTCAAGAGAGAGTGATCCTTATGGAAAATTGAGCGTTCCCCAACCTTCCTTGAGTGAAACGAAGTCAAGCACACCTATACCCCGATCCCCTCATCATCTGGAATCTAGAGAATGACCAAGCTCATTGGAATCCACCCATGCATTGGCCTAGAGGTCGATCCACAAGGAGGCAACACAATTGATTCTTCCCAAAGCTTCATCGAACCATTATGAAGCTATTCGAGTCATCCTCTCTGCCAGAATCAAAGTATGCCATTAAAGCCATCGCTCAAGCTTTCAATTTTTGGCCCTTTTTAATTTGAAATTGATCTCGAGGGATATAAAATCATATAGATCCCTTCATTTTAGTTTATTGATAGTTTTGAATGATAAATTGAGCAATTTTAATGGTTGGATCACCAGAAATTGCCTTGATTCGATGGATGGCTCTCAGCTCTTACCATCATTGAAGGAGTGGGATTCTCCTCTATTCATTCCATTTATTAGAAATGGATAGTTGAGACTTAGTCAGATTGAATGATTTAATCCCTATATGAAATCCACAGAATGATTTGAGCCATTTGATCGAAGATCAGATAGCCCGAACCAAAATAGCATCCATCACCATTTCAACGTGAAAGCCACATGGATCTAGCATGGATGAATGCCAAGGTACCATGTGTAAAGGAGCATCACATCAGATCCATGTAGATTCAACATGGTTAACGATAAAAAATTGACAATTTTGAATTTAAAAATTACAAAAATATAGTTAAAACTTCAAAAAGCATAATAAATTAAATATTAAGCCCAAAAATGCAAACAAAGGCTCTATGAATTTATCTCAGTGAGAAGAATCCATTAAAACCGAAATCCCAAAATTTTGTGGGGTGTTCTACATTAATTTGAGTTTGCATGAAAATAATCAATCTTAAATTAATCTTAAATCATTGATCAAAATGAATTCAAACTTTGAAAGAATTGAAATTAGTGCTAAGATATGTGAATTTTTGATAATTTATTGAGGAATAAATGTAAATATATGAAAATTTTAATAATAAACTCTAATTTTAATAAAATAAATTAAATATGATTTAAATAAATTAAGAAAAGCATGAATGTTATCTAAAACATCATAACACACCCTAATGAACTTAAATAAATTATTAAAACCCATTGAAACTTAATAAATAATTAAAATGTCTTAATTTAGTGTTTAATTAAATTAATTAATTCAAATAATCAACCTGAACTTAGGAAAATCATAATAAATCAACCAAGAATCCAAAAATTTTAAATAAACCCTCTACGGATGCATCATTCAGAAGAAAATCTAAGAAAAATAAAACCCTTAAGTAATTTTCTTTAAATTAAGCTTAATTTAGGTTTTAATGTAATAATTAAAATATTAATTAACCCTAAAATATATATCTAATTAGTGTAAAATTTTAGGGAACTTAAATTAGTAAGGAAACCCAATTACTATAAAAATTTCAAACCTAGTTGACCTTTGGATTAGAAATCATTGAATTTCCAATTCTCTAAAAGAAATAATAAATAAAAAAAATCCCAAAAATCACAAATCCCAAAATATAAATTAAAATATCTTAACTAACATCAGAACACTTAAAACAAATATCCAAGTAATTTGAAAGGAAAATAATTTAATTAAACATAAGCTAAGGATTAAGAATAATTGTTAAAATAGAATATAATTAAACTCTAAAGCTAATAATCAACTAAATCATGATAAACCTACAAATAAACTGAAATATAAAACTCATAAACCTCTGAACTTTATAACCTATCAATATTAAGTCATTTAGATTAAGGAATAAAGTTTCTATAAATTTAAATGTAAACAAACTTAATGAGATTAAGTTTGAATAAACCTTAAATGATTGAAGAGTTCAAGTAACCTAAGGTAAGTTAAATACACATGAAAATAACCCTTCTATAGACTTCTTCGATCATAAGTTAGTAATGGTAATCACATTATACCAAATTATAAAATTAATCTTCTTAAATAGAATTATCATTTCTCTTAAGTTAATTGAAAAAAATTGAACCGTTCCATAACATATGAAATCATAACTTGAAATCAACTATTTTAATCTAAGTTCATTATTAAACATTATGAGTGTTAATTAAATAAAGAAATAGAAATAAAAGAGATCAAAATTGTATAAATGAGTTATAAAATTGAGGCATAATGAATTGAATGATGTCCAAATTAAGATTGAATATTAAGTTTACCCAAGTTAATGAAAATAGATATTGATATGATAAATAAATAAAATTAATACAACCAATTGTAATAAGTAAATCCAATTATCCTAAATTAATTAAAATAAAAGAAATAATTAAAATAAATATAACCTAATACCTAATGAAACTTAATGATGAAAGATGAAATGTAAGGATAAATAAATGATACATAAAGGTTTAACCTAAAATAAATTATCACAACATTAATGAATAAAATAAAAAAAAGAATGAAGAACATTAATTTAAATGAACACACATTGCATAAAAATAAATAACGATTGAATATAAACTACATAATAATAAATCATAACTTAAATCAAATCATTCAATTGAATCCAAAAAAAATTAATTAAGATACTTAAGATTGTAATTAAACCTTTAAGATGAATCTTCATCTCAGGGAGAAGATTTCATTTAGAATGTTGAATGGAATGGGTTTTACCCAAAAGTGGAATCTATTTTATTCTTCATTCTTGAAAATCTAAACTTCACTTTAACATAAAAATGAATTTTTTAAAAAATTAAAATAGTGTTAGAAATAAATAAATCATTTGAATTGATAACATCTAAAGGTGAAAATAAACAAACTTAAAAATTTAAATTAAAACTTGAACTAAAAAGTCCTAGCAATGTCTTACTGCATAAACCCTTTTTGTTCAGACTAGATTATTAGGTCACAGACTATAGATTTTGGCTAGGATGATCTGTGCTAGATTATTAGGTCACATTCCCTATGTTTAGGCTAGGACGGTCTATGATGTGAAATGATTTTTTATTATTTTATGGTGTATTGTTTTAAATTGGATGGCTAGATTGATTGTTGTTAGTCCGGATGGTAGGACGTTATTTTTAGAATTAACATTATCTTCTATGAGGGAGCTATGAGGAAAGGGATAGTTGTATAATAAATTATAAAATTGGTGTTTACTTGCAGATGCTGAATAGTCTCTTAGTATAGCCCAATAGGACAAGTACTGAATAGTCCCTTAGTTCTAATGCTAAGTCCATATGTTTGTAAAATATAACTATTGTGTGCTATTTGTATTTTTTTTTGACATTTGTTTTGTAGGGCATAAGATTTATTTTTGAATTTGAAATGTATATTTGAGCTTAGAATTAGGTTAAGATCTATGGGGTCTAGGATTAGTAGAAGCTGACCCTACCATCAGATGGGTGTAAATATCTTGTGTGAAGCCCAGTGGAGGTCCCTGAAGAAGAAGATGATCTTGGAGAGAAGACTCATTGATCTAAACTTTAGTTTTAGGCTAGGATGTATAAGGGCAGAGCTCAGCTGTCTATTTTCTCTTTCTTCTAGGGTGTACAGCTATACTCGACCACATTGGCCTTTTCTTTAATTTAATTTGGCTTGATTTATTTTGGGTATGCAATAGAATGAACTTGCTTTTCTAAGTTTCTTTCTATGTTATATTTTGCGTGATGGATGCTTGGATGATTATACAATTAAGAAAACCATATTTTCTACCCAATTTAAATTTAATTAATTTAAACAAAAATAAAGAAACTCAAAACATTACATTAATTATAGCCCTGAAAACCTTAAAATTAATTTGAAATAATTAGCTTTTGAGAACCATGCTTTGCTCTAACTCTGTGAATTGGGCATCTAACCTTTGAGGATAACCACCTTCTTGGGGAAGTCTGCCTTCTCTTCTTGATTTGGCTCATGACCACTTCTAATTACATGTCATTTAGGCATAAAATGTATACCCCAAGACCTTAAATGAATCATGAGTCAAAATATTTAAAAGCTAAAAAAATGTGCATTTTTCAAGTATCATACTCTACATGATCTTAGGGATTAAAGAGTAGTCTAGGTTTTTAGATTCTATACTAAAATGCAACAACCCAACCATTTTGCATACTTGAGACTTGGCATCATGAATTTAAAATATGCTTAGGTGGTGTTAGCTGGCAGCCCTTCTAAGCGAGTTATAAGTCCAGAAGAGTTAAAGATAGGGTTCTTTTCTCAAGTAATAGAAAGAACCAATAATTTTTAAAAGTGAAATTAGGTTGAGCATTTGACTTGTGTTAGAAGCTCTTATAAAATTAAGTTTTGAGGCATCCTGCAAGAGTAATTCTTCAACCATAAGCATTTCTATAGTCTTCTGCTACTAGAATGTAAGTCCAAGATTTTTAATAAAATTTTAACTCAAAATTTCATTCAAATTAAAGTCCAAAATTTAAAGCCAAATAATAGAATAGTTGAAATGTGTACTAGGAATCCCAGTATCAACAGACATTTCCTACTTAATCCTGGTTGACTTTAATAAAAAGTCTTTCTACTTTCAACATTCCCTATTTAAATTCCAAATTATCATTTCTTTTTGAAACTAGCTTTAAAATTAATAGAAATAATAACTTGTTTCTTTAATCAAGAGTATTCTTAGGAAAAGATCCTTCATTCCTAAGATGTAATTAACTATGAGGGCTTACCTTTATTGAGAACCATGAACCTAGTTTAAAGTAAACCCTACTCTAGTTCTTATGTAGATCAGGGAAACACTCTCTAGTACATTAAAGACCCATTAGTTTTAGGAGTTTTTTATTCAATGATCGAATCCATTATAAGATAACATGCTTATCTTCTGAGATAATATGTTTACTCCTTAATGACGCATTTGATCATCCAAATAAGAAATTTGTAAAATCCATGTGGTGTCATAAAATTTTTCCACATACCACACCCTTTTCTTTAAAATTGATTAATCATTTTGACTACCTTTATTTCTAGTTTTACTTAAAAAAAGAGTCCTAATGCCTTCTTACTTAGTTAGCCATTGAAAATTTTTTATAGTTAGAGTGAAAAGAAGCACCTTGAAAAACATTTTATCTGACTACCGTGATTGTGTTAGGATTAGATTATTCAATGCATCTTTTCTTAATGACATCTCTATTCTTCTTAGAAATTAAAGAATCTAAGTCTCTAAGAATAAATCATTATAAATTGAAACAAATTTAGGCATGTTTATGCCTATATTTCACAATCAAATTCGAAATAAAATTTTAAATTAAAACTAAAGATTAAATTCCAAATTTCAAATCCAAATTAAAATTCCTTCAAGTTTATGCTTGTAATTCTTATAGGATCTATTGATTAGTTCGATCAATGCCAATATGTGTAGTTTACTCTAGTTAGTCCACCATACATATTAGAAGTCCATTTGTTAACCTCATTTTTGGATGAGGTTTAACATCATTTTGAATCCTATTGATTAGGATACATAATCTTAGATTAGGGATTTCCTGTTCAAACACTTAAGATAGTTTACTTAGTGACCTAGTGAATATTTCTAGGGTTTAGCCAAAATTAATAGAATTAGGTGGATCTAAACCAAACTGATATTTAAACAAATGATTGAATCAAACATATTCTAATTGAAATCTAAATCCATCTAAGTCTAAACTAAGGTAATTGAGGTGGTTAATAATTAACCTACTTAAGCTCAAAACCTCTTAAATTCATGAAAATTCAAATAAAATTTAAACAAATTGAAATTAAATCATATGAAAAGCATTAAGTCATAACATAAACATAAATGAATTTAAAATTAAAATCAAATGAAGGTCAAAGATGGCCAACCTTTAGACAAAGAATTGACTTATTTGGGTCCCACCAGGTCAAAGGTCAACTCACCAAAATTTGACCAAATTAAATTATTCCAAAGACTCAAAATCATAAAATGAAATTATTGAAGCATAAATCTAAAGAAGTTTAAAACCAATAAGGTCTTAATTGGGTTAATTAGACCACTTAATCTAAATAGGCTTAAATGGACCTTATTAGGTCTAAATTGAAATTAAACTAAAATCAACCAAAATTAAATGTCCAAAATTATTTGAAAAATCATATTTAAAGATAATTTAACCTATTATAGGGTTTAATTTGATCAATTTGATTATTTGACCCAATTAAACACATTTTAACCCATTAAGCCCAATTTGGGTCAAAGTGGGTTTAAATCCAAAATTTAACCTCAAATGAAATGAAATTGATTAATTAAAATCATCTCAAACACTTGAATAAACATAATTAAAGCTTATACCTAGATCCAATCCATCAAATGGAACAAAACAAGATAAACTGAAGGGAACAAAATAAGATAAACCACAGGGAGAAAATGCTTAAGTGAACTAACCTACAATATTTGTCCTTAAACTCAATTGAAATGAGTTTGTTTGACCCATGAATCATCTTAAATATGATTTGAACAATTAGTTGCTAATTTAAATCAATGAATAATAAACATTGATCATAGTTTGCTTAATCCAAATCAAGTTAAACTCAAATGGACTAACTATGAGAATGTGATCTTAAACCTACACTAATCACATTCCAATATAGCTAAACTCATTCTAGATGAGTTTAAAAGGATTAGCAATCAAATTTGAGAAAATTTAATGGTCTCAAGTTAATACAAAAGAAATAGAATCTGCCATGGGAGAGTCATGTGGAACATGAAGACAAACCCTCCCCAATCCAAAACACTTCCTCTATTCCTCTTCCACTCCTCATCCACACTAATTTGGAATGTTCCCAATTAGTTGACCACCTCTTGGAGCTTGCCTCCAAGGGTGGTAATCACCATTCAAAAACCAAAATGAAATTCCCCCCATATAGTTCTCGGCCACTCATGGAAAAAGGGCAAAGAGATTTCTCAAGCCATTATGAGTACTCACACACCTTCCTTAAGTGAAACAAAAAGAATCCACCGTTTTCCCGATTCCCACTTTGCCGACAAGGTAGATTTTGACCAAAGTCACTGGCGAATAGGAGGAGCTTGACCTATAGAGCAATCAGTGATGAGGCAATCCAATTCTGTACAATTAGAGGCTCGTCACATGCCCATAAAGCTATTTGAAATGTTCCCACCGCCAAGGATCAATGCTAGCAAGGTATCCCTCAAACCTGACCTCCTATTGAATTCAGTTTGGTTCTTTATGAAGAAAGTTTGATCTAAAGTAAGATTTAACTGTATAAATGTGTTCAAAATGGAGTCTCGATCATTTTGCAATAAAAAGTTCATTAAAATTCTCCTCGGATCATCAAATTTTGGCTCCATAAAAAATTTGTGGTCTCCGTTGCTTTTTGAGCTAGATACATATGGATCCAACTACTCCAATGGGGCTACACCACGTAGTGCCGCATTTACGACACGTGGCGCTGACAATTTTTTATTAAAATTTTGATTTTTTGTATTTAAAAAATTACAAAAGATCCTAAAAGCTTTAAAAAATCATAGTAAGTAAAATACTCAACCAAAAAAAAATTGCAAATAAGGGCACATTGGATTCATCTTAGTGAGGTGAATCTATTGAATCTAAGATTTCAAATTTTTGTTAGGTATTTTTTGTTTAATTTGAGTTTATTTAAAAATAATTAAACCTAAATTAAACCCAAATAATTAATCCAATGAATTTAAAACTTTGAGGAATTAAAATTAGGGTTATAACACACTTTAGATAAAGATCTAACGATTTATTGAAAAGTAAACCCATAAATATAAAATTTTCAAGCCATAACCCTTAATTTGATGAAATAAATTAATATTAAATAAAAACATTATAAAAAATTATGGAATTAGCTAAAATCATCATAATGAATAATGGTGAATCTTAAACCATTAGTAAAACTAATTGAAACATCATAATATCCAAAATAATTTTCATTAGGGATCAAATTAACTAATTAATTCATTATATTGATTTGAACTTTAAAAAATCATAATAAATTAACCAAAACTCCAAAAAATATAAATGAACTTCTATGGATTTATATTCTAGAGGAAAATTTGAGAAAATTAAAATACTTAATTAATTTTATCTAATTTAGGCTTTACTTAGGTTTTTTTGAAATAATTAATCTAATTAGTCTTAAATTACACATTCGATTAAGATAAAACTTAAGGGGACTTAAGTCGGTAAGGAACCCCATTAGTCATAAATGTTTCAAGGTTAAATGAACTTTGGATTAGAAGTTATAGAGTTTCCAATTCTGGGGTCAATTTAAATAAAATTATAAATAAAAAAGTGCAAAGAATTATAAAAATTTATAAAACTAAGTTAAAACATTTTCATTAACATCATAAAACCTAAGAAAAATTTCTTAACCCTATGAAGCTAAGGAATTTAATAAATTATGCATTTAAGAATTAATAAAGTGATTAAGAACATAAAATTCAATCAAACCTTAAGCAATTTTATTTGTTAAATCTATAATAAATCAATTAATCAATCAATATTAGAATTAATCAACTTTTGAACTTCATACCCAGAGCAAAAAACATTGATATTAAACTATTTTGAGTTCATTTTAGTATTAAGAAATATTGATAATTTCAATTATAAATAAAAGGTGATTAATGAAATAATTTAATCTAAATAACTTAAAAGTTAAAGTGACCTAGGTTAGGTTTGGTGCCCAAAGTAGCCTAAGTTTTCTAAGTTATAATTTATAAACAAAATCTAACCCTTAGAGGTTTCACATTTTATCTTCAAAGATTGGGTAGAAAAAAGTTATCAAAATGGGGAACTTACCTTATCAGATAGTGTACTTGTACATCCTAAAAGGAAAAGGTGAATACTATTACAACACGCCTTATCTAGAATGCAAAATGTAAAGATGCTTGTCAGATAAAACTTTGAATATAAATAATGATAAGGGCAAAGCTTCATAAACACAAGATGGAGAAGAAGGTGGTTGGGAGACCTTCATATCAAGTAAGACCAAACAGATGATCAACATTCTTTTAGCTATAGAAGGCCTTTGTTGGGAGAATTCCTTAGAGCCTGAAATAGATCCAAGAAGGCTCTTCTCCTACATGAACCAAGTTTTATATAACATAAAGAAGCAGATAAAAATTAATCAGTTTTATTTGTCAAGCCCGACAAATCAAAGAAAAGAAAAAATCTAGAAAACTAAAGTTTGAAACATAAAAAATGATTGACTCTTTAGAGTAGTATGGGCAACCTTCTCAAAGGTCATTTAAGTTAGAAGAGTACATGGCCCACTTGCAGCTTGACATGAAAAATCCTAAATGAGAGGTTTTGAAAGAAACGTGTTGAGTTATAAATGTGCATGAAAATTCAAACCTTTAAACTCATAGAGAAGCATGTTATGTGATTGAAAGTTCAACTAACTCTGAGGAAAAACTATGCTTTCCCAGAGAAAAGCTTACTAAATGGAAGGTCAAGTCAAGCTCAAAGAAATTATGACCTAGACTAGATAGTAATTCTGAGAGTAGTAAAAACCCCAAAACTCTTAAAGAGACATAGAATTTAGAGACTTCTTTTGATAAAGAAGATCAAACAAAAGAAGTAACTCAAGTCCAGTTAAGGACTAGAAAAGAAATTACTCCACCCCCATAATAAAGTCAGTAATAAAGTTAAAGAAATTCAAATTAATAAAAAAGCCTTACCCCCACTATCGACTAAACTTCAAAATTCTACTAAAACAAGAGTAGACTATAATGTTATAACACATTTATGCAATGTCCTTGCTTTACTAAGTATTTATGATGTTTTCATATTATCTAAAGATATATGCGAGTGTGGGAATTTTATTTGGAACACTAGATAGATCTTGGGGATACTTATTTAGGTAATCAAATATGTCATTAAAGGATAAATATATTATCTCATAAGATAAACATATTATCCTATAATAGATTTGATTACTTACTAAGGACTCCTAAGGCTGATGGGTCTTCGATATGCCATAGATTTTCCTTTGAACTTCATGGAGAAGTAGGACATGGTTTATTTTATTACAGGGGTCATCGTTTCTTAATAAGGCAAGCCCCTATAGTTAATCACATCTCAGGAATGAAGGATCTCTTCCTAAAAATACTCTCGATTAAGGAAATAGATTTTATTTTTATGGATTTTAAAGCTTGTCTTAAAAGGATGATAATTTACAAATTCAATATGGAACACTTTCAAAGGGGAAAGAGTTCTTTTTGAGACCAATTGAGATTAAGTATGAAATGATTGTAGATACTGGGATGCCCATCAGACATTTCAACTAACCTACCATTGGGCTTTACAATTTTGAGATTGAATTTAGTAAGCTTTGAATTGATATTTTATTAGAATTCTAGGATTATATTCTAGTAATGCAAGGCTACAAAAGTGCCTAGAGTTGAAGACTTAGTTCTAGAAGGATGCTTTAGAACCTAACTCTATAATGTATTTGATATAAATCAGAGGCTTGACCTAATGTAATTTATGGGAATTATGGGTTCTTTTCCTACTAAAGGAAAAATGATCCTATCTTTGACTCTTCTAGACTTATAACCCATTTGGAAGGGTTTCAAACTAATGCCACCTAAGTGCTTTTAAATCCATAAATTTAGTGTTCATGTTATTCAAAATGGTTGTACTATTATGTTTTAGGAATGAATCTAAGAACTTAAACTATCTACCTAACCCCAAGATAATGTCAGGTATGATATGCATTTAACTAATGAACATATTTTATTTTTTATATTTTAACTCATAATTTATATTTAGTCATCATGTTATGCGATTTATGCCTCTAATGATATGCAGTTAGAAACGATTATGGGCCAAATTAAAAAAATAAGGTGCACTTCTCCCAAGAAAGGTGGTCATCCTTAAAGGTTAGTTGCCCCTTATGTGTAATGGGTGAAGTGCCCAATTTAAGGAGAATGAATAACATGCTATCATGTTTTATAAAACCTAATTATTTTTAGTTGCTTTTAAGTTGTACCCAAGGCTTTAATTTATGTGAGGTTATGATTTTTTTTACTTCTATGTTTAAATTTAGGTGGGATAGATAATTTAGTTTTTAGGTTATTTATTTTTCTAAGTTGCCCCTTATAAGTAGGTTAATTTCATTATACACAAAAAATAAATCAAACTAAATTAATTAACAAAATAGGCCAATGCGTCTTTGTATTGATGTACACCCAAAAAAAAAAAGAGAAATGGGCAATGGAGCTTTGCCCTTATCGAACCCGGCCTAGCACTAAAAGTTTGATCAATGGGGGTCTTCTTCCAAGATAGTCACATTCTTCATGGACCTCCATGGATTTCACAAGGGGCCACTGAGACTATGTACTAGTAGGGTCAGCTCCTACTATTCCTAGACCCCATAGATACTAACCTAATCCTAGGCTCAAATTACATTTAAAAATCTAAAAATAAAATCCTAAACGCTGCAAAATAAGCATTTGAAAATACACATAGCACATCTGTAGTTATAATGAAAACATACAATCTTAGCATTAGTTTTTTGCCAAGCCCACCTATCATATTGGACTATACTTAGGGACATAAGCATACTTGTAAGCAAATAACATATATATATATATACATATATATTATGATAGTCCCTATTAGCATAGCCTAACAACAATAATAACAACAATAAGCCTTCATCTTAATAAGTGGGGTCAGCTACATGAATCCTATGTCTCCATTATGTCCTATTATATGGGAAATTATCATTTAATTTAAGTATACTAAGGTCATGTTTTATACATCTTAACCAAGTTATTTTAGGTCTACCTCTACCTTTCTTAGCATAAGGAAAATCTAATGCATCTACTCTCTTAACTAGGTCATCGGACGGCCAACGCTTTATGTGGCCAAACCATCTATGGTGACTCTCTCTAATCTTATCTGTCACTAGAGCTACTCCAACATTTTCCCGAACATACTCATTTCACATTTTATCTCTAAGAGTAAAGCCACTTATCCACCTGAGCATCCTCATCAATGTAACACTTAACTTAGTCTTATGCTTCTCTTTAATTGGCCAACATTATACACCATAAATCATTGTAGATCTTACCACCATCTTATAAAATTTTTCCTTAAGTTTAAGTGATACTTTTCTATCACACAACAAGCTAGATGCATTCCTCCACTTCAACCATCCAACTTGAATTTTCCCTTTTAGCATAGCCCCCTACAAAAAGTAACATCAGTCTATAAAGGAACGTCCTACCATCCAATTTAATGTCAAATAATCATATCCATCTAGTCTAGAATAGAACACCACAAAATAAGAAACATATTTCACACCACATCATAGAATATCATAGAACATCGACCTAACCTAAATCTAGGGTTGGTGACCTACTAATCTATTATGTGTAAAAATGGGTGTGTGTGGTATGACTATACTAGACATTTTTTAGATTTAAAGTTTATTTTAATTTGATTTGAGATTTTATCTTTCACTTTTCATAAATTTGTTTCATTGATATATGTCATTGTTAAATCAGAAGTTTGAGTTATCAAGACCTAGCCTTGGGACTTCGGGTGTCCAGACTATACACCATATATTTGCTAATTATAAATTTTTTTTATTTTTATTCTTTTATTTTCTTTTATTTTATTCTTGAAATTTGTTCAATTTTTCATTGGGTGGTTTCAATTTAAGTGATTTAATTGATTTACAAGTTTACTATTATTTACAATTCTATTTTATGATAAAGTGGAATTTAAATTTTTAAGAATGAAAAATTAAATAAATTCCACTTTGGGTAGAATCTATCTAATCCATCATCTTAGAACTTAATAAAATGAGATTTTCTTCCATTATAAAGAGTCAAACTATGATCCTAAGTCTCTTAATTAACCTCTCTTGAATTAATTTGAATAGTTTAACTTAAATTGGGTTTAATTTGATTAATATTTTAATTTTCCCTTATTTTGAAATTTAATTAAGATTTCTTCTTCTTTCATTTCATTTAACTTGATTAGTGTTTCTTGGTTTGATTTATGATCATTTGGTTTATAATCTTTGGTTACAATATAAAGTGTTTCTTTAATCCTTAATTAAAAGTTTAATCATATATCCTGATTAAAGTTAATGTTCATTTTAGTTTGATTTATTTTCAAATATTTTGTTTCATTTCAAGTTTTAATGTTAGAATTCATGTAATGTAATGTTGTTAAGATTTGGAGACTTCATTCATATTACATTTCTTTTATTTCCATTAAATGTTTATTTAATTTTATGTGTTTGTATTAACACTGCCTTTGTTGGGTCCCAAGTCTCGGATGTAAAAAGTGTTGGGTTATAATAGGAAATTGACAGCCAGCGTAAAGCTTATCAAAATAATCATGACATGAATCCCTTAAAACATTGTGTTAATACTAGAGTGTCCCTTAGAAGCGATGCGCTGTATGGCCTGAATACAGTGAAAAGTGTGCAAGGGCCAGTGCATTGGTGTCTAGGTGTAGTATTAAATAAGAAAGGGTTCCCACATTATGGATGGATGTGGGCCAAGAAATTAGTCTATGAAATTAGAATTAGGTTAGGAACATGGAATATATATACTCTTACAAGTGAATTAATGAAATTAATAGATATTATGGTTCATGGGAAGATAAATATTTTATGTATTCAAGAAACTAAATGGGTTGGGGAGAAGGCCAAGGAGATTGATAGTTTAAGTTTTAAACTTTAGTATTCAGGTAGAAGTCGAATTAGAAATGGCATACGTTTGATTATAGATAAAAGTTTGAAGGATAATGCTATAAATATTAATAGGATTGGAGATAGAATTATAGCTTTAAAGATTATCGTCGATACTAAGATGATCAAAGTTATAAGTGTTTATGCTTCTTAAGTAGGTTTGGATGTATGCTCAAAAGAAAAATTTTGGAATGAATTATAAGGATTAATACAAAAGATACCTCTTGAAGAAGTATTTATTGGAGGAGATTTAAATGGACATGTTGGTAGAGTGGTAGAAGATTTTAAAAGTATTCATGGTGGCTGTGGATTTGGAGTGACTAATGAAGAAGGTAGGACTTTATTAGATTTTGCTTTAGCTTATAATTTTGTAGTTTCTAATACTTTATTTAAGAAAAGTGATGAGCATATTATTACTTGATAAATCTAGTAAAACACAAATTGATTATTTTTTGATAAGAAAAATAGATCGTTTAAATTGTAAAGATTATAAGGTCATTTTGAGTGAAAGTTTAAGTATCCAACATTGACTGTTAGTTTTAGATTTTAAGATGAAGGATTGGAAGATGAAAAATAAATCAAATTATTGTCCTAAGATTAGATGGGGGCACTTATAGAACGCTAATAAAAATATTTTTAAGAGTAAGCTACAGGAGCGTAGAATTTGGGATGTTCATAAGGAAGCTAATGTTATATGGAAAAAAGTAGCAAGTGAATTTAAGCAAGTTGTAAAAAATATGCTTGGAGAATCAAAAGGAAAAGCTTCTTTTAATAAAAATAGTTGGTGGTGGAATCATAATATGTAAGAAAAGATAAGAAATAAGAAGCATTGTTGTCAAACTTGGTTTAGATGTAAAAACATGGAGAATTAGGAAAGATATAAAGTGGCCCTAAGAGATTCTAAGAAAGAAATATATGATTAAAAAAACTTTAACTTTTAGTGATTTATACAATAGATTGAATACTAAAGAAGGTCACAGATGTATGTATAAGTTAGCTAACCAAAGAGATAGAAGTAAAGATCTAGTTTAAGTGTGGTGTATTAAAGATGAAAATCATAAATTGATTTTCTTAGAAAAGGATATTGAAAATAGGTGGATGAGATAATTGATAAACTTTTCACTGAAATATCTGACAATACAATTGATTTTAGCAACTTTAATACCCTAAAAATATTTAAATTTGTTTTTATCATTATATTAGTATATTTGAAGTTAGAGAAGCATTAAAGAAAATGAAGTGTGGAAAATTAGTAGGACCTAATGATATTCTAATAGAAGTGTGGAAATGTTTAGAAGATCAAGGAATTTATTGGCTTACAAATCTTTTTAATGTTATTTTAAACACTAAAAAGATGCCATATGAGTGGAGAAAGAGTTTGTTGGTTCTTATATTTAAGAATAAAGGTGATGCACGAGAGTATGCAAATTATAAAGGAATTTAGTTAATGTGTCATACATTAAAATTATGGGAGAGAGTAATTCAACATAGGTTATGATGTGATACAAAAGTTTCTCATAATCAGTTTGGTTTCATGCCAGGTAGATCTATTATGGATGCTATACATTTATTAAGAGGTTTGATGGAGAAGTATAGAGAAAGTGAGTAGGACCTACATATGATATTTTTTGATTTAGAGAAAGCTTATGATAAAGTTTCAAGAGATATTCTCTAGAGAGTTCCAGCAAATAAAGGAGTTAATATTGGTTATATTAAAGTCATTAAGGATATGTATACTAGAGCTATTACTTGTGTCCAAAAATAAGGAGGATTGACAAAATATTTTCCTATTTTAGTTGGATTACATCAAGGATCAGTTTTAAGCTCTCATCTTTTTGCTTTAGTTATGGATGCTTTTACTAGACATTTATAGGAAGATGTACCTTGGTGTATGCTTTTTGCTGATAACATTCTTCTTATTGATAAGATTAGAGAGGGAGTCCAAGAGAAACTTGAATTATGGAGGTCAACCTTAAAGTCTAAAGGTTTTCATTTAAGTAGATCTAAAATTGAATATATGGAGTGTAATTTTAGTTGTAGAAGTTCTAGTGGTAGTGTTGTGACATTGGGTGAATAAGTCATTATAAAGAGTGAGCTAGATATCTAAGCTCTATTATTCAAAATGATGGTGAAATAGTTGAAGATGCTACTAGTAGAATTTAAGTTGGAGGAATGCATCTGGCCTATTGTGTGATAGAAAAGTACCACTTAAACTTAACAAAAAATTTTATAAGATGGTGGTAATCCCTACAATGATTTATGGTGTAGAATGTTGAACAATAAAAGAGAAGAATAAGACTAAGTTATGAGTTGCAGAGATGAGGATGCTCAGGTGATGAGTGGCTTTACTCTTAGAGATAAAATATGAAATGAGTATGTTCAGGAAAAAGTTGGAGTAGCTCCAGTGGTAGATAAGATTAGAGAGAGTTGCCTTAGATGGTTTGGCCACTTAAAGCGTCGGCCTTCCAATGACCTAGTTAGGAGAGTAGATGTATTAGATTTTTCTTATGTTAAGAAAAAGGTAGATATAGTCCTAAAAACACTTGGTTAAGATGTATAAAAAATGACCTAAGTATAATTGAATTAAATGAGAATTTGACACATAATAGAACATAATGGAGAAGAAGGATTCATGTAGCCGACTCCACATAGTGGGATAAAGGCTTATTTTTTTGTTTTACAGCTTAATGTTTACTTTCTTAAGTTCATTTTGTTTCAAGTGCTTACACTTGCTTACTTTACACCATTTACCTTTTATGTTATGTGATGTATTTATGATTTCATAACTTAGGTTTCTTGATTGAATTTTATTTTCATTTCACATGTTGTAATTATTTAATTTATTTTATTTGAATTGATTAATGTTTATGTTTATTAATGTTTATGCTTATTAATGTTTATATTCATTTAACTTGAATGAATTAACTTAATATATTTAAGTTGATGTTTTAAGTCACTCTTAGCTAAAAAGTTTTAATTTCATTATATGTTAAGATTTCATTAATTAATTTAATCTCTTAAGGTGAAATTTTATTTATCAATTCATAACCTATTAAACTAAGGCTACTTTGGGCACCAAATCTAATCTAGGCCATTTCAAACTTTTTAAGTTATTTAAGTTTAATTGATTTGATTAATTACTTTCACTTATATTTTTGATTATGTTATTTTTAACCCAAATGTATTTAAAGAATTTAATGAATTCCATATTTGAGTTTAGTTTATTCATTAATGAATGTCATTAACCCAAATGAATTTGATTAATCACTTTTTGGGTATGAAATTTTGAGGTTAATTAGTTTTACATTTTAATTGAGTAATTGATTCATTATAAATTTAATAAATTATTAACCTAAGGTTTGATTAAATTTTATGTTCTTAATTATTTCATTTAACCCTAAGTATATAATTAATTAAATTCCTTAACTTTGATTTTATGAATTTTTATAATTTTTGTAATTTTTTGATTTTTTGATTTTATTTATATTGACCAAGGGATTAAAATTCAACAACTTCAAATCCAGAGGTCATTTGACTTTAAGAGTTTTATGGCAAATAGGGTTCTTTGCTAGTTTAAGTTCCCTAAAGTTTCATCTTAATTAGATGTGTAATTTAGGACTAGTTAGGGTTTTAATAATTTTAATAAAATTGAAGTTAGGCTTAAATTCAATAAAACTAATTAGGGGTTTTAATTTTCTTAAATTCTTCTCTAGAAGATGAATCCAGTGAAGATTTATTTAGATTTATTTAGAAATTAGGTTAATTTATTATATTTTTTGAAGTTTAGATTAATTAATTGAATTAATTAATTTAATTTAATTCCTAATTAAGGTTATTTTAGAGATTTTTGAGTTTCAATAAGTTTTAATGGTGTTTTTGGGTTCATCGATGTTCATTATGATGATCTAGGCTAATTATATAATTTTTCATAATTTCCTTACTTTAATATTAATTTATTTTATTAAATTAAAGCCTATAGCTTAAAAATTTTATAAATTAAGATTTACTTGCTAATAGATAAAACTATCTATGGTGTGTTTTAACCTTAATTTTAATTCCCCAAAATTTTAAATTAATTGAATTAATGGTTTGTGTTTAATTTTAGTTTGATTATTTTCATTTAAACCCAAATCTACTCAAAAATACAAAATAAAATTAGAGATTTTGGCTTTAATAGATTCTCCTTACTGTGATGAAGCCATAGAGCTCTTATTTGCATTTTTTGGATAAGTATTTTATTTTCTATGAATTTTTAAAGTTTTTGGTACTTTTATACAAATTTTAATTATAGAAAATTTAAATTTTCCTACTTATACATGTCGGTGCCATGTGGCACTGACATGTCATCGCTTTGCATGCGGCTGTGCATGATTCAGCCTCACGGAATCCACATAATTTTTATGGCAGGATGCAGTTTGATCTAGGCCGTCCGATTGAGGAACATACTATTCAAATTGATCCTGAGGTTTCTTATATGAATTTCATTTAGAGATCCGACTAGATCTCGATTGTACATTGCTAACAGAAGGAATGGACAGTGGAGATTACATCTTTGCTATCGATAGCAAGAATCGAGCAGTATCCATTAAAGTAAAGCAAATTCTGGCAATCTGGCATAATCGAATGATTTCATTTACAAATCTATCAAGAGTTCATTTACATCTATACAGCTTGACATCAAGTTCATTTCAAAAAGGACCAACACCAAATTCTAGAGTGGTCGGTTTGAACCCATACCTTATCAGTGGTGATCTCTAGCACTAGTGTAAAGAATTGAAATTGCTTGATTTCATACGTGATGGGACTCTGGATGGGTGTAACCCCTACCTCCCACCCCCCATCGATTACTCTATAAGTTGAGCTGTACCCATTTTTTGGTGCTTTGATCAAAGTCTAGCTTGCTGGAGGCATGGGAATCAATGGAAGGGTGATCTCTTCTTCATTTCACTTTAGAAAGGTATTGGAATGCTTAGGATGGCTTAAGAAGGATTCTCTCCTCTCTTTCCATAAGTGGCTAAGATTTATATGGGGGAGACATGTCAACATTTATTGGCCATGGTAATTGCCACCCTTGAAGGCTAGCTCCAATATGTAGTCAATTGATGGGATCAGTCTAAGACAATAAGGATGAGGAATGGAAGAGAGGAAGTGGACTGGAAAAAATTGTTTGGATTCTTTATTCCACCTTTCCATAGTATATTATCTTTTTTGGATGGACTTGGACCCATTAAATTTTCTTAATTTTGGCTACCAATTACTCTAAACTCATCTTAGGATGAGTTTAGATGCATTTCAATATGATTAGTTTGGGTTTGAGTTCAAATGTCCACATTAGGTCTATTTGGGTTTGGTTTGATTTGGGTTCGGCTAGTTATTGATAAAGTTAATCATTTATTCATTTAGATTGATAATTAACCACCTAAATCACATTTGAGATGTTTTGGGTTAATTAATTTTATTTTATTTGATGGTATATTTGAATTCAAACTCACTTTGACCCAAATTGAATTTAATGAGTCAACATGAATTTAATTGGATCAAATGACCATTTTAATAAAATAAAACCCAATAATTGATGGAATTATGCTTAATTTTGATTTTCAAATGATTTTGATATTCAATTTGGATTAATTCTAATTTAATTTGGGTTTGAGTCCAATAAGGTCCTTTTAGGCCCATTTAGATCAAATGATATAATTAACCCAATTAAGGCTTTATTGGATTCAAATTTTCTTAAATTCATGTTTAAACATGCTTATTTTATTATTTGGAGCCTTTAGAATAATTTCATTTAGTCAAATTTTGGTGGGTTCACTTTTGACTTGGTAGGACCCATATAAATCAGTTATATGTCCAATGGTTGAGCTTCGTTTTACTTTCATTTGGATTTAATTTTAAATTCATTCATGTTCATATAATGACTTTATGGTTTTATTTGATTTGGTTTGAATTTATTTTAATTTATTTAAATTTATTTGGGTTTAGATTATTTTGAGCTCAAATAGGATAATTGGGATAATCACCTAACTAACCTTAGTCTAAGCTTAGTTGGATTTAAGATTCAATTTGAATTTGATTGATTTAGTTACTTACTTAAATTTGTATTTGGTTTGAGTCCACCTTATTTCATTAGGTTAGGTCAAATCTTTGAAGGATTCACTAGGTCACTTATTATAGTGTCCCCAGTGTCTAATCAGGAGGCTCTTAATCTAAAATTAGGTATCATATTTACCAAGTTTTACAAATGATGCTAACCTCATCTAAAAATGAGGTGAATAGTGAGACATTAATCAAAGCCTTGTAAAGTCTAGAATAGTATGAAACATTCTTTACTAAAGAGAGGATGAAAGAGGACTTAACCTCTCAAAACCATCATATTTAGTGATGACAACCTATTGCTTGGAACATCCAAACACAATCAGCCAAATAGTATTTAAAGTTTCAACTTAAAAATGAATCTATTGAAATGTACTTTTAGTGTGACTTCTAGAAAATTCTTGGGCTTTATTGTGTGCCATAGAGGGATTGAAATTGATCCCTCTAAAATAAAGGGAAAAATAGAAATGCCATCATTTAAGACATTAAAGAAACTACATTCACTACAAAGTAGATTGGCTTATATTAGATGGTTGATTTCTAATATTTTGGGGAGATGTCAACCTTTCACTCGATTGATTAAAAAGGATGCACATTTCATATTGCATGATACTTGTCAAGAAGCATTTGATAGAATAAAATAATATTTGCTACATTGCCCAATTTTTGGTAACACCATTAATTAAAAAGCTATTGATATTGTGTACAGTAGCCTTAGAAGAATCATTAAGAGTTTGGTTAGCTTAGAATAATAAAGAAGGGAGTGAAAATGCCTGAACCTTGAACGAACAATATTTGTGACACTATAATGTGGCATTCTCCGATATTCATATAGTCTGATCGAAGCATGAACCAATAATGAAGCATAATATGAAGCATTAATTATGGGCCTAGAGCTAGAAATTAATATGAAAATTAAGAAGCTTTATGTTTATATAGATTCACAACTCATAGTTTGAGAAATAATAGAGACTTTCAAGATAAAAAATCTTGAATTGACACTTTATTATAACCATGCCTTGGAGCTTCTAATTAAATCTCTGAAGTAATAATTACAAGAGTGTCATATTGGGATAATGGCTATGCTAATGCATTAGCTAAATTAGCTAAAGAAATGATAGACCCTCAGTAGCATTGGCATGAAACCTCCTATAACATGCTATCACATCTATAGATGAGGATTGCTCATAAACGGATGCTCAGGTGTCCAAATTTGAGCTAATTTTTTTCTCATTAGTCCATGAAAAAAAAGCTGCCCTTCAGCATCTTCATAAAGCTCGAGAGAGGCAGTCTGCTATGGTTTATATAACTCATACAATCTCTATATATATTAGAAAAATTCAAGCTAATTATTTTTAGCTAAAACTTTTTCTAAGTCAGCTATTTCATATGATATATGAAAGTGATTAAAGATTTTCAAAGACTATATTTTCTCTCTTCCTATTATGTTGTTGCATATAATCATTAATAAATAAAAAAGAAAGCAATGAATGCATTATGTTCAATTAACATGACACATTCATTGGGGGCCAATTTTATTTGTATCTAAAAAAAAGAAATAAATGGAACATCTTGACTTGGGGGTGTTATAGTGCTTTAATCATAATGCCTAGGTTCTATCATCGCCTTTCAAAATCTAGAAATTCAAGCCATCCCCAGTAGTTGTCTACTTAAGCAACATAGTACCATAGTGCTGTAGGTTCAGCCCCTAAGTGCTATCTCAATGGCCTTCAGTGTTAAAAGCAAGAAAACTAACCCTTCTCACCCCACTAGTGATAACTACCTATGGGAGAATAGGGGAATAGTTATGGAGCAAACAATCACCCAAGAGGATGGAATGGTTACACAAAAACCTCTATAAAAGAGGGGGAATTGCCCACTATTCCTTCTTTTTTATTTTCCCTTCAACTACTAGGATTTCAATTTTACAACTGCTTCTGAAATCCCTCCCTCTCTCTCAAGTACTCTCAAATGCTCTATTCTCTTGATAGTGCCTTCTTGCCATTGTACAAGGGTGTGTTCTTCTCTCACGAGGCAAAATAAAAGTACAACTATTATTGTGGTGTTTATTTTTGATAAGTGTATGGGCGACACTACGTAGATTTGAGGGTGTACTTATTGAAGTGATCAGGTACTACATGAATGGTGCACTATCTTGAAAGATAGAAATCACCACCCTATGATGGACCTAATCACCTATTAAGAACTCCTAAGGTATGATGGGTCTTCCAATATACTAGAGATTTTTCTCCTACTTTACATGGATGAATAAAGTAGGTTTTATATTAAACCAAGTTCTAAAGTTCCCTATGGCGGCAATCCACCGTAGTTAATTGCATCCTAAGGAAGGTGAATTCCTTAGGAATACTTTCAATTAAAGTATGTAATTATTTTCTCTAAAGTTTTAAAGATAAACTATCAATAAATTGGTTATATTTGGAAAATCAATCATGATAGATAAAAAAGGAGAGACTTATTATCAAAGCAAAAGGAGATGAGTAGGGAATGTTCATGATACTAGGAAACCTATTGAGCATTCTAACCTATCCTATGGTTGGGCTTATATGTTTGAAATTGTGAAGAATTATTTATTTTAGTTGATATTTTATTAGCTTGCTAGGGCATATAATCCCATAATATAAGATTGTGGAAATGCCTACGAGGTAAGGATTTATGCTTATAGCCCAAAGGAAATAGTAACCTTAGATCCTAAATCTAGGGAGCTTTAGCAAGGGCTAAATTATGACCTAAATCTAAATGAAAGTGGGTATATAGTTTACCCTCTAATGAGAGAATATACCCCCGACTGCTAGACTTACAACTGCCTAGAGTGGCAGCCAGCTAATTCCTCCTACACTTTAGGACCATGTAGGCAAGTCCTATGATTTTGCAACATAGTTGGGTTGTTATTATTTAGAAAGAAATTAAAGTCCTTAAACCCACTCCTTAAGAGACTAGAGTATGAGTGGTATGAGCAATGACTTAGTCTAATGCAAACCTTTTCAAATTTTATTTGATTTTGGACTCTTCATTTTGACAAAGGTCATAGACTTTTTATATATCTAAATGCATGATGAAATGAGTTATAGGCTAAATCAGAAAGAAATAGTTATTTTTTACCACAGGGGAGACCCTCAAAGGTCAAGTCTTCCCCTACCTTGCAAAGATGGAAATCCTCTCTTAGTAAGAGTGAAGCAATATGAATGCATGATATTAAACATACAACATTCAGCTAAGGGGTTGCTAAATCTTTAATTATCTGGATTTAATGCCTAGGCTTTATATGAGGTTATGAGTTATTTAGAAAATTTAGTTATGAGTTGTAGTTGGAGTAGAAAAATTAAAATTTTTCCTAAGAGCCTAATCAGATCCAAGCCACACATTAAATCATCATTCATAAAGAAACTAGAAAAAGGCATGCCATTTCTATAGCACAATTTAAACATAACATCAAGCATTTTATAAATATAACACAAAAGAATAAAAGGCTGATGTGATTGGGTGCCGCCATACAACCTGACAAAAGAAAATGGGTAGCCTAGCTCTACGCTTATACAACCTAGAATATGAAAGAATAATTATAATTTTATAAATGAATTAATTCTATGGGGGTCTTCTTATCTTCATTTGTCATATCTCCTTCATTTCTCCATTTAGATGTGCTTGCTTAAGGCATTCCAGCCCCATTGACAAAACATAAATAATTTAATTTTAATTTTTAAAGACCTTGTAAACCCATACTTATAGATAATTTAACTATCACATCCTAATTTAATTTAGATGCATACAACATCTCTAAAGATAATTCTTAAAGATAAAGCACACATCTCCCAAATATGTCACCCCAACATCATTCTAAAAGCGTGACTTAATTCTAGTTGTGTTGCTAAAGCGGTGACTTAACTAAGTTTTGTTATGATTTTCTAAGTATGAAAGGGGGTTTAATCATAAGAGGTTGATTTCAATTTAAGTGGTTTAATTGATTTGTGAATTTTACTTAGCATTTTATTTTGTTCCATTTGGTTTACACCTAGAAACTAAATGTTATAAAGAGAACAAAAGAGAGGGTTACTCTCTTTTATCTCTATCTTAAGCCACATCTAAAGCATATTAATTAATCAATTCTCTTTAGTGAATGACTTATTACATATTTTAAAATAATCCTAAGTTTAGGTTCACTTTAAATAAACTCATTAAAAAAAAAGGCATCTCAAGCTTAATTGGAATTAATTATTACCATATAACACATATTCATTTATTTCTTTCCATCATATGTAACATGCACATGATTAAATCCTAACTATACCTATACATGCAATATGTTTTTAGCACACTTAAATGATAGAGGTAAACATGTATTTTTGGAATTTAGATGTTTCATTTGATTGAATTATTTTATCATATTAATTTAAAGCTCTATCTAAATTCTTATATACAAATACATATAAATGAAATTAAATAGGTACGTGTCATTATTAACTAGGGAAGTGAGGTAATCAAATGACCTCCATTGGGCTAGCTAAAGCCTCGTGTTCTCGGGATGTCTAAACTATATACCCATTATTGTCAAACATATGTAAATTTATACACATGAACATAAGATAGAAGGCTTTAAACTATGTGATTAATTAATTCAATCATTTGAACAAATATGAATGTATGTCTTTCTTAATAGAAAAATAAGGGGATTATCATTCATTAGATAAATGCACATATAAGTGCATAAAAGTTTTAAGTGGATACTTCACCATTATTAAACTAGGGGAGTGAGGTAAAGACCTCCATCGGGCTACTTAAAGCCTTGCGTCCCCAAAATGTCCAGACTAGATATACCCACTACTCTTAAATACACATGAATGTATAAAAAACTACAAGAATGGAAGAATCATGGTAAAGTTACATTTTTGAAATATTTATGCATATGGAACAAAGTCTTATCTAAATTCTAGTATTGAAGTATGTAAGGATGAGATCAAATGGAGTATGTGTCATTGTTAAACCATGGAAGTGAGGTAATCAAATGACCTCCTTGGGGTTAACTGAAGCCTCGTAAATCAATACATGAATGAAAGAAAAAAAATCGCTTCATACACTTAAGTTATAATCACATACATCTCCTATATATTTATAACTAGCATATCTAGCATATATAATCATTAATTTATAAGCTTTAGAAAATAGATTTGGATTTAATATTGATAATAGCCACACAAATATTAATTTAAATCAACACATGCAAACTTGACATAAAGGAAACCATTTAATTTAAATTAATTTCACAAGAGATGAATGCATGAATCAAGTGGAATACAAATATTTGATATGATTGGAAAGAAATAAAGAGACATAAACATATGATTTCACTCAATCCAATTAACTCTTAAGGACAATCATACTAAATAAGCTCATTTAAAATAAACAAAAATTTCTTAATGTCACTTTTAATTTTATGTTTGATTTGATTTAAGAGATGTGAGAAGGGTTTCCTAATCCTAATCCTAGTCCTCATGTGTTAGTTAATTTGATTTAATGAAAAGGAATTAGAATGATTTTATGGATTAATTAGGTTAAGCTATGAATTAAATCAATTAATTAAACCCTTACCTATGTTACCTTAAGACAATTAATTAAATGATTATGAGCCAATGTAATATGCAAATGAATTGAAAAGTAAATAATAATGCTCCTATGAAATGAGAGGGGCCTAGCACAATTAGCTCACAATCATTAATTAATTAAGCTTAAGAAACTCACTTAATTACTTTTATGGTTTTCTCACACATGTGAGCTAACCATAATTTCATTAACTCTCTTTAGGTTATTGAACACCTAAAGCTCTACCCATGGATCAATTAGGGAAATTGGATGCAATTAACTTTTTAATTAGATTAATCAAGTCATTAATCCATTAATCCATTTCCCTTTACTTAATTACCAAATTTAATTGATTATCCTTTGAAATGAAATGGACTGAAGGGGAAAAGGTTGGGAAAGAGGTCCCAACCTAATTCCATAAGCCTTCACATTCAATTTAACATGATTTGGCATGATTTGCATTTCAATTTAACTAATTAAGCCATTAATTAGTTAATTATTCATTAATTAGCATTTTGGTTGAAAAAGAGAAGGAAATTTAGGGAAAAGATTAGGAGGGAGACCCAATCCAATTTCTTAAGTCTCCCCACTATTCAATAGTGATTTAGGGGTCTAATTTGTTGATTAATTACTGCTCACATGCTTAATTATTACTTAATTAAGTTAAAAGAGTAATTAAGGCTTAAATTATCATTTCCCCTAATTAATAAACCAATAAATTCCAAGAAAAATAGAGGAGGCAGAGGTCATCCCCTTAAATATTCTCAAAACATTTGAAATTGATTGGCTAATTAATTAGGGAGGAATTAGGATAATTAAAATTTTAATTAAACCTCAATTAAACTAAAATTACTATTTAAAATTAATTAATGATAATTTCAATAGATTTACCTCAATAATATCTTTTAAATGAGCCAATACTTATATTTGTTGGATTTTTATATAATTAATTATAAATTATGGAAGTTTTAGCCTTAAAATACATTAATTAGCCTTGATTAAGCCAAATCCTGTTTGCGCCATGTTGCGCGCTGATGTGGTGTGCTTTGCACGTGGCACCGCGGGATTGGCTATTTAAGTTGTCACATCCAGCACTAAGTCAGCCAGCGGTGGATGTGGTATTGATCACTGCCATCTGATCTTAGATTGGATGGCATAGTTCAATCCTATAGTGTAAAGGGAGAAAATAGATGGATCTGTCATAATCTGATTAGACTCATCTATTCCAATCACACAGAATGAACGGCCCGTGATCCTCTTTTCTGTGAAGGATCAATGACGGAGGTCATCTATCATGAATCACTCAATTTGAGCTCACTCGAGCTTAGATGAACTTCAAAAATCAACCCACACCATCAGGGAAGGAAACCATACACATACAATGATCAAGATTGACTAACATGTGAATTTCCTTCGAAAAGGTCCAACCAAAATTTCCTATTTCTTTGAATTTGATTAATTACCTTGTTGGAGCTCAAGAGTGGCGATGGGATCGAAGGTAGCATTTTCTAGTAGAGACGAGGACCTATTGGGTAACACACAAGGTAATTCCTATTGGTTCGCTCAGTGATCAAATTCCATCTCTATGGAGCTCAGTGGTAATTGAGTCTCTCCTCTGATGGCTTTGGAGCTTGGAAAATGACTTGGGTGGTTTCGACGATGTGCGTGGAAGGTGTGTGTAAGAGAAATTTGATTTTGGTTGAGGAATGAGCAAGCTTGGATTGGGATTAGCCTCCCCTATTTCAATTTGGCATGGGAAGAGGAAATGATGAAGGAGAGAAGCTTGGAATGGCTCTAAGGATTTCAAGGAGGTTTAAAATCGCATTAAGAAGCTCTCATGATTGAATTGATGCATTTATCATGTGAATTGAGGGGGTATACCCCTCATTTTATGGAGGTGGATAGATGGGATGGCTTCCCATTTTTTGGCCGGCTAGCTACCATCAGAACACCGGAGTGGTCGTACTCAAGTCTACATGGCTTGTATGGATTGGGAGAAGCCATGGCAGGAGGTTTCAAGCTTGATTTGACATATTATCTTTTCTTGGATCCGTTGGTTTTTAGTTTGCATGGAAGGTGAGTTAACTAACCTCCCTTTGGTCCATGGCAAGTCCTAGCACCTTTTAGAGTGGGTTAGGAGGTTTAGGGATCCCTCATTTGGATGAGTGAGGGCTACTAAGGTGAAATAGAAAGTGGAATTTGCCATATGAGGAAAGAATCCAATATAAGACAGGATCCATGGAGGATTTGCATTGGACTTAGATCCAAATGGGTTGGGCTAATTTTAGGTTGACCCAAAATGGGTTTGGGTCGGGTTTGGTCAGCCTCTAATGGGTCATGGGTTGGCTTCATGGGTTTTGGCTTTATTTGGTCAAATGGGTTCTTATTGGGTCATGTTGGGTTAGGTTAACCAATTAGTGAAATTGGGTAAACCAAGGCTTAGGTTAGGTTCAAATGATGATTTGAAGAGTTTTAGTTCATGTGGTTTCAATCAATTTGACCTAGGTTTGATTTTAGCTCATTGGGATTCATATAGGTCAAATGGGCTAAGTTGCCCAATTTGACCAAATTGGGCAAATTGGCTTGGGTTGGGTGTTAGTTAAAGTTCAATTGGTCAATTCAAAATGATTGTAGGCTTCAGTTTGAACCAATTTGGATTTAATTTGGTTTTTGGCCAACTTGCCCTTTAGGTCAATTTGGGCTAGGTTGGGTCAAGTTGACCAATTAGTCAAATTGGGGTCAATTATGGCTTTGATCAATTTCAATAATCAGTTTGTAAAGAACTTGAGCCATTAGTTACAATCAATTTGGGTTAGGTTATGATTTGACCTATTTTGGCCTTTTAGGCCAATTTGGGTCAACTTGGATCAAATGGCCAATTGGACTTGGTTTGGCTCAATTGAGGGTCAAGTCATGTTCAATCATTGATCATGGGTTAATGTGAATCAAAGGTTTCAATCAATTTTGTGTATGGTGGGTTTTGGCTAATTTGGGCTAAAGTCCAATGGATTTTGGCTCATTTGAAGTTTTTAAGCTAAAAGGGCTAACTTGGGCTTGACTTGGGTTGACTTGAGTTTGGTTTGATAATGGTAGGTTTCATTTATATTTGGATAGATGATTGAAGAAATGATTGATTCAAGAGAAAATTCATTGGTTTTTGCTTGATTTAGGTGGGTTTTGGTTAAGTCCAATAAATTATCTTGAAGGCTTGAATTGGATTTTGATTTGTATTTGGATTTGGTTTTGGCCATTTGGATTTATATTTCATTTATATTTGGGAATATAAATGAAGATATAAATGATTCATGTGAAAATCACATGAGTTTGGGGTGATTTGGAAGCAAATTTGACCAAGCTTAAGGATGTAGGACAAAAAGGGAAAAGAAAGAAATCAATTTAGTTTGATTTATTTTTGGTCATTTAAAGGTAGGTTTCATTTATATTTATAAATGTAAATGAAAGAAAAATTTATTTATAAAGAAACTAATTGATTTTGGGTTGATTTGGGTTAAGATTTGGTTAAGCTTATGGAGGTGGGTCTATATGGCTTAAAAAGGGTCTTGGCTTGGTTTGATTTAGTTTCATTTGGTTTTGGTCATTTGAGTATGTATTTTATTTATATTTATAAATATAAATGAAGGAATAATTGATTTATAAAGAAATCAATGAAGTTTGGGATAACTTAGGTGGAGATTTGGCTAAGCTTATGAGAGTGGGTCGTAAGGCTTAGGAAGGAATTTTGGAACTTGGATTTAATTTTGGGTTTCAATCATTTGGAATTGGGTTTGGATTTGGATTTGATGAATGATTGAGAGATTGAATTGATCTTTGAGAAAATAAAATGAATCAGGATTGATTTGAATTTGGTTAAAGCTAAGTCCATAAGATGAAATGAAAGGGCTTAGAAAGGGTTTTGAATTTAATCATAAGGCCCATGGAGAAATTTTGAGCTTAGATTTGATTATGGGATTGATTATGAGTCTTGGAAATTAAGTTTGGATTTAGTATGAATTTGAGGTTTGGTTTAAGAAGGAAAGTATGGATTGGGTTTAGGCTATAGGTAGACGAGTCTCGCTAAGTCCCTAAGGCATGACTTATCCTTATGGCTAACCCTTCTAAGTCTCTAGGCTTAGGCTAAGTGTCCACATAATCACTAGAAGTATCTTAAGACTAAGGAGCTCTTAAGATCTACAAGAGTCCTAGATCTATGATGAGAAAGTTGAGAACTCACTCCAGAAGTGAGGTCAACAGTTGTAAACTCCATGTAAAAAGTTCTTTTATAAAATTTCTTCCTCTGTAAAGAAAAATTTGAAGTTCTCCACCATCATTCATAGATCTGATGAAAAATGAAAATCTTCCCTCCGTTAATCTTGGATCTGGAGTAAGGGAGAAGAATTCAATTTTGTTAAAATGTATTTTAGGAGCAACAATCTCAAGAATTTTAAGTCTGGAAGACCTCCACCATTAAACTTGATTATGGCTTGAGATGAAAATCCTTCCTTCATTAATCTTGGATCCATAACATGGGAGAAGAGTGGTTTTTGCACTAAAATACTGTAAAATCTTGCACTGCTAAAGTGTTATGCCACCAAAATTTTTATAAAAATTATTAAGTTCTCTAAGAGTTTTGTTTAAAAATAGAGTTCTCACTTTGCGGTGCCTAGGCACCAAGTCCTAGTGCCACAATGCTAAGTTCTCAGGAAAGAAGTCTTTGACGCTTTGTGTCGTAACATTGAAAAGCCAAATATCTGGCACCGTGATGTTAGGCTCTCAGGTTACTATCTTAATTATAGTGCTACAGTGCTACCCTATCGAGTTACACCTCTTTAGCATAAAGCTATAGCGTTACTTTCCCAGAGTTGAGGAGCTAAATCTTGAAATCTATTCCATTGAACTTAGTTTCAATGTGAAATAAAATTCTCTTTCCATTGATCTTGGATTTGGAACAAGGGAGAAGGGAGCTTTACACGAAAAATTATGATACCTAACATTTCTAAAGGATTATGCTACCAAAAATTTTAAAATTTTCCAAAAGTATTAAATTTTAGGCATTGATAAGACAACACTTAGGTGCTGAGATTGTAGTATCGAGGTGCCGAGTCCTTGGGAATCTTGAACCTTAGGCACACAATCTACATAACTAAAGTGTTGATGTTCTAGTGCCGATGCATTGAGTAATCAAGAAAATTAAACAATATCACTCATTTTATAGTGCCAGGGCGTCGATATTCCACCTCCGAGGCGCTGGACTCTCAAAAAATTAAAACCTTAGGCACTCAACTGATTACACCAAGGCATCGATATTATAGTGTTGAGGAGATGATCTCTCTAATATTAAACTTAATTCATATCTACAGCGTCATGGTGCTGGCCAAAATAATTTATCCTTTCTAATTAAAAGAGCTTTTCTATCTGCCAGCCTATCTAAATTGACCTTTGACTGGCACTGCGGTGCCAAATAGCTAGTGCCTAGGCACCGATCAACTAGTCAAACTGATCAAATTATTCTAATCACATACCATCTTAAGTACTGTAGCACTGGCCTTATAGCGCTAAGATGCCAAACCCTTGGGTTTTTAAGACACAAATTCCTACCTTATAATGCTACATTTCTAATTATTCAATGCCAAGGCACCATTTTAGTAGTGCCAAAAATACTAACATGATAGCATCATGGCACTACCATGATAGAGCTAAGGCACTACCATGATAGCACTAAAGCACTACAATGATAGATCCTATGCGCTACAATGATAGTGCCTAGGCACTATGTTTCTAGAACCAAAGTGCTACCCCTCAAAACCATAAATTAATATGCATTATGCAAATATGTTATAAATCTATTCATTCACCATGCAAAAATTTAAACCATAATGGAATTTCAAAGGGATGTAAGTCCAATCTATGCATTCTCCATGCAACAATCCATACCCAATGGCATTCCAGAGAGATGTAAGCCTAATCTATATGCTCGCTATGTGAACAATCTATATCGACATGGTATTTCCCAAAGAATGTAAGTCCAATCTATATATATTCCATTTGAACACACCTATACTCTTTCTTTCCCATGAATATAAGCCTAATCAATCTACTTGTTTTCCATGTAAACACCAAACACTGTAAATTTGGCTTTCCAAATGGATGTAAGTCCAATCTACTCATTCGCCATGTGAACATCTTATAAATTTGCTCATTTATAATGCAAAAAATCTATGTCTTATAAATATAGCATTCTAAAGGGATGTAAGTGCAACCTATATATTGTTTATGTGAACAATCTATACCCAATGATATTCCAAGGGATGTAGGTCTAATCCATATAGTTGCAAGATGAACTTCTAAAATATAATCTACTTTTCCAATGAATGTAATCCTAGTTCTATGTTTGCCATTCGAACTGCCCTATAAATTTGACATTCCAAACATGTAAGTCCAACCCATGTATTCTCCATGTGAACATCATAGAGGCATTCAAATAGATGTAAACCCTACATATGTCATAATCTCATAAAATTAGGTTTTACCTTAATTCACTAAACTCCTGCACTAAAACTCTAGTTTAATTAGGAAATCTGAGATGAGGCAACTCATGGTTGCTAATAAGACTCATGGACATTATGGCTACCTCTTTGATATTGGTAGACCAGAATAACGTAGTCCTAGGATAACAAAACCATGAGATCTTGATCGGGGACTACCCTCTCATTTCCCTTAGACAATCATCTATGCCATCCCACACACATCACTAGACACCGATTCATATTAGAGAAATATATTAATTTTCAACCTTAATCGAGAGTTCTCTCTTACTACCATAAGAGTGGTAATTAATTATGAATGCTTGTGTTCATAGGAAGTAGAACACAAATCTAAATAAAATCTAATATAATGTTAGGGGAAATCTGGTTGAATATGTATTAATCTACCTCATGAAGAACATACTCCTACCCATCCTAATAAATATTGTAGATAGTTTTCAAAAAGATAATTTTTTTGAGCAAACACTTATCCTAAACCCAAAATAAGTCCTATATCAAATTAATTCCTCAAACCCAAATCAATTGATTATAAATCAAAATTCAACCAAGACAAAATGATTCCAAACTTTACTTAACCTATTAGGTTCAATTTGACCATGTGGCTAAGTTGACCTAATTTGACCCATTTTAGATTAAAAGGGTTAAATCTAAAATTGATTCAATCCAATTGAAATTGGAAAATCCTAAACTCATTTGAAACTCATTTAAACTTAATTGAAGCTTGATTATGATCCAATAGAATCAAGTTAAATTAATTTGACCATTAACCTAAGTTAAACCAATTGAATTCTATTGGGCCAAAATCCAATCCAACTTGATTTAGACCAAATCAAATCAATCCAAGCTTCATGATCATCCCAACCACTTAATTGAATATTTCAATTGGCTCTGATAAATCTAATTTGTTCATTTGATCCACTTAACACAAGTTGATTCAATTTGTCCTAAAAGTATAAATTGAATAAAAATGTAATTTAAAACTCAATTCAATCAACCAATTGTAAATTGGTCATTGATCATGCCCTTACCTTCAATTGATCCCAATAGACCTAATTAACCCAATTGACTCAATTTGGCCTAAAAGGTAAAATTAAGTCATGTCCTAAGTCAATATAAACTGAACCAAAAGCAATTCATTCAATCAATTCCAAAGTGGTTATTGACCATAACCAAACACTCAATTACAACCAATTGAACATAATTGGGCCAATTTGGCCATTGGACCCAAATTGACCTAATTTGACCTAAAGGGTCAAATTGAGCCAAATCATGATTAAGGCCAAATTGGATTAAACCAATGCATGCAATTACTCTTAAATTGATTATTGAACACTTTCCAATCACCTATTTGAGCTAATTTGGTCAACTCAACCCAATTAATCTATTTAGCCCAATTTGACCTAAAAGGTCAAATTGAACCAAAACCTATTCAAAATCAAATTATTTCAAATTAAGCCCCCAAAAACTTTCAAATGATCAATCGGACATAACTCAACCTTCTATCCAACACAATTTGGTTAATTTAACCAAATCAGTCAACTTAGTTCAACTGATATATATGAGCCAAATTCAAATTTAATCTGGAGCAAATCAAACTAATTGCACCAAATAAGTTTCAAATCATCATTTGAATCTTACCTAATAGCCTTCTTGACCTAATTTAGTCAATTGGTCAACCTAACCCATTTGAACCCAAATTGACCTATATGGGTCAAATTGAGCCAAACCTAACCAAACTAAGTTGAAAGCTAACCAAACTTAGCAAGACTCACCTCAAGGTCCTCCTTAACCTGTCCAAGTGGACCTAACCTAAGGTGAACCCTGTTCATCCTAAATCAAGTGAACTAAATCACCCAAATAAGATAAAAATCCAATATAGGAAAGTTTTACCCCTCCCTTCACCTTGGGTAGTCACCTTAGTATGCTTTGAGCTCCCCTATGCTGAATAGACTTGACCCAAAGCTATTGGGATCGACCATCAACCAAGGAGAGGTCACCTTTACCTTGGCCAAAACTTGATTCAATCCCCAAGCATTGTCCACATCACCTTTATCCACCAAACCCCTTTAACCACTAGAGGACATCCACCTGACCAATCCCATACCATTTTTGATCAGCCCTATTGGCCAGTAGATTATCATGGTCTGAACCAATCATTTTAGTTGGTTCACTTTGGGAGATGGGTATACACCTCCTCTCCCATTCAAACTTTAGAGAAACCTTCCTCACAAGCCTAGATCCAGTCATCTAAATTCATAGAGCTCTTTGTTTTCCCAGCAACCAACGAGACCAACTGCTCCCTCAGCTCGAGTACCCCTCACACCCAATTCCACCAAATTGACACAGAACTTAAAGTAACTCTTCCCACACCTTCCCCTCACTTTAGTGAACCAAAATGAATCTAAAGCCACTCGATTTGCTCATCAAAAAGAACTCCAAGATCAACTCTAGTGAGGTTCATGGCGGCGCTTGGTCCATAGGATGATCTACGGGGAGGCAGCTCAAGACTTCTTCAACAGGGCTTCAACACTTCAAAGTTAAGCCACCTCACACATTGAACCTCCGATCTATAGCTCCAACAAGGTAAATTTTAGAAAATCATAGAAAACCATAGGATTTTTTGTCCTTTTTGAAGTGAATGTTTGTTTGGCTTTAATCCAACTGTAGGATCCCTTTAGATTGGTCTCTTGATTATTTTGGATTCGATTCTGCCATCAAATGAACTTTAGTGAACTCGGATCGAATGACGAAAGGTGAATAGTTTTCATCTTTCATTGGAGGTCGATAATGGATCATTCTCCATCTATTACTCGTGATTAGAATGGATGTCCATTATATATCATTAGAAATCTTGATTTAATTCATGAGATTAATCTCAGCTATTCGATCCGCATGATCTAACAGTCGAAATAAAATTGTGTATACCATAGTTAAGTCAGCTACTACGTGGGATGATTTAAGTAGCAAACCGCGTGGCACCACATGGAAACCACTACGATGTGAATGCTAACTTAGTGCTGATTGTATAAATTATTTAATTAGATTTTAAAATCAATTTTAATGGCCATAACTTTGAATATTCATAACTAATTGTATAAAAATCTAAAATGTATAAATAAACCCATTTTGAAAATCTTAGATAATGGAGAATCTAGAAAAAAATAAAAGTCTCAATTGTTATTAAGTGAATAGTGATTAATTAGGGTTTAAAGTTTTTAATTAGTGTAATTAAGCCCTAATTACTTAGCTAATTGACTTGAAACTTTGGGTGATTGTCTGATGGGATGACCTCTACCTCCCATATTTATTTTAGTCAATTGTTTGGATAATTCGAGAAATCTAAATTTTTAAACCCAAAGTGGTCATTATATGCATTTAATAAATAAATAAAATTAAAAAAATTATGAAACTAATCATGAGAGTCTAACTATATTCTAAAACAACATTGGTGATTAGAGAAATTAATTAGGACCTCTAGTCTTAATTATTTTCCAAATCACCATTAATGGGTTTTTATTTATTTAATTAAAGACTTAGAAAATCCATAGTACTTAGCATAGTTCTCCAAACATTTTGACCACCCTTCTTTGTGCTCATCCATCTAAGAGGTTTTCAATGAAATCAAATTTCTCAAAATGTTTTGGTTATTTTAAGTACAATTGATGATCTTGGGTTTTTTCCCATTTCTTCAATTGAGCCTTAATTATAAAGTCAATTGTATTAGAACTTTTAGGACATATTTATTTCATGTTTATGCATCTTTAGTAATTTTTGCATAATGTTTGGGCTTATATTTAGGGTTTAATTAAAATTATGATCTCTTTTAAGCTTAATTGGTTAAATAATTAATTAAACATAATTAATTCATAAAAAATACCTAATTCATTTTTAAACCATTTAATGTGGTTCAAGGGTTATGGTGTTTTAATTTGAAGTCATAAGAACACCACGCAGAACATAGAGGGTACTTATTGAAGTGATTGAGTGTGACATTGATGTATGATGTATTATCTCGAAAGATAGAAACATCATCCTACAATGGATTTAATCACCTAATAAAGACTCCTAAGGTAGATGAGTCTTAATATATACCAGAGATCTTTTCCTCACTTTACATGGATAAAGTATAATGAGGTTTATTTTAAGCCTAGTTCTTTAATTCACTAACAAACCAAGCTTCCATAGTTAATTACATCCTAAGAAATGAAAATTTCCTAAGAACGCTCTCAATTAAAGTAGTCAATAAATGTCTCCAAAGATATCAAGGCTAAACTATCAAAAGATTGATTATTTTTGGAAACCAACTGGGAAGAGTTTAAATGAGAAGTCTTATTTATGGATTCCATAGGAGGATAAGTAGAGAGTATCCAAAACACTAGGAAGCCTAGTGAATACTCCAATCCACCCTATGATGAGGTTTTATATTTTCGAAGAGGAGAATTTATTTTTCTTTAGGTTGAAATTTTATTAGAATGCTAGGACTTATGTCCCAATAAGACAAGGTTGTGGGAATGCCTAAGAGATGAGTACTTATACTTGTAACAAAAGAGGAATAAGTTGCCTCAGAACCTAAGTCTAAAATGCTTTAGCACAGGCTTGAAGCACAACTTAACGAGAATGGCATAAAGTGGTTCACCTCCATAAGAGAGAATGAACACATCCTAACCCTTATGGACTTATAACTGCTTGGAGGGTTGCCAGCTAACACCTCCTATGCTTTAAAATCATATAGGCTAGTCTTATGTAGATGCAAGATAGTTAGGCTATTATTTAATTAGGAAGGAAGCTATAATCCTAAACTCACTCCATTAGAGACAAGATAATGTTAGGTATACTAACATGACTTAGTTTAATGCTAAAACTTTACAACTTTTTGGATTATTTTGACATAATTATTTTGGACCAAGGCTTAGGAAAAATATGCCTACATGCACGATGAATTTTAGTTATGGGATAAATCAGCTAGAAGAGGTGTTCTCCACTACAAGGGACTGCTCTCAAAGGCTATGCTTGTCCCCTATCATGCAAGAGTGGAAGTATTCTATATTCAAGAATGGAGCAATATGACAAGCATGTTGTTATAGCATACAACCATTTAGCTATGGGGTTTTAAAATCATTTATTATCTTATTTATATATCTAGACATTAGAGTGAGGTTGTGAGTTTCATTAGAGTTTAGTTATGAATTATTTAGTGAATATAAAAAATTGAATTTTATCTTAAAGAGCCTACTACGTCTAGGCCACACATCAAATATACACAATTTAAGAAACCTATAAAAACATGTCATTTCTATTGCACAATATAAACATAACAATCAAATATTTAAATTTTCATAAAAGAATAAAAGGTCGGTGCAGTTGGGTACCATTGTACACCCAAAAAAAAGGGTAGTTGAACTCTATCCTTATACAACCCATATTACAATTATAATAAAAGGAAAAGCTATGGAGGTTTTCAATTCTTCTTCATCCTCACTTCTTGGGTTTGATTACTCCATGCTTCATAGGGCCTCCTAGGTCTTTTCCTTCTAGCCACTGCTCATCCTAAAACCCATAGCAATAATTATAATCCTATTACAAAAATTGCATCTTTATAATAAATAAAATATAACTACACCTATAAAACATATATTAACTAAAAAATATACAAACCAAGCAGTTATATTTCACATATTTAGACTTAACACCTTGCACTTAGGTAACCAAGCCCACCTGCCATATTGGATTATGCTTAGGGACATAAGCAGCACCTGCAAGCAAAAGAATTTTATATTTATTTATTATTACACCAATCCCTTAAGTACAATCCCTTGTATAAAGCATTATTAGGCTAATAACGAGCTAACATCTAGTCTACGCATAAATAATCCTAACATCTAATCTTAAACATTACATCACAAAACAAAACATATGACCACAACATACATCAAACTAACCTAATACTAAGATTGGTGAACTTAGTATTCTAATATGTGTGCTAAGGCTTAGTGTTGTATGTCTTAATTGGACTTTAGAATTAGGATTTCCTAAAGTTTAGGGTTGTTTAAATTACCCATTAAAGGTGGTTTCACTTTAAGTCTTTTAATAACTTGATTGATGTATTTATTTTGTTCACTTCTTACTTAAGATCTAATCATTATGAAGAGAAAAAAAGAGACTTAACTCTTTCATCCTTAACCTTAGGTGATTTCCAAAGATAGATTATTACTACTTTAACTTTCTTAATAGACCATTTATAAATTTTATTTTAGCTTAAGTTTAGATTAATCTTAATGAATCTTATCCAGACATGAAAGACATCTTAAGAACAATAAAATTAAGCCACCATCGAATGAATAGTACTCTAATACTTCCTTTCATTATCGATAATAACCATATTCTTTTCTTTTTAGTTTCTTCAATATTTGATTTAGCATATATATACATTCAATGTACTCATGTTTTTGCACCCTTAATGGATGTTGATGCTTTGATTTGATAGAAAAAAAAAAGAATTTTATCTCATATTTAAGCATATGCAAACATGTATAAGGTTTTTAAGCAAGTATGTGTCATTGTTAACCTAGGGAAGTGAGTGTATCTAAGACCTCCTTGGTCGTACTTAAAGCCTCATGTTCCCTATATGTTGTAACTATATACTTGTCAATTCAAATACACATAAGCATATACAAAACATAGAAATAAAAATCTTGAAAAGGGCTGTGTATGAATATCTTCTACTTATGTAAAGTTTAATGGTAAAAAGAGAATTTCACTTTATATTCTAATATATGCATGCACATAAATGAAATGAAGCAAGTACATGCCGCTGTTAAACTAGAAAGTGAGATTATCTAAGACCTCCTTGGGGATACTTAAAGCCTCATATTCCAAAGATGTCCATACTATATACTTACCAATTCAAAGAGATGAATATATATGTATAAACATAGGAATAAAACCATCAATTATCATTCTTTGATTACAAGTAAATGAACATTTCATTTTCACATAATTAGTTATTTATAATAAGCATTGATTTAAAATTCATAATTAACATATAGTTTCAAAAAAGTTTAAGATTTAATAATGATAATAGCCACACCAAATGATAACATTTATCCAACTCATGCAATTTAAATGCAATCATATTATTTTAACATTAAAACATGAATACGTGAGGCACATGGCATGCCTATTTATTATAATCAAAAGAAAATAATTCAATACCACCCCACAAAATACTTGATTTCATTAGAACCTAAGGACAATCCAAGTTAGATAAATATCCCTTAAATCTAATCAAAGTTTCTTTAATGTTGAATTTTAATATTCAAGTTATTGATACCTAAAGAGAAGAAATAATAGTTAGTGTTCAACCAATATCCATGTTTATTTCTTAATAAATTTAAAGAGAATTTAAGTGGCTTTTATGAATTAATTAAGTTTGGCCCATTAATAGTCCATTTAATTACCCTTTTAAAAATCTCTTAATTTAATTAATTATTAAGCAAGAGCTCACAAATCATGATGATATCTTTGAAAAATAAAATTTGCAATGTCCTAAGGATTCTAATGCAACTAAGCATATGTTTAATAAATGATTAAGTTAAGAAGATTAAGCTAATTACCTTTATAATTCCCCACACCTATGAAGAATCATAATTTCATTAAAGATCCTTATACTAATTAAGCACATAAGGAGGGTCAATTAAACATATTTTTATTAATCAATTATGATGGTTTCATATTTAAATTTTATTTAACCATTTAATTAATTAATTAAGCACTTTAAGGGAAATTTTGAAAAATAATAGGAAGAGTCCTAATTATTATTATTTTTATTATCCTTACTATTATAATCATTAATTAACACTTTTTAATCAATTTTATAATTTTCTTAATCTAAATAATTACTTAATTGCATAAGAGAGATAATACGTGTTTAAAATTTTTATTTTTTTTATCGACTTGAGAAATTAGCCCAATAAAATTCTTGGAGGCAGAGGTCATCCCATATATTAAACGTGTCAAATCTCAAATTAGTTAACCAAGTGATTTGGGCTTAATTAAAGTAATTAGTTAAACTTTCAAACCTTAATTAGTCACTATTCATTGAGTGAAACTTAGGAATTTTATTTTTCTTGGATTCTCCTCTGTTTAAGATTTGCATAAAGGTTTATTTACAATTTTTTGATTTTGTATAATTAGTTATGATTTTTTAAAGTTCTGTGTAATTAAAGTAATTAATTAACACAAAAAGTCTAATTAATTACATTTATAATTTAGTGTGATCTAAAAGGTCTAATTAATTTTTTAACATCTTTGATGTTTATTAAAGTGATTTGAATTAATTTGATGATATTTTTTATATTTTTTAATTAATTATTTATTTAAAAATAGCTAATTGCCTTCAAAAATTAATAATTATTAAACTAGAAGGCTAATTAACTTAAAATGTTTTATGATAGGTATGCAAGAACATTAAGTTTGTTTTTTGAAGTTTTCAAGTTCATTGGTTTAGTATTTTAAGAGTAATTTAAAAATATAGATTTCACTAAAACTCAAATTACTTCTACAATATACATCCAAATTTTGGGTTTTTAGGTCTATTGGATTCCCCTTAAAAACCCATAGAGATCTTATTTGTATTTTTTGGTTTAGTATTATTTTTTATGATTTGTTTAAGTATAAAATCTAATCTAATATAATAAATCAAAGATGAGATCAAATCATAGCCATCCATTCTATCAAAGTAAAATGGACGTCTCAGAGGTTATCTCCCTCATGGGAGGCAGACCAAATAGGGTTAGATTGATGGGATCTATCACAAATATCATCGAATCTTGCAATCTTTTGGTGATCTTAATTGGAAGTCACTTTATTTCGCATTGGGGTGTTGAAAGAAAGAAAGTACAATGGGATCTAAAGAAAAAATCATAGGTTCATGCAAAAGTTTCACCAAACCCAAACACCTATGGTTGATCTAAAGTTTAGAAAAGTTGCCTCATTGAAGCACACATTTGGTGGATAGTAGAAGATCTCAGATCTTCTCTTTTGCCTTCTTATGGAATGCTCCAGTCTCCATGCACCATCACTCATTGCTAAAACAAAATCAGTGGATTTTGAACTTAGAGAGCATAAGAGGTAGGGAGAGAATTTTTCTTCTAGTTGGAAGAAAATGTGTGTGTTTGTGTGTTTTCTTTTAGTATGTTAAGAATACAAAAAATGAGGTGTGTAGAAAGACCCTCTTTTTTTGTCCATGCCCTCCTCCCATTGCAGGTGAAGAAAGAAATGTATAAATTTTTTCTTCCTCAAGCTCACCTCCCTCTTTTTTTATTTTCTTATGTTTGGCATGCTCTTTTCTTTATTGAAGCTACAATTTTACTTGGTTTGATGTATGGGGAGCTGAGTGAACTCATTTTGAGTTAAGATTTGAGTTGACTCATCTTAACCCAAATTGAATTAGGTTGAGTCAAGTGAGTCTTATTTGCTTAATTGATTTATGATTAAACTTAAATTATATTAAAATAATTATTTATAATATCTATGATTAATTAATGTAATTTAACTTAATCCTAATTTAACTCAATTTAACCTAAATAAGTCAAATTTGGCCAATTTGGGTTTACTTGGATCCATGGGTCAAATTGACTAAATTAGATAAATTGGACCCAAATGAGAATTAAATTGAGTTTAATTAAGTTTCAAAAGTTATTTATAATAATTAATTTGATTTAATTTTAATTTATTTGATTTTGGCTTGATATGCTTATATAGGTCAATTTAGGTCAATTCAGGTAAGATTGGCCAATTGACCAAATTGGCTTAATTGGGTGCCATTAAGAGTTAAGTAATTTTGAATAATCAACTTAAGAATAATTTTAAGTAGTGGTTTTGTTTAATTTGCATTGAACTAAGGTTTGATTTAAACCCATTTTGAGCTAAATTGGGCTTAATGGGTCAAATGGGTTCATGTGGGTTAAATGATTAAATGAATGAAAATGAAGTATGTTCAAGATTTAATTATATTTGATTGAGTATTTAAAATTATCTAGAGTAATTAATTTTAATTAATTTGAATTTGACTTTGATTTAGACTTATTTTGGGCCAATTTGGGCTTAATCAGTTAAATCGGGGTTTACTTAGTTCAAATGACCATTTTGGTCAAACCAAACTCTAGAAAAGTTTAAATTATGTTCAAAATATAATATTAAAGTATTTTGGGACATTTAAATTAAATTAATTTTAATTTATTTTGAGTTTAGGTTCAATAGGGTCGGTTTAGGTTCATTTAGACTAGGTGACCTAATTAGGCTATTTGAGTCATCACTAGATTAAGGATTAATTAGTTTAGTGTTCTATTATATTATTTTTGATAAATGTAAGCATTTAGAAAGACTTAAATTGATCAAATTTTGATTAGCTCAATTTTTGGCTTAGTGGGGCCCACATGGGTCAACTCTAGGTCAGACAACCTAATTGACCACTTTAAACCCCATCTTGATTTATTTTTTGGGTTCATTTATACTTGTGTATTGATTTTGTGCCTTTTATTTAGTTTAATTTGATTTATTTTTGATTTAATAGGATTTTTTTTTGAGTTTAGCTGATTTTGAGCACAAATGGTTTAATTGAGTTAATTAAACTTAATTACCTTAATTTGGGTTTAACTAAATTTATATTTTATTTTAATTTATTATTTTAATTTTCACTTTAGTTAAGGTTGTGCACTTATCCACTAGTCATAGTATCATAAGTGCATAATTAGGAAGCTCCTAATATAAAGTCGAGGATCCTAGTTTATTGAGATTATGGTCTTATTAACCTCAATTAGGGTTAATAGAGCCTTAGTGCCTAGATCAAATTCTAGGTCTAAGAGGAGGGTTGCCAATCTCACTAAAAATAAGGTCAATAAAAGACCCCTAATAGATGTGGTGTAATTGATAAAGTACATCGCATGTATTGGCATATGATCGCGTTAGCCAACTAGATCCATGAGATGGAAAAAGAGATGTTCAAACCATGCCTATAAGGTAAGTAAATTCAATAGAAGCTGCTATATAGATTCTCTAAAAATTAATATTCCTAGGAAATAGAGATTTCAGAACACATATTAAAAATGTACGGAGCAATTTTTAACTTCGTGAACTCATAACTCAAGTTCACCGAAGCTCGAGTTTGGTGAGAATAAGGAAAAGTCCACTCATGGTTGATTGAAGTTTTATTTAAGCATACCGAAGACACGAGGGAGAGGTTCCTTAAAAAATAGTTTGATTTGATTTGATTTGAGGAATTAGGGAGAAGCTCCCAAATGATTAATTTTTAATATTTAATTTAATTTTAAGAACTAGGGAGAAGCTCCTTAAAGATTGATTTGGCATAGCTTGATTTGAAGAACTAGGGAGAAATTCCCTGAAGGTTGATTTGGTTTGGTTCATGATGGATTATATTAAGAAGTGACCATGCGGTTTGATCTTCAATAAATATGGACCCATTCAACTCTCTACCTAGCCTTATTCAAAATAGTGAAGTAAATATAGGGGAAGGATATGATCTCTACCTAATCATTTTTGCAATGGTAGAAATAAATTACTTAACATTTGTCTAACCTTATTCAGAACAACAAATGAAGAACAAAGCATGAATGTCTACTTATCCCTATTTGAAACTGTAAGATAAATATAAATCAAACATCTGTCTGACCTCATTTGAAACAACAAGTGAAGAATAGAGAATGGATGTATGCCTGACCTTATTTGAAATAGCATGACATAAATAAATCAACCATCTATTTGACCTTATTAAAAATAGCAAGATGAATGCAAAGGAAGAATTTAATCTCTACTTGACCTTGTTCAAAATAGTAGAGATAGATTGTTCAACACATGCCTGACCTTATTCAAAACAACAAGTGAAGAACAAAGCATGAATATCTGCCTAACCTTATTTGAAATAGCAAGACAAAAATAAATCGAACATCCACCTAACCTCATTCAAAACAATAAGATGAATGTAAAGGAAGAGTCTAACCTCTACTTGACCATGTTTGAAATAGTAGAGATAGATTGTTCAACACATGCCTGACCTTATTCAAAATAGTAAGTGAAGAACAAATCATGAATGTCTGCTTGACCTTATTCAAAATAATAAGACAAAGATAAACCAAACATCTGTTTGACCTTATTCAAAACAACAAGATGAATTTGGAGGAAGAATCTGATATCTGCCTAACCATGTTTGAAATAGTAGATACATTGTTCAACACATGTCTGATCTCATTCAAAATAGTAAGTGAAGAATAAAATATGAATGTCTACCTGACTTTATTCGAAATAACAAGACAAAGACAAACTAAATATCTGTCAACCTTATTCAAAATAATAAGATAAAAGGAAATATATTCATAAATTTAAAAAATTATTTAAATTTAAAATTTAAGTTTGTAAGTGATTTTGGAGGAGATTAAGTAAATGAAGGTTTCTTCAAATAGATGGGCCCAATTGGTATAAATACAGGCTTGACATGGAAGCATAATCATATTGATAAAATTTATTTTCAAATACAATAATGTGTAATACTTCTTAAAATAAATCCCATTGACGAGAAGCATTGGGCACTCGCCTTTATGATTTATTAATTGATATGACCGCCCTTGATAGGCCTTTTCTATAATGAAAGGGCCCTCCCACGTTGGTTCAAACTTTCCACCCACCTTGTGATGGGCTACAATTGGTCTCCTAAGAAATAAAACAGGCTCACCAACTCAAAAAGCTCTTAGGCGGACCAACTGATTGTGAGCTCGAACTATACGTGCTTTTTATAGCTCGGGGTTATAACAGGCTCGAAGGCATCTCTCCTCAAGACCTTCAAGCTCTTCCAACCATAGCCTAGCATTTTTCTCAATCATAATCTTGATTCTTATAGCAATTCTTAATGATGGTAACTAAACATCTAATGGAAAAATGGCATTAGACCCATACACTAAAGAAAAAAGGAGTAGATTATGTTGGGGTTCTATATATGGTATGGTATGCCCATAGGACTTCGATCAATTGCTCGTGCCACTGTCACTTATTATCATAAAGTGTTTTCCTCAAAATTTGCATAAGAGTCTTATTAAAGGCTTTTGCTAGCCCATTTGCCCAGGGATAGTATATGGTGGAGTACCTCCAATCCATGTTGTACCGCCTCATAAAGCTATTGATCTTCGTACTTTTAAAAGTGGTGGCATTGCCAGTTATAATTCGATAAGGTAAGCCGAATGTATAGAGGATGTGACTTTTGAAGAATTGAAGGACATGATGAGCCTTTACTTCCTCAAAGGGATTGCTTATGCCCACTTGGAAAAGTAATCTATTACTGCTAGGATGAAGAGGGTCAATTAGACCCACTATATCTGTACCCCAACACTCAAATGGCCATGAAGCTATTGTTAGATGGAGAACATTAGGAGGTTGATGTAGGACCACTCCATGTACTTAACATTGGTGACATCAACGTGCTATATACATGTAGTATGTAATCATTGTCGGCCAATAGTATGCAAGTCTTTTAATTATAGCTTTCATCTTCAGACCGGATTAATGTGCTCCATACAGTCTTGAATGTATCTCAGTCATAATTTTTTGGGCTTCATTTTTGTTTAAATAATGCAACCACTTGTGATCAAAGGATCATTGATATAGAGTTCCATCAATAAGAGCATAGGATAGTGCTCTTTTTTTGATTTGATGGGCTTATGATTTCTCTTGAGAAAGTTTTCCCTTATTTAAGTAATCAATAAGGTCTGCCCTTAGTCCAATTCTCCATCCTTTTTCAGCAATGACAACCTTCCCTTTAAGAGTATTTTTATCAATGAGTTCAACATCAATAGGGGAAAGGACCTGACGATTATGCACTTCTATCAATATGAACTCATCATCTGGACATGCTATCTCTTAGCAAGCTTGGCTAAAGCACTAACTATGAAATTTTCTCCCTGAGGGACCCTATAAATGTTAACCTCTGGGATTTAGGCCAACAACTCCATAGTGTACTTATGGTAGTAATGGAGTTTAGATTCGAGAGCTTTGTAGGACTAGTGATTTGGTTGACTACTAATTATGAGTCTCCAAAGATATTAATATCTTTAATTTCTAGTGAAATGGCTAACTCTAAACCAATGATTAGAGCTTCATATTCAGCTTCATTATTCATACAAGTCTCTGATAGATGATACAAGAATTGTAGCATTTCATGGTCTGGGGTTAAAAGACTTTTCATATTCCTGCTTGGCCTAGGAGGATGAATTGTGCTTCATCTTCTCTTCGGGAGGAGGCTGCACCCTCAAAGTATAATTCCAAATGGTTGCTATTCATATTCTTCAAGCTCAAGATTTGCTCATTAGGGAGGTCATCAATTAGAGGAGAATCTGTGAGGAGGGGGTGGGTTGCTAAAAAGTCTATCAATGCTTGTTCTTTCACAGCGAGAAATGGTATGAAAATGATATCAAACTATGACAAAATCATGGATCATCAAGCCAACTGTCTAGATAGCGTTGTGTCATGACATACTGAAGTGGATTCACTCTAGACATCAGGTTAATCTTATGAGAAAGCATATATTGCCTTAGCTTTTAGGCAACAAATATAAGGGCTAAGAAATGCTTCTCGATGGGTGGATAATTTTCTTCTACAGATATTAGGTGATGACTCAAGTAATTGAGAATGTTCTTTTTCCCTTGATCATTGACTTGAGCTAGCAAAGCACCAAGTGAATCGCCTAATGTAGCCATATACAAAATGAGCGGCCTACCTGGGATAGGAGTAGTAAATACCAGAGGTGTCATCAAGTATTATTTAATGCTCTTGAAATGTTAGCACTTATCATTCCATCAAAACTTGGCATCTTTCTTTATAAGTGCAGCAAATGGTTAACACCTACTAGATAAATTTGATATAAAGCATCTTAGATATGCCAACCTTCCTTGAAAGGACCTGAGTTGGGTTAGACTTTTATGATGCATCATATCAAATCTTTCTTTGATTTTCTCTAGATCTATCTCGATCCCATGGTGTCATACTACAAACCTTAAAAATTTCCTTGAGGTTACCCCAAAGGCATACCTTAGGGGGTTCATTTTTAGGTTATAACATCCTAACCGTTTAAAGACTACTCTCAAATCATATAGGTGGTCTTCTTTTTTTTCACTTTTGACTATGAGATCATCAAAATAACACTCAACCTTGTGATGGATGAGTTCAACAAAGATTCTAGTCATGGCCTGCTGATACGTGGCACCAGTATTCTTAAGGCCAAAAGGCATGAACTTATAGCAAAAGGTTTCGATTGGAGTCCTAAATATGGTATTCTTCTCATCTTCAGTTGCCATCTTAATTTGGTTATAACTAGATGACCCATCCAAGATCATGTGAAAGGAGGCTATGTCTATTAGCTCTAGTATGGGTAATGGGATATCATCTTTGGGAAATGCCTTATTTAGATCCCTAAAATTGACATATATGAGAAATTGACCATTCTTCTTCTTACTGGGATGACACTTGCTAACCAAGTAGAATATATTTTCTCTCAGATAAAATGAACATCAATAAACTTCTTTACTTTAAAAATGACCAGTTGGTCATTATCTAATCGCATGCGTCTAGGAGCTTGCTTGACGAGAATTCAATCAGGCTAAATTTCTTATTTATGAACTACAATGTCAGGAGTTAATCTAGGTATTTTGTTCATAACTCAAAGTGAAACAATCCTTAAACTCCAAAAGCATAATTAAGTCATTGGTTTTAGATTTGCTCAACAAAGAACTAACAAATGTTGGATGTGGTTTATTTTCAGTACCCAAGTTGATTTCTTTCATGTCATCAATGGTTGATTTTATTTATTCTTTTAGTTCTGGGGGTGCATCCCTAACTTGAAGGTCATCTGGATTATTTGAGGTTTCTACATAAATTTCTTCACATGAATTGGTATAGTTTTAAAAGGACCTATCAGACTCTAGATTAATGGTGATGACTAGACAATATTCATCATCATCTATAAAGCCAACTATATGAAATTCTAGCCCTAGTCTTTACTATGCTTTCTTGCATTTATTTCTCCATAATTTCTCAAAGTAATTCAACTTATGCTTGGACCATGTATGCGGTATGAACCCTGTTTTACTAAAATTTGGACACAAGGAGAGTACCAGTCAAAAGGTAATTCTATTATTTCTTTGCAAGATTCATCCTCAAGTTCTACATCAACTCTTGAATCTGAGGATGATGCTCCTAAGTAAAACTTTTGAGGCTTGGAGTTTTCATCCAGTTGTGGTATACCTTTAACTACTAAACCTTCAATAGTCTCTGATGAGAGTGGGGTTAAAGCTAGAGCACTAAAATATTGGTTGATCTTCTCATATAAAGATAATGTAGATACATCATCACTTCACTTGGGGAACCTTTACTCATCACTATTTGATTCTACTATTACCTCTAGCTAAGTTTGTAGATGTGGGGAGGCAACTGGTGCACTAACTACAAAGAAGTCATCTTTTGTGTTAGGTTTTAAGTCTATGTAGATGGTGAGAAAGTCTTGAACTGGTTGCAGAGGTTCTTGAGCCAGGGTGTGTATATCGATATTCCTCCTCTCCTGCCTCCTCTGAGCTTGCCTCTTCCCTATCCTATAAGAGGTCGGGACATCTCACCTATTCGTTGAAAAGGAGAGGTAAGATGTGAATGGAAGGTGATGTCGAACTTTACTTCCTTCCCCAATTTTTCTTCTTTTTGTTTTTTATACTCTTTTTCTTTTCCTTTTTATTTTTGCTTTTGTTTTTTCTTTTTCTTTTTCTTTTTGATTGTTATTTTTTTGTACATCATGGAGTATACATTTTATCTTTGGGGAGGGGTGGGGTGTAGTAGGTTGCATTTAATGAACTGATGGAGTAAAAATAGTATCATATTATTTTCATGTATCTAAGGTCTCCCTAGTAAAGCATTGAATGATGTATTTGAATCTATAATATAGAATTTGCCTCAGTATTCAAGTCACCAATTTGTAATAGCAATGTGATTGAGCCCAAGGCCTTCTCACCATGATCATTTATTCCTTTCAACATCATCTTATTAGAGCTAAGCTTGGTGATGTCGATCCTCAAGAAAGCAATGGTTTCTTAGACTCTTGATATTGACCGATGCACCAAGTTCAATAATTACTTTAGATAATATACAGTGTCTATATTTATTGATATATATAGTGGGTAGTTGTGGTCTGAAGTCCGTATGAGCAAATCTTCATCTGAGAAGGTAACTCTTGAAACCTCTTTAAAGTAGCAAGCCTCTTCTTTTGTTGTAGAAGTAGCGGTCAATTGAGCTAAGCATATCTTAGGATCTAAAAGAGCCTTGATCAAAGACTCCTTCATTTCTTTGGATAAGACGAGGACATCATATATTCTTAGCCTAGCTAGACACTTTCTAAGATGGACTAGGACATTGTAGTCAACTTTGGGCTGATTATCCATAAGCATATTCTAGCTAGAGCATCATGTGGAAGGTCTATTTGTTCACTAAAACCAATGGCTTAGTTTCCCTTATCTTGAGGCACCATCCTAGAGGGTAGAACTCTGCCACTATGAAGGCTAATTTCTATGATCTCTTCTATGGAGGGAATCTTAGTGGAATCTACCAACTTGTTGGGGGTGCCCAAAGCTTCTCCTAATGGATCTTCAGAGTCAGATGACTCCAATTCTATTTCAATAGGGTCTCCTTAAAAATTTAAGATAGGAATGCCACTATTAGAGTGGAGAGTCAACATATGAAAAGACTTGACCAAAATCATTTTGATTATTAAGATTTGGAGAGTTATCATTAAGATTGAAATTATAAGAATCATTTTAACCACAAAGAGATAAGATATAAGCATAATTATTTTTATTACTTTATGTGCTTCTGGCGGTACAAAATAAAAGTCATACAGAGTAAGCGACATGAGTGACTTGATGCTCCCATCCGCATACACTATGCTCCTAAAGTAGAGGTAGAAAGAGTGTTAGGCGATGCTGCTATTGATGTATCCTGGGTCAGTATGGGTTATTTGTGCTCATCATTTCTCATCTTTGAGTTGGCCTTCACAACTTATAGACCTACTAATGGTGTAGAGGTCTAAGCTGGTTCAGGTACTTACAGAGGGAGTTTTGTTACTTTAGAAATAATTTTATGAGAGATTCAAGATAAAGAAATATCCCAACCTTTTTCAGTCTTCAGAGGATCGAATGATTCCCCAAATATTACTTTGATAAAACCATTGGTAAGTTCTACTAAGTATTCTTTGGGTATCACTATGGCTCCAGATTTGTAGCTTCTCTCGAGCCAATCTTTGAAGGTAATACAATCCTTTAATACATATCTAAGCATGCAGTGGTAGGGGAATACATTAGGATCATCACTTTTACCCACTTCCTCTAGCCTGTTGGGTCCAGGTAGCTAGAAATCAGGCTTCATGATAAGATTTTCAAAATTTTTCTTGATTTCATCATTCTTAAATGAATAAGGCTTGTTTAACTTTCAGTAAGAGTAGGTGGAATGTGACTACCTAACTTCTAGTAAGGGTACTGGTAGCACTCAGGTTGCTATGAGTGTGGAGGTGGTAGTGGTGGTGGCTGTGACCTAGGTCTCTTGGGTTGGACTCAAATGGGTTGTTTCTCTTTGTCAACTATAAAGACCATCCTAAGTCTTTTCTTTAACACCTTTTATGGCTATGGCTTGTAGAACTGATCAAAAAATGATAATTGCTTAGCTTCTTTATGAAGGTTGGCTACTTAATTGAACAATTTCTCAAAAGTTTTGATGGTGAAACCTTTGAGCATGAATGCCACTAGGCCATGGATATTCTTGAGCAGAATCTCAATGGCATGTTGCTCTTGAAGCTGAGGTTCACACTTCATACTTGAAGGTCGGGAATATAATTCACTCATACATTTAATTTAAAGTCACTCTTCTTAAACATCTTGAATAAATATCAAAGCTAGGCTTTTACTGTCAAATTTCAGCCAATACAATTAGTTTTGAACTAGCTTTGAAATGGGAAATGTATTATCATGGGTTCCCACTACCATAAAAAATTTTAAAGGATGGTGGCACAAACCCTTGGGATACTACACTGCATCAAATTCCTCTAGGTAAGGTCTACCTTTTGGAATTTATGAGGCCCTTTGGGTTTGCACAAAGGCCTCTTTAACTTATTGTTCCACCAACTATTTGATATCTCCCTCATGAAGAGAAATACTTTTTGTACCCCTCCTATGCAAACTGCCTACATGCTCATCTAAAGGAATAGTGTTTTTTTTATTTCTATCCACTATATATATTAGCTTAGGCTTATCTGCCTCCATAGGTTTGGCTTGGGGGACTGGAGTTTAACCTTGAAGAGATAGGACTACTGACATCAACTCTTCCACCCTTCACTTTATACAACTGAGTTGGTTATCTTTTTGTCTTAGTTAGTGCAATAGTTTTTGAGTTAAGTCTGACATCTAGCCTTCCTCAACTGTAACATCCCATACATTATGGGGGCATTATTATTATCTATGTAGGGTCCCCTCGAGTGTCAACCATATGTATCTTTATTGTATCATCTAAAACATCATCCTCATCAACATTCAGGTCTACCATGCCATTATCTCGATCAGAGTGATCACCCAAACTATCAATTTAACTATGGCACGATATTCTTATAGTATGTCATTTAAAGATCAATTATCAACCCAGCCTGGGACTACTGGAACATATACTAAGTGATAACTACAAGTAACTAGATTCTTTACTTGCATCGGGTCTCTCTCCTGAACTGCCTGTTCATTTATTTGTCTAGTTTGTGTGCAAACTGGATGTTCCTCCTCTATTTCTTCCCCTCCATCAAGTTATCATGGTGGGGACACGACTACACTCTTGTGACACCACACCTTCTTCATTGCTGATAAAATATGAGGTCAAATGGGAGAACCTAACCTTGTACCACCAGCAATAAAAGAGGAAGGTTGGCCCTCAGGTTGGCCCTCAGGTTGTATTCTAATCATGAGAGGTGGGGCTTGCCTTCCTTTTGACCGCTTCTAATATTTTATGGGGACTTCAGATGCTATCACTTGGATGGGACAAGGGAGTCTATGAATAGATTGATATGATAGTGATTGCACTAACTATGGTTCCTTAGATGCCTGCCTCTCTTGGTTAGACCTAGTGAGTATAATTCGATCGAAATCACCTACATGGTTAGACTGCTATAAACTATGGTGTCTATCCATTCATGCGGAGGCCATCGACTACCCAACGAACCTCCTCCTTTCCCTTCTAGCAGCCTGATCTGCCATATTGGCTTATGTGGATCTCCCTTTTCTCATATGATCCTGCACACTTCTCAGGATGGTTGTTCTCAAAACTTCTCACTGCTTTGAACTTGGACCATTTGTACTTCATTCCCATAAGTTTAAAAACTGACCTCAGACTAGCATAGTGTGTTCCTTATCTATCCCTATCTCATGTCTCATTCTTAAATGAACATGGGTGCATTGCGGTGATGCATCAAATGTCTTCCTCTCTCTCAAATGCAGAGAGTGGGTGAAACCTACTTCCCCAAAGAAAGCGAGAGGTCTTGTAAGAGGACCCATCCTCAGCCATCTGGGATGAGGTATCTACCTCTTGAGACATCCTCTCATAGATTTTTCAACTTTCTATTCTTGTTCCTCCTCTAAGCCTTTGTGAGGGGAATGTGATGGGAGGAAGAACCTACTTCAAAGATAGATGGGAAAACTACTAGCTCAATCGTATCCTTCCCTTTGAAAGTTGAGGCTATTTTGGGTGTTGCCTCAATCCTTGCCATTCTACTAGTGGTGGAAACAACATATGATAGTGGTAAAGTGGGAACCGTGGCTGACTTCCTTTTTAATGAGGGAGATTATACTTTTGATCTCAAGACAAATTATAGATGGGGTTTCTTGTCTTCTACCTCTTCATGATTAACTACAGTAAGGGCTAGGGCATCACAAGTGACCTTGAAATTATCAAAGCCCAGCCCAAACTTAATAACAAGAGAATTTATGAGGAATGCCTAATCCACAGCCAAGTCCGCACCAGTGGCAAAGGAGAAAATGAACTTGCCAGATGACATAGTGCCTTGATGTAAGTTGGTTGTTGTTGTTGTTATTGTAAGGGTGCCTGTTCTTATTGAAAGAGAGCAACATTGATTATCTATATGAAGCTCATAGAATTAGTACTTTAGGCCCACACTCATTAGACAGAGTTATGATGAGTGGGGTTCAAAAGATTAGGAGAGATTCTTGTTTGAGCTTCATGCTACATCATTGAGTGGGTTTGGAAGATTTTATGAAGATTCATGATTATAGTTTTTCATGCTTGAGCATGAAAATTAGTTTAAGGAGATGATCAAGTATTTTAATAGTTTAAATGATAACTTAGAATTCCATAGAATTGACCCATTTGAGAATCCAATGGGAGGTTCTAGAACTTACTCATTGGCTGGTGATTAACAAGAGGCTCTAAAACTAAGAAAGGATATTGGCAACACTTGCCCAAGAAAGAAATGGGCAAGATAACTAACAGAATGAATGGTAGTCTAAGCCTTTGAGTGGAATATGCATACTATCGACATTTAGAGATAATGATTAACTACTAGAGATGGAGAGAGGAACTTTCCCTAGAAAAGTTGCAAAAAAATTTGTGGTGTTTTAATTTTGAGTCATAGCGACACCACAAAGATCTTAGGGGGTACTTATTGAAGTGATCGAGTGTGACATTGAGATATGATGTACTATCTCAAAAGATAGAAAAATTACCCTAGAATGGACTTAATCACCTAATAAAGACTACTAAGGTAGATGTGTCTTAACATATTGTATAGATCTTTCCCCCACTTTGCATGGATAAAGTAGAGCGGGCATTTTTTTTTAAGCTGGGTTTTTTAGTTCCCTATGGAAGCAAGCTTCCATAGTTAATTACATCCTAGGAAATGATACTTTTCTAAGAACACTCTTAATTAAAGTAGACAATAAATGTCTCTAAAGATTTCAAGGCTAAACTATCAAAGGATTAGTTATTTTTGGAAATCATTTGGGGAGAGTTCAAATGGCAAGACTTATTTATAGATTCCATAGAAGAATAAGTAGGGAGTATCCAAGACACTTGGAAGTCTAATGAATACTCCAATATACCCTATGATGAGGCTTTATATTTTTGAAGAGGAGAATTTATTTTTATTTAGGTTGAAATTTTATTAGAATGCTAAGACTTATGTCCCAATAACACATGGTTGTGGGACTTTCTAAGAGATGAGGACTTATACTCATAGCAAAAGAGAAACAAGTTGCCTTAGAACCTAAGTCTAAAATACTTTAGCATAGGCTTGAAGCATGACTTAAAATCTAATCAAGGAGAATAGGATATAGTGGTTCACCTCCATAAGAGAGAATGAAAACAACCGCTTGGAGTGGTTTCCTGCAAACACCTCCTACGCTTTAAAACCATATAGGCCGATCTTTTGTAAATGCAAGATAGTTAGGTTATTATTTAATTTAGAAGGAAGCAAGAATCATAAACTCACTCCATAAGAGACTAAATAATGTTTGGCATGCAAACATGACTTAGTCTAATGCTAAAAATTTATAAGTTTTTTGGATCATTTTGACATATTTATTTTGGACCAAAACTTAGAACAAATATACTTGCATGCATGATGACGTTTAACTATGGGCTAAATTAACTAGAGGAGATGTTCTCTACTTTGAGGGACTGCTCTCAAAGGCCAAGCTTGTCCCCTATCTTGCAAGAGTGGGAATTCTCTATTTCAAGAATGGAATAATATGACATACATGTTGTTATAGCATACAACCATTCAAATATGGAATTTATAAATCTTTTATTATTTTGTTTATATACCTAGGCATTAGAGTGAGGTTATGAGTTGCATTAGAGTTGAGTTACGAGTTATTTAGTGAGAATAAAAAAATTTATTTTTATCATAAAGAGCCTACCATGTCCAGGATAGTCATCAAACATACACACTTTAAGAGACATATAAAAATCATGCCATTTTTATTGCACAATCTAAACATAACAATCAAATATTTAAATTTTTATAAAAAAAAATAAAAGTTTGGTGAGGCCGAAAACCGCTGGACACCCCCCAAAAAAAAATAGAAATTGGGTAGCCGAGTGTTGACCTCCCTTTTAGAGCAGTGAGGATTAATTTTTCTCATCTTAGACTTAGGAACCTTCTAGGCACGTGAATCCCCTTAGTGATAAGACACTTCTAATGACTAAGGGAACACTAAACCCAAGATTAGAGACTAATGAGGCATACTATAAGCCCAGGATATGCTTTAGGACAAATAGGTTTTACCTATTAAATGGCCTAAACCAAGACCCATGCCCATTCACTCATCCAAACCTAAACTCCTATAAATGGGACACAACTAACCTCAAGCCTATTTAATTAACCTCAATTGAGTTGTCTTTCTAATCCAAGCTCCAAGCAAAATTGACTTAGACCATAACCTAAGTTAAGTCCACGATGATCCTATGAACCCAACCCAAACCCATTCAAGCAAACTAAATCTAATTTGATTTTATCAATCACTCCAACCATTCAATGGATCATTTCAAACCTCTCTAACACTTACAATCAAATCAATAAAATCAAATGAATTTGATCAACCCAAGTAGCCCATTTGACCCAAAAAGTTTAATTGAGCTAAAACCCAATCAAGCCCAAATTAATTGCAATCAAGGTCACTAATCAATTCTAAATCCATCATTGAAACCCTCTCAACACTTAATTGATACCAACTCAACCTAATTCAACCTAATCAACCCAATTGGTTCACTTGAACTAATGTGACCTAAATGACCAATTTGATTTCATTTCAATGCAACCCAAATTGAATTAAATCAGCTCATCTAATCCCTTCCATAATGATTATTGATCATCTTTGATTACCCAATTGTAATCAATTTGGTCAAATCAATCATAAATTGATTATTGAACACCCTACAATCATTAATGGAAGCCAATTTTACTAAGCTAACCCATTGCTTACTTAGCCCAAATTGACCTAAAAGGTCCAATTGAATCAAATCATTCCCTAATACAAATCAATTCAAACCAACATCTACAATCATTCCCAAATGATCAATTGAATGTAAACCTAACCCATACCCAAGCCAATTTGACTAATTTGGTCAAATTGGTCAACATGACCAAATTGACCCAAATTGAACCATATGAGCTAAATTCAAATCCAACCCAAATTAATTCAAACCAATTGCACCAATAAATTCCAAATGACCAATTGAACTCACCCAAACCATTGGTTTGACCTAATTTGATCAATTGGTCAATTTAACTCAATTGAACAAAAATTGACCTATATAGGTCAAATTGAGGTAAACCCAACCAAACTTGGCATGACTCATCCTTAGGTCACCATGGACCTGCCCAAGTAGACCCGAACCATGGTAAATCCAATTTGGGTCAAACCAATCAAATGAAGCCCTCCAAATGGGACAAAATACCCATTTGGATGGGTTCTCCACCCCCTTACCCCTTGGCAGCTACCTTTGGCTCTTCTTAGACAAGAGGACCACTAACCCAACCTATCCTAAGGCTATTGGGCTTAGTCTTTGGCCATGAGAGGGTTAGTTTACGCATGAAAATCCATTGGTCCATCTAAGGAGGGTTGTACACCACATGCCAGCCCATCCCACTCCCTTAGTCTCTCACCCTCAGCCACCTTAGCAGTCTTCTACCACCTTCGGCCACCTACTCAGGTCGGATGATTGCCAAAGGTTGATCCAATCTCAGCCATTGGTTTAACTAGGGAGGAGGGCATACTCCTCCCTAAGAATTCAAACTTCACACACCTTCCTCATAGCATTCTGCATAGTTTGAGACCTTCCCCCAAGCTCCTCGTGCATTCCACCGCTGACGAGACCAACCTCCAGGCGAACTCGATAGCCCCATCCATCCATACCTCTAAGATTTCCACCAAACCCAAATTAACTCTTCCCTAAACTTCACCACACTACGACGAGTCAAAATGAATTATTTTCCTGGTGATTTGATCACTGAAAGGCATCCCTAAACCAATTCTGGTGAGCTTTACGGTGACATTTGGTCCACAAAGCAGCAATTAGTGGGGAGGTAGCTTGTGGTATTCTCAACAGGGCATCTCTTTATGATGAAGCTACCTCTATCGATGGACTGCTGATCTCTAGCTCTGGCGAGGTAAAAATTTGGCAACCATAGTTGTCCCCTTTAAGTGTTAGTCTTTTTTTTTTTGGAGTGAAGTGTGATTTCATGTGATTTCCAACATAGGATCCCTTTAGATTCTCTCTTAATCATTTTGGATTCAATTTATCCATCAAATGAACTCTAATGAGCTCAAATCAATCGACAAAAGGTGGATAGTGTCTGGGTTTTGATGCTCGGGGGATGATGAATCATTGACCGTCCATTCTGCATGATTAGAATGGACGGTCATGATTAATTATGCTAGAATTTCTAATTTAATCCTCTCAAAATCATGGGATTAATCTTGGCCATCTGATTCGAGATCAGATGACAAAATGAAACCGTATCTACCTCCATTGAGTTAGCTGCAACATTAGCATTCGTGTGGCACTAACAGTTTAAGTGATTAATTAGGTATTAAAAATATAATTAAATGACTAAAACTTCAAAAAATCATAACTAATTATAGAAAAATTTAAAAAATATAAATAACCCATTTTGGAAAGGCTAGATAGAGGAGAATCTAAGGAAAATAAAATCCGTAATTTTTATCTAATGAAACTTACTTAATTAGGGGTTTGAAGCTTAAAATAATTTATTTAATTAAGGCTTAATTACTTGGCTAATTGATCCCAAATTTAGATAGATGATTTCATGGAATGTCTTCTACCTCCCATAATTGTTTTGGAGTTATTGGCCATGTAATTTAAAGAATTTTAAATTTTAGCCCCAATTACACTCATTAATCAATTTAATATTTGTTATACTTGCTAAATAGTAAAGATTAAATAATTTATTATGATTAATCACTATAAATAGTGGGAGCAATTGGAAGAAATAATTAGGGCATCTTTCTTAATTATTTTTCTAAATGTATTTCTTTATGAGGGTTAATTAACACATGTAATAATTCAGGATTAATTAGAAAAATTAGTGATGAGATAAAAATCAAATTAAACTAATGATTGGTTCAGATAATTCAAACATAATTCATGGGTTCCCCTTTATGTTTTTAATAACATGAAGAAATTAAAGAATTTATGGTTGATCCATTAGTGTGGGAAAACCATAAGAGTACTTAACTTGGATTCCTTCCTTTAATCGAATTAAATTTTAAGCAAAAGCCTAATTGCATTAAATTCCTTTAAGTGCATTGCAAGTTTTTAATTTCTCATAAGCATATTATTTGAGGCTCATGGTTAGGTAGTTAATAAAATTAAAGAAGCTTAAGAAGGGTAATTAAATTGATTGCTTAATGACTTGAACCTAATCAATTCATAAAACCTACTTAATCACTTTCCTTAAATATATTAACTCACCAATGTGGGATAGGGAAAATACTAAGTGTTATTTCTTCTCTAGGTGTTAATGATTCAAACTCAAAAAAATTAAATTTCATAAAAAACTTTGGTTGATCTTAAAGAATATTTATTTGACTTGATTATCCTTAGAAATTAATGAAATTGAATGTATTATCTCAATCATTAAAAATTTGCATGCCATTTGTGTTATATAGTAATATTTTTAAAAAGAATAAAAAATGGTTATATCTAAGTTGCATGTGTTGGATAAATATTATTATATGGTGCAACAATTATCACTAATAAATCCTAAATTACTTTCAAAGTTATAAACTAATGATGAAAATCTAAGTTAAAGTTGACTATAAAAATTCAATAAAATCTTTATTTTCTTATAATCTAAACATGGTAAAGGATTGTTCTATTTTTATGGTTCATGTGTATGTTTACATATGTTTGGAGTTAGCAAGTATAAAGTCTAGACATCTCGAGAACACGAGGCTTTAAGTAGCTCTAAAAGGTCTTAGATAATCTCACTTCCCTAGTTTAACAATGTTACGTTCTTACTTAATTTAATTCATGTGTATGCATGTGCCAGAATTTGGGATAGAACTTTGCTTACATGAATAAAGGGTTTGCTATTATACAATTTTTTTTGCATGATTTTTATTCTCATGCTTGTGTATATATTTACGTGTACTTAAGTTAGTAAGTATATAGTCTAGACATCCTGGGAACACGAGGATTTAAGTAACTCAAAGGAGATCTTAGATAATCTCACTTCCCTGGTTTAACATTGGCACATACTTGCTTAAATCTTTAATACATGTGTATATATGCTTAACTAAGTGATGAATTGTTTTTGTCAAAATATATGCATTAATGATCATTCAAGTGTAAAAATATATATATATATATATATATATATATATATATATATATATATATATATATATATATATATATATATATATATATATATATATATTGCATGTATAGATATGTGTATTAAATTTTAAATACCATGAATAATAAAAATAAAGAAATGTGTATGTTATTAATTATGGAAAGGAGTGGTGGAATGTTATCCATGTGATAGTGATTGAATTTTATTAAGCTTAAGATGCCTTTCATATTTAGATGAGATTCTTTAAGACTAACCTAAACTTAGGTTTAATAAAATGCTTAATGAACGATTCACTAAAGAAACCAAAGTCATAATAATATACCTTTAGAAAAACCTTAGGATAGGTATGAAGGGGGTCAAACTGCTTTCCTCTCTTTATAAAAACTACATATTAAGTAGGCATCAGATGAAATAAAAGAAATGTAAATGAAAATTAACTTATCCTTTCAATGATTTGAAGTGAAACCTCCCATAATGTTTAACTTAAACTTTCCACACTTTAGATAATTATAATTCTAAAGCCTAACTAAGACATATCACACTAAACCTTAGCACACACATTAGAATACTAAGTCACCAATTCTAGCCTTTAGGTTAGGTTGGTGCATATTGTGGTGATGTGTTTTATTTTATGATGTAATATTTTAGACTAGATGTTAGGATTATTTATGCAGAGACTAGATGTTATGTTGTTAATACCCTAATGATATTTTTTATAGGGAATTATGCTAAAGGGACCACTATAATAATAAGTAAATATAAATGTTCTCGCAGGTTGCTTATGCCCCTAAGCATAATCAAATTAGGACAGGTGGACATGGTTACCCATGTGCAGGGTGATAAGTCCAAATGTGTGAAATATAATGGTTGCTTGTATGTTTGTTGAGGTAACATCTATTTTGCAGGTATAGTTAGGTTTTATTCTTCATAAACATGTAATTTTTGCAATAAGAATTTGAATAGTGCTATGGGGTTTAGGATGAGCAGTGGATACAAGGCAAAGACCTGGTAGGCAATGTGGAGCTTGGAGCAAACCAATCAAAAAGAAGGAAAGGAAAGAAAAAGATTGAAGAACCCCATAGCATTTACTGTAATTATAAGATTCAATTATAATATGGGTTGTATACGGGTGGAGCTCCGCTACCCAATTTCTTTCTTTTTGGGGTGTACGGTGGTACCCGATCGCATCAATATTTTATTCTTTTACAAAATTTAAATGTCTAATTACTATGTTTAGTTTGTCCAATAGAAATGACATTATTTTCATAGGTTTCTTAAAGTGTGATGATTTGATGTGTGGCTTAGATGCAATAGGCTCTTTAGGATAAAATTAAAGATTTTCTATCCTTACTAAATAACTCATAACTAAATTTAATACAACTCACAACCTATCTTAAAGCCTAGGTTCATAATCAAGATAAATAAAAGATTTAGTAACCCTTTAGTTGGATGCCATATGTTATCACACCATGCATGTCATATTGTACCAATCTTGAATTGGGAGGGTCTCTATTCTTTCATGATAGGTGATACGCTTTATCTCTGAGGGTGATCCCTTATAGTGGAGAACACCTCCTCCCGCTAATTCAGCCCACACCTCTATTTCTTGATGCATATAGGCATAATTTCCCAAGCCTTAGTCCAAAATAAATGTGTCAAAATGATGTAAAAAATTATAAATTTTTGCATTAGTCTAAGTCATATTTTCATGCCAATCAAGATTTAGTCTCTCAGGGAGTTAGTTTAAGATTCTATCTCCCTTCCTAATTAAATAATAGCCTAGCTATCTTGCATCTATATAAGACCAACCTACATGGTTTTAAAACATCAGAGTTGTAAGCTGGAGGGCACTCTAGGTGGTTGTAAGTCCAAAAGAGTTTGGATGGGTTCATTCTCTCTTGTGGAGGTAAATCATTATGTCCCATTTCTCCAACTAGATTTTAGTCATGCTTTTAGCTTGTGTCAAAGCATCTTAAATTTAAGTTTTAAGGATACTTATTTCATTCAGGCTATAAGTATAATTCCTCACCTCGTAGGCATTTCCACACTCTTGTGTTGATGGACTATAAACTCTAGCCTGTTAATAAGATTCCAACTTAACCAAAAAGTAAGTTCTCTCTTTCAACTATGTAAAGCCGCACTATAGAGTCGATTGGAGCACTCACTAGGTTTCTTAGTATCATGGGTGTTCCATACTTATCCTCCTCTGGAATCTGCAAATAAGTCTTCCTATTAGAACTCTCCCATTTGATATCCATGAATACCTAATCCTTTGATCGTCTAACTTTGAAATCTTGGAGATACTTATTGACTACTTTAATCGAGCGTGTTCTTAGGAAATTCTTATCTCCTAAGATATAAATAACTATGAAAACTTGCTTCCATAAGGAACTAAAGAACCCATCATAAAATAAACCCTGCTTTACTTCTCCATGTAAGGTAGGGATAAGATCTATGGTATATATGTAGACCCATCTGCCTTAGGAGTCCTTATTAGGTTATTAGGTCCATTATAAGGTGATGTTTCTATCTTGTGAGATAATATATCATACCTTAATATCATACCTGATCACTTCAATAAGTACCTCCTAAGATCTGTGTGGTGTCCCTATGAGCCAAATTAAAACATCACACAAAGCTCTACCCTTATACAACCCAGATTATGATTACAATAAAAGAATAAGCTATGGGGTTCTTCAATTCTTCTCTATCCTCACTTCTTGGATTTCAATACTCTAGGCTTCACAGGGCCTCCTAGGTCTTTATATTCTAGATACTGCTCATCCTAAATGTCATATTATTAATTCTAGTCTTATTATAAAAATTACATCTTTATGAAAAATAAAATCTAACCACACCTGTAAAATAGAGATTGACTATACAAACATACAAACCAAGCAGTTATATTTTATATATTTGAACTTAGCACCCTACACTCGGGGAATCAAACTCACCTGCCCTAATTGGATTTTGCTTAGGAACAAAAGAAACACCTGCAAGCAAAAGTAATTTATATTTATTTATTATTATAGAGGTCACTCAAGCACAATCCCCTATATAAAACATTATTTGGCTAATAATGACCTAACATCAAGTCTACACACAAATAATCCTAACATCCAGTCTAAAATACTATATCATAAAACAAAATATATCACCACACCATTCACCGGCCTAACCTAATTCTAAGATCGGCGAACTTAGTATTCTAATGTGTGTGCTAAGGCTTAGAGTGGTATGCCTTAATTGAGCTTTAGAATTAAGATTTTCTAAAGTTTAGGATTATTTAAAAAATACCCATTAAAGGTGGTTTCACTTTAAGTCTTTTAGTAACTTGATTGAGTTTTAACTTATGTATTTATTTGGTTCACTTCTTACTTAAGATCTAATCATTATAAAGAGAAGAAAGAGACTTAACTCTTTCATCCCTAACCTAAGTTGATTTCCAAAGATAGATTATTATTACTTTAACTTTATTAATAGACCATTAATAAATTTTATTTTATCACATGTTTAGATTAAACTTAACGAATCTTATCTAGACATGAAAGACATCTTAAGAATAATGAAATTAAGCTACCATCACATGAATAATACTTCAATTCTTTCTTTCATTATCAATTACATCCATATTCTTTTCTTTCTAGTTTCTTCAATATTTGATTTAGCATATATATACATGCAATGTACTCATATTTTTGCACACTTAATGGATGTTGATGCATGGAAAAAAAAGAATTTCATCTCATATTTAAGCATATGTAAACATGTATAAGGAATTTAAGCAAAAATGTGTCATTGTTAAACCAGGGAAATGAGATTATCTTAGATCTCCTTGGGGCTTTACATAAAGCCTCATGTTCCCAGGATGTCTAAATTATATACTTGCCAATTCAAATGCACATAAGCATATACATAGACATAAAAATAAAAATCATGAAAATGGTTGTGTATTTATACTTATGTAAAGTTTAATGGAAAATAATAGGGTTTCACTTTGTATTCTAATATATTCATGCACACAAATGAAATTATGCAAGTACATGCCATTATTAAACTAGGAAAGTGAGATTATCTAAGACCTCTTTGGGGCTACTTAAAGCCTCGTATTCTTTGGATGTCCAAACTATATACTTACTAATTCAAATACATGAATACATAAGTTTAAACATAGGAATAAAACCATCAATTTCCATCCTTTGATTACAAGTAAATGAACATTTCATTTTCACATAATTAGTTATTTATAATAAGCATTGATTTAAAATTTATAATTAACATATAGTTTAAAAATAGTTTGATATTTACTAATGATAATAGCCACACCATATGATAACATATATCCAACTCATGCAACTTAAATGCAATCATATTATTTTAACTTTAAAACATGAATACATAAAGCACATGGCATGCACATTTATGATAATTGAAAGAAAATAATTGAATACCACCCCACAACATACTTGATTTCATTATAACCTAAGGACAATAAAGTTAGATAAATATCCCTTAAATCTAATCAAAGTTTCTTTAATATTTAATTTTAATATTCAAGTTGTTGAAACCTAAACTGAAGAAACAGTAGTCAGTGTTCAACCCATATCCATGTTTGTTTGTTAATAAACTTAAAGATAATTTAAATGGCTTTTATGAATTAATTAAGTTTATACCATTAGTAATCCATTTAATTACCCTATCAAAAATGTCTTAATCTGATTACTTATTAAATAAGAGCTCATAAATCATGATGATATACTTTGAAAAGTAAAATTTGCAATGTGCTAAGGATTCTAATGCAATTAAGCTCATGCTTAGTAAATAATTGAATTAAGAAGATTAAGCTAATTTCTTGTATAATTCCCCATACCAATGAAGAATCATAATTTCATTAAAGAACCTTATACTAATTAAGCACATAAGGAGGGTTAATTAAACATATTTTTATTAAATGAGTTAATTATGATTATTTCATATTTAAGTTTCATCAAACCATTTAATTTATTAATTAAGCACCATAAGGGTAATCTTGAAAAATAATTAGGAAGTGGGGGGTTCTAATTATTATTTATTTATTATCTTTACTATTATTATGATTAATTAACACTCTTTAATAAATTTCATAATTTTCTTAATCTTAATAATTACTTAATTTCATAATAGAGATAATTTGGGTTTAAAATTTTGATTCTTTTAATCCACTTGAGAAATTAGCCCAAGAAAATTATGGGAAGTATCGCTCATCCCATATATTCATCATGTCAAATCTCAAGTTAATTAATCAAGTGATTATGGCTTAAATAAAGTAATTAGTTAAACTTTGAAACCCTAATTAGTCACTATTCATTGGATGAAACCTAGGAATTTTCTTTTTCTTGGATTTTCTCCTACCTAAGCTCTCCATAGAGTGTTTATTTATATACTTTTGATTTTTTTTACAATTATTTATGGTTTTTTAAGCTTTTATGTAATTAAAGTAATTAATTAAAGCTTACTTAAACCCTAATTTAATTACTTTTGTAATTTAGTGTGATCCAGAAGGTCTAATTAATTTTTAAGATCTTTGATCTTTATTAAAGTGATTTTAATTAATTTGATGAATTTTTATAATTAATATAAATTTTAATTAATTATTTATTTAAAAATAGCTAATTGCCTTTAAAAAATTAATAACTCTTAAACCATAAAGCTAATTAACTTGAAATTTTTTATGATATGTATGCAAAAACATTCAATTTTTTTTCTAAAATTTTGAAGTTGATTGGTTCAGTATTTTAAGAGTAATTGAAGAACTATAGGTTTCACTAAAACTCAAATTACTCTTAAAACATTATGCTTCTTTCCACAGAGCCCTTATTTGATTTTTCTCATTTAGTACTTTAATTTTTATTATTTTTTGATGTTTCAAATTATATCTAATAGAATAAATCAAAGGTGAGATCTAATCATAGCCTTCCATTCTATCGAAGTAAGATGGATAGCTCGGAGGTTGTCTCTTTCATGGGAGGTAGACCTAATAGGGTAAGATTGATGTGATCTATCACAAATATCACTAGATCTAATGAACTTCATATGATCTTAACCAGAAGTCACTTTATTTCACATTAGATAGTTGAAAAAAAAACTACAATGGGATCTAAATAAAAATCATAGATTCCTGTAAACTTTTTAGGAAACATATACACTTATGGTTGTTCTCAAGTTTAGAAAAGTTACCGCACTGAAGAACACATTCGGTGGATGCTAGAAGATCTGGGATCCCCTCTTTTGCCTCCATGCCTAATGTTCCAACCGTCGTGCACCACCACCTGTTACTAAAAAAAATTGTAGACTCTTGGAATTAGAGGGCATAAGAGGTCGGGAGAGGAGCTTTCTTCTGGTTGGAAGAAGATGTGTGTGTGTGTGTGTTTTATTTTTAGTATGTTAAGAATAAAAGAAATGATGTGTGAGAAAAACCCACTTTTTTTCTTCATGCACCTCCCAATGTGAAGAAAGAAATGTATATTTTTTGTCTTCTCATTCTCACCTTCCTCTTTCATTATTTCCTTGTATTTGACCAACTGACCAAATTGGCTAAATTGGGTGCCATTAAGAGTTGAGTCATATTCAATAATCAACTTAAGAATAGTTTTAAGCATTGATTTGGTTTAATTTTTTTTGAGTTAAGTTTTGATTTAAACCCATTTTTGATCCAAATTGTGCTTAATGGGTCAAATTGGGTTCATGTGGGTTAAATGACCAATATGATCCAAATTAAAGTGTGTTCAAGCTTCAAATATATTTTATTAAGTATTTAAAATGATCTAGAGTAATTAATTTGAATTAATTTAGATTTTATTTTGATTTAGACATATTTTTGGGCCAATTTGGGCATAATGGGTTAAATCCGGGTTTACTTAGATCAAATGGCCAATTTGGTCAAATCAAACCCAAAAAAAGTTTAAATTATGTTCAAATTTAATCTTAAAGTATTTTAGAAAACTTAATTTAAATTAATTTTAATTTATTTTGAGTTTAGTTTCATAGGATTAGTTCAAGTTCATTTATACTAGGTGACCCAATTAGGCTATTTGAGTCATCATTAGATTAATAATTAATTAGTTTAGTGTTCTATTATATTAATTTGATAAATACAAGCATTTAATATGACTTATGTTGATCAAATTTTGATTAGTTTAATTTTTGACTTGGTGGGGCTCACATGGGTCAACTCTAGATCACACAACCAGATTGACAACTTTGAATCCCATATGGATTTACCTTAGGTTCATTTATACTTGTGTATTGATTTTGTCCTTTTTATTTAGTTTGATTTGATTTAGTTTTGATTTTAAAAGATTTGTTTTGAATTTAGTTGATTTTAAGCCTAAATGGTTTAATTGAGTTAATCAAACTTAATTACCTTAATTTGGGTTCAGTTGAATTCAGATTTCATTTTAATTTATTATTTTAATTTCTACTTTTGTTGAGGTTGTGCACTTAGCCACTAGGCATAGTATCCTAAGAGCCTAATTAGGAAGCTCCTAATATAAACTCAAGGATCCTAATTCACTAAGATTATGATGTTATTAATCTCACTTGAGGTTAATATAACCTTACTGCCTATATTAAATCCTAGGTCTAGAAGGAGGGTTGTCAACCTCACTAATAGTGCGGTAAACAAAAGTTAATTTTATACATTTTCGGTCCTCATTAAAGTTAAATAACTCAAACTTCAAAATTAGCCATTAAAAAACTTGATTAAGTTTAAGTGTGATTATCATCATATGAATTACCATAGGAGTTAATGATTTCAAATAGGTTATTTGGTGATGTTTAATTATTTTGCTTTAATCATTTATAAATTTGTATTCCATATATTTCATGCATTTATATTTCAGAAATAAATAAAGGATTTCATTCAATTGCATGCTTTGGATTAATAGTGTAGATATTATCACTAATAAATATCATTTTTTTTAATAAATTAAAAATATTTATTAATTTAAATATAAATTAATTTAAGTAATTAAAATTTAAATTTAAGTCCTATATGCATGAGCTCCAAAATTTGAAAGGTATATAGTCTCAAACTTGAGGTCGCAGGGCTAATGGTCTGAAGGAGGTCTTGATACCTCTAACCCTAGTATAAAAATGACATATACTTTGAGATTTGTAGTGAAATATATAATAATGTTAAATTATTTTCACTTGTATGATCAAGCATATTAAAAATATTTATAATTTCATTCTTATATCTATACACATGTACATATGTATATGAATTAACAAGTATCATATCTAAACATCTTTGGAGCACGAGAGTCTAAGTAGTCCCAAGGGGTCTCTAATGACCTCACTTCCCTAGTTCAATAATAGCACATACTTATATAAATTAAATATACTAATGTGTAAGCATATGTATAAGGAATAATTAAATTATCTTTGCTATGAAATTCATGCATCATATATTTTTATCCTACATTAAATATGAACAAATAAAATACATTAATTTATTCATGTAGCAAGTTGTGAAATATTCAAATGATATACATATATTTATTAAATTTAATTACTTTAGTAATTATACCATTTAATTGATTGAATATTAAGAAGTGATGAAGCAAAGTTAAGGAGATATTGCTCAATTAACCATGGTTTGAATTTATAAATCTTAAAATGTCTATTGTATATATTTTGATAAAATTATTTAAGTCAAAACCAAACATATAGCTAAATAAAAATTTATAACATTTAATTAAGATGATTAAAAATTATAAAATTCATCCTTAGATCTAGCCTAAGGTTTGGGATAGAGGTGGGATTCCACCCCTCCTCTCCCACTTTAAAATTGTGAATTCAAATAAAGCTAAAATAAAATCAAATTATAAATTAAGATTCATCTTAAATCATTGATCACTTAAAGCATAATCATTCCTTAATAAGGAACTTAAATATTTATTCTTAGATAAATTCAAGCATTAAAGCATAATGAAGTCATAGCACAGTCTTGAATATTAAGTCATTGATTCTCGACTCAGGTTAGGATGGTGATTTATTGTGGATTGATGTTTTATTTTATTGTGTAATTTGTTAGATTAGATATTAGGATTATATGTGCATCATAGTTTGGATGTTAGGCGATATTAGACTAATGATTTTTTCTATAATAGATTGTGCTTAAAGAACCTTTGTAATAAAAAATTATAAATGCATTTGCTTACAAGTGCTACTTAAGTCCCTAAACACAATCCATTAATACAGGTGGGCATGGTGACCTAAAGTAGGGTGCTAAGCCCAAATGTATGAAATATACAACTACTTGGTGTGAATGTATGTTAATCTAACGTCTATCTTGCAGAATTTAATTTTTATAATAGACTTAAGATTAGAGCTATGATGTTTAGGATGAGTAGGGGCTAGAAGGCTTAGACTAAGGATACCCTATGATGTTTTGAGTACTCAAATACATGAAGTGAAGATGAAGATGAAGATAGAAGACCCCAATAGCTTTATTTTCATTTGCAAATTAATTATAATTTTGGCTATAAAAGGGTAGAGCTTGGCTACCCAATCTTTTTCTTTTTTGGGGTGTATGGCGGTACCTAGCAACACCACCTTTTTTTCTTTTAATCGAATGACGTTTGTTTCACTTGTTTACTTTGATTGCACAATAGAAATGATATTCTTTTCACCAGTCTTTTAAATTTTGATTATTTGGTGTGTGGCCTGAATATGATAGGCTCTTTAGAAAATTAATTTTTCTTCTCCAACTAACCAACTTTAATTAAATTTTAACAACTCATAACCTCTTTTCAAAGCCTAAGAATTTAATCAAAGACATAAAAAAATAGTTACCCTTTACCGGTATGGTTGTATGCTATAACATCATGCATAAATATTATTTTCTTCCTTATAAATAGAGGGTTTCCATTCTTGTATAATAAGGGATAAGGGTTGACATGTGAGAACAATTCCATTATAGTGGAGAACACCATTTATCTTTGATTTAGCCTACAACTCAATTTAATCATGCATGTTGGCATAAACCTTCCAGCCTAAGTCAAAATTAATAAGTCAAAATAAAATAAAATTTGTAAATTTTATTGCATTAACCTAAGCCATAATTTGCATATCATTTATGATCTAGTCTCTTAGGAATTGAGATTAGGACTCTAAATTCATTTTTAATAAATAACTATCTAATCATCTTGGATTTACTTAAGATCAGCCCAAATGAATTTGAATCATAAAAGGTATTAGTTGATAGCCACTCTAGGTGATTTTAATCTAAGAAAAGTTAGAATTGGTTCACTCTCTCTCTAGTGGAACTTAACCAATATGTCCCACTTCCTCGAGTAGATTTACGTTGAGCTATGAGCTTATGCTAGAGAACTTTAGCTATAGGTTCAGAGGTAGTTTGTTTCTCTTTTTATATTCGTGTAATTCCTCACCATTTAGGCATTTCCACATCCTCATGTTGTTGGAATCTAAGTCCTAGCCTTATAATAAATTGTTAAATCAAATGAACAATAATTTTCTTCAAAAAATATAAAGCCTCACAATAGGATAAATTGAAGTTCTCACTAGACTTCTTAGTATCATGAGCACTTCCTACTTGTCTTCTTTTGGAGTCCATTAAGAACTCTTTCCATTTGAACTTTTCTATTTGATTCCTAATAACTACCAATCATTTGATATCAAAACTTTAAAGTCTTTAGACATAATAATTAACTATTTTAATCTAGAGTATTCTTAAAAAATATCTATTTCTTAAAATATAATTAATTATTGGGGCTTGCTTCAATAAGAAACTTAAGAACCTGACATAATGCCTCTATTAGCACAAACCCTACATTATTTCATCCATGTAAAGTAGGAGAAAGATCTTTAGTATACGTAGACCCATCTACCTTAGGAGTCTTTATTAGATGATTGTCTATTTTAGGGTGATTTTTCTACCTTTCAAGATAGTACATCATTCCTTAAAGGTCATACTCAATCATTTCAATAAGTACTCTCTAAGATTATTGTTGTGTCCCTATGACTCCAAATACAAACACCACTATATTCTAATGTATTCAATTTTACTCTAATTCTATTTGTTTGAGAATATTTACAATCACTTTCATTAATGATCACATAAGGAAAGTATGAGTGTATTTCTTAAAATTTAAATTGAATGTATTTGATTTATTTAAGAAGTAAAAATTCATGATTAAAAATGGAATAAGTTTGAAGTTTAAGTTTCTCAAATTAAATAATGTTGGTGAGTATCATGATAAGAAGTCTAAAGATTACCATGTTTCAATAGGGATCAAACATGAGTTCATAGTTCCAAAGACACTACAGTAAAATGGTGTTGTTGAGCATGTAAGAGTATGGGTTGCATGTTATTTTCTCTAAACAAATTTAAAAAGAAGTAGTGAACACTAATATTTATAGGATCAATGGTGGTACATTAAGTCCTTTAAATGAAAACTAACTTGAGGAATCTTGAGTGCCAAAGAAGTAAACCTATCTCACTTAAAGTATTTAGTTATTCATCAGATGTTCATACTAATGAAGGATCCAAAATAAATTAGGTGTACTTTTGTTGGAAATGACTCAAATGAATTTAGTTATGAATTTTATGACCATCAAAATTTAAAATTCATTAGGACCAGAGATGTCACTTTCAATGAAAATGATATGTATATGGACATAAATAGAACTTAGGATGATTCATTAATTATTAATGTATATTTTTTTTTAAAATATGTTGAGATAAAAGATGTTAGTGATCATGAAGACACACAAGAATTATTCTCAAGTTGAGAAAGTACAAAGAGTTCCTAGACACTTGCTACTAAAGCCAAGAGATCTAGAATAATATCACAACCTACATAGAGGTATTCTTATTTTCTCTATTACTTATTGCTAATTGATGCTGTTGAACTAGAGTAATATAATGAAGACAAAGAAGTTGATGACTCAAAGATCTAGGAGTTTATCATAGATGATGAGATGCAGTCACTAGTGTCAAATTAGATGTGAGAATTGGCAAAACTACCATATGACAGGAAATCACTACACAATAAGTGAGTTTACAGACTAAAGATAGAATTAGATTGCAATAAGCGCTATATGACAAGGTTTATTGTAAAAGAATTTCAATTAAAAATAGAGTTGACTATACTAAAATATTCTCTCCAATCATGAAAATGATAATAATTAGAGTTTTATTTAGCATAATAGAAGCGGAGGATTTAAATCTATAACATATGAATATGAATATAGCATTTCTCCTTAGTGACTTAGAAGAAGATCTGTACATGTGGCAATTGCAAAGATATAAGATTCCAAAAAAAGATATGGTGTGTAGGCTTAAAAAGAGTCAATATGGTTTGAAGTATTGCACCAAGATAGTGGCAGTATGATTTGACAGGCTTTTGTCAAATAGTAGGTTTAATAACTATTACTTCTTTAAGTGCTTTAATAACTACTATAATTTTTTTCTCTTATATGTAAATGATATGGTCATTGGAAGATTATAACTAGAAAGAGCTTCTTTCCAGTAAAATTAAAATGAAAAATTTTAGTTTAGTGAAAAAAAATACTCGAAATGAGAATCAGTAGGGATACGAATGCATGTACATAGAACTTGTCTCAAGCTGAATATGTTGAAAAGGTACTTCAAAGATTCAACATGAGTGAGGCAAAGTCAGTTTGCATGACCTTGGAAAATCACTTTTGATTATCTAAGAATTAATAACCAAAGACTAAAGTAGAGTGAAAATAAATGAAGAGAACTTTATATACTTTAGCTATTAGAACTTTAATGTATTTGATGATTTAGACAAAACTAGATATTTTACATATAATAAGAGTGGTCAGTAGATACATGAATAATCAAGAAAGCATCGTCAGAAGGTGGTTAAGTGGATTCTAAAATACTTAAGAGGGATAATTGACAATGTGCTTTGCTTTTGAAGTGATATAATTGAATTACAAGAATATGTAGATTTTGATCTTACAGGAGACATTAATAATAAGAGATGTAAGCATGTTATATCTTTACTTTATGAAACACAATAGTCAATTAAGTTTTCAGGTTATAAGAGATTGCTGCTCTCTCAAACACATAAGTTAAGTATATTTCTATCACTGAAGCTAGCAAAGAAATGATTTGGCTACAAAGCTTTATGTCAGAACTTGATGAAGGAAAAGGAAATGATAAGCTTCATACTGATAGTATGAGTGCTATTTATCTAGCCAAGACTACTACATATCATGCCAAGATGAAGCATATCCAATTAAGATATCATTTCATAGATTCACTTTTAGAAGATGGTCATTTATTTTTGGAGAAGATACATAGTTCAAAATTTTATAGACATATTTATGAAGGTAGTGATGGTTGAAAAGTTGAAGGTATGTTTAGCTTTAGTTGGTCTTTAGGAAGGTTAAGGCGGGGTGAGCCACACCATAACCTTTTAATATGATGGATGTTGTATATTTAGAGAGTAGGATTGACCACAATCAATCTCTAAGTGGGATATTATAATTTTTATAGAGGCTGATTATGTCGATTATATATATATATATATATATATATATATATATATATATATATATATATATATATATATATATATATATATATATATATATCATAATAATGATGTCTGTTGATTCTAATAAAATAAAGAAGAAAGTAATGGAAAGTAATGGCATACCTTCTCTAAATTTGTAATAACATGTTGATATTTTATATATTGAATAAAATATTCTTCTCTTTATAAAACCTTTGCTTGGCATGAATAGATATTAAAAGTGTAATTTTTAAAGCCACTAATTATTTCTTCTCACTCACATCCTACTTTAAACTAGAAAATAAAAGAAGTTCTATAGAGAACTCTTAAAAGATGCATTAAAATTTTGATTGGTCTATCAAAAAAAAGAGGCTAAATTCTAGTTGAACAAAGAGGAAATCACAATCTAATCTAATGGTCATGCAACTTAAAAAATATAGTACACATTAATATATCTTCTAACCCTCTAATAATTAAGTATGATCTTAATGATCAATGTTAATGTTTGAGAAATCAAAAGATAACAAGTAATCATATAATGATCAAATTCATGGTTTTAACATCCTTAAACACCTTTATATTACACATGATATGGTGACCGGAAGAAGATATGGAGAAAGTTGATGATGAAAATTTAGTTGATTCTAATAGAGATGACTCAGTTGATGATGCGGTAGAAGATATAAAAAAAATAATTTGGAAGAGAAAGTTGATGATTCTATACATTAAGAGTGGAGATTTAACAAGAATCATTTTGAAAACTTAATTATAGGAGATCTATCCCATGGTGTTAAGACTAGAAGACATTTTATGGATGTGATAAATCATTTAGTTTTTCTTCTGAGATTGAACCTAAGTCTATTGATGAAGTTTTGAATGATCATTATTAGATTGTAATTATGAAGAGGAATTGAATTAGTTTGTTAAGAATTATGATTGAGAATTATTTTCTAGACCCTAAGATCAAAGTGCTATGGAACTAAATGGGTGTTTAAAGTAAGTTAAATGACTCGGATTATATAGTTAGAAGTAAGGCTAGGTTAGTTGCATAATGATACACATAGATTGAGGGGATAGATTTTAAGGAACCTTTTGCAACCTTTGCAAGATTAGAGGCCATTAGGTTGCTCCTTGATTATGCTTATTATAAAGATTTTAAACTCATTTCAATGAATATGAAATGTGCACTATTGAATGAGTTTATTGACAAGGATGCCTTTGTAGAGAAGCCCCCAAATTTTGAGAGCCTAGATTTTTCTAATCATGTTTAAATTGAAGAAAGATTTATATGGTTTGAATCATGCTTTTCAAGCTTAGTATGATAAGTTGAGTAGTTCCTTGTTGACCATGGACTTAGAAAGGGTAGAGTAGATACCACTTATTTCGTTAAAAATATAAGTGATGACTTGATTATCGTGCAAATATACGTAGATGATATTTTATTTGGAAGTATAAATGAATCTATATCTCTTGAGTTCTCATCTATGATGTATAAGGAACTTGAAATGAGTATGATGGGAGAACTTAACTTTTTCATAGGTCTTTAAGTAAGACAAAAAAAATGACACTTTTATTTATCAAACTAAGTGTTCAAATGATTTGATTTAAAGGTTTGACATGAATATATTTAGATACAGTAGAACCCCCATGAGCCTATCCACTAGACGTAGATGAGTTAGATAAACTTGTTGATCATAAGCTTTATAAAAAATATGATAGGTTAACTTTGATACCTCTCTATCAGTAAGCCTGATATTATATTTGTTATTTGTTTTTGTGCATTTTCAGGTTACTCCTAAGGAATCACATCTAAATGAATTAAGCATATTTAATTATTTGATAGGCACTTTTCAATTTGTTTTGTGGTATCCTAAGTATATCATATCATGTATTTTAATTGCTTATTTTGATGCTAACTTTACAGGTTACAAAATTTATAAGAAAAAAATATGAAGTATATGCCAATTTTTAGAATCATCACTTACATCTTGGACCTCTAAGAAATTTAACCTATTGCTCTTTCTACTGCTAAAGTTGAATACATAACTATTAAATGTTATGTTGCTCAGATTCTTTGGTTAAAGCAACAATTAGAATACTTTTGCATTAAGCTAGACTACATTCTTGTTAGATGTGACAACACTAGTGTTATTTATTTAACTAAAAATTTTATTCAATACTCATGAACCAAACATACTGAGATTAAAGAATAAGGTGGTATCTACTCTACCTTTTATAAATTCATGATCTACCAAAAAATTATTTAACGTATCATACCAAGCACAAGTAGCCTATTTCAATTTGTATAAACCTTTTTTTAATTTATACACATGATCAAGATATTAGAGACTCTCAAATCAAAGGGGTTGCTCTACAAATATATCTTGGTCAATAAACCCATTTTTAAATGCACTTTTGACAACTATTTGAAGAAGTTTAAAGTCATTAAAATAAACATAAGCATGAACTAACCTAATGGCCTCTAGTCTTACTAAAGGTGCAAAGGATTCTTCAAAATCTGTCCCCTCAACTGGTGTGTACCCTTGCAAAACTAACTTATCATTATTTCTAATAATACAACCTGAACCATCTTACTTTTTTCTAATGACCCATTTTTTTCAATGACATTTTGATCTTGGAGTTTGGGACTAATTAACAAACATCATTCTTTATAAATTGAATCAATTTTTTTTATAGCAACAATCCAGAAAATATCTTCTAAAGCTTTTTCTATGTTTTTAGGTTGAATTTTAGACAAAAATGCTAAATGATCTACAACCTCTCTCCTATGTCTTCTTGTCATAACTCCTTTCGAAGGATATCCTATAATCAATTCTTTTGGATGATTTTTTTTATATCTATTATTTAGGTAATGAATAACCCACTTTGTCTTCTAAAAAATATTCTTAAAATTATCAACCTCTTCATCAATCACTTCATTCCTAATAGGATCAATTAAATTTTCATCAGAAATAACATCAATTAGTTCTACTACAATATTTTTTTTCTCTTATAAAAAACTCTATAAGCTCTATTAAAAATTGAATGTTTTAAGAAATTACCAATATAATATTTACAAATAAACATACCTAAGAACTTTTTCCATTATTCAAAGTAAAGCATTTACATCCAAATACATGAAAGTGTTCAATCTTAGACTTTTATCAAAAAATTAATTTGTAGGGGGGTCTTATTCAAAATTGGTCTTAAGTTGATCTTATTCATCAAATAACATGTAGTATTTATAGCTTCAGTCTAAAAATATTTTACATTTTATAGTTGTCATGCATAGATCTATTCAATTCAATTAATACTCTTTTTTTCTTTCTACTAATGCATTTTGTTGGGGAGTTCTAGTAGCAAACAAAATATTTCTAATCCCATGTTCATCATAATAATCCATAAAAAATTTGCTTTTAAATTCACCATCATGATCAGTTTAAACTCTATTAATCAAAAGACTTTGTTCTCTTTGAATATATTTAGAAAACTTTCCAAGCTCACTAAAAAAGCATCTTTATTAGTTACAAAGAAAACCTAAGTATATATAGAGAAGTCATCAATAATCATAAAACTATAATTCTTACCACCTAAGCTAGTGTTGATAATTGGTACAAACAAATTCATGTGTAACAACTCTAAAGGTCTAGAAATGGAAATAATATTTTTACTTTTAAGTGAACTTCTAGAATACTTACCATGTGCATATACAACACAAACCTAATCTGAATAATAATTCAATTTAGGCAAACCAATTTCCAAATAGAGTGTAGTAATTTTGTTTAGTGCGTGCATGTTTATGTGACATAATATCCTATGCCATAACCAGTATATCATCATGAGTACTTTTAAACAAAAGTAAATTCAAATTTACTTCATGAAAATTTTCTAAATTAATCAGATAAAAAATTCTATGTTTATGTCCTACTAATAAAATATTTTCATTATATTTTATAATACAATGTGATGCATGAAATACTACAATCAAACCACTATTATATAATTGAGTAATAGAAATTAAATTATATTTTAATTCTTCAACTAGAAAAACTTTATCTAAAGTAATAGAATTTTAATAGATAAAATTAATTCCAATGATCTTGTCCTTTACATATTCTCAATATGTAACATATCCTCCATTACATGATTCCAAGGTAGTGAATTTTTCCTTATCACCCATCATATGTCTTGAACATCTACTATCTAAGTAACACATGCCTTCTTTGATTTTTCTTTGAAGACATTCCTACAAAAGAAAATCGCATGCCAACGTTTAGAACCAAAACATGTTTGGTCCACATTCTAAATTAGAAGCATAATAACATGTTTGGTTTGTGTAGTATTTGTACTTTTGGTACCTATACATAAGATGATTGCTTAGTGGTTTGTAATCTATTTGCATAGAAATCAAATGGAATGTCTTTTTCTACCACAATTGTTATACAAAACATTAGTATTTGCATATGGCTTAGCATGATAATTTTGTGATGTATGAGTAAGATGTGTATGATGCAAATGATTTATACTATATGAAGCATTATAATGAACTTGTGATTTTAATCATAATTCTGATCTTATGTTTAACAATAATTGTCTCTTTCAAGTTTACATACAAGTAAGGAATGATTTAATAAAGAATTATTTTTATTTTTCAAGTTATGACATTCATTTTTTAATTCACAAAAATGCATATCTAAATTTTTTTGTTCTTTACTAAAGTTTTGTATTTTCAATAACTAAATCATTAAAAGTGTCATTTAATTCATCATAATATATACTATTACATGTCTCTTGGGAATCTAAGTCAAATTCTCCTTTTCTATAAGACACATGTTAGCCTCTTCGTTAGATGAACTTGAACTTGATTCATTTGACTTTGAATAGGATCATAAAACCTTTTTCCACTTCTTGTTTTGTTGTAACCACAACAAATCTTAATTTTCTATTAATGAGAAATGTAGTACAAAGTGTGAGTGGTAGAAAAATGAAAAACCAAAAGGATGATCATGCTAAATTCTTCGAAGATATATCCATCCTTTAATGTATGGTATGCTCAGGTTGTCACTATGTAAAAGATGAACTATTTTACCAATATGATTTGAAGATATCATAGAAAGAGAGGATGTTGCTCCTTATTTTGTGAGCCAATCTACCAATTGATTAGTTTCCCTATAAGTGTGATTCCAATTGAATGCAATGTTCTTCAGAAACATGTTCAATTGCTCAAAGAGGTGTAATAAGTACCAGGGGATTGAATCTTAGTTGCTAAAAAAAATCTAGCAATTAAGTTGAATCAAATTCAATCCATAGAAGAGTTAAATTGCTTATGAAAGCTAAACTTCAGCATGTAGCAGAGAAGTAATCACACATGGCAAAGAGAAAAAGCATGATACATTTTCTAGCATCATTTTTGAAGACGCCTGCACCCCCCACACCCAATCCATATTATAATAGTCAAAATCCCAATAATAACTGCCATCAATGTTATCTTTAATCCATGGTTTAATAGGCATGGTCCATTATAGGTCATCCATCTATTAATTGTCGTTGAATGGGAGCACTTGCTTAGAATGAATAGGCTTACCTAAATGTCTACTATGTTCTTCTCCTTAATATTCCCAATGTGCATACCTTAAAAAGATATGATTTGATTCTAGTAACACACTTATCAAAATCTTCCATTAATCCATCATGTTTAGTATTATTTTTGGACACTCATATAAACCAACATAGGATCAGAGGTATACTATCATGCCATGCTTAGACAATTTTGAGAATTTAGTGGGGTTCCAATCATATAAGCTATCCATAATGGATTTATATCCAATTTATTGAATTTGAATGTTAAAATGTGCTCCCAAGATCTACCGTATAGATAAACTAAATTTGCATTTAAATAATAAGTGCTGAAAATTTTCCTCATGGTCTAAGCTTAGATAAGATATAGAAGGAGTTCAAAAATTTTCAACTTCAAGATAAAATCCGTAGGTCTTATCTTATGGAGTAATCTCTCAACAAAAAATGAGATAGATGGCTTTAACGTGCTATTCCAAATAATTTGGCCCCATTCCTTAAAAGTCATAACTCTTTTATTCCAAGCAATTACTTTGACTATAGATTACTTTTTATTACCTTTGAAAATAAGCTTGTCCTTTTGATTTAGATCAAATTGCATCATCATAATATCCTTAATGATCTGAGGGGGAGAAGTTGTAGCAATTTTTCCATATTCTAATTATTTCAATGCCAACTATGAGCCACTAAGGTATTAATTCCATGGTGTAAGTCTCTATATACCTCCAACATCTTGACACTAGTTTTTCTTTCCAAAAACACTTGAACCAATCGAGGGTGTGTTTTATGACAATACTTGCTATAAAGAAACTTAGCCCAAATGAATGATTGAGTTCTAAATTTGATCCAAATATTTATAAAGTTGAGTTGGAGATTCTTTTAAGGATTTGAATCGTAATCCTCCCTCCTTCTTTAGTTTATAAATATCCCTCCAACTATTCCATCTTATATTATTACCATTACGACACCACAGGAAATGATTGAAAAGTATTTCCAATTTAGTTTGAACCATGATTGGAAAGTTGAGGAATTCAGTAGTACAAAGAGGGATTGAGTTGAGGATACTAATAACAAGTGTGACTCTCCTGCCAAATGAAAGAAATGAAATCTCCCATGAGTTGATCTACTTCTAAACCTTTTGGAGCAACTCATCAACTAAGCAAGAATCTAATCTACCATTGTAAAGGTATATGCCTTAATATTTCATGGGTAAGGATGCTTTTTAAAACCTATGTAGTTATGAATCTAGTTCAAATGATTTGCTTTACATCTCTTATGCCCAATGAATTGGCATTTATTTTTGTTAAACTGCATACTCAAAACTATCTAAAAATTCCTAATTAGCCAAAATGTTCTTTTATCAGAATATTTTCTTGCATTGCAAAATATTATAAAATCATTAGTAAAGATCAAATGAGAGATGAGGTATCTTCCTTTGTGTGCAAATTAGGTTTGAGGATTGTCTGCATGAAGATTTTTTGATCTCACTTTTGGAGTGAGGATTGATCACTCCCATCCTAGGTCTAAGATTATTCTAGACACCTAGGTTTCCTTAGTGCTAGGACACTTCTAGTAGTTAAGGGGACACTAAACCCAAGCTTAAAGATTTGTAGGGCATGATCTTAGGTCTAGAGTTACCTTAGGACAAGTAGGCTTCACTTACTCTAAGGCTTAAACTGACACTCATACCCATCAATTCATTTGAACCCAAATTCATATGATTGAAACCAAACCAACCTCAACCCAAACCAATTAACCGACTTTGATTGAATTTGATTTCTAATCCAAGATCTAAGCTAAATTAATTTAAACCTTAACCCAAGCTAACCCACTTCAATCCTATCACTCCATTTAAATCAATCTAATCAAAACAAATTCAATTTAATTCTCCTAAGCATTCTAATTACCCAATGGATCATTTCAAACCATCTTAACACTTGTAATCAACCCAATCAAACCAATTAGACTTAAGTAGCCCAAGTTGGCCCATTTGACCCAAAAGGTTCAAATGAACTTAAACCCAATTGAGCTAAATCAATTATATTCAAAGACACCAATCAAATTCAACTTCATCATTCAATATATTCCAACTATCCATAGCCTCAATTGGTCCAAATTGACTTGACCAAACCACTTAACCCAAATTGACCTAAAATGCCTAATCAGACCAAGCTTCAATCAAACTCCCATTGGATCAAATCAAGTTATCCAGTCTCTTCATTGATGATTTTAGGTCATTATTAAACACTCCACTACAATCAATTGGACTTAACTTAGACAATTTGGCCCCTTAACCCGTGTCGACCCAAAGTGACCTAAAAGGCCAAATTAGGTCAAATCATGTTTAAAGCCAATTTAATTGCAACCAATGACCTTCATCAACTATAAATTGAATATTAAACATGATGCAATCACCAATTGAAGCCAATTGAACCTAACCAAGCCAATTTGGCCTCTTGACCCAAGTAGACCCAATTTGACCTAAAGGGCCAAATTGGGTGAAATCAAATCCTAAAAGAAATTGGTTAAAATCAATGCTTCAAATCAATCACCAATTAGATATTAAACATGATCCACCCTTCAATTGGATCCAATTTAGTCAACCCAACATAAATGACTTACTTAACCTAATTTGAACTAAAAGGTCAAATTGAACCAAATCACTCCCTAATCCAAATCAATTCAAATCAACTATTCCAATCAATCACTAATGACCAATTGAACATAAACCTAACCCATGCTCAAGCTAATTTAGTCAAATTGGTCAACATGACCCATTTGACCCAAATTGAACCAAACTAATTTGACTAACTCATTCCAAATGGCCAATTAAACTTAACCAAAGTCCCACGTTGACCCAATTTGATCGAAATGGTAAACTTAGCCCAATTGAGCCCAATTGACCTATATGAATCCAATTGAGCCAAACCCAACCAAACCAAGTCCAAACCCAAGCAAACCTGGCATGCCATCCTTAGGTCACCATGGGCCTGCCCAAGTGGGCCCAACTCATAGTGAAACCCGAGTTGGGTCAAACCCACTGAGCTAAGCCCTCCAAATGAGACAAAACCCCTATTTATAAGGGTTCTCCACCTCCCTATGCCTTGGCAACCATCTTTAGATTTCTTGGACAGAGGACCACTGACCCAACCTAACTCAAGGCTATTGGGTTCAGCCTTTGGCCAAGAGAGTGTGAGCTCACCCATGAGTAACCATTGGTCCACCTAAAGAGGAATGCACACTCCATGGTAGCCCTCTACACTCCCTCAGCCTCTCGCACACATCCACTTCAACAGCCCCTTGCCACCTCCATCCCCTAACTCAAGCTGGACAATTCTCAATACTAAGCTAATCTCAGCCCTTAGTTCAATTAGGTAAGAGAGTATACTCCTCCCCATCCATTCAAACTCAACAAACACCTTCTTTAGAGCATTTTACATAGTCCCCAAGCTTTCCCAGAGCTCCTCATGCACCTCATCGTTGGTGAGACCAAGTTCTACCTACACCTGAGTCCAACCTCACCAAATCTCTACCAAAGTGAAATTAACTTTTTCCAAACCTGCATCACACTCTGACGAATAAAAAAGAATTGATTCTCAATTGAATTGACCATCGAAAAAAATCCCTAGACCGACTCCGACGACTTCCGTAGTGGCACCTGGTCCACAGACCAATCAGTGGGGAGGAAATTTGAGATCTTCTCAATAGGGCTTGGTCTGTTCAAGATGAAGCTACCTTTGTCGACAGACCACTAGTCTCTAGCTCTGGCGAGGTAAAAATCTGGCAACTGTAAATTTGGCCATTAGGTGTTGCTCTTTTTTGAAATGAATTGTGATTTCATGCTATTTCACCATAGGATCTCCTTAAATTTCTTACCTGATCATTTTGGATTTGATTGCGCCATCAAATGAGCTCCAACAAGCTCAGATCAAGCTACGGAAGGTGCATAGTGTCTATCTTCTGGTGCTTAAAGGATGACGGATCATCCACCGTACATTCCATATAATTAGAATGGATGACAGTGATTAATCACATTAGAAATTACAATATAATCCCTTTGTAATCATAGAATCAATCTTAACCATCTAATCCAAGATCGGACGACCAAGATGAAATCACGTCTGTGGCAGCTTAGTGGGCAATCGTGTTGGATGTTTTAAATAACCAATACCATAGTGCCATAAGGAAAGTGCTACCACATCAGTGTCCATATGGCATCAATGGTTTAAAATGGCTTAATTAGGTTCAAAAATATAATTAAATAGCCATAACTTAAAAAAATCATAACTAATTTTAGAAAAATCTAAAAAAATGCAAATAAACCCATTTTGGAAAGCTTAACTAAAGTGGAATTTAATAAAAATAAAATACATAACTAATTTTCATTGAAAAGTGATTAATTAAGGTATGAAACGTAGACTAATTATGTTATATAAGGCTAAATTATTTGGCTAATTAACTCCAAATTAGGCATATAGATTACATGGGATGTCCCCTGCCTCCCATATTTTTCTCAAAATTATTTGTCATGTGATTTGGAAAATTCTAAATTTGTAACCCTAATAGCCTCTTAAATGATTTAACAATTATTAAAGTTAATGAAAAGTAAAGTTAATCAATTAAGGTTAATTAATTGATGTAAAGAGTGGGCATAATATGGCAATTAATTTTGACCCTCTCTGCTAATTATTTCTAATTATATTTCCTTAAAATATTTAATTAATATGCTTAATAATTAAGCATAAATTAATGGAATTAATGGTTAAATATAAATGAAATCAGTTTAAACAATTCAAGTGCAACCCATTAATTCTTTTATGTGTTTAATAACATAAAGTTGTTGGAAAAATTATGATTTTCCCGTTGGTGTGGGAAAATCATAAGAGTATCTATCCTAAATCTTGTCCTTCCTTAATTTAGTTAATTTTTAAGTATGAACCTAATTTTATTAGACCCCTTTAGGTGAATTGCAAATTTTATTTTTCCTAAAGCATATCATGGAAGGCTCATGTTTAGGTAATTAATTGTATTAAAGAAGCTTGGGAAGGGTGGATAAGTTAATATATTTTATATTAAACTTAATTAATCCATAAAATACATCCAATTTCCTTCCTTTAACATCTTAAACAACCAACATGGGATGTAGTGAATTCTAAGTATTGTTTCTCTTCTTTAGTTTCTTAACAACTTGGATATTAAAGTTAAGCATTAAAGAAACTTTGATTAGCTTTAAAGTGTATTTATTTAACTTGATTTTCCTTAAGTTCTAATGAAATCAAGTATGTTATGTGGTTATGTTCAATTACTTCCTTTTAAATTATCATGTGCTTTCCATGTGCTTCATGTATTCATGTTTTAAAGCTATAAGAATATGATTGCATTTAAATTGCATGAGTTGGACAAATATTATCATATGGTATGGCTATTATCATTAATAAATATCAAACTATTTTGAAACTATATGTTAATTATGAATCTTAAATCAATGCTTATTATAAATAACTAATCATATGAAAAATGAAATGTTCATTTACTTGAAATCAAAAGATGGCAATTGATGGTTTTTTCTTTATGTTCATATTTATGTATGCATGTATTTGAATTGGCAAGTATATAGTCTGGACATCCTGAGAACACGATGCTTTAAGTAGCCCCAAGGAGGTCTTAAATAATCTCTCTTCTCTAGTTTAATAATGACAATACTTGCATAAATTTCTTATACATGTTTGCATATGCTTAAATGTAAGATGAAGTCCTTATTTTTATAAAATCCATGCATCAACATTCATTAAGTATGCAAAAATATGAGTACATTGCATGTATATATATGTCAAATATAATATTAAAGAAATTAAAAAGGAAAGAGTGTGGATGTTTTTGATGATGAAAGGAAGTAGTGGAGTATCATTCATGTGAAGGTGACTCAATTTCAGTGGTCTTAAGATGCCTTTCATGTTTGAATATGATTCATTAAGGCCAATCTAAACCTAGGCTCAAATAAAATTAATGGTTGATCTTTCAAGAAAGTTAAAGCAATAATAACCTATCTTTAGAAATCAACTTAGGTTAGGGATGAAAGATTCAAGTCTCTTTCTTCTCTTCATAATAATTAGATCTTAAGTAAGAAGTGAACAAAATAAAAATGCATAAATTAAAACTCAACCAAGCTACTAAAGTAAATTAAAGTGAAACCACCTTTAATGGGTAATTTAAATAATCCTAAACCTTAGAAAATCCTAATTCTAAACTCAATCAAGACATACCACACTAACCTTTAACACACACATTAGAATACCAAGTCACCGATCCTAGTATTAGAATTAGGCTGATGTATGTTGTGGTGACATGTTTTTTTCAGTGATGTAATATTTTAGACTAGATGTTAGGATTGTTTGTTTGTAGACTGGATGTTAAGTCATCATTAGCCTAATGATGTTTTATGTAGGGATTGTGCTTGAGGGACCGTTGTAATAATAATAAATATAACATCACTTTTGCTTATCGGTGCTGCTTAAATCCCCAAGTATAATCCAATTAAGACAGGTGGGCTTGGTTACCCAAGTGTAGGGTGTTAAGCCTAAATATATGAAATATAATTGATTAGCTTATATGTTTGTTTACCTAACACCTATCATGTAGTGTAGTTAGATTTTATTTTTCGTAAGAATTTAACTTTTGCAGTAGGATTAGGATTAGTTCTATGAGGTTTAGGATGAGTAGTGGCTAGAACGGAAAGAGATGGGAGGCCCTATGAAGCCTAAAGCAAGCTAATTCAAAGAAGGAAAGATAAATATGGTTTGAAGACCCCCATAGCATTCATTTAACTTGTAAAATTCAATTATAATCTAAGTTGTATAAAGGCGAGCTCAACTACCCAATTTCTTTTCTTTTCTGGGGTGTACCACGGTACCAAGTTGCAGCGACCTTTTATTCTTTTACAAAAATCTAAATGTTAGATTGTTATGTTTAGTTCGTGTAATAGAAATGACATATTTTTATAGGTTTCTTAAAGTGTGTATGTTTGATGTGTGGCCTGGATGTGGTTGGCTCTTTAAGATAAAATTAAAATTTCTAATCTCACTAAATAAACCATAACTAAATTATTATACACCTCACAACCTCACTCTAAAGCTTAAGCATATAAACAAGATAATAAAAGATTGAGAAATCCCTTAGTTGAATGGTTGTATGCTATAACAACATGCATGCCATATTATTTTATTCCTGAATATAGAGAATCTCCACTCTTGCATGATAGGGGATATGCTTGACCTTTGAGAGTGATCCCTTGTAGTGGAGACCACCTCTTCTAATTGATTTAGCCCATGACTTAATTTCATCATGCATATAGGCATAATTGACCTAAGCCTTGGTCCAAAATGATTTAAAAACTTATAAATTTTTAACATTAGTCTAAGTCATGTTTGTATACCAAACATTATCTAGTCTCTTAAAGAGTGAGTATAAGATTCTAGCTTCTTTTCTAATAAAATAATAGCCTAACTATCTTGTATCTACATATGATTGGCCTACATAGTTTTAAAGCATATGAGGTGTCAACAGGAAGCCATTCTAGGCAGTTGTAAGTCCATAAGAGTTGGGATGTTCACTCTCTCCTGGAGGTGGACCCTTATGGGATTTAGGATGAGTAGTGGCTAGAAGACAAAGACCTAAAAGGCCCTGTGTAGTCTGGAGTATTCAAATCCAAGAAGTGAGGATAAAGAAGAACTGAAAACCCCCAAAGTTTTTCCTTTTATTGTAATTATAATTCAGATTGTATAAGGGTAGAGCTCGGCAACCCAATTTCTTTTCCTTTTTGGGGTGTATAGCTGTACACGACCACAGACCTTTTATTCTTTTACAAAAATTTAATTATTTGATTGTTATATTTAGATTGTGCAATATAAATGACATATTTTTTATAGGTTTCATAAAGTGTGTATGTTTGATGTGTGACCTGGATGTGGTATGCTCTTTAGAATAAAATTGAAATTTCTATCCTCACTAAATAACTCATAACAAAATTATATACAACTCACAACCTCATTCTAAAGGTGAAGCATATAAATAAGAAAATAAAAGATTTTGAAATCCCTTAGCTTATGGTTGTATGCTATAACAACATACATGTCATATTGTTCCATTCTTGAATAAAGAGGATCTCCATTCTTGCACAATAAGGGATAAGCTTGACCTTTGAGAGTCATCCCCTATAATGGAGAATACTAATTCAAACTGATTTAGCCCACAACTGAACTTCATCATGCATGTAGACATAATTATCCTAAGCCTTGGTCCAAAATAAATGTGCAAAATAATCCCAAAAACTTGTAAATTATTAACATTAGTCTAAGCCATGTTTACATACCGAATATTATCTAGTCTCTTAAGGAGTGAGATTAGGATTCTAGCCTCTCTAATTAAATAATAGGCTAACTATCTTGCATTTGCATAAGACCAACATATTTGGTTTTAAAGCATAGGAGGTATTAGTTGGCAGCCACTCCAAGTGATTGTAAGTCAGGATGTGCTCATTCTCTCTTATGGAGGTGAACCACTATATCCCATTCTCCCAGATTAGACTTTAGGTCATGCTTCTAGCTTGTGCTAAAGCATTTTAAACCTAAGTTCTGAGGCAACTTGTTTCTCTTTTACTACGGGTATAAGTCCTTACTTCTTAGGCATCTCCATAATCTTGTATTATTGGATTATAAGTCCTGACACTCTCATAAAATTTCAACTTAAACAAAAAAAAGTTCTTCTCCTCAAAAATATAAAGCCTCATTTGGGTAAATTGGACCATTACTAGGTCTCCTAGAATCTAAGATGCTCCCTACTTATCTTCTTGTGAAATCTATAAATAAGTCTTCCTATTTGAACTTTTCTCATTTGATTTCTAATAATAACCAATTTCTTGATAGTCTAGCCTTAAAATCTTTAAAGATATTTATTAACTACTTTAATCGAGAGTATTCTTAAGAAACTTCCATTTTGTAGGATGTAATTAACTATGGGGGCTTTCCTTCATAGGGAACTAAAGAACTCAGCTTAAAGTAAACCCTACTTTACTTATCCATCTAAGGTAAGGGAAAGATCTATAGTATATTTGTAGACATTGTAGACACATATTCCTTAGGAGCCCTTATTAGGTGATCAAGTCCACTTTAGAGTGATGTTTATATCTTTAGAGATAGTATATTATACTTTAATGTCATACTTGACTACTTCAATAAGTACCAAGCCCTTAAGATCTATGTGGTGTCCCTATAGCTCCAAATTAAAACACCACAAGCTTGTTGATTAGTTTGGAGAAGTAGTTGATAACAAAGATAAAAAGGGTAAAAGAGAATGGATCTCCCTACTTTATGCTGCTTTAAGACTTGACAATTTATGTGCTTCTCTATTTATTAACACAAAATTGTAGATATTTTCAAGAAGCATTTGAACTAGCTTACAAAATTTTGGACTGAAACCACTAACTCCTAGCACAACCAATATGGACTTTTAATTGATTGTGTCATATGCTTTCCTGATATCCAACTTAAGAAGTATATTGTTCCTCCAATATCCAGCTTAAGAAGTATATTTTTCCCCTGAGTCTCTCTATCTAAATCAAGCATCATCTCCTAAGCAATAAAAATGTTTTCAGTGATGTTACTTCCTTTAATGAATGTATTTTGATTGAGTTTAATTTTCCATTCATCAGGTATACTAGCCAGATCTTAATTAGAAATATAACTTCAATGCTCATCCAACACATCTACTTTGAATTAAAAAAAATATCCATTATCTTCTGAAAATATCTTTTTGAAAAAAATTGCACACCACTCATCCCAATTCATGTCAGATCTTTAATCTAGCCTTCTTTGTCATCTTTAATTTTAGTGATTGCTTTAACCTCTCCTTTTCTTAATACATGCATGAAATAACTTTGTATTACAATCACCATAAATGAAGTTTACAATGGTTTCTTTTGTTTAAAGAAAGTTTCCTTCATATTGATGTACCTCAATAATTCAACAAAGGTTTGCTTGAGCCTTGTTTTCAATCTCAATATCCAAATTGTTACATATTTCTTCTTCCAATTTCTAACTTTTTCTTCCTTATTAGTAGCCAGATTGCTTATATTTCCAAAAACCTCCCAATTTCACTTTTTCAATTTTATAGCAAGGCTTTTTTGCAATTTCAAAAGTTTGAACCAAGCATTGCCCTGATTGTCATATTGTCAAGCTATTTCAACTCATTCTAAAAACTTTTCATGATGTGTCCACATGTTAAGGAATCTTGCTTAGGAATGGTGTCAATAGCTACCAAAACGGGAGCATGATCAAAACCCATCCTGTAGAGATGATTTATACTGGTGTTTTAAAAATCCAACTACTATTATCAGTTGAGCAGAATCCTATCCAGGCATTCAAAGTTTTTGGCCCTAGCCCTGATGAAAGAAGATCCTACATAAACAACATCCAAAGGTCTAGCATTCTAAATAGCTTTAGTAAATTTTTCCATGACAGTAAAGACTGGGTTTCCAGCCACCTCTTTTGTCTATTACACATGTGATCATTTTTATATCACCACCAACGAGTCACCCCTCATTACATACAAGGCCAATTTGTTGACTTTATCCCAAAGATCTCTCTTGGTTTCTCTAGTGCACATAGCATAAATTATAATCATCTACACAAAAAATACAACATCTAATCAAGATGTGTAGAAATTGGTTATCGTTAGTCATTACACTGATACTGACTCCACCTTTCCATAGAATCTAGATTTTTTCAGATATGTTTGAAACCAAATTCAAGGCACCAAGTCTTCCAATGAATTTCTAAGCTTTGTTATAAAGAACCATGGGCTCTAAAATTGCTACTAAATTGAGTTTGTGTTTTCTAATCAAGTTTTGAGACAATGAGAGGCATTAAGGTTGGCTATGCCCCTAATATTCCAAATGATGAAATTAGTCAAGATATACAACTGCCATCTCGTAGAGGATCTAATGGGAGGTGTATTTTTTATAAAAAGCAAATATTCCAACCATGGATGAATTCTAAAGATGTATAGCTACATCTTGGGCTAACATATTTCAACTCTCTTATATCTTTTGCTTTTTTTTTCTTTTTAATCATTGTACAATCCAATCCCCTTTCATTTCTTCCATTGTATTGTTGATAGCTTCCATGCTGATGTTAATATTTCTTGGTTATACTCTTTCAATGTTTACATTTAAAGTAACATTATCTTTATCATTGGAAGGTTCTTTCTCTCTATTGAAAGTGTGGTTTTAAGGCATTGAATATCTCCAATAATGGATCAATTTCTTGTGTACTCTACAAATTCACCTCTTTATCAGTATTCATGCTCTAAGTTTGAGGTATATTAAAATTAGCTAGTGCTTCATGCTATTTTGCTATAACCAATTCTTCATTTTCTTTATTAGCATTATTAGAGTTATTATTCATGGTATGCTTTCTAAGTTCTAGATGTGCCAGAAAGTAATTTTCATAGTGTCCAAACATATGACATTTGTTACAATATAAAGGTTTTTGTTCAATTACTACTACTTGCCAATATCCATTAGATGGTGAACTAATCCATACTTCTTGGCATAACTTTCTATAACTTCCATTTCAGCCAACACCCGAGAGGCCTAAAGTCTTAAAAATTTGTAAGTCAGTAGCTAGAGTATCAAAGGTTTTCCATAAATGGTTGCAAGAGATTAAAGCACTTGTTAGTTGGAAAGATGGAGTTTTAAGTTTAGAAATTTAATACAAATTAGCATAATAGGAGATTTAACAATGTAATCAAAGGTTGGTGCCCATTTTAGCACCTTCATTGGGATATTAACAATGTCGTAAAGCTTCTTCAAAAATATCATGTCATAGTCCTCTTCTTTTGAGAGTTTGATTACAATGTGTCTACCATCTAGTAAGCTCACACTCCACATTCCCAAAAGTTTCAGCCCATCAAAATGTTTATGAATTGTATCCATTTTTGGGTGCTTGAAAGTAAACTTACCAATGAGGGTATATCTTAAAGGTTCAACAAGAAGAGAAGTTTAAACTTCAGTCAGGAATAATCCTGGTTTCCCATTTTTCTTACTAGCTTTTTTAGGATTCCTATGTCTCAACCTTCATCAAACTTTTCAATGATAGATTTGTTGGAATATGAGATTATTGGAATATATGGAGTAGTTTTAGTAAGGTTAGTGTTGTTTGCAAGAACTCCATCATATGAGTTATTCATGGTGTAGAGAATGAAGCAAATAAATAAGAAATCACACTAATGAAAGCTGAAATTGAATGAGCAGAGGATGCACTAATGGAATAGTAAACCTAGTGACTCGAGGGAAGACATACCTTTTCCCACAAAAGAGCTACCTTCTTTTTGTTATGGTACTTTTTCTTCTTCATGTTCTTCCTTCTCTCCACATCAATCCTTTTTTTCTTTGAATCAACAAGTGTTCTAAAAGACAATCACCTCTTACTTCTATTGGATTCTTATAAATATAACAAATGATTCCTTCACGTACAAAATATTTCTAAATTTGATATTTATAGTTTTTATATTTTTTTTATACATTTAATTCTTTTTCTTTTGCAAGTTCCCAAGACTTTTGGATAGCATGGCCACCTCATCACTATTACCATTAGAGCTTGAGGTACTAGACTTATTATTATCATTGACTTGTAATGCAATGGTTTTTTCCATTCTCTTTCTCTCTTTGTTTTTTGAGTTATCATTCTTGTCCAACTGAGTAATAACATTTTCATTTGCTATGAAAGAACCTAAAAGCTGATCAAGTGGATAAGTAGATAAATTCTTAGTTGCACCAATAGTTGTTATTTTAACATCTTATTCTTTTGGAAGATATTTAATAATCTTATAAACTAAGTCTTGATTCCTATATGTTTTACCAAGAGAATGTAATGTGTTAATTATTTTCATGAATTTAGTATACATATCAAAAATAGTTTATAAGGAGACATACAAAATACCTTATATTTTTTATTAAGGCTTTTTATGTGAATATCTTTAACTTCATTGGTTCCATTATAAGTTATAATTAATTTATCCAATATTTTTTTGTTGTACTTAACATAGAAAATTTTATGTAATCACTAAGAAAAAAACCACAAATTAAAATATTACAAGACCTAGCATTTGATTCATTAAGTTCTCTTTCAACTACAACCCATCCTTAAAAGGTTTTTTTTCACTATAATGTCATTTACTTCTGTAGTGAGCGAATGATATTGATGTGTTAGCATATACTACATATGTGCATCCTAACCTCTTTAAAAAGTACTAATTATATTCTTCCTATAATTAAATGATATGGTAGACCATTTAAAAGTGATGGTTTATAAGTAGATTGTCTCTTAGGTAGTGAACCCTTAGAAAAGCCTTATGCCATAGTAAAAATGATTTACTCATAGATGCTAACCCAATAAAAAAAGTTTAGGCTCTTCTATTAGAAAATAAATCTTTGATTTAATAATGATAAGTTATAATTTATAATGCAACAAAAGTAAATTAATATAAAGTAAATATATAATAAACTAAGAATGATTAACTCACCACTAAAAATTATTTTTCTTTATTATTAAATAATAAAAGTAGCAAGCTTTACAAAAATTTTAGTAAGATAAAAAATTATTTAAATAAAATATATTAGTTGGAATGAAATACTAAGTGCAAAATTAAATAATTCAATCTTTTATAAAATATATTTTGATAATGAAACTTGACTTGCAATAAATCTAGCAAATAATTACTTTTATTTCTAACAAAATGATACTTTAAATTAATTTAGAAGATCACAAAATACCTAAACATAATTGGAATATGATATATTCAAAAAAAAATTAGGCAAGTTTTAGATCAAAAATAAAATTTTAGAAAATATAAAAATATTTTTTGCAGAACAAATTAGTTTTTAATGCATAAGATATGCTTCTAAGTAGATCTAAAAATAAATCATCTTTTAAACAATACTAATAAGAAAATATTTCAAGGAACCAAAATATATTTTTAGGGAAATAAAAATTTTAACAAGATGAAATAAATTATACAAACTAATACAAGAGTTTTTCATAAACATGATCAGGTTCAAATGAAAAAACTTTGATGTGAACTATAATGCCCAAACACTAATTCAATAAAAAGTAAATATTTGAAAGAAGAAATTGATGGTGCAAAAAGTATGAACAACCATAAATAGTATTTTACCTTTATTCTCTAGGCTAGTAGAGAAGCTAATATGGAATAAATAATTAATGGAAGTCAAAGAGTAACTATTTTAAACCCTATTCATTACTCCTCAACATTATACTACATTTTTTATGGCATAACCTAGCATTAAACTATAGATAACCTAAGCTTAAGAATTATTTTAACATGGATAAGCTCCAATTCAATGGCATTATATAGAGGAGGCCTCCTCATGGGAGGAAGATGATATGTGCATGATGATTGAGCTCAAAGAAGCTCCCCCAACCAATTGCTAGCCTTCCTAATCCACTAAACCAACTAAGTCACTAAACTCAAATTAGAAACGGTTAAAGAATTTTTTTAAAAAAACATTAGAGATTTAATGGGTGAAAAGATAGTTAGAAAATGTTGCCTTTCATATAAGTCAAACCCTTATTATCACTAAAATTAAGTTCTTTAGCATCATCATTGGAAAAAAAATATAGGTTATTTTATTAGCCTCTCAAAACTTAGCTAGACACTCTACCACTCGGTTTCCTTTTCTATGAATATGAGTGAGCTTTAACTATTTATGAATGCATTTTTTATAGATGCCTCTCAATATATGGAATAGATGCCACATGTGGGGATTTTTTCCATAAAATTCTCTAATTAAATTATACAAAATTGTTTCAATCCATAAAGGGGTATTGTTAAAAGCTTAGGTGACTTGGTGGGAAAATAGCAATGCATCAACTTCAACATAGAATTAGTTCATGACTTGACATGGTTTGTATTAGAAAAATATGAACATGCCATTTCAATCTTTGATTACTCCTCCATAAACCAACACTATGTTTGGTGCTCTTAAAGGATACATCAATATTGAATTCCAGCTAGGTAAAACATAGTTTAATACCTTGGATGAGTGTGAATTTGATATTTAGCTTATTATTATTGAGTCCTATTATACTCAAGTATCTTTCTACTTTTAGACTTAAACTATTAAAAGCACCATTGATTTGCTTTTTAAGATATGAGCAAACCTCTAGCATGATTGGTTTTGGATCATTTTTCACTTTTTAATGCTTAAGGCTATTTCTATCTAACCGAATGAACTAGAAAATGAAAAGAGGAATCAGTACTCTTACATAGTTTCTAGAAGTGTGGTCCTTTATTTTCTTCCAATCTAGTAGGAGTTGAATGGGATCTATGTTTGTGTGCTTTTGAATATTAATGTTGAAGATTTTATTTATCCTGATCCAAATAGTAGTGGTTTTATGGTAGTGGATGAAAACATGATTAATGGATTCAACAGTTATGTTGACATTTAGAAGTTAACATGATGCCTTTCTCCATTAGTCAATCATCTGTTGAATTTGCTTTATGGAAGAGCCATCAACAACAACAAAAAATTATATAGAGGGTTTGTAACTTCTTTACAGATCAGCTGACCCCAAGTGTCATTTATGAGGGTTCTATTGACATTGTATAAATATTCTGAAAGAGTTTATTGCAAATTATACAAGTTGATTTTAAGTTTATCTTTGATGATTCATTTAATTAGAGTTAGTAGGATATCAACTGCAATTTTAATAGACAATATTTTAGTTAGCTCCCTTTCAGTATAAACATCTAAATCTTTGTGTTGTTGGGAAAATATTATTGACAAGGAAATCATTATTTTGTTCTTATTAAAAAGTGACAAAGCCTCATTTTTCTATCTAGATAGAGATTCCTGTTCTCTTCCCCCACTTTCCACATAATATATTGTTCGATTACACTCTTAGATTTCAAGATTTTTTCTAATAAGGGTTATCCATTTTTTATGGTTGTACTAGTATCAGATGAATATTTTTACAATATTTCTTTTTAAAAATCTTTCCCAAAATTTGACCAATAGTTGTAGAGTTTTTTATTTAAGACACCACTCAGATCTTGGGGGTTTCTTATTTAAGTGATCAAATACAATATTATGGAATAATATACCATCTCATAAATGAAAATATCATCATATAATGAGTTCAATCACTTACTAAGAACTTTTAAGATTGATGGGTCTACGTATACCAGACATTCTTTTCTTAAATGCATGGATAAATTACAACATAGTTTATTTAATATTGGGTTCATAGTTCTTTATAAAGGAAAGCCTCTATAGTTAATTACATCTTATGAGATAATTTTTTTTTAAAAAAACTCTTAATTAAAAAATAGCTTTTTTCCTCTATTGATTTTAAAGTTTGATTTCAAGGTTGCTAAATATGAAAGTCAAGTAGGATAGACCAAATGGAATAGGTTTTTTTTTAGATTTCAAATAGGAAGAAGTAGGAACTACTATGATATTGGGAAGCCTAATAAGCACTCTAATCTATTTTATGATTGGGCTTTATAAATTTGAAAGTGAAATTTAAATTATTATAAGTTAATATTTTATTAGAATGCTAGGACATATATTCTAACAACACAATACTATAGAAAAGCCTAAGAGGTGAGAGCTTATTCCCATAGCAAAAGAAAACCAAGATACCTCGAATCCTAGAATTAAAGTGCTTTTGGCACAAGACAAAGGCTGGACCTAGTATATGAGAAGAAAGTTATGATGTATTAGTTCTCTCCCATAAGAGAATACAAACTTAATTCAACTCTTCTAAACATACAACTCGCTTGGTAAGGTTACTAGCAAACACCTCCTATGCTTTAAAATTATGAGTTTAGTATTATGAAATGCAAAATTATTTTGGCTATTATTAATTAGAAAAGAGACTAAAAATCTCAACTCACTTTCTAAGAACATGAATGGTACAATATGCTTCTCTCTAATGTATTAACTTGATTCTATTCTTAAGGCAATGAGTATGAAATCATACCTATAATAAGGTGTAATTACAAATGGTCATGGGATAAAGCATGAGAGAATGCAAAGTTTCCCAGCAAGGGTGGTCATCCTCAAAGGTTGAATGCCCCTTTTGTGCAATGGGAGAATTATTTAATTCAAAGAGAAATGAAGAAATATGCAATTATGCTTCACAAGTTCTAGGGATTTCTAATTTTTAACTATTTATCTTTAGAACTTTAATCATGTAAAGTTATGAGTTAATTTTATTTTTAATTGAGTTATTTAATTAAACTAGGTAAAATAATTAATTTTATCTTAAGAGGATCTTTTCACATAAACTAGGCTTTCACATCGAGACAATCACATAAAAACCTATAAAAACACATTGTTCTAGTGCACACTACACCCAAAATAAATGCACCATAAATCAAATTAATTAAAGAGATAGGCTAGTGTGGTCAAGTTCTACTATACACCTTGAAATAAAGAAAAAAAATAAGTAGCCGAGCTTTACTCTTATACTGTCTGACCTAAAACTAGATGTTTAATATATATATATATATGGGGTTTCATTTAGTTTTTTTCTCTTTAGATCATCTCTTCCTTTAGGGACCTCCTTAGGCTTCATAGGCAAACATTAACTTATGTGTTTCACTATTGGTAATCATAAACCCCAATCCTAACCTAATTATAGTATCAAATTATACTTTAAAATTCAAAGTAACACCTAAGTAAAACCTACAAATCAAATAGAACACACATGCACTCAAGCTGATATATTTCAAATATTTAGGCTTAGCACCACCAGGTACCAAGCTCACATGTCCTAGTAGGCTATGCTTAAGTACTTAAGGATATAACACTTACAAGAAAGTGAAGTTAACTTTAATTTTCTTATAGTAGTCTCTTTATAAAGTACAACACCATATTAAAAATAATATTAATCTAATAAATAATGCCCTAACATCTAGTTTATTAGCAAATAATCTTAAGATTCAATATAAAATAATACACTACAAAATAATAAAATCAATTCATCACAAACAAAGCATTAGCATAACCTATATCTTAAGTTGGTAACCTAATAGTCTAGTATGTGTACAGAGGCTAATGAGGAGAGATTGTAGCTGGATTTTAAAATAGAAGTTTTAATTTAAATTTAAAGTTCAATTGATTTATCACTAAGAGGTTTTAATTTAATTATTTAGGTAATTTTAAAATGATGTTTAAGATTTTATTTGATTTAGGTTAGGATTAGACTTAATGTTCTAAGGAGTGAGGGAGATAGTAGGCACCACATGAGGTAGAATCCACTTCCCTCAACACCTTCACCCTAATAGGATAAACTTCTAACTGAATAGCAAAGAAGCTTCTTCTAAGTTCTAAATGGAATGATCATTTAAAGTGATTAACTTAATTAAGGTTTGGTTAATAATTAAATATGTATGAAATGATCGACTCAAATGATTAACTTAATTATCTTTATCATGGTTTAATTAATGATCAATTACATTTAAGATAGTCAAGTTGATTGAATGATTAACTTGATTAAGGCTTAATTAGTGATTAATTAAGTTTAACATTATTACTTTAATTAGATTATTAATTCAATCAAAGTTTGATTAATGCATAATTAAGTTTAACATGAATAATTTAATTAAGTGATTAATTTGATTATATCTTAATTAATGTTTAATTAATTTCACCATAATTAACTTAATTAAGTGGTTAGCTTAAATGATGTTCAATTATGTAGTTGACTTAATTATAAGTTAATTAATGATTAGTTAAGTAAATCATGATTAACTTAACTACATTTTATTAATAAATAATTATAATATTAATTAACTTAGTTCAGGTTTAGTTGATGATTTATTCAATTCAAGGTGATTAAATTAATTGAATGATTACCATAATTGAGTCTTAATTAATGATTATTTTGGTTTAACATGATTAATTTAAGTAGATAATTAACTTAATCAAATGATTTACTTAATTAAGATTTAATTAATAATTGAATAATTTTAATATAAATTTTTAGTGAGTTTTGAATTTATTATGATTTATTAAAACTTCTTTTCATTTTATTTAATCAAATTAATTTAAATTAATTTAAGTTTTGATTTAATGATTTTATGTTTTAAATGATCAATGAATTTTGTTATTATGATTATTACTTTATTTAAGAGCTTCTCTGTAAAGGGTGATATTTCAAATTAATTAAAATTCTTATTCTAAATTTTATGATTTTAAGATTAATTATTTGATTAAAATTCCTTAAAAGGTTGAAAAAAATAATTAATTGGATTTGTATTTTAGGTGTAATTAAAAAGTTATTATTATAATAAAATAAAAATTAATTCCAAAATAGTTAGTAAAATTTTGGCTTTTTGAGTCATTAGATTCCTCTCTAAAAATTGATTCGAAGATTTATTTTTGGCTTAATGTTTGATTTTCAATGAAGTTTTAAAATTTAGCTTAATTAGGTTAATTAATTAAGGCTTAATTAAACCCAAGATTTATGATTTCGTATAATCCAAATGGTTTAATTGATTTTACTTTATTTTTTATTAATTAATAAATTTTTTTTTGAATCATTTAGTTGTAATTTTGCAATTTTTATAATTTTTAATTAATTATTTACTTAGAATTCTTAGGAAACTTCAAAATTAATAACTATTTATCTGGTTGCCTATTTGACATGAAAGTTTTATGAAAGGTGGGGAATAACACTTAGTGTAATTCCTAAAAAAATTAAATTTGATTGGATTAGTATTTTAGGAGTAATTTAAATTTTTATTATTAATTAAAGTCAAATTTCTCCAAAAATTTCTAGCAAAATTTGGAGCGCTTAGGTTCATTGGATTCCACTTTGATTGCTAAATCTATAAAGTGGTCAATCCTAATTTTTATCTTAATATTTTATTTTTATGAGTTTTTGAAGTTTAAAGCATTTTTTTTGTAATTTTTAAGGTCTTAAAATCCCTAATTTTCTATTTAATCTAGTTAGTAGTTGATGGGGATGCCTTTAAGCATGTAGACACTATATTGGCCATGGAACTTTTACACGAATAGCTGACCTGACTGCCTTTATGTGTGTTAACACACTATTAGCCATAAGATATCCATATGAATTAACGATGAGGATGCAAGATTAATTTTATCCATCCGATCAGAGATCAAATAATTTAAAATAATTTCTTGATCATAAATTGCAGTAAATTATGAATTGCACATTTCAATCATAGCCGTGCATTCCAATCAAAAGAAATCGATGACAAGAAGAACTTATACCTCATCACACGTAAGAGGCAAGACCAACAACTATGGTTTAAGTTAGTTATCTCAATCAAGCAGATGTTGAGTGGATTTTTTAGAAGCATTCCTTAGGTTAAGACAGATTTGTGATGAGTTTGCCTTTTTCCTCCCTATGGATTGTCCTAGACTCAAAAAACATGACTCCTTGCTAGAGTTTGATCCAATTCATTGGTTTTATGGTTGTGAAATATCGAAAATGGCTTGATTTTACTTTTTAAGTGATGTTGATAATGTGAGAAACATCCAAAGTGTCTTAGGTGGCTTTAGGTAGTGTCTTTATACTTGGTCGACCCCTCCACTACAAGTGAGGCATGGATGTAGCTTGTCAAGGGGAATTAAGGCTTAGAAGTTACTATGGAGGTGGTTAGTTGACTTGAGATCATCCTAAAGTCAAACAAATAAGAAGATGGAGATGAGATATTAAGGAATTTGGAAGTTTAGAATTTTGCAATTATTTTTTTTATTTTCTTGCCTTTGACTTCTTCTCCAACTCATTGAAGCTAAAATGCCAATTCATACAAAAAGAAATAGATTGGAGTTTGGCTTGCTAAGGCATAATTTTGTAATGGTCAAAGGTCAGAATTTTGAATTGACTAAACTTGACTTATTTGGGTTGGGTTTTGTCAAATGATCCTTAGTGGCCCAACTATGTTAAGAATAAGCTTACACTAAGCTTCATTGGTTATTTGAAGCATTTAGGATTACTTGAATTAAGTTTGACTTGGAGGAGTTTAAATTAGTGTAATTTGATATGAATAGGTCAAATTGGGTCAAGTAACCTAATTGGACATTTTGGACTTTATTTGAGCTTCAATTATGCTAAGTTATTTATTTAAATTGATTAAGATTGATTGGTTGTAATTAGTTAGGTTTAAGTTTATATTTAGCCTCAGATTAACCTAATGGAGTCAATTTGGGTTCACTTGGGTTCATTGGACAAATAGGCCAAATTGAACCCAAGGAAAGGTTGGATTATCTCAATATCTATTTAAAGTGATTTAGAATATTCAATTTGATTTAATTTCAATTCAATTTGGTTTTTGTCGATTAGGGTTAAGTAGCGTAATTGGCATAATTATGCCTCAATTGGATTTAAATTTGGACTTGGTTGCATTAGTATGATTATTTTAATATTTTAGAGAAGTTTATTTTGATTAGATTTTATCCGTACTTAATGGGGCCCACATCAATCAATTTATGTCAAATAGCTTAATTAATCAAATTAAACTCTAATTGAATTTAGATTTGTGTGTAATTAAGCTTAAATATAAATTCTAAGCTTTTAAATATGTTTAATTTGACTTGATTTGATTTGAATTTTGGTTGACTAGGATGTAAATTGGCCATTTATGTTAAGTATTCAAATTAACCTTATTCGGAGTCAATTAAGTTTAGATTTTGATTCAAGTGCATTTCATTTGGAGTCTTGTTCAATTTTGTTGAATTTAGAGGTGTTTGAATTCATTTAACCTATTTGGTCTAGGTTAGGCCCTGATGAGGTCCACTTTCCTGATCTAATCTTAGGATTTTATTTTAGTTTAATTTTAGTTTACATTTGAATTCAAAATTCTATTTTTTCCTAACTCTAATTTTAATTTTAGTTTTATTTTTTTTGGCTTTGGTTTTGAGTTTGGTGCTCATTTAATCAGTAAGGAAGTGTCCTAAGTGTCTAAACGAGGAGGTCTTAGACTAAGATTGGAATCCCAAGAACTAAGAAAAAGTTGGGTGTCAACATCATCAATATTGAGGCCAATAATAGCTTCATGGAATTACATGAGATAATGTCATGGAGTGATTTAAAATCAAATCATACCATAATTATAAGCGTGCATAGCTTTCTCCAACTAGCCCTGTGATAGCGCCTTTTGTTTTTATTCCATAATAAGGTATTGAATAATGATTCAATTAATTTTTGTGTGTCAATGGGCATATTAATTAGTTGCAAGATGTGTAATGGGATTGAGTTGAGCAAGCTTTTGATGAGTGTTAGTTTACCTCTAGAGGAAAGTAGCTAGTTAACCCAAAATAAAATCTTATATTGAATTTTGGAAGTTATGTCTTCAAAGTATATCTTCTTTATCCTACTAATAAAGAGAGAATTTCTTAGGTATTTGTGGGAAAGCAAGCAATCTTAGAGCATATGAATTGTTGAATCCATCTAAGTTTATAAGTGATATTTTATTATCAAGAAAGATGTTAAGTTTTTCCATGCTATTGTGCATCCTATCAGCGACTTCAAATCTCTCGATCAATTCAAAGAATTTCTTAATGGATCCCTTAGACCAATTAAAAAAGATAAGGATGTCATCTATAAATTTTAATTGAGAGATGGAATGGCAACCTTTAAATAAAATCTTAAAGAATGATTTCCTAGGGAAGCATAATTTAGAAGAACTAAGTAATTCATAGCAATATAGTAGGAAAGAGGTGGTCTCCTTGCTTTAATCCCATCTTTAATCTAAAAAAGTTAGCTTTGGCTACACTAACAATGAGGAGGTGGGTGTTCTTTCTTTTTGTGAGATTGAGAGAATTAAATATCCATGGATCTTTAGATTACTATTAAAGATATATTTTGATGTTTTGGTTGGATAATGAAGGGCGCGGGATAATATGATTCTGGGATGACTTAAACTAGTCTAATTTGAACTAACTTAGGATGATTTAAAATATAGCTATAAGGAATGAGATTTTAAGTGAAATAAATTGTTAAAATACTTATGGAGGTTTATGTTAAGATATGTATTTATGATTTGGAGTAGTGTATTGGAAATTATAGGGTATAAATGCTTATTTTGGTGTAAGGATGAGGACTAGGTCATAATTAATAAAGTAGATGTAATATTAAGTGGAAGGAAGGTGTAGGCTTATGAAAGGGAGTAGAAAGCTTAGTGTGTGGTTGGAGATGATATTAAGAGGTATAAGAAAAATAAAACAAATTACCTTGGGTATTAGAAGGGAGGAAAGATAGATATGTTGGTTAACTAGTGCTTTGACCAAGGATTGCCAACATTTTGGCCACCAAGCTCTCAAACCACAAGAATAGATAAAATAATTTGTAATTGCCAAAAAAATCCTTTCATTCCAGCAAGGGGGGCTATTTATTTCCATTATAATTATCTTTCAAAAAAAAAATTCAAAACATAGAGGGAAAGGTGGGTGGCCACATTAATTGAAGCATTAAGTTTCTTATTAGTTTATACCATCTACCCATTTCACATGCTATTATTTTATGTGGATTCAACCACCTCACATGTCAAGCTTTGAATTTTTAAATTCAAAATTTTAAACCTAGAGTTTGTGGAAGAAAATTAAAAATTATATAACTTGGACTAAGCCTTCTTCTTTCTTGAATTTTCTTGGGCTTTAGCTTGAGATCTTATAAATGGACCTTGAACTCTAAAATTTTGATCCACATGATGTTCTACATCTACTCCCATGGGCTCAATTAAACTCTACTTTATAGAGTTGAAATCTAAGAAGTCTTCTACTAATTGTGGGGTTAGAGTCTCCAAATCAGTATGGGATAACAATGTGTCTTCAGCTTGTAGCTTATTCTTCCAACGAACTTGAAAATAATGTCTGAAAGTTAGATTAATAGGTGCTTCCTCAGCGATAATATAGTTAACTTCAAAGAAAGAGGGCTTCTGCAAGTACACTGATATATCTCATACCAAAGATTTAGATTGAACAAGTGGAGGTTTGTTAGTTCCTTCATATGATAGAATATTATCAATATTAATAAATGGATAAATGAGCTATCAGTAGACAAATCAAAGTGATAAGCATTACTTTAAATTTTCTTAAGAATTTTAAAAGGACTACAAACCTGTAAATATAATTTCTTATATTTAGTGGTTTGATAATGCTCAAGTCGAATGCAAATTAATACATAATCACCTTCTTTTTATTCTTTCATTGAACAATTATGATTCGCCTTAGAAGCATAGTTTTCATTACTTATATTAATTTCCTTTCTTATATCTTCATGGAGGCTTTGAAAGTCTATAGCAAATAAGAATGTTGCATCAAAAAATGCATGAGATGGTAGGTTTGCTACATCCATTGGTCATCTTTGGTTTTGATCATAGACTATCTAAAATGGTGATTTATTTGTAGTTTTAGAGATGATGTTATTAAAAGCAAATTCTGAGGTTGGTAAATATAAATCTCAATTTCTTAAACTTTTACCTACCAAGTATCTAAGCATGTTTATCAATGTACGATTGATCACTTCACTTTGTCCATCTGTTTGTGGTTAAAGGTAGAAGAAAAATTTAATTTGGTACCTAATAATTTCCATAATTTTTTCAAAAAATATGAGACAAACCTAACATCTCTATAAGAAATAATGGTTAAAGGGAGACCATGGAGTCACACTATTTCTTTAAACAATTATTTGACTATATAAGAAGCATCATTTATTTTTGAACAAGCTAAAAATAGGCCATTTTTGAAAACCTATCAACTACAACAAAATTATTATCATGTCCTCGAGCTATAGGTAATCCTAGAATAAAATCCATTGATAGGTCTTCCTAAGGCCTACAAGGAACTGGTAAGGAAGTGTATTATCTAGACATTTATTTGGTAGTTTTAACCTGTTTACAAATTCAGCATTGGGCCACTAATTTTTGAACATCTCATTTTAATGAAGGTCAGTAAAATCTACTTTTTTAATGAACATATAGTCTTATCTTTCCTAAAAGGACTAGCTACATCTCAAGCATGTATCTTAGTGATAAGGAATTCTCTAAGGGAAGATTGAGGAATACATAATTATTTTTCTTTATATAAATATCCATCTATTATCAAGAATGTTCCTTGTAAAGTTATTGGTTTATCTAGGTACTCAAGATAAATTAGGTGAAAGTCTGGGCACACCATGTAATCATCTTTGATACGATCAAATCCTGGGATTCTTAATTCTAAAGAGGAAATCATTAGGTTCACCCTGGATAAAGCATCAACAGGTTTATTTTCAATTCTAGGCTTATGCTTTAGAATAAAAGAGTAGTCTTATAAAAATTCAACCCATTTTGCATGCCTATAACTTAATTTTTGTTGAGTATTAATGAATTTTAAAGCACGATGATCAAAATTAAGTATAAATTATGTATGCAAGAGATATTATCATCAATGCCTTAAGGATTGAATTATAGCATAGAACTCCATATCACAAGTGGAATATTGTTGCTTGGTTTCATTTAACTTTCACTAAAGAATGCTATAGGATGATTCTCTTAACTTAAAATTACACCTATCTTAATTTGTGAAGGATCATATGTCACTTCAAAAGTTTAGAAAAAATTTGGAAGCTTAAGGATTGGTGCAGAAGTGACAAAAACTTTAATTTTCTCTAAGGCCCTTTATGCATTAGGAGTCCAACAAAATTATTCTAATTTTAGTATATCAGTTATGAGAGAAATAATGGTACTAAAATTTTTGATGAATCTCTTATAAAATGTGGCTAAATCATAGAAGCTTCTAACTTCAATAAATTTTTAGTGATGGCCAATCTAAGATTGCTTTCCTTTGGAAGGATTAGGTTTAAGTCCATCAATGGATATAATAAAGCCTAAAAAGATTATCTTAGTTTGCAAAAAAGAAAGACTTTTTTAAATTAATACATAATTTCTCTTTTCTAAGTATTTCAAAGTCCTTTTCTAGGTGTTGTAGATGTTCATTCTCACTTGGACTAAAAATCAAAATATCATTAAAATACACCACCAAAAATTTACCTATATATGGTTTAAGAATAGTATTCATTAATTTCCTAAATGTCCTAGGAGCATTTGAAAGTCCAAAGGGCATGACAAGCCATTCATAAAGTCCATCAGGGGTCTCAAAAGCTATCTTCTGCTCACCTCTTATTCTAATTCGAATTTGATGACATCCACTTTTTATATTAATCTTTGAAAAAAAGATTTTCTCTTGGGATTAAATCTAACATATCATCTAATAAGGGAATAGAAAACATATACTTGATAGTAATTTTATTTATTGCTCGACTATCAACACAAATTTGACATGTTCCATCTTTCTTTGGAGTTAATATAGCTCAGAATGCACAAGGGCTAAGACTCTCCTGAATTAAAGCCAATTTTAGTAATTCCTCAACTTGTCTTTTAATCTCAACATGCTCGGTACGGTTCATCCTATAATGTGGAAGGTTGGGAAGTTGAGAATCGGGTAAGAACTCAATAGCATGTTGAATGTCTTATAGAGGAGGTAGCTCATTAGGAAGCACATTGGGTGCAATATCTTTAAAATTAGAAAGAAGGGAAAAGACCATAGCAGGTATGTGAGTCTCATTATAGTATGGTATGACTTCTTTTACATGTAATAAGTGAAGGAGAAATGGATCAGAAAATTCTTTTCGTAAGGCTCCAAAACTTATTGTTTCTATCTTTGGGTTCAAAGAAGGAAGAATAGATGTTTTGAAGCAAGAATCATAAATTGGTAGCACTAACCTTAATAGTAGGAGTTTCATGACAATTAATTAAAGTTTGGCATTTTTTATTAATAGAGGCATAGGTTGCAAGTCAGAAGTTATTTTGTGTGGTGCTATGGAGGGAGTCTTTTCTACTGGTTTTATTGGAAAAAGTTTAATAGTATTATTATTATGTTTGAAAACATAAGTATTTTTCCTACCATAGTGAGTAACATCCATATCATCCAACCAAGGTCATCCTAAGAGAATATAAGCAATGTGGGAGAACACCACACCAAATTTGATCCTCATAGATTCATATTTTAATTGGAACTAAACATTGATTGGTGATAGGAAGAGATGTATGATTTACCTAGCTAACATGAAATGGTTCAGGGTAAGGTTCAGACTTTAGGTTAGCTTGAGTTAAGGTGTGTGTTGAAATGACATTCATAGCACTTCTCAATCTATAACTAACCTACATCTCTTTTCATTACACAAAACATACATGCTAAAAATGTTCTTTCTCCTCCAATCTTCTGCCTCATTTTTAATTATAGTATGACATCTCATCACATTAACCTGAGGGTCATCAGTTAATTTTAATTCTTCATTAGATAATGGGGTGTCATCATAAACTTCTTCTAGATTATCACCCATTGGGGTTTCAACTTCTTCTAAAAATAAGATTTGAGCTTTACATTGATTTTACATATAACCCTTTTTATGACATCTGAAATATATTACTTCCTTAGTGCCCTTAGAGCTCCCTTCAATAGGAATTTTAGGCAAAGGGGTCGGGCTAATTGGATGGGTGGGGTCTAACAATAGACCTGTGAGATGAAGTGGAAGGTACTTAACTTTTAGTTTTAGAGATGGAAGTGGTTTTTTATTTTTTATTTTGTTTAACCAATAAGGCATAGTAAAATGCTTCCTCTAAAGATTATGGGTCAAATAATTTAACTTCATTTCTAATGTCAGTCCTAAGCCCAATAATATATTTATTGGCTAATTGCTAATCATTATCAGCACAATCAATTTTAGAAACTAGTTCTTCAAAAGTATTCAAGTATTCAGTTTCAAGATGCTTACCTTATCACAAAGTTAATAATTGATTATGTAGCTTCTTATCATGATGCCTAAGACAATACTTTGATCTTAACATTTCTTTCATTTCTATCCAAGTATGGTTTATCCTTCCTAATCTTTAATCTTTTAGCTAAAGTATTTGTCTAATAAATTTTAGCATGTCCTTTCAATTTTATTTTAGAAAAAGTAACCCTTTAATAATTATCCATTTTATACCAACAAAGAGGTCATCCATTTGAACTAGACAATCAAGAAATTTATTTGAGTCATGTACACCATCATAAGTTGGGGCTTCTACATTAACTCTTTGAGATAGATCATTAGTGTCTTCTATTGTCCTAAAATAATTTCTTACCCTTCCACCATTTCTAACAATTAGTGGCCTTCTAAGTGATTGATTTTCTCTATGGATTGAATATGAATCTTATTCATCTATCCTTATAGGCACAGTCTGAGCATGTATTGGAGGAGGTGTTGACACTTTATTATTTTGTAAATGAATTATAAGAGTTTAAATTTGTTATTTAAGTTCTTGCATTTGATTCTTACTTTTTTCTAATATTTTTTGAGTTTTTAATTCAATTTTATGGATCCTAAGATCTAAGGCATAAACTAATCTAGTCAAATTTTTAACTTGGTCTCGAGAGATAGATTTAGGTGCCATTAATTTTTTTTTTAAAAAAAAGATATATGAAAAGGATCAAAGATAAAAATAAAATAAAATAAACAAATATAATGCAATTATGCAATCAAAGTGAAATTTTGGGCTAAGAGAACTTCCAGGTGAGGAGGGGAGTACAAGACCAGTTACATTTGAAGCTCTCTTTAAATAGTTTAAGCCTTTTTGACAAAGTTCTATTTGACCTCCAAAATCACCAAGTTTAACACACTTATATTATTTAGCATGAATTTTTTATTTTTTTAATGAAATGAAAAAAATTCTCAAATTATCAAGCATCTTTTTTTTTTTAAAGAAAGAAAGTTATCATAAGTTAATTAAAGAAATATCTAAAATTAATCATAAACATTGACAAAGATAATAAAGAAAGCAATTAGATTTGATTTTCACTAATGGATAGCTTGTTTAAAGGGTGAAGCACTACCGCATTAAGGTGTTCTCTTTTTTTTTTGGAAAGTTCACATAATCAAAAAATGACTAAAATGTATAATGGATCTTATTAATTAAAATTTTATGCTATTATTGTTAACTTGCACGCAAAATATATTAAGCCACTAATATGAATTAAAATATCATATAAAGAAAATATAATTAACCTTATAGGTTTGATGATGAGTCCACTACTTGAGATGCTTCCTTTGTTGAAGCAACATTTTGATCAAATTTGCTCCTTCCAGGATTTGCTCTACCAAATTTAATGGAGGTGGGTTTTCTTTCTTTCAGTGAGATTGAGGTAATTAAAAATCCATGGATCTTTATATTAATATCTAAAGATATATTTTAATGTTTTGGAGGGATAATGAAGGGCGTAAGATAATATGATTGTGGGATGACTTAAACTAGTCCAATTTGGACTAACTTAGGCTAATTTAAAATGTTGCTATAAGGAATAAGATTTGAGTGAGATAAATGGTTAAAATTCTTATGGAGGTTTATTTTAATATATTTATTTATGATCTGGAGCAATTTATTATAAATTATAAGGTTTAAGTGATTATTTTGGTGTAAGGATGAGGACTTGGTCGTAATTAATAAAGTAGAGCTATTATTGAGTGAAAGGAAGGTGTAGGATTATGGAGGAGAGTAGAAAGCTTAGTGTATGGTTGAAGATGATATTAAGAGGTCCAAGAAAAATAAAATAAATTACCTTGGGTATTAGTGGTAAGGAAAGAAAGATATGTTGGATAACTAGCACTCCAAGCTCTCAAACCATAAGAATAACTCAAATAATTTGTAATTGCCAAAAGATCTCCGTTCATTCTAGAAAGGGGGGATATTTATATCCATTGCAAACATTTTTCAAAAGAAAAATAATTCAAAACATGGAGGGAAAGGTGGTTGGACACATTAATGTGAAGCATTAAGTTAACTTATTATTTTATTGCATCCACCCATTTCACATTCTATTATTTTATGTGGATTCAACCACCTCACATATCATGCTTTAAAATTTTAAATTGAAAATTTCAAACCTAGAGTTTGTAGAAGAAAAATTAAAAATTATATAACTAAATGAAATAATAAAATGGGCCTTAGCAGGTTAATGGACTAAGCCTTCTTCTTTCTTGAATCTTCCTGGGCTTTAGCTTAAGATCTTGTAAATGGACCTTGAGCTCCAATATTTTGATCTACATGATGTTCTATATCAAACAAGGATTGAATAGTGGTTGTTATATATAATCCTCATGATGAAGGCACATGATTCAAGATTGAATTTTTGGCTATTAATTCTTGATAAATAAATTTCCAATTTATGGTGTGAAAAGCCTTTTACTATTACATTTTAATAACACCATTATTTTCTATACATTTAGTATCCCATAAGATTTCTTGAGCAAGTAGAAAAGTCTCACAAATGTTCCTCCCATTAAGAAATGCATTTTGTCTTAAGGATATTAGATTTAGAAGGAGTTGCTACAATATATTCTTGATGATATTCCTAGTAATCTTATTAATAGTGGTGGAGAGGCCTATGATTAAATGAACTTGAATAAGCTCTAGTTAGAAATTAGTGTTTATTTTTATATTGGAATGGTTTTAGATGAACTAAAATTGGATGGCATATAGCCTCTATTAAAAAAGTGTTATATAACATTAACTACATCACTTCCCATAATATCCCTAGTTGATTTGGTAAAAGCAAGCTGAGAAGCCATCCAAGCCAGCTATCTTATCTTTGTTGATGGAAAAACATTGGCAATTTATTTTCTTCAAAATTAGTGATACTACAAACATCAATGGGGTGGTGCATTGTAGTGACAGATACCTTAAGATCCACATTCTAGTTGGTGGTGCAAGAATGTGGTTGGATGAAATTACTAAAAGATGAGTCAGCACATTCTTGTATTTCTTTTTAATTAGTAATACATTATTCTTGTTAGTTATTCATCTTTATTATTTTGAGCTATCTCATTCTCCTAACTAAATCTTGAACACATCTTGTGTCTCTTTCTCCTTCCATAAAATTCAGTCCAATAACCTTTTGTACCCATTAAGATTCCTCCTCACAGATCTCTTCGTCTAGAAGTTTTATTTGTTCTTTCCATTTGAGTTCAATAGGTTCATTTTACCTATCAATTAGTTGGGATTCAAGATTAAGAATTATATTTTTAGTATTGCCTACTTTGTGTTATAGTAATTCAAAAATATCATTGTTTCAAACTTTAAACTTTTAGTTTTAAGCTTATGTAAGTTACACAACCTTGTCCAATTGCTATTCGAACTATCTAATTTTAAAATTCTCTCTATAAAGTGTATGAAATCCTTATGCTAGGTCCACATATTATAAAAATTAAAATAAAATTATATTATTCATGAGATGACTTCAAAGGAAAGTAGCACTATAACTTGATCTAAGGTGGACCTAGATAAATGGTGAACATTTGTGCCATGCATTTGAAATTTCAATTCAGCATTAGGAAATATTCTATCTAGCCTTTCATAGACCTTACCTCTCTTCTATGAGAATTTACATCTAGTGCGACATGCATCACTCAAACTAGCTTTCAAAATGGATTCAAAAAATTCAACCATAGGCTTAGGATTGGGGTTGACACCTCCCTTCTTCTTGTCTCCACTTTTTATTACATTAAAATCACCCCAACAATTCAAGGTACCTAAATTGATGATCCAAAATGTATGAGATTTTCCCAAAGTTCCCTTCTACCTTGTTCTGAGCAAGCAACATAGACTGTGGTGTCCATCGTAGTTATGTTCCCTTGTATGATTCTAACCTGGAGAAATTGGTAGTGGTCAAAGATGATGTTTATATGAAAGGTTTCTTTTTAAAAGATCCATAATTTGTTTTTGCAATTAGAGATGATTTCTTGAATGTTGAAGTATTTTAGAAGTTTTTGACTATGCTTATTGGTTTCCATAGGTTCTATAATGTATATCACACCCAACTTATGCGTCTTGATTAGATGCTGCAATCTGACTTCTGATTAGGGCTTAAGGATGTCCCTAATGTTCCATATAATAAAGAATCATTTGATGGATAAGTATGTAAGTTATTGTTTAAATGAGATAGATTCCTAGTACTATTGATATACTAATTGTCTTACATTGATCTTTTAAGAGGCCTTTTAGCTATTTCAATCCTTTGGACTTTCTCACCTAAATCTAGCCTTCATTGGATTCAGTAGCTAATCTTTGCATTAGATTTGTGTTAATATTCAAACCAACATGTTCAAGTTGTCGATGACTCTGGATTCTTATCTCTTGAAATGCATCCATGGCGTCCTCTTCTATCACTTATTATTCCTCTTAGATTGATGTTTGGTGATTCTAGGTGATGCAATTATTTCTTATGATAATAAGAAAATTTCAATAACCTTAAGTCTGTGAAACATTTGTTGGATTATCTAGTGTATCTCATTGAAAACTGATTTCCCTAATGAGGTTTCATTTACTTAGATGATAATGTTTTCAATGGGGCTTGCCGTATTACCATCATTCATATCCTTTTTAACCTCGACAAGATAAATGGTATATGCATCTTCTTGTTGAATTACAATAGTGTTATTAGTAGTTGGTTGGGGTACAACGATTAAATCTCTTGTAATGCATATAGTCTTTGGGTAGGTTCTCCAATACTAATTTCTACCAATATTTAGATTTTTGAATCCCAATCCATACCTCTTCATTGAAGGTTGATGTGACATCAAATTCTACAAAGACTCTAGCTATATATGGTTTTAATAATGCAATAGTAAGTATATCCATTCTTAGAAATCTACCATTAATAGCAGTAATGAAAAAACATAATTTGTTTGTTAAAATAATGTATCTTAAGAATTAGAAACTAGACCTAATTAGAATTAATGAGAGATTCAACCATCGGAGAAATCAACAATCCATTTTAGGATATGTATGGGTAAATCCTTTATATAGTAGATTATTTTAGCAAAGATGTGTGCATAGTCATCCTCATTGTCAAGTTGAATAAAATAATTCCTTGGGTTAATAAAGCCCATGGACCATTTACCCTTCAACTTGAGCCCATGAAAGAGACTATGGATTTTGCCAATGAGAGAAAAATTAAAAGGATCAATAAGATCCCCAATCTATTTCTCATAAAAAATAGCGTTCTTCCAAATGAAAGGTAAGTTGGATCCTCATTCAAGTTCTTCAAGCATTCAAAGTATAAAGACAAAAAAGCTATAAAAAGTTAATCACTGGACTAGGGTAAGAATAGCCATGACCATTAAGTGAAGCAGCATAATACCTCTTCTTCATCGTAAAAATAATAAGATTTACAAGACCAACAACATGCAATCAAATGGAATAGTAACACTATAGAGGGACTGGGGAGGTAGCACCAAAAGCACTTTTGCAGATATTTTAAATTACCAAAAGGTGGTTGTGTCCCAACCTAGTTCCATTGGAGGATCACTCACATTTCAACTTTGGAAGCTTTCTAAATCATTTCTTTCTTAATGCTTACATACCTATGATAACACCAATAAAACACCTCTAATTTCTTTATGGCTTTGGACTTCTCGATGATATAGAAAATTCCATGGCTTGTTTAATCATGCATTTGATTCCTAAAACCTCTCTAAAAGCTTCCCAATGAAGAATTTTACTAGGGAAGGCTTATAAAAAAATGAAATTTTAAATGGTTAGACATGGGTATTATCAACTCAAACCCAATCCAATTAAATAATGTGGCTTAACAAGAAAAATATGATTCAAATATTGATAGACATGTTTTAAATAAAATTCATTGGTCCAAATAGAACCAGACCATGTGCCAATCCAACCTTAGATTATTTTTATGGTTTTCCTTTTTATTATTGCTTGGGATAATCCATTTACTCATTTGAGTTGAAATTATTATCATAACTATTATTTGATATGAGGATTCTAGAAAAAAAATTAAAAAAACCCTAAATAATCATCTATCCATAATTTTAAATTTTAATTAAATAAATTATCAAATGGATTAGCAATTTATTATCTTTCTTGGAGAGATTTTGGCTAGCATCAAACGTCATCAGAAGAAATTTGGAAGCCATTTGAATCGTAGGATGGAAGTTCAGATTTTTCTAAGGTAATTCTTCATTTTAAAAGAATAATCATCAAAATTCTAAAATTTTAAAGGATGTTCCTAATGTGAATTCCTTTTTTTTTAAAAAAATTTAATGATTTTCTAAGATATTTTGATCTATTAAATTTATTTTAAATAGAAAATAAGGTTGTTTTACATTATCTAAAATTTATAAGAATATTTTTAACATAAGTATAAGCTATAAGGAAATTTTTATAATTCTTTTTAATGCACTTAGGTTACTTAAACTAATATAGTAAAAATATAGTTACTTTTAAAATTTGAAATTATTTAATAATATCCAAAATATTTTGAAACATTTTTATTAAACTTTTGGTGATTTAGTATGATTATAGAACTTTTCTCATTATTTTTGTAACATTGAAGATATTTTTATTAAAATTTTAGTATAAAACTTTAATAATGAGAAAATATTACTTTACTCTATTGGTCCCACATTTTAATAGTGTCCCCCAAGGTATAGTTTGATAATAGAAACATGATTTATTTCTTTAAAATTAATTTGATACATGAAGTCATATTTCATATAAAATTACATAATTATCATTATTATTATAACATATGAAGTAAATAAAATGCATAAAATAATTGAATTAAATGTTATTTCAAAAATAATCATATAATTTTAAGTTCCAATAAACATAACTTTAAATTAAGGTGTTATATATTATTTGGAGAAAAAATAAATTGTAGAACACTATGTTTGCACACATTTTTTATGTATGTTCATTTAGACCTTTCCAATGGGGCATCTAATTGTTGGAGCACCATAATGTGACCCCAATAATGTGAATACCAACATGTAAAGCTAATGGATACTAGGTCTAGTCCAAGGGTCTTAGACTTTACATATGGATTCGATATCCAAACCCAAAATCAGAGGGTTCTATGGTCATCTTCAACCTCATCAAAATGGATATAGTTGATTTTAACCAAGATAAGATGTTAATCATGATCTACCATAATGAAAATAATCAAGAAAAAAGAAAGAAAGAAAAAGAAATTGCAAGGAATCTACCAGTTGGATCCTAATACCGAGCACCTTCGGTTTGAAATGCATGGAGGGTTAAGAAATTTTCTAACATTTTAGAAACTTACCTTTATTCTAGTGATTTAAACTTACTTTAATTGATTCTTGTGCTTTGTCTTGAATGTGTTAACATTGAATTTAGTGTCAAAGGAAGTTATGCTTCAAAGATTGATCCTAGCTATCTTGCATTCGATGGCTTTTGATCAAGCTAAACTTTGGAGAGCTTCTAAGAAAAATTGGAGTTTTGTTTCAATACTTTAGAGTATGGGGCAAATGGGGATTGAATTTCTCAGGATTTGGAATGAAATTGTCCTTGCCAACCTCTTTCCCCATAATTTCCTTAGCTTAATTTGAGCTAAGCAATTATCATCACGCCCTTAGTTTGTTTGAGATGGATGGCTAAGATGGTTTTATTATTACACTTTCTTAAGGAAGTGGAATGGTGGAGAGTGAGTGTAAGATTGCGGTGAAGACCACCATACATCATGACAATTTCATTAATGTCCTAGGCATTTTGCTTATAGCTAGAAAACATTCAAGTTATCTGATTCTTTGGGTTTTGATTTTGAACAATTATTTGAAGACCTAGATAGTTTAATGTAAAAATTAATTAAAAAAATATTAGTTTCTTTATCCAAATTGGATTTATATTTTTTGAACTATCCAATTGGATATATTCATTATAATATATCTATGATTTTTATTTAATGAAATATAAATTTCCTTTATAGCTCATCATTAAATTTTGTTTGAGTTATGAAATATATTTGAATGATTTTAAGTTACAATAATATTTAACAATTACAGTTGATCATTTAAACCAATGAAATTTTATTTGTTTTAAATTTATTTAAAGGATAGTTAACTTAGTATGATCTTAGTAATTTCTCATTTAGATGATAAGGTCATCTAAGTTCAAGCTGAATTAGATCATGACTTGAATATTTAGTTTAAGTCACCATTAATCTTTAAACAAATTAACTTACATTTAAATATAATTAAATATGCTTAGTTTATTTGTAACCATCATAGTTCATTAATAAATCATAAGTTTATTGATTTTGCTTTAAATGCCAAATGGCTTGAATTTACTCTAAATATTTCATTAAAACTATTAAAAGTAGCCTCCTTAAATTTGAGCTTCAATTAGATCTAAGTTTTATTTGGTTTATTTATTTAATCTCTTCAAAAGGTTTTGATTTTAACTTGATGGGATTTGTATAAATTTGACTCAGCACATTCTTTTATTGTTCCTAGTTAGGCTAGTAAACCAATGAACTAAATTTGCACCATTAAATTGAAATTTAATTTGGATGAATGTTTTATGTATTTAAAAGGTGAAAATCATTTTTTAAAAATGAATTTATACCACAAGTTACCTTAATAGGTTATTAGAATGAACTTATTTAAGTCAACTTAGAATTGCTTTGATTTAAATTTTCTTTAGATGGTTTATTAGATTTAAAATCCAAATTAACCTTTTCACCTCATTCCAAAATGAGGTCACCACTTATCTATCCTTAAGTGTTGATTCCTTGCTTGAACACTTAATTTTTGTACCTAATAATTAATAGTTTTAATTAATTTCATCATATTGTTACATATGCAACATACAAAGTGATGTAGACACTTAAGGCTAGAATACATTTTATAGAACCAAGATTGGACCCTAATTATGATTACTTGGTCATTATTACTAGGTGATATCTTATATAATAATAAAAAGTATTTTAATCATAATCACATATATGATGAATTAATAAGCATAATTCACATTAAGCCTGTCACTTTGATTCATTAAAAAGTAATAAGCTTTAAGATAAATGAAATTCATAAATGACATAGCAGGATAGTCGTCAAGTTATATGAGTTGGCCATAGGAAACACTAACTTTTACATACACTAAGGTGTTGTGATAATTTACAATTTTATAACCACTTGACATAGAGGATGAAGTTAGGTAATTTTGATCTACAAACCCTTTGATTACTAAAGATGAGGTTGTTTAAATGTGACCAGATTACAAGATTAATTGACATGTTTATAATGTGATGCCTTGCACCATTTTTCTTTCTGCATTAAAATAAAAATATTTTCCTTAGGTGCTCGACACATGTCCATTATCTTTTACTATTATAGAGGTTATGATTAACCAAATATAAAACTATTAATTTATCATGTTTTATTTCTGCCTTATGATATGATGTATCTATTGTGTTATGATGGCTCCACTTATCCTAAGATATCTTATTTTCTGCAATCATTTTAGAATTTTTATATGTAAGAAAAAAATTAAGTTAAATTTTCTAACTTAGTACAAGATAATTCAAACCTAATAAACAAACATATAGTTTGAGATAGAAGGAGCAAGAGAATAGGTAAATTTAACTTATTCTTTATTATAGGTATAATATTCAAGTGTTAAACACTTTGCTCAAACACTTAAATGCTATATCTCATAGTTGATAATATTAATTAATTTTATTGTATTGATGCATTGCAAGCATGCCAAGTGATGTCAACACTTTAAGTTAGCATACATCCCAGTAGACACAAGGCTTAACCCTAATGACAAATTGATTATTATTTTTATGGGAATATGGTTTATTTGATAATAAGGATCTTTTAATCATATTATTAAAATAAAGAAAATTTTTAGATTTAATTGAATCCTATACCTCATAGATAGGTTATAGATTAGTAAGAGAATGTTTTAGATATCTATAGTGCATGATAGTTCTAAATAAAAACTATTTATTTAAAAAAGAAAGGAACGAAACCAAGCACTAGTGCATACATAGAACCAATGGTGTTAAATAATAACTAGGTGTGACTCAACTATGAAATGATTTCATCAAACTACTTTAACTTTAACAAGTAAAAAATTTAACCAAATATGGTATTGATCAAACTCATATTGAACTTAATATAAAGAATAACCATTTTTTGAAAAAAAAGTGGAATAATATAGTCATAAGATTATTTTTTTCTATAATAATAGTAATGATAATAATAAAGAATCAATATGCATGATATTGATAATGTATACTACTAAAATTGTCTAGAAGGTAATCAAAATCCTAAAATATTGTCTAAGCTGATCCTAAATTATGTGTCCCTAACCAGATTGACTCACCTACATAATCAACATATATGTATAAATATTAATGTAGATCAGATTAACTGATTTAACTAACTCAATGAGGGAAAGTAGGGTTAAGAGTTAAGACCAAATAATCAAATAAAAAACTACTATGATAATGCAGTGAATTGTATGTTTCTTATCTAATACATGGATTCAATTAAGGAATACAAGCATGTTGATGTAGTACACTATTCTAATAAATATTTTGCTCAAGATAAAGTTTATCCAAACTAAATGAAATAATAACCTATTATTTGAATTCATGAAAATATTTAAGTGAAACTTGAATAATAATATTTTTAATTTATATTTACTTTAAAAAATTTAAAAAAAATTAAGTTTATATAATTTAAAATAATTTTATGTTTTATAAAATATTTATTTTATGTTTAAATATTTTAAAAAGTATAAAGTACTTACATATTTTAATAATTAAATAATTACAAAAAAGGGTATTTTTGTTATTAGAAAAAGTTAAACCTATCAAATAAAATCCAACAAACTGGATTATGTTATAGATAATATATTACACATCTAAGGAGCATGATATGATTGTTGGCCTACAAGAGGAAAATGGAAATTTTGTAAATGTAGGATATTTCATATAAAAATTTTAAATAATATGCATTTGATTTCAAAAATTCTAGAAAAATTTTAGAAGGCGTCTTGAATCATAGAGTTTTGTAAATTTATTTCATATTTTTGGCATTAATAAGTTCTTACAAAATTAAAATTAGTCAAATTTTTTACTCTAAATTAAGTTAATGGGTTTATTCATATCTAAAATATTTGATAAAATTTATAGTAGTGTAGATACCTATAAAATACATCCTCTAAAATTTCCAAGATTTATTTAATTATTATGATTTTTAAATAGTGGATCTTTAGCATAGAAAATTTATAACTTGTTTGGATCCAAATAGTCTTGAGATTTCAATAAATATTTTATAAGATCATTTAATTTCTTTCCAACAAAAAAAGTTTTTCTTTTCTCAATCTAGTCATTTAAAATAGATCTACTGGCAGTGAGATTATCTTCAACCTCTTGTTGAGTTCATGTAGCGAGAATGGGTTGGGCTTAGGCTAGCATAATCCCACCTAACCCATTTAAATTTCTCCTAGTTCAATTCATTCTGAAAAAAATTCTTTCACTGGAACGGTTGAGGGAGGGATCGAAAAGAAGCAAATGCTTGGCTCAATGAGCCATGTTGTAACGTACATCCTCGGGAAGATGAAGGCTAAGAGGAGGGAGGAGTATTACCTTGCTAATGGATGGAGCTTGAATTTCTTGATTGGAAAATCTTCAATGATTGAAATGTAGGAGAAACCTCCATAGAATTGACGTGAGGTGAACTAGACCATTTGAGCCATGTTATGAATTTGTCATGCCAATGTTGACAAACTGGCCAATCTATAATTTAATTCTTCTTGAAATGTTGATGATGTGTATAAAATATGGTGTTATAATGTCTATGTTTGGAATAAATCATTCATGGATTATTGTGGTTCAATGAATATTTATTTCATTAATAAGAATCTCATATCAAATTATTTGAATTTTGATATTAGATGAAGATACTATTGAAGAGTAGCCTTATAAATAGTGTTATATTAATGATTCTAGATGTTGAGAAGAAAAAAAAATCTAGTCCAGTTAGCTAATATGTATTTATCAGATTAAGTCATTATCTTAGATTGGCTAGCATATTAGAGAGATAAATTAGTTTTGACTAGGTGAGTGTCATGGATTGAGTCAATCATAAAAAAAGTTAAGTTAGACTATAGATATGGCTAACTCGGTCAATTAGGGATTTTTTCTGTTAAATTTTTTTAATACTTTCTTATGATGTAGCTGAGATTTAAACTCAAAATTTTGATAATACATCCGAGGCCTCTACCAAGCACACTAATTTTTATTAATTGCTTACTCATCCAGTTTAGAAGTAAATTTTGATTGACCTTGAGCAATTTTAGAATATATTCACACATTTTGCATTGAAACAAAGCAATAGTTAATAACTTCTTCATCGTCAGATTATTGCAGCAATCGAAGCATTTGATGCTAACTTTTGTGAGGATCTATGCATTTGTCATCAAAGAGCGTACTAAAGACAGTCATTGTGAAAAAACAACAATGAGTAATATTTATTATCAACTATCGTAATAAGCAGGAAGAATTTCGGCAGAAGGAGGGGAGAAGGTTCTTTTATTTATTTTTTATTGATGTACTTTTATATTCTGATATACATCACATTTTTCATTTGCATACACATTAACTAACTTAGAAGAAACTCCCATATTTCTACAAAAATTTAAGGAATTAGCTCCTTTGCAATTTAGACATCCATCTGGCATGAACCATTATTGAAAGTACAACCTTTGAAGTCTAAATCCTGAAATTATACAAAAAATAAGAAAAAAAAATGTGAAATTTAGTAGGCCACATGATTCATCCATTATCAAACAAATAGAATAAAATATTCGAAACGTATGATTAGCCACTGATTGAATTCGCACATTAGGATGCACATATAACGTTAGATTGTTTTCCCAATTTACAAATGATTTGAAAGTACAAAATTATTCATGTTATTGCAAAGCATGATTTCCTATATATAACGTTATAATTTGTTTCTTGAAAAAATAATTAATTTATTTTTTTGACTGTTAACTCAGAAAAAAAGATTTTACACTATCTTAAAAGTGTAATGTAACATCACAACAATCATATGATTAAATGCTTCACTTAAGTGTAAACAGTAGCCCTAAAATTCATATTTTATGAGGTTGGTGAGTTGTTCACTTACGGAAGGAGATTTATGTTAACCTTGCCAGCGTTTGGATCAGCTATTACGGCAAAGGCTTCTTTGGAGAGGTCAATGGTGCCTTGACAACCAGGATCAGGGCACAAGTCAGTTTTCATGATATCAACGCTGTTGCCTGTACACGGCATGGCCACATCTGCGCTAATGGCACCGGTGCATGCCACCTTATATCTTCTTCTGCAAGCTCCCGAATTATCCCATACAGTTGTACTTGCTGCAGCGATCATTATTCCATTATCTTGATACCCGTAGCATGCTGAAGCTGCATGACAATTCATGATTGAATATACTAAATCATAACTATATTTTTTTACCAACTCAGTTAATTACTGAAACTTATTATTATGATTTAAAGACTCGGGAATCTAATGGATTGAAACATTAAACATTCGAAGATAAGATTAAACTCATCTGTTCAAAATGACTTTTTCCGTACCTTCTCAAAAAGACTAAATAAAGAACAAATGGGAATTGACTTCATCAAATGTTGATAGCGAGAAACATTACATTTTCAAAGTTCAATTCTTTCGATATATTCAATTGAATAAAACTACAATAAGAATACAAAAATGCACTTTGATTGTTTACAAATGGAAATTATAGCTAACATTTTAGGAACAGATTTGATTAATTATGAAGGAAGAACAGAATCTTGTGAAATATAGCTTAAATAGTCATTATAATAGACAAATACTATTAGTCGCAACATTGAAAAAGGTGTGAGTGAAAACATTTTAATTAACATGTTTTGAAAAAATTGGCCAAAATATAATTTTTAGTCACATTATTTTAAAAAGATTGTCTATAACTTAAAATTAATATAATATTACATTTTAATTTATATTTATAACGACTGATTTGATTTCAACTCATAATTTTAAAATTAAATTGACCCATACATACATCTAAAATATATGATGAGTGATGGCTTTAAATGTCTATCAGCAAATAGTTGAACTTTCTATGATTGTTATTTTCTCATTCAAGAAAGCACATAAGTCTTAATATATATTTTAAAAAATTAGAAAATACATACGGATATAAGGCGGTTATAGAACATTGCAGTTTGAGCAAAGGCTGTTGAATAATAGCAAACAAGAATGGTGAACACAATAAGAATAACAGCCTTCTCCATTAGTTTGAAAATGAAGGAAGAGTACCCAGTCACTGAACGAAATGAATTGTTGCATTTATAATGGAATGAAAGGGCCCTTTTAATAGTAAGAATTTGGGAATAAGAGACAAAAAAATTTAAATTAAATTATTTAAACTCGGCCTGTCATTATTATACAACCAATAATTGCTTGAGTTTTCAAAGCCATGCCTAACTGGAAAGAAAATGTGACCCCAGAAAAATACATTTGTGTAGTTTATTTTATTATTTATAGCCTTTTCAAGTAATTTCAACAAAGATTTTGCAACATTCTTGCTTCGACTCTCTACATTGTGGAGAAATATATTTTCAATCAGACTGTACTATTTCCAAACTTTTCTTTTAAAAAAAATATTAGAAATAACATTAACGATATAATAATTCTATTACATTTTATCTGGAAAAGTACTTTTAAAACCATATTATCTTAATGCTAAATTAAAATGATACACTTTTATTATTGGTTAGGGGATGAGAAGTGGATTTGAGCATGTCAATAACTAGGGAAATTGGGCCAGCTAGAGGAAGTGACCAGAAAAGCATATTGAAGGGGCAAATTTATTTCATCAACCCTACTACTCCCTTAGAGCGAACATTTGTAGAATTCTAGGATTACAATGATTCATTAGATACCTAGAAATTCTCTAACAAGTAAATGCCACTACCCACTCCTAACTGTCTATTATAAGTATTACCTGAATGTTATTCACCCCTTCAAATTTGTTGTAAATATGTTTTGGAGATGATAGTGGTGAAGATCTAGATGGGTGGTACTTGGCATGATGTGGGTCCAGCAAGGTGTATATATTAGGCTTGGAGATGTTGGAAGATGAGTCGAAGATATGAGGTCAAGAACTTTAATTTCATCATCTTTAAGGTTGAAATCAATGCAGAGGTGGTGAAGCTAAGTAAATGGGTTGTGGAAGGAGATGAATTATTGGGATCTAGGTTGGGAATGGATGCATTGGAGCTTATAGATGAGAAGGACAAGGAATCTATACAATGAGAAGGTGTTGTTAGCATGATGTGAGAAAGAATATATAAAAATATTTTATTTTATTTTATTTTTTTTATGAGTGAGATCTTGAAAAGATGAATTGGATGGTGAGGATCTTGCAAGTTCTAGTGTGGCATGGATAATTTGGCATTGGATTTGGATAATGGGAACCTTGTAACCATTATTCTAATGTCACACCAGGCAAGGCGAGGATTTTAGTCATGCTAACCTAGGCATGTCATGGCTATGAGAGGAAAAGGGATCAACCAAAGCCATCAAGGAGTGGAGCCATGATGTGCTATAAGGCTTTGGAAGATCCCATACATGTCCAAACTCCATTGGAAGACACTGTAAGTTACTGGAAGATGTTGGAAGTCTAAGGGAATCTAGAATAGTTTTGATGTCTAAAGAATGACCTGAGAGTTTTTATAACATTCTAGAATATTATAGATGTGTATAAATAGTATAAATTAATCTAGAGAACTCTAGCACATGAAAAATATAATGTAATCTAAATTTTTTTTAGCTATGAGTGTAGGACTATAATTACAAGCCACCACCCCTCATTTGTAATCATCCAAGAGTATCAAGCTATTTAAGTCTTGTAAAATATCCATAACATTAGCGAGCTTCACTCTTACTTACCTTCTCTTTATTTTTCTTAACAATCAAGCCTTGCATTATATTAGGTAGAGCTAGCATGAGAGGAGGGTGTTAAGACTACATGGCTAGATTTGGGGAAGTTTAGTTGATGATAGTTGGTATTAAAGCAGTTTATTCCCAAAGCAAAGTTAGTGTTAGAAGTGTGGTATGCCAAAGAAAAGTATGGATCATTTTGTGGAGTTTGTGGACACCAATGTAAAGACATAACAACATGTGTAGGAACGGGAAGAGCAATGAGATCCTGTAACAAGAAGGTCAACAAGGAAGTCCAAAGATACTATCTCTTATTTTTACTCACAACTAATTTGTGTGGAAAAGATTATGAGAGGCATGGGTTCTTAGGTAGACGATATAAGTAATAGGGAGAGCAGTATAGAGGCTGAGTAATCCATTGTCCATATTATATTAAGGGATATGATATATTATTGGGAATCCTTGATAGACATAATAGTTAAGATGTTGATCGCTAAAAAGAACACTTTTGAGGATGCACTCTGCCACCTTTATTGAGATAGTTAAAAGCATATTTTTTGTGAGGTTGATTGATATATATTGAACCAGATTTCTTCTAACATTACGTTAGAGTTTATTTATATGTTAGTTCCACTTTCTATGATCGTAAGCCTTCATAGTTAATTACCCCTCTTACCATAGTAAGAGAGTACTGTTGATTAAGGTTGGAAAACAAACATATCTTATCTGATATGAATTGGTGTCTAGTGGTGCGTATTATGTCATAAATGACTGTCACTTAACTTAAATTATATATTGCGGGTGAGGGAGCAGGGGAGATGATGTCACCGGGATCAAGATCTCATACTTTCATCATCTTGGGTTGTCATGGTCCCTAATCTACTTAGCTAGGAGAAATAGTTCCTAACATAAGAATCCTTATCAACAGCCATGAGTTACGACATCCAAGATGTCCTTGTAGACTAGGGGTGATATTTATCTAAGGTGATAAATTTAAGTTAACCTTAGCAAACAAAAAGATTTTTTCCTATTAAATATATTCTATAATTTATGGCTCAAGGAGCAAAGCTATTAGAGAACATACGAACTATTGCCATGACTGAAATATAGTGAAGTTATATAGAGGCCAAGCCACCCGATCAGAGGTTCTAGTCATATCCGCATTTTGAGTGGTATCGTTTGATGATAAAATCATGCAGACAGATAATGCATGCCACATCCATACTGACATGAGATTATTTGAGTATGAACATAGATATATTTAATTTGACATTAGCAATTTATGAGCAAAGTTTTTCTTAGTTTATCATCCTTAGCAAATAATGATGGATAGTTGGATGATTGTTTAATTTAAGTTATGATGAATTTTATCCAATTTAAATATATCACCTCCAAATAAATTTTACAATTAGCATAGCCATCATCATGGAATGACTAGTTTTTGTTAACCTGGACCCAATCATATGACCCAACCAAAAAATTAATCTGAAGTATTCTCAAGCAACAGACTTAGGCAATTGTTATTATGTCGCCCATGCAAAAAATGTAAATTTATGTCATTGTTAGGATAGTGATGTAGCTCTGAACATGTAGCATCTTGGCCATATCATGGGTAGCACTGTAGCATCATAGGGTGGGTATTTGTGTCTTAAGAGCAAAGGAATAGAACCTTAACGCTATACATACAGCACCACATTGTTTATAATTGGACTTTGTTTATTTTAATTTGTTCAAGTTGGCTTACTGATCAGCGCCTTGACTTTAATCATATGGCACCATGATGCTAGTCAAGGATAAACACTTTAAATGGATAGGAAAAGCTTTTTTACTACTGTGGCTTATATCAAAGCTTTGTGGTGGTGAATCAATGCTTATTGTGCTTTTCTATTTTGAAATTAACTGTAATGGATTCTATTTTTGACCAGTACAATAACCAACTTGAAAAGGATGTGACACTGCATTTGAGCACTACTATGCTTGGCTACTATTCCAGAACCCAAGAGGTTAGTGCCTCGACACTGATATTAGAGCATCGCGCTAGGCCAGATTTAAAAATAGACCCCTTAGGCTGCTCCTTTTTTATTCTGTATTCTCCAATTCTTAGAGCACTCACACACACACACACACACTCTCTCTCTCTCTCTCTCCCATTCTTTCTCTCAAATTGCATTTTTCTCATTAGAAAAGCCATTATGATAGTAAAATTTTTCACTAAGGGCATGAAGGGGGCAGCTGTTAACAACACTAATAGATTTGTTAGTTTAGAAGCTGAGGAGAGTGTGGTGTTTATTTTTATATGGGGGAGGGGGGTAAACCACATAGATCATAAGAGGTACTTATTGAAGTGATCTGGTATAACATTAAGATAATATGTACTATCTCAAAAGATAGAAGCATCATGCTTCAATGGACCTAATCACCTAATAAGGACTCCTAAGGCATGATGGGTCTTCAAATATACTATAAAATTTTCCCTACTTTATATGGATGAATAAAACAAAATTTATATTAAACTGAGTTCTTAAGTTCCTTATGGAGGCATGCTTCCATAGTTAATTACATCTTAGGAAATGAAATTTTTTAAGAATACTCTCAATTAAAGTAAACAATTATCATCTCAAAATATTTCAAGGTTAGACTATCAAAGGATTGGTTATGTTTGGAAAATCAATTGGGAAAGTTCAAGGAGAAGACTAAATTTTAGAATCAAATGGGAGAAAGTAGGAAATGCTTATGCTACTAGGCGACCTAGTGAGCATTCTAATCTATCATATAATTGAGCTTTATATATTTGAAAGTGAAAAGATTTATTTATTTGAGTTGATTTTTTATTAGATTGCTAGGGCTTATAATCCATCAACACAAGATTATGAAAATGCCTAAGAGGTGAGGATTTATGCTTCTAGCCTAAAGAAAATAGCTACCTCAGATATTAAATCTAGGGAGATTTAGTATGAGCTAAAGTGTGACCTAAATCTAAGCAACATATGGACATAAGGGTTTACCTCCACAAGAGAGGATAAATCATCCGACTTTTGGACTTACAACCACCTAGAGTGGTCGCCAGCTAACACCCCTATGATTTTAAAACCATGTAGTATGATCTTATGAATTACAAGATAACTAGGATAGTTATTTAATTAGAAAGAGACTAAAGTCTTAAACCCACTCCCTAAGTGACTAGAGTATAGGTGGTATGAGCATATGACTTAATCTATAAATACAAAAAAAATTCTTTTTAATTTTTATTTTATTTTTGACAAATCAATTAGAAAAATGCTTTGGAATTTTGTATGCCTAAATGCATGATGAAGTAGATTATTGGCTAAATAAAGGAGAAAGAGTGTGAAGCTAAATCAATAGGGGTTTCTCTCATGGGTCAAGCGGTCCCTGTGTGTGTAAGGATGGAGGCCCTCATTTTTACAGGAGGGACTCAAGATGATATGCATGATTTGAGACATACAACCATACAACTAAGGGATTGTTAAATCTTTTAATTATCTTATTTATTCTCTAGGCTTTATGATGAGATTAAGAATTACTTAGAATTTAATTATGAGTGATTAATTGGGTACAAAAAAATTTTTTTATCCTAAGAGCCTATCGCATCTAGGCCACACATTAAAGCATCAAACATAAAGAAAATATGAAAAAGATGCAATCCTAATACACAACTTAAATAAATTATCAATCAATTTTATAAACTACCGTAAAAGAATAAGAGACCAGTGTGGTCATGTTCCGCTGTACAACCCTAAAAAGAAAAGATGGGTAGTCAAGCTCTACTCTTATACTATGCGGAATATGAAAGAATAATTATAATTAGAATGAATATATGCTATGGGGGTCTTCATTCTTCACTCTTCCATCTTCCAACTTCTTTCTCTTGATTTGGTTTGATCCTTCTTCGATTCAGATTTGCTTGCTTCAAAGGCATCACCTGGAATCCCAGGACAAAGACTTCTAGCCACTGCTCATCCTAATCCCACATAGCACTAATCCTAATTCCAATTGCAAAATTATATTGGTATAGGAGAAATAAATTTAACTATACTTGCAAGACAAAAGTTAGCTATACACACATACAATCCTAAGCAGTTATATATGTGATTTGGACTTAGCACCCTGCACATAGGTAAGCAAGCCCATCTATCCTTACTTGGATTATGCTTAGGGGTTTAAGCAACCTACAAAGAAGAATTTTATTTATTTTAAGAATCCCCTTAAGCACAATCCCATGCATAAAACATGTTTAGGCTAAAAACAGCCTAATATCTAGTCTACGAAGCATACACCCTAACATCCAGTCTAAAATATTACATTATAAAACAAAATATACATCACATCATACACCATCCTAACATAGAGCTACAAGTGGTGACTGAATTTTAATGTGTGTGTTAATGTCTTGTGTGGTATGTCTTAACTAAGCATTAGAGTTATATTTTTCTAAATTTGGAAAACATTGAAATTAACATGATGGTAGGTTTCATTTGAAGTTACTTAATTGGTTTGTAAATTTTAATTTATATTTTTATTTTGTTTCTTGTGATTTACACATAGCATCTAAGTGTTAAAAAGAGAAGAAAGGGATTGCCCTCTTTCATCCCTACCTTTAGCCACTTTCTAAAGCATATTAATTTGATTTAGTTCTCTTTAAAGAATGACTTATTACATATTTTTAATTAATCCTAAGTTTAGGTTGACCTTAAATGACCTTATCCAATATGAAAGGCTTCTTAAGGTTAATCTAATTGAATTACTATCACATGAAGTATACTAAGTCATTCCTTTTCATCACATGTAATATGCATAAGATTTAGTCCTAAGTATATCTATACATACAATATGTTTTAGCACACTTGAATGATGAATGCATGCATATTTTTGGAATTTATATTTTATTTTAATTGAATTGTATAAACATATAGATTAAAGCTCTATCTGGATTCTAATAATAAGATACATAAGGATCGAATCACATGAGTACATGTCATTGTTAAATTAGGAAAGTTAGGTAATCAAATGACCTCCTTAGGGCTAACTAAAGCCTTGTATTCCTGAGATATCCATACTATATACTAATTCACATTCCAAGCCTATGTAAATCTATACATGAATAAGAAAAAGAGAGAACTAATTTATATGTAACATATGCTAATGACTTAGGTGAATATGAATGCTTGCATTTTTAGTAGAAAAGGGGGATCCTAATTCCTTAATTAAATATACACATGCATGTATAAAAGATATAAATAAGTATGTGCGATTATTAACTAGGGAAGTGAGGTAATCAAATGACCTCCTTGGGCCTAGCTAAAGCCTCATATTCCTGAAATGTCCATACTATATACTTGCTTTCTTAGATACATATAGATGTATAAATGACTAAAACAAAGAGAATCGTGCAAAGTTGTGTTTTTATTTGATTGAATTATTTAACCATATGAATTAAAGCTCTATCCAAATTCTAATACTAAAATGCATAAGAATGAAGCTAAATGAGTTTGTAACATTGTTAAACTAAGAAAGTAAGGTAATCAAATGACCTCCTTGTGGCTACTTAAAGCCTCACATTCCCAAGATGTCTAGACTATATACTCACTATTTTTCGAACTTATGTAAATCTATATGAAAATGATAAGAAAGAGAGCTTCATTTGATGTCCTTAAGCTATAAACACATGTAAATTGTATGTATATTCATAACTATCAACACTCTAAGTATTACAATTAATTTCTAAATTTTGGAAAATAGTTTCGAATTTATTATTGATAATAGCCACACATATATTTAATCAAGCCAACACATGCAAACTTACATAAAAGAAATTCATTTGATTTATTTATATTTGAAAACATGAATGCATGAAATAAATTAACATGCAACATCTAAAGTGATTGGGAAGGAATAATTAAATATAAACATATGTGATTCATTCAATTAAATTAATTCCTAACGATAATCACATTAAATAAAATCACTTAAGGAAAACCAAAGCTTTTTATTAATTTTAATTTTGGATTAAACTTAAAGAGGAAAGATTATATGCTATTTTAATCCCATTCCTAAGTTGGTAATCATAATTAGTTTAAGGAAAGGTAATTTAGTGGATTTTTTGCATTAATTAAATTGGTTCATTAATCAAATCACTTAGTTATCCTTTCCTATGCTTCTTTAATTTAATTATTCATTTAATCATGAGCCACAAATGATATGAACATGAGAGAAAATAAAATTTCAATGCTCCTAAAATCTCTAATGCAATTGGGTCATGATTAGAGATTAATTAAATTAAAGAATCTAATTAAGTACTTTTATGATTTTCCCACACTTATGAGTTAATCATAATTTTTTTAAGGATCTTTATGTTATTGAGCGCAAAAAGAAGAACCCTTAATTTGATTATTAATTATCTGAAGTGATTAACATTTCAATTTAATTTAATTTAATCATTTAATTAATTAGTTTAAACTATTTTATTATGATATTTAGGATACGAATTATATAAGTTTATTTATAACTTTTCTTGACTTTAATTGTCTATGTTCTAAGAGATTTGATTATATATATATATATATAGTTTTAAAAACATGATTTAAATTAGTTATGAATTCCTCCAAAAAATTTTTGTGAATAACTAATTGAATAAAGCTTAGTCAATTATAATTAACAGTGAAATTAATTATAATTAAGGATATGACACATAATTGAATTTTTTAATTTTTTTTTTGCTTTTAAGGTCAGCATATGACAATTAGAGATTAAATTGAATTTTATAATTGACTTTCACAAATTGTATTCAAACAACTTTTTATATTTGGTTATAATATTTATAATGTTATTGGTTTAGCTAATTTTTTGTAATATTAAGTTTTACTTAGATTTTATGGTAATTTAATTTGCGCACATGTTTTTATCACATATTTTTTCTTTTTTTGTTTGGAATTCTAAGGATTGATTAACTCCTTTTTTAGATCCAATTGAATTTAATAATAAATAAAATATTGGATTAATTGTGATCATCCGATCAAAAATCAAATGGCCCATGAGTTAATCATGGCTTGATAGGTGGAATCAAATCACTACGCCATTCAGCATAATCAAAACTATTCATTTCAAACACATAAAATAAATAGACTTGCTTTTATCTTTAAACTTTGGCCAAAAGGATTAAAAAGTAAAGTGAGCAGGTTCTAAAGGTTGGATCTTAACAATGCTCACATTTAATGCACCAAACATAAGATCCTTAAAGTTTTCTAAGTGTTTAAGAATTACGCATCACCAGAGCTAAAGTCCGTGGATTTCGACCAAGAGGTGGCTTTTTTTAGAAGAAATGAAGCCCTATTGAGATTCTTGTTGGGTCGGATAAATACTTCAGCTAGCAATCCTTTTCTTTGCTCCTATGGTTCGCTTTAAATGCATCCTCACTCTCAAATGCTCTAATGACTAAGTCAAAGCATTAGTCACCGATATATATTTTTTATTTTGCTTTGATGATGTCAAAATAGTTAAGAAGGAGAAGGAAAAGGTGCTTGCTAGATGGAGTGATGGGTTCAGCTTATGTAAGAGCTGTTATAGTGAAGCTATGAACAATGTGCTACGAGTGATGGATTGTGGATAATATTGTGTGAGCTAGGTTCAATGAGCTCGATAGGTCAAGAAGGAGTTGACTTTGTCCAATATAGAGAAGGAAAAAGAAGATTCGACTGTAACTTGGGTGAAGATGTGGAGATTTTTATGTGGAGTTGGGATGGGGTGCTACAGGCTTCCCTCAAAGCCTTTTTGAAGGTAGTTTTGCTGACTGAGGAAGTAGAAAGGGGCTGTGACCAAGGTTGAGATGGGAGTGGGAGAAGATAGAGCTGGCCATTAAGAAAGTGGTTTAGTCGAAGATGAGACCAAAAGATCTCGTGCATGGGAAAGAGCTAGTGAGCTCTCTATTATGCCAGTAGAACTTGGCTAGGATGGAAAAGGGAGATCAGCAAGTCAAGTGGTCGCTAGTTTGGGATAGAACCCTATCGTTCATGTGAAGGGTTGCTGTTAGGAGTTCGGTTCAGCCCATGGCAAGAGGTGAGAGGTGAGCTCTCCATGTAAAAGAAAAAGACAACAATAACCTAGCTTGGTGCGTCCAACTTCAGCTAGCAGAAAATGGATGCATGGTGCAATATAGGATGTGAGAGCTTTGTGGTGCCATACAAGCTCATTGTTTACATGAGGATGAGGGGCCTTAGCTGCTCTTTGTGTGAAAGAAGATGAGAGAGAGCTTGTATGCTGGGCTTTAGGTTTCAACTTTTGCAGGAAAAAAAAGGAAAAGGGAGTCTCAGCTAGTCAAGTGGCTATTATTTTTCACCATTTTTTAGTAAAGGACAAGAGGCTTTTTTTTGTCTAAGTGTGTGTGTGAGTGAGAGAGAGAGAGAGAGAGAGAGAGAGAGAGAGAGAGAGAGAGATATGACACCTTTGTCTTACATGCCCCAATTGTTCTCACGTTCCCTCTTTTTATTTCTTTCTTTTTTGCATTTTTTTATGTGTTGTCATGATCACATAAATTAGCAAGGAGTAGGTCATTTAATAGTTTTATCTTTTTTTACTTTTTTTTCAAACTTGGTGAAACCTAATTTTTTTTAAATAAATGATTTTAAAAGTTTTACATATTTTTAATAACTTTAGTAAATAATTGAATGGAAATTTATAAGTTATGTGTATAAGATAATTTTAATTATGATTAATAATTATTGATTATAACATAGATTTATAATTTGATAAATTAATTATTTTGATTTAATGGTTAACATATTTTATGTATAACATTTTCTTATAGTTAATTATTTTGATTTAATTTTGAACAATTTTGTTTAATGTTTAGAATTAGTTTAATTTATATATCTCTCTATCTCTCTCTTTCTTATTTTCTTCTATTTTTTTTGTATTCTATTTTAGATTTCAAAAGGATTGTGTATGTTAAATTAAAATTGGTTGTTTGTGATATACATACATACATACATATATATATATATATATATTGGTGAATAACCATTCAAATCATGATTTGATTTAATTTAGGCTTAAACTTGATTGAAATTACATCTGATTCAAATAACTTATTAAAATCATGAATGATTCTTTTTTTAGATCAAACTTGAACTTTAATTTCAATGTATTACAATTTAAAATAGCTCTAGTAGGTTTTGATTGAGTTAAATTATCCCATTTAGTATCGATCAATGAATTAATTTATTAAGACTTAAATTTGAATAATTTATTAGAGCAATAAATCACATAATTTTTGACCTAAATCCAAAAATGAGGTCAATAAATGGAACCCCAATATGGGTGGTGGACTAATAGAGTACAATGCGCATATTGGCGTTGACCAATTACAACTTGAATTTAAAATTCCAATTCTAATATGAATAATTTACTTGATGGTTTTGATTGTAGTTTTAGGTAGAACATGGAATGATGATTGAAGGATGGATTGATTTTGAGAAAATTAATTGGGTTAGGTTTTGGTTGAAGGAATTTTGGCTAAGTCCATAGGATTGAATCATAGGGCTTAAGTTTAAATTATTTTAGATTTTCTTTTGGCTTTAATCTTTTGGTTTGGAATTTGAATATGAATTGGAATTGGTTGGATAAATTTGAGGTTCAATTTTGGCTAAGGAGGTAGGCATAGGTTATAGGTTAGGTGATAGGATAAGTAGGTCACCTTGGATCCTAGGATTTAGTCTAAACCTTATGACAGATCCTTCTAAGTCTCTAGGTTTAGGTTAAGTGTTCACTTAGTCACTAGAAGTGTCCTATGGCTGAGAAACTCTTAGTGTCTAGAATACTCCTAGATCTGAGTTGGAAGAGTTGGACCCTCCCTCCAAAAGTGAGGTTAACAGAGAGGTATCACCACTCCCTTATACAAAAGCATCTCATCCCAAAAAAAAGTTTCTTTAAACTAGGTGGGTGCATGGAGAGGATAATTAATGAGTGAGGCTGGGAGGAGCTGGCCTATGACAATAAACCTAGTGTTTTCCCTATGGTACGGGAGTTCTTTTCCCCTGCGATGGAGCACCAGAATAATCAAGTTTTCATTCAGGAAAAATGAGTATGTTATGATAATACTACTATTAACGTATATTATGGTTTATCGAATGTAGATTACAATCACTATCTTTTCTGTTATAATGATCATATCGACTTCGATGAAATCCTTAATTTTCTCCCTATTAGAAATTCTAACATTTAGTGGAAAAGGCAGGAAGAGAAAACTATCAATTTTTTTGCCACCAGCCTCACTATTGAGGCCAAATTTTAGCATTATTTTCTTTTATGTGAAGCTAATGCCCACGGAAAATATCAGTGCGATAACTAGAGATAGAACCATTTAGAATTTTGCAAATCAAATGGCATTACTAAAGATTTAAAAAAAAAATTTTATAATTCCATCTGCAATATGCTTTAGGATAGTACTACAGTTGGGTTTAGTCATCCTTCTCTTATTTAGGCTTTATGTGTTACGATGAATGCATCAGAAGATTCCAATGAGAAAGTTTTTATACAATAGGCTCCCCTAACTAAAAGAGTCATTAAGGGATTTGGCTCAAGGATTGAAGTAGGGGGAAAGCTCATGTGGCCCGAAGTCAAGCCCAAGTCATTTAAGACCATAAATGACTAACTTCAAGAAATTAGAGGACAAGTCTTGGATTTAAGAAAAAAAGTTGGTGAGACTAGTTGGTTCAAGTAGGAACTAGAGAGAAATTTTGATCATCATATGGGTTAGCAGCAACAACAATTTTCATACATGGTCGAGTTTAATACCTCACTTGTTCACATGCTTGAAATTTGTGGCTTTTATGTGAGTTTGGATCAAGCTTCTTTTCCTGTGACTTCTCATGATGTGCCTTATGTGAGCACGCTAGAGGAAGAAGAAGAAGAAGAGGAGGAGGTGATGATGATTCTGATTATTAGTTTTCCCCCTTTTTTATTTTGTATTTTCTTTTTCTTTATCTTTTTTTATACATCTTCTGTAATCATTTTTTGATTTTAATAAATATTTTAATTTTCTTTACATATTCATACATTATTGTGTATGTGCCCTTCTATTTATCTTTTGAAAGCTCTAAAATTAAAATAATTAAAATTTTCTAATTTAAAATGACATTAGAAAGGGAGTGCTTCGACACTATGAATACAATGCCTAGGCGCTCCTAGCTTGCATAACATAAACTTAAAATCTGAGAGTCTAGTGCCTCCACACTTAATATGCGATGCTATTATAATAGCCATTTTATCCCTTTTACCCAAGAGGTCGACACCTCGACGCTTAATATGCACTACGGTGCACTAAAGACCATTATTTCTATCATTCTACTCGAGAGTCCTGTGCCTCGGTGCTTAAGATGAGGTGCTACAGTGCAGTTATGGACAAGACTCAGACTTATGATTTTCAAGTTTAGTATTCCAATTGTTTAAAATAAATCATGAAACAATACCAGTGCGATGCTTGAGGGATAGCATTGAGGCACTGCTAGATGACTTTCTTCTATCAACCTGAGAGCATGGTGCCTCAACGCTACAACCAGATCGCTTAGGTGGTATTTCATTGGTGCCTGAAATTTAGAATTTTGGTGGCATAATGCCTTAGCAATGCTAGATTTTTACATATGTTAGTGCAAAGTATTCTTCTCCCTTGTTCAAATCTAAGATTGATGGAGAGAGGGTTTCATTTCACACCAGAACTAAGTTCAATGGTGGAAGGTATGGTGGACTCGAAAGCTTAGTGTTGTGGTGCTTGATGTCGGGTGCCTTGGCATTAAGAGACTGTGTGTACCTGAGAGCTTCAAAGTGTGACGCCTTATTTTCAGTGCCTCGAATCTCTGGACATAGTGTTCAAGATTTTTTTTTTTGAGAGCTTGGCACCTCAGCACTGAGCCTTGGTGCTATGGGATATAAATGCATGTTTTGAACCAAATTCTTGAAGATTTTAACAAATTTTTTTAAAAGTTTGATAGCATAATGCCTTAGCTGTGCTAAAATTTTACACTTTTTAGAGCTAAGTACTCTTCTCCCTTGTTCTAGTTCTAAGATCGATGGAGAGATGGTGCTCTTCTCATGCCAGAACTAATTTCAATGGCAGAGGCCTTCAACATTCAAGATTCTGACATTTTTAAGTCTTAGGGAGCATTCTTTTACTCTAGTTCCAAGATCGATAGAGATGCACTCTTTCATTTTTCACTGGATCCATGATCGATAGTGAAAATTTGCTTAAAGCTTGATTTTCATAGAAGAAATTGCATAAAAGAAGTATATTCTAGAAATTATTTACTTGGAGTGGACAAACGAGCCTTCTTAGAGCAGTGGAGAGCATGCTTATAGAAAGTATCATTCACCATGAGCAAAAACTCAAGAAGAACTAGAGAGTGAGTTGGAGAAGAGATGAAAAAAACTGAAGGGGGAGCAGTTTGCCCCCTTTTTACAGAGATTTCTCCATTAATGGGGCAGTTTTCCACCCCATAATCATCCTCCCCCCCTTTTATTCTAGCTCAAAGATCGATGGAGAGATGGTGCTCTTTTCATGCCAAAACTAAGTTCAATCGTAGAGGCCTTCAACATTCAAGATTCTGACATTTTTAAGTCTTAGGGAGCATTCTTTTACTCTAGTTCCAAGATCGATAGAGATGTGCTCTTTCATTTTTCACTGGATCAATGATCGGTAGTAAAAATTTGCTTAAAGCTTGAATTTCACGGAAGAAATTGCATAAAAGAAGTATATTCTAGAAATTATTTACTTGGAGTAGGAAAATGATCCTTCTTAGAGTAGTGGAGAGCATGCTTATAAAATGCATCATTCACCGTGAGCAAGAACTCAAGAAGAACCGGAGAGTGAGTTGGAGAAGAGAGGAAAAAATTGATGGGGGAGCAGTTTGCCCCCTTTTTGTAAAGATTTCTTCATTAATGGGGCAGTTTTCCACCCCATAATCATTCCATCCCCCCTACTCCCATTTGTGCAATTAGTGCTCATGGGGAGGGAATGGTGGTTTTATTACTTTTAAAACTAAAAGATGTTGTGCTAGTGCCTCAGCACTATGTCGCTACCTTAATTGATCAGGTAACCATCAGGAGCAGTTTGGGCTTTTGGATGCCGTAAGGTTGTTGGTAGTACCATGGCATTATGATTGCAACATCGTGGCACTGTAGGCTAAGATTTTTAACTTATTATTATTATTTTTCTTATATTTAGATGCAAACAAAATTTCCCCCCAACGATGTCTCATGTTGATTGGGCATGATGCATTTGTTGCATATTTATTTAATTCTTTATTTTTGTTTTTATATAGTAATACAATAAATAGAGAGAAAATATGAGCTCTAATCTTATTTATTTATCATGTAAGATAATGACATAATAGAGATTATAGCTACAAATAATTAGCTTGAATTTCTCTAATATAAACAAGGCTGCATGAGCTCTATAGACCATAGTAGACTGCGTCTCTCTTGCTTCATGAAGATGCTGGAAGGCAACTTCCTTATTATGGACTAATGAGTAAAGGACCTGCTCAAGTTTAGTTACTTGGGTGTCTGCCTGCAAACAATCTTTTTTACGTGATAGTCACGATCATAGCTTTTCTTTCAAATAGATATTATCTCTTCAGATGTAACTCTCTCAGATGTAATTCTCATTATAAAGCTCCCTCACTATGTAATTAAGGTTCTGAGGTTGTGCTTGAGATTTTGGCAAACTTGGGAGACTTGATGTGAAGTAGTGTTGAGTGAGGTCTCCATAATGGTAATGGTATCTAACAAGACCTTTTGATAGGTAATGTAATGAGAATATTCCAAACTCATCATCATTTCATGGGGATTCCCAAAGCTGTAGTTCTCTTGCTTCAAGACCCAAGGCAGTCACATAATCTAGTAAAGAGTTAACCTCCACACAAAAGCTAGGAAGCTTAATCATGACCTGCATGTCAATGCTCAATAGTAAGTGATGTACTGCCGTCACTATATGTTATAGGATTTTTGAAAAGCCACCATGTAGTGACTTTGAGTGCTTAAGATGTATTCTGGTCTTTGAGTTGCATCCTTCAAACTAGGAATGGAATGACTGTCTACACAAAAGTCAAGCTCTTATGAAGTGCCTACAATAGAGAGGCCTACTATATCTTGCATATCAATCATTGTAATTGTTATTTCATGTGGACCAATCCAACAGATATTGTTGGTCGTATCCCAATGTTCTGTGATACTTCATATTTAGGTAAAGGGTAGACGATTGTAATCAAAGAGTGAAGCATAGACTCCATGATATATGCTGAGTTTTTTTAAAAATATTACTATGCATCTGTAAGTGATGATATGCCTAGTATGCATAGCCCCTGACTGCTATCAAAGGTGTACCAAACACTAATTTTGGGTCTCAATCTTCTGGTTCATGATGCAGTATATAGTAATCTAATAATCAGACTGTGCCTGCAGAAAGAACTTTATCCTCAACTGGTTGAAGTATATTCTGATCTCAGAAGAAAATATGGTTTACGACCTGCTTTAGAGGAACATAATGGCTATGCCTCAATTTTAGATTGATCACCAATCAGTTGGATCATGATATGATGGAAACTTTGAATCAGCTAGCGGAATGCATGATGATTGGATAAATAAATCCTCAAAATTATCCCTACCCATCAACTTATCCCGATCTCATGAGAATCGCTCACAACTGACTGTACTATGTGGGTCATGGGCATTAATAATGGCTCATATCTATTCCTCAATAGGCTATGAAGGTGGCATATCATCTAGTCATCTCTAGGAAAACATCGTAGCCAGCCCGTAGCTAATTTAGACAAGAGAAGCTTGTAAATTTCATAGGCATTATGAAAAATAGTAGTATCTAAATTTGTAAATGAGCTGTGCTTGTGCACTTTGATTCAATCTTCCACGATTTTAAAGAGTTTAAGTTTACATTTGAATTTAATCCTTCTTTTAAGATATAAAATCCAAATTTATATTTTGACCCACCCATTTTAGACATGATGGAAGCTAATGTTTGGATTTAGATCTAACATTTTTTGGCATAAGGGATTTTGATTTAAATTTAGATCTGGCCCCTTTAAACATGATGAATTTAGTTTGAAATTTATATTCAGTCCCTTTAGACATGTTGTATTTGATCTGGCATTTTTGGGCAAGATGGATCCTAATTTAAACTATAGATCCATCTAGGGTTGTAAATGAACCATTGCACTCGTTGAACTACTCAAACTTGGCTCGATTAATGCTCATTCATGTTTATTCAAATTAATAAAAAAATAAGCTTAAATAATTTTTGAAAACTCGGATGTTAAATGAACTGAACATGAACATGATCTTACTTGCATGTTTATGTTCATGAACATACTCGTTTATTGTTCGACAAGTAGTTTATTAGATAATTGATATTAAGTTTGATTATAATTTATATATTTATCTTCAAAATATGAGTAAATATAATTTATAATTATTTAATTATATATTTAACAAAAATATTATAATTTATTAAATTTACTAGTATAATTTATAAAAATATATGATATATTTAATTAAATATTTATAAAAATATAATTGATATTATAGTTTATAAATTATAAGATAAATACATAAAAAATAAAAGAAACTCATATAATTTATTAAAAAATTTAATTAACCTTAATAAATTATCTTATTTAATTATAAATGATAAAATGAGTGACCCAAGTCAGCCAAATAAAGCCTAAGCTCTATTAGTTCATCCAAATTCCAATGAAGCAAATTGCTTAAGCTCAGTTTAACACTCTATTTAAGCCCTAGCACTGAGGCTCAATCTCACATTTGCATTCATACAAATGCAGAAATGCTACCCTAAGCTCTATTGGTTCGTCCTTTGAAGGCTTTGACTTCCATAGGCATTCACTCGTCTTCTTTTCGACTTCTGCTGGCAACCTGCATTCCCTCATCTTCTTATCAATTTCAGTCAATTCATAAGGTAAAGCAGATGAAACAGTGGCTTGAACCAATCATTTTCTCTTCCTCTTTGACTTCCCACCTCTCCTTTTCAACTCCCCTCTTTTTCCTCTTCGACTTCTGCAGGTTGGTTGCTGACATGCTGTCTCTCTTATGTTCTAAATTTTTATGCTAACTGCTAAGATTGATTTTATTTTGGTCAACCTCTTGGCCTTTGTCTACTTATGTACAAATGCTCTCACTTGCTGATAATGAAGTTCTTATGCATTCATCTTGATAATACCTCATCTACTATTGATCTAGTCTTAGAGAGAGCTTGGGTCTTGGTTCCTCATCCCAATTTCTTTATCGGTCATGCTAACAATGTTATGATTTGGTGATCTTTAAAATATCACTCGGGGAACTCTATCATAATATTCATTTGCTCTAATAATCTAGCCACTTGCTATAGTTGGAGGGGGTTTCATTTTTAACTACTATTTCACTTTCTTTGTTTTGTCTACTTTTTATGATTGTGATTCCCAATTACCTTTATAGCCCTTCTTCATTTTTATGATGCACCAATGAATATTAGAAATACCAACTTGATTCTATGCTAGTGTCATAATGTTGTGATGAAATCCTTAGTTCTTCATCCTCAGTTTCTTTGATTTTGAATCATTATTTTGTTTCCTATTAGTAGTTGTTCTCATGTGCATGTTAACATAAATATTACTAGATATTTTGTGTTTGACTTATGTAAAAGTTATTCTATTTGGGGATTTCAATTTCAGTTATTTTTTATAGGAAAAGAGTTATGGAGACATTGATGGAAGAGATATTGCTCTTAAATCTTAGAAGGATCAATTATGGATTAAATTTTCTCTTAAATTTGAGGTTATTTGTTAAAATTTGATGAACTGTGATCCCTCTCATTTTGTGGACATGTGCTTTAGAGAACTACACTATGAGCAACAACTTGCAATAATAATGTTTTTTTGGAAAAGCCACTGCCAAGTCACAACCTGAAAGATAGTTTTTTTGGAAGGTTATGATTATATCTTTTTGCTTCATTTAGTGCAACTTAGTTGATGTGAGCTCTATTTGGTCTTTGATATTCTTCTAGATTGTGATTAGAGTCTTCTATATATATATATATATATATATATATATATATATATATATATATATATATATATATATATATATATATATATATTAAATTTAGCTACTAATGTAGATCTTAGTTTGTTGGAATTTGAAAGGGTTGTTTTCAACATTTTACCAGCATCTTTTAGTTTAGGGTTTGGAAGATCAAGCCTAATATCTCTCATCCTATGATGGCACTAATGAAGCATTTTTTATATGAGCCTATAACATTTTTTGTCCTTCATATAGTTTTCTTTTGTATTTTATATTTTAGTTTAATAATGATGTAGTTCATCTTTTTTTGAGTGATCATTACTTTGCCTTTTTTTTTTCTAGTATTAAAATCATGAATGAGACTCCAGTAGATGTAAGATGTTAATGTTATTGTAGGTGCCACTGAAGGAGGTGTAGATCTTGTTATTGATGATATTCAAGAAAGCCCTTTTGAAAAAAGGAAAAGAAAGAGAACTTCAAATATTTGGAAAAACTTCACTATTGTAAAGCTAAGAAGTGGTGTTGAAAAGGGCAATGCAATCATTGCAAGTTAGACATGAATAAAAATAAGGATGGCACAACAACACAATATAAAAGGCATCTTCAAACTTATCCAAAAATTCTAGTAAAGGGATAATTGTTAATCATCTAATAGTGGGAGTAGGGTGCAAACTTGGAAGTATGATCATGCTTAAATTAGAGAGATTACATCTCATATGGTCATGGTGCATGAGTTATCTTTCACTTTTACAGAGTATGAAGTGTTTAATATTTTGATGAAGGCTGCTAGTCCACAATAATGAGAAAATTTTATGTGTAATGGAAAAGCAATATTGTATCAATGGTTATGAGATTAAGAAGAAACTATTGAAAAGTTTGTTAAGTTCAGTGGGGATGATAAGCATAACAACAGACTTATGGAACTCCAGACAAAAAAATTCAATATATGGTTATCACGGGGCATTTTGTTGATAAAGAGTGGTGTCTACAAAAGAGAGTTTTAAATTTTGTTGATGTTAATCTACCACATAGAGCACATGATATTCATGATTATTTTATAAATGTTTGAAAGAGTGGGAAATTGAAGGCAAAGGTTTTAGTGTGACAGTGGATAATGCTTCATATAATGATAAAGCAGTTGGCTTTTTGTGTGATAGCATCAACTTTCAAAAGAAGCTTTCATTTAATGGGAAATTATTTCCATGTATATTGTTGTGCACACATATTAAATCTCATAGTGCAAGATGGTCTTTCTATGATAAGCCATATTATCTATAATATAAGAGAAAGAGTAAAATATTTTTCATCTTCCACCATAAGATTAAATCTGTTCAGTGAAATTTCAAAGCAACTTAAACTTCCAAACAAGAGACTAATACTTTATTGTTGCATTAGATGGAATGCAACATATGCCATGCCTTCATGTACATTAGAGTTTAGAGAAGTATTTCCTCGCTATCAAGATAGAGATCCATCTTACACATACTGTGCATATGAAGAAGATTAGAATAAAGCAGAAGATGTTTGCTCTTTTTTGGGTTTATTTAATCAAGTTACAAATATAATTTCAAGTTACTTAAAATATTTTATTTCTTTTATCTATCACTACATTTTTTTTAATTTTTATTTTGTAACTCGTAAGCATGCAAACTTTATTTGTAGGAACGGAGTAGCCAACTTCAAATCTATTTCTTACTGATCTTTGGAGAATCTAAGATGTGTTGGATGAAGTTTCTATAAGTGGTGTTGACTATATGAGATTGATGACCTTGAACATAAAAGAGAAGTTTGACAAATATTGGAGAGAATATAACTTGCTGATTTCTATTTCTATAGTACTTGATCCAAGAAATAAGATGAAGTTAGTTAACTTTGCATTTTCTAAAATTTATTCTCCTAATGAAGCAGCTAAGCATGTTACAACCATTTGTGAGTCACTACAACTATTGCATAATGATTATGCAAATGCTCATGCTTCAAATATAATAGAAAATACAACTTCTAATGAAGAGGTTGTAAGTCACTTTGGATGCAACACTCATTTCACTTTGAGAGGCAAGTCTTTTGAGACTAGAAGAGAAATCTTTAAAACTTATCTTAGGAGTGATGGAAACAAGAATGTAAAATTTGAACCTAATGTTTACTTAGAAGATGGTGTTCATATTCATGATAAGAGTAATGCTCATTCCCAATTTGATGCTTTAGAGTGGTGGAAAGCTAACATAATTGAAATTTCTTATACTATCTAAAATGACTTGTGATATACTATTAATACCTATTACTATTGTTGCATCAAAATTCACTTTTAGTGCTCACAGTTGAGTTATAGATACTTATCGCTCATCATATATGTGGAAATTATTGGTTAGAAATTATTATGGGATTAAGAAAAAAATCAATGATATGTTGTTCTTCTTAATTTTTAAGTTGATAATATATTTATAGTAAAAGAGTTATATTAATTCAGTTTTACTTAATAGGATAAAGAAGACATCAAAGTCATTAATATTTCTTAAGAAGTCTTAAAAGGTGATATTATAACATTTTTGTTGCAACAATTCAATGTAAAGATTAGCATCATTGTTATTAATCCACTAAATATATGAATGATTGTATATTTTTGGGATGAACTATTATCAAGATTTGTGTAGAACAATGAATGTTTTTGACTCATTATGAATAGGTGTTTCTAATGTTAACCATTATTTTTTTTGGGAAAATAGCAATATATTTTCACTCTCATGAATTTGAAGCATTTTTCTATTTTTAAGGGTTTGATAAAAGCTTGTTCTATATAGAATGCTTCTTATCCGTATGTACTCTTTTATTTTTGAGTATTTTTTCTTCAAATTAAGTTATTTATTATTATTTTTATTTCAAGTGCCTTATTTTAGAGAAAAATTACTGTAATTTGGGAGCATACAATATGGAATGTTACACAAATTTGATTATCTATTTTAATTTTTTTAAAGGCCGATTATGTGCCTCAATTTTTTTTATAAAAAGGCCAGCTGTGTGCCTTCATAGTTTTTATAAAAGTCACATTTATTTTTTATAATGGTCGATTGTGTCTATATTTTAAAAAAGGTCGACAGTGTGCCATCTTATTTTGTGAATTTATATGCATCATATTTAGCTCTTGATTTTTTATGTATGTTTTATCAAGATTACCCCTTATAGAATTTTTCATGATTTAGGTTCTTTTTAGAATCTAGATTATACATTGTGTAGAGAACTTATATGAGATTTAAGAAAATAATCCAAACAAAAAATTAGAGAAAATTTTAGTACTCATTTTAAGCTCATTCATTAACTCGATTATATATTTGTTCACTTATTTAAAACAAACCAAGTAGAAATCAAGCTTGAACATAGATAAAATTAAGTAAGCTAAGCTTGAACATCCATGCGAAAGCTCGACTCAAACTCGAACCGAACATGAACATCTTTTAATTTGTCCAAGCCAACTCTAATCCGATAAGTACTCGGCTCAGCTCAGCTCGATTATAGCCCTAGATCCCGCCCCTTTGGTCATGATGGATCTGATTCAGCCCCTTTGGGCATGATGGATCTTGATTTAAATTTAGATTTAATCCCCTTGGACATGATGGATTTGACCTGACCCCTAGATATGGTCCCTTTAGATTTGATGGATTTGATCCGATCCATTTAGGTATGATGGATCCTAATTTAAAATTTAGATCTAGCCCTTTTAGGCATGATGGATCTAATCCATCCTCTTTTGGCATGATGAATTTAATCTAGCCTTATTGGTCATGATAGATCCTAATTTAAACATTAGACGAACCAGGGCAAGATGGATCTGATTCTTTGGGCATGAAGAATTTTAATTATAACTTTAAGTCCAACCTTCGGGCATGATGAATCTTAGATATAAATTTAGATTTGACTCCTTTGGGCATGATGGATCATAATTTAAACTTTAGATCTAGCCCCTTTGGGCATAATGGATCTGATCCAGACCTTTTGGGCATGATGGATCCTAATTTAACCTTTAGATCCAGCCTCTTTGGGCCTGATGGATTTGATCTGGCCCCTTTATGCATGATGGATTTTAATTTAAACTTTAGATCCAGTCCCTTAGGGCATGATGTACTTTTGATATAAATTTAGATCTGACCCCCTTGCATATGATTGATTTGAAATTTTATTGATCTAACAGCATTTTCTTATGATTGGGGATCTTGCTTTGTAAGATATATAAAATTACCCTTATTAATAGTGGAGTTTCTAAATAAAATTAGAATATTTTCTTTATAGTTACGCATAATATCTTTTGAGATATTATCCATTTATAGAAGACACAAGTCTGATGCTTTTTGGATCAATAAGCTAATAAACTCCACCTTCATATACTTTTTTGATAATATAAAGTCCCTCCAAATTTGGATCAAAATTTTCCCCAACTTGTTGATGTGGAAAGATGGGCCTTCTTCATACTAGTACTAGTTCACCTACTTTGAAGCTTCTTGGGCAAACCATACAGTCATGAGCTTAGGTCATTCTTGCTTTATATGTTTTTAGAGTTTTTTGAGCTTGCAGTCGCACTTCATCTAGAGTTTCAAGCTCTTCGAGTCATATTTTAACATTTTCCTTCATTATGAGCTCATTTTGAATTACTGTGTGGAGTGAAGGTAACTCCACTTCAAGAGGAAATGTTACTTATGGTCCGAAGACTAAAGAGTATGGCATTGCATTTTTTAATAGTTTTCTATGTCATGAGACATACCAACAATGCTTCCATCAATTTATCGTGCCACACTAATTTATTTTAGAGAAAATTTCCTTAAGAAGTTTAACCAACATTTTGTTGAATACATCTACAAGACTATTAGCTCTTGGATTGTATATTGAGGAATTTCACAAATCTATCTATATATAATGAAGCATTTTGGCATTCTGATATTCGATATAAAAACATTTTACTACATTGTCTACTTTTACTTCTCTTAATGGGATTGCTTCTGACCATTTTGAGAAGTAATCAGTAGTGGCCAGAATGAAGCAATGTGCCCTAGATGACAGAGGATTTATTAAACCAGTTATATTAGTTCTCAAACTTTCGAATGTCTAGGATGCTATTGTTGGGTATAAAATATTAGGTGGTTGGTGCAATATGTTTGATTGTATTTGATACTGATAACACTTTTTAGCATGTTCAATACAGTCATAAACCATGCTGACCTAGTAATATCCCATTCATTTAATTTTGATTTTCATTTAGGCCTTGATTGGTGTGCACCACATAATCTGTCATGGAATTCAACCATTATTGGCTTAGCTACGTCTCGTACTAAGAATCGCAACCACATTTGGTTGAATGAGTGTCGATATAATATATCATTCATAAGAGCATATCATAAAGCTCTTTGTGAAGATTGATAAGCTTTCAATTTATCATTTGATAATCCACCTCCTTTAAGATAAATGATGAATGGTTCTCTCCAGTCTTCTTCTTCTATTATCATAAAGATTTCTTAGCTTTCTTTAGCTTCAGAAGATTGTTGGAGGGTTGGTGCCAATGCTATCTTGCTTTGAACTATTATTGTAATTTGTTCTTCCTAAGGTTCTCTCATTTTTTTTAGCTAATTTAGCTAACACGCCAGCTTTGCTAGTATCTCGATGTTGACACCCTTAAAATTTTTACTCCAAATTTTTATTTAAGCTCTAAGATATGCTTATGATAAAGTGCCAACTTAAGCTTATATATTTTTGAAAGTCCCAATTATTTGTCAGATTATGAGTTGGGAATCTCTATAAATATGAAGTTTCTTAATTTTTATGTTAATTTATAGCTTTAGACCCACAATTAATGCTTCAATTTTGGCCTCACTATTGGTTTGAGGTTTTGTCATGCTATATAAATATCAGAGAATACCTCCTTGTAGTGATACAAATATTAAGCCAATTTTGACATGTATTGTAGGTAAATCAAAAAGTTTAACTAGCTTTACTAATGAATCCCCATCAAAGTAGAGTTTCCATTCTAATGGTTGTTTCCATTTTGATGGTTGTTGAGCTTCTTCTACTTTGAAGATTATTCATCAGATAATTCATCATTGAGTGGAGAATTTTCTAGTAAGGGATCAGCGGCTAGAAAGTTAGCCAGGGCTTGTCTTTATATAGCTTTTGGTGGGGCATATGTTATATCAAATTGAAGTAACAAAACTACCCATTTAGCTAAGCAACCAAATAATGTAGGTCTAGTCATTTGAAATTTAAGAGGGTCAACTTTAGATATCAACGTTATCTTATGTGAAACATATAGTTCCACAGTTTATGAGTATGAAATATTAATGCAAGGCATTGCTTCTCAATAAGAGAATTTTTTTTTTCAACTCCTTTAGACATCGACTTATATAGTATATGTCATTTTCATCCCTTCTTAATTATTTGTGATAGCAGAGCACCTAAATATTCTTTTATGGTTGCCATATACAATATCAATGGCCTTCCCATTATCAATGCTACTTGAGTTTGGGGATGTAATAAATATTGTTTTATGCTGTTGAATGCTTTTTGAGAAGCATCATCTTATATAAATAGTGCATCTTTTTTCATTAGTCAGACAAAAAGTTGATATCTCCCTGAAAGATTAAAAATAAATCTTCTAATGTAAGCTAATTTGCCTTGTAGTGAGCATAGTTGCTTTAAGGTCTTAGGCATCATTTCTATTAGCATTTTTATTTTAGAGGGATCATTTTCAATCTTTCTATGGTGCACAATAAAGCCCAAGAATTTTTTAAAAGTCACACCAAAAGCACATTTCAACGAATTCATCTTTAAGTTGAAACATAGAATTTTATCGAATACAACTCTTAAGTCATTTATGTGCTCACTTCAATTTTTTCTTTTGACAACCAAATAATCGACATAACATTTCATATATTCATGTATAAGGCCATCGAAGATGTGGGTCATTGCCATTTGGTTAGTAGCATCAAAAATTTTCAAGCTAAATGGCATCACCTTATAGCAATATATGATGATTGGTGTGCATAAGGATGTGTGCTTTTCATTCTCTAGAGCCATTTTAATTTGATTATAGCCTGATGATCTATCCATAAGGGAGAACATATCATAGTTGGAAGTATTATCCACCATGAGCTCCATATTGGGCAATAAAAAAAATCATATTTTGGGCATGCCTTGTTTAAGTCCTAGAAATTAATGCAAATATGGATTTATCTATACTTTTTTTACTAGGATAATATTGGCAATCCAGTTAGCATATTTCTCTTCCTAAAAAAATCTTGCTTCGATGAGTTTTTTGGTTTCAGCGATTACTTGCTCTTTGAATTTAAATCGCAATCACCTTATTGCTTGCTTTATAGGTTGTACATCAAGTTTAATGGCAAGTTTATTTATGGCCACATCTAGTGGCAGGCTTAGCATTTCACTATAATTCCATGCTAAGGAATCTTTGTATTCACAAAGTAGTGCTATTATTTCCTTTAGTCTTTCTAGTGTGACGTTAACACTAACAAAGGTTAGCCTAGGCTCTTTCTTGGTTCCAAGGTTAATTTCCTGGAGTTCATCAACGATGGCTTGATTTCCTTTCTCAAATTCTTTTGGAGCCTCCTTGAGGTCAATGATTAGTTCTTCTTCAGATATATTTTCATTTGAAATAATCTTTTACTTTTTTTGTAGTTTTCATAGGGGCTTCTTCATTGCAAGATGTGGTATAGTATGAGTTCATTGAGGAAGATACCAAAGTAATAAATCCTAATCCCCATGTGATGAACTTTCCATATCCTATGGGATTTTGACCATTATCTCCTTGCTAGAGCCTCTTAAATAATCTAGCTTGTATGCTTTATTGCATAAATTTTATGTTATTTTTAATTAGCTTTCTTAGAGATGATGAGAAGTATTGAAGAATTATTATTGAAATATCTTCTTCAAAATCATCCTCTTTCAACATTATTTGTGTAAGACTTGAGGTTCACTCTTTTGTCTTCTAAAAGAGAATTTCATGCTTATTATGGCCTTTTCTAGGAGGGACATAGAAAGTTTTTAGTTGTTATGTTTCTTCATTTCTTGAAGCTGTTAAGGCTTTTATGTGTCATTTTGGCACTGTAGTTATTTTCATAGACTTGTTGGAGATTTTGGATTCGGGTACCCTTATTAGAGAAACATGAGTTGAAAAAAAGTTATCTCTAATTGCTTTATCGCCTTACTAGTACTAGCTTCTTCTATCTTTTCGCTAGCTGAGTTTTGCTTAGGTTTATAAAGTACACACTCATCTTCAACGCCTTCAATATCACTGCCATGATGAAGAATTACTTTGGATTGATTCACTAGTACTTTTACCCTTTAAGTGATCGCCTTTCAGTATTAGTTTTATAGGTGGAGCAACTTATTTTTGAGCTTCAACTTCCTCTACCTTCTTAGGCATGAAGTACTTGGCATCATCATAGATCTTAATTTCATGTACCAAGAATGGATTTATGTCGTTATTAGTTTGATACTCTTCAGCATTTTGAAGATAGTTATACATCGGTAAAGAGTTGAAGGCACATTGTTGTATTCTTGAATTCACGACTTACAAAGGAGGGCTTTATAAGCAACTTGGGCTTCAATAACCTAGAATTTAACTTTTGTGTGTAATTTCCTAAAGCATATGAGTAGAACAAGAGACCTCAAGGTTTGTTATCCTTGTTCAATAAATTCTTGTAGAAATACTATACTTTTATCCAAGTAGCGAGCATTTAAAGCTAGTGCTCATAACATTTTAACTATTATAAGATTGTCTAAAGCACCTGGATCAATCAATATTCTTTTTATTCGCACAACACTTCTTTTAGCTATAACATAAAGGGGTCGATTATGTTCGGTCATCTCTATTAATAGGTCGTTCTCACTGAATGTGATGGTACTATATTTTGAGAGGTTAAGTCCATTTAAATTATTTTTTAGTGAAAAATACTCCATATTATTCTAGATTTTGCAAACCTTTGATTAATGTCTAATGTATATCTTTGGACAACATGAGAGCATTGTGGATAGTGGGGAGCATGCATAAATGTGCCAGAACATTAAGTCTACCCAATTTTTGGTAAACTTTTGAGATTTAATTGGTGATAGCGGTAAGACATTTTTTTTAATTTGAAATTCTTTCCCTTTATCACTAACCTTTATTGTAGAGGTGGTGAGATTCATTTTTGCTTCTTAATTGGACTTGGTTCACTTTCTATTTGATTTTCTTTATCATAAGAAGTCTCGACTTTAGAGCTCGATGACTTTCAAAACTACTATATATTGACTCTTCACTTCATAGGCTTTCCTTTGAAAATTCTTCCTTAGTATTTGTTAAAGTCGCGATCACATTTATGACATGACATGTTTCTTTCAAAAGTTATTTTATGGGTTCTTTCGTGTAGAGCTTTAAATGGGTCATTTTTCTTCAAGCTTAACTAGACTTCAAGGAGGTTGTTCGTATTCTAAATCTTATCTGCCACCTTTATTGAGAGAGAAGCGATCCCCAATAGAGTCATTAGAAGTCCAATCTCTTAGAAAAATATCTTTGAGGATGCTCTCTGTCATCTTTATTGAGATGGTTAAAAGTATGTTTTTTCTCATGAGGCAGATTATATATATATATATATATATTCAACCAGATTTCTATGTCCTTAATGGTATGAAATTATTTAAGTATGAACATAGATAAATTTAATTCAGTGTAGCTATTTGTGAGCAAATATTTTCTTAGCTTATCATCCTTGACAAATAATAATAGATGGGTGGATGATTGTTTACTTTAAGTTGTGATGAATTTTGTCTAATTTAAACATATGCCCTCTGAATAAATTTTACAATCAATACAACCATCATCGGGGAATGAGTAGGTTTTATTAACTAAGATCTAATAATAAGACCCAACCAGGAAATTAGCCCATGAAACATCCTCAAGTAGTAATCTTAGGCAATTGTTATTATGTCAAAATCTATGGTGAAAATTCAAATTTATTTTATTTTAAGGATAACAACGTGGCACTAAACATGTACCACTATGGTGCTATCATGGGTAGCACTATAACATCCTATGGTAGGTATTTCTGTCTTAAGAGCAAAGGATTACCACTTCAGTGCTATGCATACAATGCCACAGTGTTTACGATTAGAATTTAATTATTTTAATTTATTCAAGTTAACATGCTAAACAGTTCCTCGACGCTAATCATATGACACCATGGTGCTAGTCAAAGGTTGGTTCAGAAAAGCTAGTAGATTGACAGACACTTTAAATGGAAAGACAAGCTTTTTGACCATCACTATGACATTTGGTCAGAGTGTTGTGGGGTCGAATCAATGCCTAACATGCTTTTCTATTTCAAAATTAACGGTAATGAAAGGTATTTTTGACCGATATGTTAACCGACTTGACCAGCTCCACAACGTTGCATGTGAGCGTAGCAGTGCTTGACTATTATTCCAAAACCAGAGAAGTTAGCACCTCGGCCCTGCTATTAGCTTGAATTTCTTGATTGGAAAATCTTCAATGATTGCAATGTAGGAGAAACCTCCATAGAATTGACGTGAGGTGAACTAGACCATTTGAGCCATGTTATGAATTTGTCATGCCAATGTTGACAAACTGGCCAATCTATAATTTAATTCTTCTTGAGATGAAGATGATGTGTATAAAATATGGTGTTATAATGTCTATGTTTGGAATAAATCATTCATGGATTATTGTGGTTCAATGAATATTTATTTCATTAATAAGAAATCTCATATCAAATTATTTGAATTTTGATATTAGATGAAGATACTATTGAAGAGTGGCCTTATAAATAGTGTTATATTAATGATTCTAGATGTTGAGAAGAAAAAAAATCTAGTCCAGTTAGCTAATATGTATTTATCAGATTAAGTCATTATCTTAGATTGGCTAGCAATATTAGAGAGATAAAATAGTTTTGACTAGGTGAGTGTCATGGATTGAGTCAATCATAAAAAAAGTTAAGTTAGACTATAGATATGGCTAACTTCGGTCAATTAGGATTTTTTTTATTAAATTTTTTTTTCTTTCTTATGATGTAGCTGAGATTTAAACTTAAAATTTTGATAATACATCCGAGGCCTCTACCAAGCACACTAATTTTTATTAATTGTTTACTCATCCAGTTTAGAAGTAAATTTTGATTGACGTTGAGCAATTTTAGATTATATTCACACATTTTGCATTGAAACAAAGCAGTAGTTAATAACTTCTTCATCGTCAGATTATTGCTGCAATCGAAGCATTTCATGCTAACTCTTGTGAGGATCTATACATTTGTCATCAAAGAGCGTAATAATGACAGTCATTGTGAAAAAACAGCAATGAGTAATATTTATTATCAACTATCGCAATAAGCAGGAGGAATTTCGGCAGAAGGAGGGGAGAACGTTCTTTTATTTATTTATTTATTGATGTACTTTTATATTCTGATATACATCACATTATTCATTTGCATACACATTAACTAACTTAGAAGAAACTCCCATATTTCTACAAAAATTTAAGGAATTAGCTCCTCTGCAATTTAAACATCCACCTGGCATGAACCATTATTGAAAGTACAACCTTTGAAGTCTAAATCCTGAAATTATACAAAAAATAAGAAAAAAATGTGAAATTTAGTAGGCCACATGATTCATCCATTATCAAACAAATAGAATAAAATATTCAAAACATATGATTAGCCACTGATTGAATTCGCATATTAGGATGCACATATAACGTTAGATTTTTTTCCCAATTTACAAATGATTTGAAAATACAATATTATTCATGTTATTGCAAAGCATGATTTCCTATAAATAACGTTATAATTTGTTTCATGAAAAAATAATTAATTTATTTTTTTGACTGTTAACTCAGAAAAAAAGATTTTACACTATCTTAAAAGTGTAATGTAACATCACAACAACCATATGATTAAACGCTTTACTTAAGTGTAAACTGTAGCCCTAAAATTCATATTTTATGAGGTTGGTGAGTTGTTCACTTACGGAAGGAGATTTATGTTAACCTTGCCAGCGTTTGGGTCAGCTATTATGGCAAAGGCTTCTTTGGAGAGGTCAATGGTGCCTTGACAACCAGGATCAGGGCACAAGTCAGTTATCATGATATCAACGCTGTTGCCTGTACACGGCATGGCCACATCTGCGCTAATGGCACCGGTGCATGCCACCCTATATCTTCTTCCGCAAGCTCCCGAATTATCCCATACAGCTGTACTTGCTGCAGCGATCATTATTCCATTATCTTGATACCCGTAGCATGCTGAAGCTGCATGACAATTCATGATTGAATATACTAAATCATAACTATATTTTTTACCAACTCAGTTAATTACTGAAACTTATTATTATGATTTAAAGACTCGGGAATCTAATGGATTGAAACATTAAACATTCGAAGATAAGATTAAACTCATCTGTTCAAAATGACTTTTTCCGTACCTTCTCAAAAAGACTAAATAAAGAACAAATGGGAATTGACTTCATCAAATGTTGATAGCGAGAAACATTACATTTTCAAAGTTCAATTCTTTCGATATATTCAATTGAATAAAAACTACAATAAGAATACAAAAATGCACTTTGATTGTTTACAAATGGAAATTATAGCTAACATTTTAGGAACAGATTTGATTAATTATGAAGGAAGAACAGAATCTTGTGAAATATAGCTTAAATAGTCATTATAACAGACAAATACTATTAGTCGAAACATTGAAAAAGGTGTGAGTGAAAACATTTTCATTAACATGTTTTGAAAAAATCGGCCAAAAATATAATTTTTAGTCACATTATTTTAAAAATATTATCTATAACTTAAAATTAATATAATATTACATTTTAATTTATATTTATAACGACTGAAATTATATATTTTAAAAAATTAGAAAATACATACGGATATAAGGCGGGTTATAGAACGTTGCTGTTTGAGCAAAGGCTGTTGAATAATAGCAAACAAGAATGGTGAACACAATAAGAATAACAGCCTTCTCCATTGGTCTGAAATCGAAGCAAGAGTACCCAGTCATTGAATGAAATGAATTGTTGCATTTATAATGGAATGAAAGGGCCCTTTTAATAGTGAGAATTTGGGAATAAGAGACAAAAAAATTTTAATTAAATTATTTAAACCCGGCCTGTCATGATTATACAACCAATAATTGCTTGAGTTTTCAAAGCCATGCCTAATTGGAAAGAAAATGTGACCCCAGAAAAATACGTTTGTGTAGTTTATTTTATTATTTATAGCCTTTTCAAGTAATTTCAACAAACATTTGGCAACCTTCTTGCTTCGACTCTCTACATTGTGGAGAAATATATTTTCAATAAGACAGTACTATTTCCAAACTTTTCTTTTAAAAAAAATTAGAGATAACATTAACGATATAATAATTCTATTACATTTTATCTGGAAAAGTACTTTTAAAACCATATTATCTTAATGCTAAATTAAAATGATACACTTTTATTATTGGATAGGGGATCAGAAGTGGATTTGAGCATGTCAATAACTAGGGAAATTGGGTCAGCTAGATGAAGTGACTAGAAAAGCATATAGAAGGGGCAAATTTATTTCATCAACCCTACTACTCCCTTAGAGCGAACATATGTAGAATTCTAGGACTTACAATGATTCATTAGATACCTAGTAATTCTCTAACAAGTAAATGCCACTACCCACTCCTAACTGTCTATTATAAGTATTACCTGAATGTTATTCACCCCTTCAAATTTGCCTTACTCTCAGGGCTGAATAAGATTCAGAACATTTGAAGTTGTTGTAAATATGTTTTGGAGAAGATAGTGGTGAAGATCTAGATGGGTGGTACTTGGCATGATGTGGGTCCAGCAAGGTGTATATATTAGGCTTGGAGATGTTGGAAGATGAGTCGAAGATATGAGGTCAAGAACTTTAATTTCATCATCTTTATGGTTGAAATCAATGCAGAGGTGGTGAAGCTAAGTAAATGGATTGTGGAAGGAGATGGCTTATTGTGGATCTAGGTTGGGAATGGATGCATTGGAGCTTGTAGATGAGAAGGACAAGGAATCTATACCATGAGAAGGTGTTGTTAGCATGATGTGAGAAAGAATATATAAAAATATTTTATTTTATTTGGTTTTTTTTATGAGTGAGATCTTGAAAAGATGAATGGGATGGTGAGGATCTTGCAAGATCTAGTGTGGCATGGATAATTTGGCATTGGATTTGGATAATGGGAAGCTTGTAACCATTATTCTAATGTCACACCAGGCAAGGCGAGGATGTTAGTCATGCTAACCTAGGCATGTCATGGCTATGAGAGGAAAAGGGATCAACCAAAGCCATCAAGGAGTGGATCCATGATGTGCTATAAGGCTTTGGAAGATCCCATACATGTCCAAACTCCATTGGAAGACACTGTAAGTTACTAGAAGATGTTGGAAGTCTAAGGGGATCTAGAATAGTTTTGATGTCTAAAGAATGACCTGAGAGTTTTTATAACATTCTAGAATATTATAGATGTGTATAAATGGTATAAATTAATCTAGAGAACTCTAGCACATGAAAAATATAATGTAATCTAATTTTTTTTAAGGTATGAGTGAAGGACTATAATTACAAGCCACCACCCCTCATTTGTAATCATCCAAGAGTATCAAGCTATTTAAGTCTTGTAAAATATCCATAACATTAGCGAAGCTTCACTCTTACTTACCTTTTCTTTATTTTTCTTAACAATTAAGCCTTGCATTATATTAGGTAGAGTTAGCATGAGAGGAGGGTGTTAAGACTACATGGCTAGATTTGGGGAAGTTTAGTCGATGATAGTTGGTATTAAAGCAGTTTAATCGCAAGGCAAAGTTAGTGTTAGAAGTGTGGTATGCCAAAGAAAAGTATGGATCATTTTGTGGAGTTTGTGGACACCAATGTAAAGACATAACAGCATGTGTAGGCACGGGAAGAGCAATGAGATCCTGTAACAAGAAGGTCAACAGGGAAGTCCAAAGATACTATCTCTTATTTTTACTCACAACTAACTTTTGTGGAAAAGATTATGAGAGGCATGGGTTCTTAGGTAGAAAATATAAGTAATAGGGAGAGCAGTATAGAGGATGAGTAATCCATTGTCCATATTATATTAAGGGATATGATATATTATTGGGAATCCTTGATAGACATAATAGTTAAGATGTTGATCGCTAAAAAAAACACTTTTGAGGATGTTCTCCGCCACCTTTATTGAGATAGTTAAAAGCATATTTTTTGTGAGGTTGATTGATATATATTCAACCAGATTTCTTTTAACATTACGTTAGAGTTTATTTAGATCTTAGTTCCACTTTCTATGATCACAAGCCTTCATAGTTAATTACCCCTCTTACCGTAGTAAGAGAGTACTGTTGATTCAGGTTGGAAAATAAACATATCTTATCTGATATGAATTGGTGTCTAGCGGTGCGTATTATGTCATAAATGACAGTCACTTAACTTAAATTATATATTGTGGGCATGGGAACGGGGCGGGGGGAGATGATGTCACACCCGATCAAGATCTCATAGTTTCATCATCTTGGGTTGTCATGGTCCCTAGTCTACTTAGCTAGGAGAAATAGTTCCTAACCTAAGATTCATTATCAACAGCCATGAGTTGCGACATCCAAGATGTCCTTGTAGACTAGGGGTGATACTTATCTAAGGTGATAAATTTAAGTTAACCTTAGCAAACAAAAAGATTTTTTCCTATTAAATATATTCTATAATTTATGGCTCAAGAAGCAAAGCAATTGGAGAACATACGAACTATTGTCATGACTAAAATATAGTGAAGTTATATAGAGGCCAAGCCACCCGATCAGAGGTTCTAGTCATATCCGCATTTCAAGTGGTATCTTTTGATGACAAAATCATGCAGACAGATAACGCATGCCACATCCATACTGACATGAGATTATTTGAGTATGAACATAGATATATTTAATTTGACATTAGCAATTTATGAGCAAAGTGTTTCTTGGTTTATCATCCTTAGCAAATAATGATGGATAGCTAGATGATTGTTTAATTTAAGTTATGATAAATTTTATCCCATTTAAATATATCACCTCCAAATAAATTTTACAATTAACATAACCATCATCATGGAATGACTAGTTTTTGTTAACCTGGATCCAATCATATGACCCAACCAAAAAATTAATCTGAAGTATTCTCAAGCAATAGACTTAAGAAATTGTTATTATGTCGGGGCCCATGCGAAAAATGTAAATTTATGTCATTCTTAGGATATTGTCGCAGCTCTGAACATGTAGCATCTTGGCCATATCATGGGTAGCACTGTAGCATCATAGGGTGGGTATTTGTGTCTTAAGAGCAAAGGAATAGCACCTTAACGCTATACATACAACACCACAGTGTTTATAATTGGACTTTGTTTATTTTAATTTGTTCAAGTTGGCTTACTGATCAGCGCCTCGACTCTAATCATATGGCACCACGATGCTAGTCAAGGATAAACACTTTAAATGGACAGAAAAGCTTTACTCGCGGGTTTATATCAAAGCTTCGCGGTGGTGAATCAATGCTTATTGCACTTTTTTATTTTGAAATTAACTATAATGGATTCTATTTTTGACCAGTACAATAACCAACTTGAAAAGGATGCAACACTGCATGTGAGCACCGCTGTGCTTGGCTACTATTCTAGAACCCAAGAGGTTAGTGCCTTAACTCTGATATTAGAACATCGCGGTGCTAGGCCAGATTTAAAAGTAGACCCCTTAGGCTGGTCCTTTTTTATTCTGTATTCTCCAATTTTTCCCCTACTTTACATGGATGAATAAAAGAAAGTTTATATTTAACTGAGTTCTTAAGTTCCTTATGGAGGCAAGCCTCCATAGTTAATTATATCTTAGGAAATGAAATTTCTTAAGAATACTCTCAATTAAAGTAAACAATTATCATCTCAAAAGATTTGAAGGTTAGACTATCAAAGGATTGGTTATGTTTGGAAAATCAATTGGGAAAGTTCAAGGAGAAGACTAAATTTTGGTATCAAATGGTAGGAAGTAGGAAATGCTCACAATACTAGGAGACCTAGTGAGTATTCTAATCTATCCTATAATTGAGCTTTATATATTTGAAAGTGAAGAGACTTATTTATTTGAGTTGATTTTTTATTAGATTGCTAGGGCTTATAATCCATCAACACAAGATTATGAAAATGCCTAAGAGGTGAGGATTTATGCTTCTAGCCCAAAGAAAATAGCTACCTCAGATCTTAAATCTAGGGAGATTTAGTATGAGCTAAAGTGCGACATAAATCTAAGCAACATATGGACATAAGGGTTTACCTCCACAAGAGAGAATAAATCATCCGACTTCTGGACTTACAACCACTTGGAGTGGTCGCCAGCAACCACCTCCTATAATTTTAAAACCATGTAGTATGATCTTATGAATTACAAGATAATTAGGGTAGTTATTTAATTAGAAAGAGACTAAAGTCTTAAACCCACTCCCTAAGAGACTAGAGTATAGGTGGTATGAGCATATGACTTAATCTATAAATACAAAAAAAAATTCTTTTTAATTTTTATTTTATTTTTGACAAATCAATTAGACAAAGGCTTTGGAATTTTCATATGCCTAAATGCATGATGAAGTATATTATTGGCCAAATCAAAAGAGAAAGAGGGTGAAGCTAAATCGATAGGTGTTGCTCTCATGGGTCAAGCGGTCCCTGTGCGTGTAAGGATGGAGGCCCTCATTTTTACAGGAGGAACTTAAGATGATATGCATGATCTGAGACATATAACCATACAGCTAAGGGATTGTTAAATTTTTTAATTATTTAGGCTTTATGATGAGATTATGAATTATTTAGAATTTAATTATGAGTGATTAATTGGGTACAAAAAAAAATTTTTAATCCTAAGAGCCTATCGCATCTAGGCCACACATTAAAGCATCAAACATAAAGAAACTATAAAAAGATGCAATCCTAATACACAACTTAAATAAATTATCAATCAATTTTATAAACTACTGTAAAAGAATAAGAGACCGGTGGTCGTTCACAGACAACCCTAAAAAGAAAAGATGGGTAGTCAAGCTCTACTCTTATACTATGCGGAATATGAAAGAATAACTACAATTTGAATGAATATATGCTATGGGGGTCTTCATTCTTCATTCTTCCATCTTCTGACTTCTTTCTCTTGATTTGGTTTGCTCCTTCTTCGATTCAGATTTGGTTGCTTCAAAGGCATCATAGGGCATCCCAGGACAAAGACTTCTAGCCACTGCTCATCCTAATCCCCTATAGCAATAATCCTAATTCCAATTACAAAATTACATTAGTATAGGAGAGATAAATTTAACTATACTTGCAAGACAAAGGTTAGCTATACACACATACAATTCTAAGTAGTTATATATGTGATTTGGACTTAGCACTCTGCACATAGGTAAGCAAGCCCACCTATCCTTACTTGGATTATGCTTAGGGGTTTAAGCAACCTACAAAGAGAGAATTTTATTTATTTTAAGAATCCCCTTAAGCACAATCACATGCATAAAATATGTTTAGGCTAAGAACAGTCTAATATCTAGTCTACGAAGCATACACCCTAACATCCAGTCTAAAATATTACATTATAAAACAAAATATACATCACATCATACACCATCCTAACATAGAGCTACAAGTGGTGACTCAATTTTAATGTGTGTGTTAACGTCTTGTGTGGTATGTCTTAACTAAGCATTAGAGTTATATTTTTCTAAATTTGGAAAACATTGAAGTTAACATGATGGTAGGTTTCATTTGAAGTTGCTTAATTGGTTTGTAAATTTTAATTTGTATTTTTATTTTGTTTCTTGTGATTTACACATAGCATCTAAGTGTTATAAAGAGAAGAAAGAGGATTGCTCTCTTTCATCCTTACCTTTAGCCACTTTCTAAAGCATATTAATTTGATTTAGTTCTATTTAAATAATGACTTATTACATATTTTTAATTAATCCTAAGTTTAGGTTGACCTTAAATGACCTTATCCAATATGAAAGGCTTCTTAAGGTTAATCTAATTGAATTACTATCACATGAAGTATACTAAATCATTCCTTTTCATCACATGTAACTTTCATAAGATTTAATCCTAAGTATATCTATACATACAATATGTTTTAGCACACTTGAATGACGAATGCATGCGTATTTTTGGAATTTATATTTTGTTTTAATTGAATTGTATAAACATATAGATTAAAGCTCTATCTGGATTCTAATAATAAGATACATAAGGATCGAATCACATGAGTACATGTCATTGTTAAATTAGGAAAGTGAGGTAATCAAATGACTTCCTTAGGGCTAACTAATGCCTTGTATTCCTGTGATATCCATACTATATACTAATTCATATTCCAAGCCTATGTAAATATATACATGAATAAGAAAAAGAGAGAACTAATTTATATGTAACATATGCTAATGACTTAGGTGAATATGAATGCATGCATTTTTAGAAGAAAAGGGGGATCCTAATTCCTTAATTAAATATACACATGCATGTATAAAAGATATAAATAAGTATGTACGATTATTAACTAGGGAAGTGAGGTAATCAAATGACCTCCTTGGGCCTAGCTAAAGCCTCGTATTCCTGAAATGTCCATACTATATACTTGCTTTCTTAGATACATATAGATGTATAAATGACTAAAATAAAGAGAATCGTGCAAAGTTGTGTTTTTATTTGAATGAATTATTTAAGCATATGAATTAAAGCTCTATCCAAATTCTAATACTAAAATGCATAAGAATGAAGCTAAATGAGTTTGTAACATTGTTAAACCAAGAAAGTAAGGTAATCAAATGACCTCCTTGTGGCTACTTAAAGGTTCACATTCCTAGGATGTCTAGACTATATACTCACTATTTTTTGAACTTATGTAAATCGATATGAAAATGATAAGAAAGAGAGCTTCATTTGATGTCCTTAAGCTATAAACACATGTAAATCCTATGTATATTCATAACTATCAACACTCTAAGTATTACAATTAATTTATAAAATTTGGAAAATAGTTTCAAATTTATTATTGATGATAGCCACACATATATTTAATTAAGGCAACACATGCAAACTTACATAAAAGAAATTCATTTGATTTGTTTATATTTGAAAACATGAATAATGAAATAAATTAACATGCAACATCTAAAGTCATTGGGAAGGAATAATTAAATGTACACATATGTGATTCATTCAATTAAATTAATTCCTAATGACAATCACATTAAATAAAATCACTTAAGGAAAATCAAAGCTTCTTATTAATTTTAATTTTGGATTAAACTTAAAGAGGAGAGATTATTTGCTATTTTAATCCCATTCCTAAGTTGGTAATCATAATTAGTTTAAGGAAAGGTAATTTAGTGGATTTTTTTCATTAATAAATTGGATCATTAATCAAATCACTTAATTATCCTTTCCTATGCTTCTTTAATTTAATTAATCATTTAATCATGAGCCACAAATGATATGAACATGAGAGAAAATAAAATTTCAATGCTCCTAAAATCCCTAATGCAATTGGGTCATGATTAGAGATTAATTAAATTAAAGAATCTAATTAAGTACTTTTATGATTTTCCCACACTTATGAGTTAATCATAATTTTTTTAAGGGTCTTTATGTTATTGAGCGCATAAAGAAGAACCCTTAATTTGATTATTGATTATCTAAAGTGATTAACATTTCAATTTAATTTAATTTAATCATTTAATTAATTAGTTTAAACTATTTGATTATGATATTTAGGATACGAATTATATAAGTTTACTTATAAATTTTCTTGACTTCAATTGTCTATGTCCTAAGAGATTTGATTTTTTATATATATAGTTTTAAAAACATGATTTAAATTAGTTATGAATTCCTCCAAAATTTTTATGTGAATAACTAATTGAATAAATCTTAGTCAATTATAATTAATAATGAAATTAATTATAATTAAGGATATGACACATAATTGAATTTTCTATTATTATTATTTTTTTGCTTTTAAGGTTAACATATGAAAATTAGGGATTAAATCGAATTTTATAATTAACTTTCAAATTGTATTCAAACAACTTTTTATATTTGGTTATAATATTTATAATGTTATTGGTTTAGCTAATTTTTTATAATACTAAGTTTTACTTAGATTTTGTGGTAATTTAATTTGCAGACATTTTTTTATCACATATTTTTTCTTTTTTTGTTTGGAATTCTAAAGATTGATTAACTCCTTTTTTAGATCCAACTGAATTTAATAATAAATAAAATATTGGATTAATTGTGATCATCCGATCAAAAATCAAATGGCCCATGAGTAAATCATGTCTTGATAGGTGGAATCAAATCACTACGCCATTCAGCCTAATCAAAACAATTCATTTCAAACACATAAAATAAATAGTCTTGCTTTTGTCTTTAAACTCTGGCCAAAAGGATTAAAAAGTAAAGTGAACAGGTTCTAAAGGTTGGATCCTAACAATGCTCACATTTAATGAACCAAACATAAGATCCTTAAAGTTTTCTAAGTGTTTAAGAATTACGCATCACCAGAGCTAAAGTTCGGTGGATTTCACCTGTTTTTAAAGAAATGAAGCCCTATTGAGATTCTTGTTAGTGGATAAATACTTCAGCTAGCAATCCTTTTCTTTGCTCCTATGGTTCGCTTTAAATGCATCCTCACACTCAAATGCTTTAATGACTAAGTCAAAGCATTAGTCATCGATATATATTTTTTGTTTTTCTTTATTTTATGTCAAAATAGTTAGGAAGGGAGAAGGAAAAGGTGCTTGTTAGATGGAGTGATGGGTTCAGCATGTGATGTAAGAGCTGTTATAGTGAAGCTATGAATAAGGTGCTACGAGTGATGGATTGTGGATAATATTGTGTGAGCTAGGTTCAGTGAGCTTAGCAAGTCAAGAAGGAGTTGACTTTGTCCAATATAGAGAAGCAAAAAGGGGATTCGACTGTAACTTGGCCGAAGATGTGGAGATTTTTATGTGGAGTTGGGATGGGATGCCACAGGCTTCCCTCAAAGACTTTTTGAGGGTTGCTTTGTTGACTGAGGAAGTAGAAAGGGGCTGTGAACAAGGTTGAGATGGGAGTGGGAGAAGATAGAGCTGGCCATTAAGAAAGTGGTTTAGTCGAAGATGAGACCAAAAGTTCTCGTGCATGGGAAAGAGCTTGTGAGCTCTCTATTAAAGAAAATCGCTTTGGATGGAAAAAGAGCAAGTCAAGTGGTTGCTAGTTTGGGATAGAACCATTCATGTGAAGGTCTTTAGTTCATATAAGAGTTGAGAGGTGAGCTCTCCATGTAAGAGAAAAAGACAACAACAACCTAGCTTGGTTCGTCCAACTTCAGCTAGCAAAAAATGGATGCATGGTGCAATATAGGATGTGAGAGCTTTGTGGTGACATACAAGCTCATTGTTTACATGAGGATGAGGGGCTCTAGCTGCTTTTTGTGTGAAGGAAGATGAGAGAGAGCTTGTATGCTGGGCTTTAGGTTTCAACTTTTGCAGGAAAAAAAGGAAAAGGGAGTCTCAGCTAGTCAAGTGGCTACTATTTTTCTCCATTTTTTTAGTAAAGGACGAGAGGCTTTTTCTTTATTTTTTTGTCTGGGTGTGTGAGTGGGGAGAGAGAGAGAGAGAGAGAGAGAGGGAGAGAGATATGACACCTTTGTCTTACATGCACCAATTGTTCTCACGTTCCCTCTTTTTATTTCTTTCTTTTTTGCATTTTTTTATGTGTTGTCATGATCACATAAATTAGCAAGGAGTATGTCATTTAATAGTTTTATCTTTTTTTACTTTTTTTTTTCAAACTTGGTGAAACCTAATTTTTTTTTAAATAAATGATTTTAAAAGTTTTACATAGTTTTTAATAACTTTTGTAAATAATTGAATGGAAATTTATAAGTTATGTGTATAAGATAATTTTAATTATGATTAATAACTATTGATTATAACATAGATTTATAATTTGATAAATTAATTATTTTGATTTAATGGTTAACATGTTTTATGTATAACATTTGCTTATAGTTAATTATTTTGATTTACTTTTGAACAATTTTGTTTAATGTTTAGAGTTAGTTTAATTTATCTCTCTCTCTCTCTCTCTCTATCTCTCTCTTTCTTTTTTTCTTGTATTTTTTTGTATTCTATTTTAGATTTCAAAAGGATTGTGTATGTTAAATTAAAATTTGTTGTTTGTGATAAATATATATATACATATATATTATTGGTGAATAACCATTCAAATCATGATTTGATTTAATTTAGGCTTAAACTTGATTGAAATTACATCTGATTCAAATAACTTATTAAAATCATGAATGATTCTTTTTTAGATCAAACTTGAACTCTAATTTCAATGTATTACAATTTAAAATAGCTCTAGTAGGTTTTTATTGAGTTAAATTATCTCATTTAGTATCGATCAATGATTAATTTATTAAGACTTAAATTTGAATAATTTATTAGAGCAATAAATCATATAATTTCTTGACCTAAATCCAAAAATGAGGTCAATAAACGGAACCTCAATATGGGTGGTGGACTAATAGAGTACAACGCGCATATTGGCATTGACCAATTATAACTTGAATTTAAAATTCCAATTCTAATATGAATAATTTACTTGATGGTTTTGATTATAGTTTTAGGTAGAACATGGAATGATGATTGAAGGATGGATTGATTTTGAGAAAATTAATTAGGTTAGGTTTTGATTGAAGGAATTTTGGCTAAGTCCATAGGATTGAATCATAGGGCTTAAGTTTAAATTATTTTAGATTTTCTTTTGGCTTCAATCTTTTGGTTTGGAATTTGAATATGAATTGGAACTGGTTGGATGAATTTGAGGTACAATTTTAGCTAAGGAGGAGATAGGTTATAGGTTGCATGGATAAAGAGTCACCTTGGATCCTAGGACTTAGTCAAACCCCATGAGATCCTTCTGAAGTCTCTAGGTTAAATGTTCACTTAGTCACTAGAAGTATCCTATGGGGAACTCTGTTCAGAATACACCTAGATCTAAGATGGAAGAGTTGAACCCTCCCTCCAAAAGTGAGGTTAACAGAGAGGTATCACCACCCCCTTATACAAAAGCATCTCATCCCCAAAAAAAAGTTTTTTTAAACTAGGTGGGTGCTTGGAGAGGATAATTAATGAGTGAGGCTAGGAGGAGCTGGCCTATGACAATAAACCTGGTGTTGTCCCTATGGTATGGGAGTTCTTTTCCACTGTGATGGAGCACCAGAACAATCAAGTTTTCATTCGAGAAAGACTAGTAAGTTTTGATAATACTACTACTAATGTATATTATGGTTTATCGAATGTAGATTACAATCACAATCTTTTCTGTTATAATGATCATATCGACTTCGATGAAATCCCTAATTTTCTCTCTATTAGAAATTCTAACATTTTGTGGAAAATGCAGGAAGAGAAAACTATCAATATTTTTGCCACTAGCCTCACTATTGAGGCCAAATTTTAGCATTATTTTCTTTATGAGTGCTAAAAAAATATCGAATAACTAGAGATAGAACCATTTAGAATTTTGCAAATCAAATGGCATTGCTATAGATGTAGAAAGAATTATTTATAATTCTATCTGTAATATGCTTAAGGGTAGTACTACAGTTAGGTTTAGTCATCCTTCTCTTATTTAGGCTTTATGTGTTACGATGAATGCATCAAAAGATTCCAATGAGAAAGTTTTATACAATTTAACAAAAGGGTCATTAAGGGATTTGGCTAGAGGATTGAAGTAAAAGCTCATTTTTAAGTTTTAAGTCATTTAAGACCATAAATGACTTTAAGAAATTAGAGGACAATTGATTTAAGAAAAAAATTGGTGAGACTATTGGTTCAATTAAGAACTAGAGAAAAAATTTGATCATCATATTTAAAAGAACATTTTCATACATGGTCGAAGTTTAATACCTCATTGTTAATGTTTGAAAATTGTGTTTTTTATATGAGTTTGGATCAAGCTTCTTTTCTATCTTCTCATGATGTGCCTTATGTGAGCATTTAGTAAGAAGAAGAAGAGGAGGAGGTGATGATGATTCTGATTATTAGTTTTCCCCCTTTTTTATTTTGTATTTTCTTTTTCTTTATATTTTTTTATACATCTTATGTAATCATTTTTTGATTTTAATAAATATTTTAATTTTCTTTACATATTCATGCATTATTGTGTATTTTCCCTTCTATTTATCTTTTGAAAGCTCTAAAATTAAAATAATTAAAATTTTCTAATTTAAAATGACATCAGAAAGGGAGTGTTTCGGCACTATGAATACAATGCCTAGGGGCTCTTAGCTTGCATAACATAAACTTAAAATCTGAGAGTCTAGTGCCTCCGCACTTAATATGTGACGTTATTATAATAGCCATTTTATTCTTTTACCCAAGAGGTTGACACCTCGACGCTTAATATGCAGCACTACGGTGCACTAAAGACCATTATTTCTATCATTCTACTGGAGAGTCCTATGCCTCCAATTTAAAATGAGGTGCTAGTCTTATGGACAAGAATTTAACTTATGATTTTCAAGTTTAGTATTCCAATTGTTTAAAATATATCATGAAATACTGGTGCTTGAGGGATAGATGAGGCAGCTAGATGACTTTCTTTATCAAGAGAGCATGGTGCCTCAACGCTACAACAGATCGCTTAGGTGGTATTTCATTGGTGCCTGAAATTTAGAATTTTGGTGGCATAATGCCTTAGCAATGCTAGATTTTTACATACGTTAGTGCAAAGTATTCTTCTCCCTTATTTCAAATCTAAGATTGATGGAGAGAGGGTTTCATTTCACACTAGAACTAAGTTCAATGGTGGAAGGTTTGGTGGACTTGAAAGCTTAGTGTTGTGGTGCTTGATGTCGGGTGCCTTGGCGTTAAGAGACTGTGTGTACCTAAGAGTTTCAAAGTGTGACGCCTTATTTTCAGTTCCTCGAATCTCTGGACATAGTGTTCAAGATTTTTTTTTTGAGAGCTTGGTGCCTCAGCACTGAGCCTTGGTGCTATGGGATATAAATGCATGTTTTGAACCAAATTCTTGAAGATTTTAACAAATTTTTTTAAAAGTTTGATAGCATATTGCCTTAGTAGTGCTAAAATTTTACACTTTTCAAAGCTAAGAACTCTTCTCCCTTGTTCTAGTTCTAAGATTGATGGAGAGATGGTGCTCTTCTCATGCCAGAACTAAGTTCAATGGCAGAGGCCTTCAACATTCAAGATTCTAACATTTTCAAGTCTTAGGGAGCATTCTTTTACTTTAGTTCCAAGATCGATAGAGATGCGCTCTTTCATTTTTTACTGGATCCATGATCAATAGTGAAAATTTGCTTAAAGCTTGATTTTCACAGAAGAAATTGCATAAAATAAGTATATTCTAGAAATTATTTACTTGGTGTGGACAAACGTGCCTTCTTAGAGTAGTGGAGAGCATGCTTATAGAAAGTATCATTCACCGTGAGCAAGAACTCAAGAAGAACCAGAGAGTGAGTTGGAGAAGAGAGGAAAAAACTGAAGGGTGAGCAGTTTGCCCCTTTTTTATAGAGATTTCTCCATTAATGGGGCTGTTTTCCACCCATAATCATCCCCTACTCTAGTTCTAAGATCGATCAAGAGATGGTGCTCTTGATGCCAACTAAGTTCATGGCGAGGCCTTCAACATTCAAGATTCTGACATTTTTAAGTCTTAGGGAGCATTCTTTTACTTTAGTTTCAAGATCGATAGAGATGCGCTCTTTCATTTTTCATTGGATCAATGATCGGTAGTGAAAATTTTCTTAAAGCTTGATTTTCATGGAAGAAATTGCATAAAAGAAGTACTAGAAATTATTTACGTGGAGTGGGTAAATGAGCCTTCTTAGAGCAGTGGGGAGCATGCTTATAGAAAGCATCATTCACCGTGAACAAGAACTCAAGAAGAACTAGAGAGTGAGTTGGAGAAGAGAGGAAACAATTGATGGGGAGCAGTTTTCCACCCCATAATCATTCCATCCCCACTTTAAAACTAAAAGATGTTGTGTTAATGCCTCAACACTATGTCGCTACCTTAATTGATCAGGTAACCATCAGGAGCAGTTTGGGCTTTTAGATGCTGTAAGGTTGTTGGTAGTTCCATGGTATTATGATTGCAACATCGAATCAGAGGCTAAGATTTTTAACTTTATTATTATTATTTTTTTTCTTATATTTAGATGCACAAAATTTAGAATGTCTCATGTTGATTGGGCATGATTCTTATATTTATTTAATTCTTTATTTTTGTTTTTATATAGTAATACAATAAATTAAGAGAAAATATGAACTCTAATCATATTTATTTATCATGTAAGATAATGACATAATAGAGATTATAGCTACAAATAATTAGCTTAAATTTCTCTAATACAAACAAAGGCTGCATGAGCTCTATAGACCATAGTAGATTGCCTCTTTCTTGCTTCATGGAGATGCTGGAAGGCAACTTCTTTATTATGGACTAATGAGTAAAGGACCTACTCAAGTTTAGTTATTTGGGTGTCTGCCTGCAAACAATCTTTTTCTATAGCTGTGATAGTCTGCCTGATCATAGCTTTTCTTTCAAATAGATATTATCTCTTCAGATGTAACTCTCTCAGATGTAATTCTCATTATAAAGCTCGGTCTGCTATGTAATTAAGGTTCTGAGGTTATGCATAAGATTTTGGCAAACTAGGGAGACTTGATGTGAAGTAGTGTTGAGTGAGGTCTCCATAATGGTAATGGTATCTAACAAGACCTTTTGATAGGTAATGTAATGAGAATATTCCAAACTCATCATCATTCCACGGGGATTCCCAAAGCTATAGTTCTCTTGCTTCAAGACCTAAGGCAGTCACATAATCTAGTAAAGAGCTCACCTCCACACAAAAGCTAGGAAGCTTAATCACGACCTACCTGTCAATGCTCTATAGCAAGTGATGTACTGTCATCAATATATGATATAGAATTTTTGAAAAGCTGCCATGTAGTGACTTTGAGTTCCAAAGATGTATTCTGGCCTCTGAGTTGCATCCTTCAAACTATGAATGGAATGATTGTCTACACAAAAGTCAAGCACTAGCAAAGAATCATCCTAGGTGACATCACTATCACCCACATCAAATCTGATAAGAGTGGCTCGTGACTAGTCACTTGAGTGTTTGATTCCTCTGTATGTGGGTCTTCTTCTTCAATATGCATATGGTCTCAATTGATTGGCTGAGTGGACCCCAGAGAAGTAGCACTAGCATATGCTGACATTACTAGAGTGAATTCACTCTCTAGCTATCCTATTGGTGGCTGGACTACTACTAGTGGTTCAACTGATATTGGTGGGATGGGAATATAGGTAGACTCATTTATCCCTTATATTTCCATATCATTTCCAGCTGGTGAAGAACTATGAATATTTTTTCCTCCCGATCCTGAGCAAATGAAGTCTTTCATTGTGGCTTTCTACCACTTCCTTGCTCAACTGATGATCTTTTAGGAGTGTGAGTAGCATGTTGGAAGTAATGTAAATTTTGAGCTAGTTTAGATTTTTCCATTCTATAGTTGTATATGCCAAAGCTTAGCTCTAAGAAGGAAAGAAGGTATGGTGGATCCACAATAACCATAGGTGATTGATTCTTGTGTAAATCTTCTATGGAGCTACATAGAAGCCCAAACTAGTCCTTAAGTGAAGTGAGAAAGTCCATGCGAAAGTAGCCACTGCTAAACAAATAGATATTGGCAATGTCCCCAGAGAAAGATTATATGCTATATTTAAAATTTGTGGTAGACTGCATATAAGCGTAGCCTGAGTAAATCCATACTACCTATCCACTCTACTGGGATTGTATCCCTCCAATACAATGGATTCATGACATCTATATGAAAGCCAAGCAAGTCTAAACTCGATATGATATTCTACTATGCATATGTATCCTAGCTTTGATAAGACCAGGGGTGCCTCTTTGTTAGTAGGAGAGTCTATGAATCTTTGTCCCAAGCTCTGAGTAGGTAGGCTATGAAAAGTTGATCTATGGATGATTTGAAAGTGATCCATCATATGTGATGGAACAAACATGAATGTTCAAATTTGATCCATGTCTAAGGTAACTATAGCCATGCTCAACTACATCATCAAAGAAAAGCACTATTCTCTGAAATACAATGGTGTCCTAAGACAGCTAAATTCTCCCAAAATAGGCACGTGAATCCATCTATATAAATAGTTCCAACGTGCATCCATGTCATAGCATCATGAGTCAGTCATGATAATTACTCTGCCCAATCCACGGTACAAGTATGCTAATGCTGCAGGTATCAGTGCTATTCTTTTGCCATGGGAGAGCAAATTGGCTACCAGAAGAGTGAAAGGACTAAAAATTCTATTGTATCCTGAAAACACAAAGTAGCATAATTAGGTGGCAATGAAGGCTACAAGAGATAGCTCCTTATCAATGTCTCACGCTAAAATGTTTTAGGTATTTGTTCTACCCCCAGGAAAATCTAACACTACTGGACCTCTTAGAAACCATATATTAAATGGATCATCAAGTCGTGCAAAATTAAACAAGCATACTGCTAGATGTAAGAAACTCTTAGACCACAAATCCAAAGTGATCGTGCCTTATCATCTACATCCTAATCTTTGCTCCCGATATAGCCTCTGGTAGTAAACTAGAGCATGATGAAATCCTAAAGAGTATATGTAACTGCTTTTCCTATGTTGATCAGCTAGATGGCGCTAGAAAAGCTCATGATTTGGAGGAATGCATTCCTCTTATGAAGTGCCTACAATAGAGAGGCCTACTATATCCTGCATATCAATCATTGTAATTGTCATTTCATGTGGACCAATCCAATAGATATTGTTGGCCATATCCCAATGTTCTGTTATACTTGATATTTAGGTAAAGGGTAGACGATTGTAATCAAAGAGTGAAGCATAGACTCCATGATATATGCCAAGTTTTTTTGAAAATATTACTATGCATCTATAAGTGATGATATGCCTAGTATGCATAGCCCTTGACTGCTATCAAAGGTGTACCAAACACTAATTTTCGGTCTCAGTCTTTTGGTTCATGATGCAGTATATAGTAATCTAGTAATCAGACTGTGCCTGCAGAAATAACTATATCCTCAATTGGTTGAAGTATATTCTGATCTCAGAAGCAAATATGGTCTATGACCTGCTTTAGAGGAACATAATGGCTATGCCTCAATTTTAGATTGATCACCAATCAATTGGATCATGATATGATGGAAACTTTGAATCAGCTAGCGGAATGCATGATGATTGGATAAATAAATCCTCAAAATTATCCCTACCCATCAACTTATCCCGATCTCATGAGAATCACTCCTGCAACCTGACTGTACTATGTGGGTCATGGGCATTAATAATGGCTCATATCTATTCCTCAATAGGCTATGAAGGTGGCATATCATCTAGTCATCTCTAGGAAAACATCGTAGCCAGCCCGTAGCTAATTTAGACAAGAGAAGCTTGTAAATTTTATAGACATTATGAAAAATAGTAATATCTAAATTTGTAAATGAGCTGTGCTTGTGCACTTTGATTCAATCTTCCACAATTTTAAAGTGTTTAAGTTTACATTTGAATTTAATCCTTCTTTTAAGATATAAAATCCAAATTTATATTTTGACCCACCCCTTTTAGACATGATGGAAGCTAATGTTTGGATTTAGATCTAACATTTTTTTGGCATAAGGGATCTTGATTTAAATTTAGATCTGGCCCCTTTAAACATGAAGGATCTAGTTTGAAATTTATATTCAGTCCCTTTAGACATGTTGTATTTGATCTGGCATTGTTGGGCAAGATGGATCCTAATTTAAACTATAGATCCATCTAGGGTTGTAAATGAACTAGTGCACTCGTTGAACTACTCAAACTTGGCTCGATTAATGCTCATTCATGTTTATTCAAATTAATAAAAAAATAAGCTTAAATAATTTTTGAAGACTCGGATGTTAAATGAACTGAACATGAACATGATCTTACTTGCATGTTTATGTTCATGAACATACTCGTTTATTGTTCGACAAGTAGTTTATTAAATAATTGATATTAAGTTTGATTATAATTTATATATTTATCTTCAAAATATGAGTAAATATAATTTATAATTATTTAATTATATATTTAACAAAAATATTATAATTTATTAAATTTACTAGTATAATTTATAAAAAATATATGATATATTTAATTAAATATTTATAAAATATAATTGATATTATAGTTTATAAATTATAAGATAAATACATAAAAAATAAAAGAAACTCATATAATTTATTAAAATATTTAATTAACCTTAATAAATTATCTTATTTAATTATAAATGATAAAATGAGTGACCCAAGTCAGCCATATAAATCCTAACCTCTATTAGTTCATCCAAATTCCAATGAAGAGAATTGCTTCAGCTCAGTTTAACACTCTATTTAAGCCCTAGCATTGAGGCTCAATCTCACATTTGCATTCATGCAAATGCAGAAATGCTACCCTAAGCTCTATTGGTCGTCCTTTGAAGGCTTCGACTTCGATAGGCATTCACTCGTCTTCTCTTCGACTGGCAACCTACATTCCCTCATCTTCTTATCAGTTTCAGTCAATTCATAAGGTAAAGCAAAGGAAATAGTGGCTTGAATCGATCATTCTCTCTTCCTCTTCGACTTCCCACCTCTTCTTTTCAACTCCCTTCTTTTTCCTCATCGACTTCTACAGGTTAGTTCCTGACATGCTATCTCTATTCATGTTCTAAATTTTTGTGCTAACTGCTAAGATTGATTTTATTTTGGTCAACCTCTCGGCCTTTGTCTACTTGTGTGCTAATGCTCTCACTTGCTGATAATGAAGTTCTTATGCATTGATCTTGATAATCCCTCATCTACTATTGATTCTAGTCTTAGAGAGAGCTTCAGTCTTAGTTCCTCATCCTCAATTTCTTTATCAGTCATATGCTTGTCTGCTAACAATGTTATGATTTGGTGATCTTTAAAATATCACTCGGGGAACTCTATCATAATAGTCATTTGCTCTAATAATCTAGCCACTTGCTATAGTTGGAGGGGGTTTCATTTTTAACTACTATTTCACTTTCTTTGTTTTGTCTGCTTTTTATGACTGTGATTCCCAATTACCTTCATAGCCCTTCTTTGTTTTTATGATGCACCAACGAATATTAGAAATACCAACTTGATTCTATGCTAGTGTCATAATGTTGTGATGAAATCCTTAGTTTTTCATCCTCAGTTTCTTTTATTTTGAATCATTATTTTGTTTCCTATTAGTAGTTGTTCTCATGTGCATGTTAACATAAATATTACTAGATATTTTGTGTTTGACTTATGTAAAAGTTATTCTATTTGGGGATTTTAATTTTAGTTATTTTTTATAGTAAAAGAGTTATGGAGACATTGATGGAAGAAATATTTCTCTTAAATCTTAGAAGGATCAATTATGGATTAAATTTTCTCTTAAATTTGAGGTTATTTGTTAAAATTTGATGAACTGTGATCCCTCTCATTTTGTGGACATGTGCTTTAGAGAACTACACTATGAGCAACAACTTGCAATAATAATGTTGTACAATTTGTTGTCTATGTGAAGAATAAAGGAACTATAATCCCTCTCATTTTATTAATTTTGATGTCTTTCATTGGAAGGCCACTGCCAAGTCGCAACCTGAAAGATAGTTTTTTGGAAGGTTATGATTATATCTTTTTGCTTCATTTAGTTCAACTTAGTTGATGTGAGCTCTATTTGGTCTTTGATATTCTTCTAGATTGGGTCTATTCTAATTCAGATTAAAGCTTGTTTGCATATATATATTAAATTTAGCTACTAATGTAGATCTTAGTTTGTTGGAATTTGAAAGGGTTGTTTTCAACATTTTACCAACCTCTTCTTTTAGTTTAGGGTTTGGAAGATCAAGCCTAATATCTCTCATCCTATGATGGCACTAATGAAGCATTTTTTATATGAGCCTATAACATTTTTTGTCCTTTACATAGTTTACTTTTGTATTTTATGTTTTAATTTAATAATGATGTAGTTCATCTTTTTTTGAGTGATCATTACTTTGCCTTTTTTTTTTCTAGTATTGAAATCATGAATGAGACTCCAGTAGATATAGATGTTAATGTTATTGTAGGTGCCACTGAAGGAGATGTAGATCTTGTTATTGATGATATTCAAGAAAGCCCTTTTGAAAAGAGGAAAAGAAAGAGAACTTCATATATTTGGAAAAACTTCACTATTGTAAAGCTAAGAAGTGGTGTTGAAAAGTGCAATGCAATCATCGCAAGTTAGACATGAATAAAAATAAGGATGGCACAACAACACAATATAAAAGGCATCTTCAAACTTATCCAAAAATTCTAGTAAAGGGATACCTGTTAATCATCTAATAGTGGGAGTAGGGTGCAAACTTGGAAGTATGATCATGCTTAAATTAGAGAGATTACATCTCATATGGTCATGGTGCATGAGTTATCTTTTACTTTTATTGAGTATGAAGTGTTTAATATTTTGATGAAGGCTGTTAGTCCACAATATGAGAAAATTTCATGTGTAATGGCAAAGCAATATTGTATCAATAGTTATGAGATTAAGAAGAAACTATTGAAAAGTTTGTTAAGTTCAGTGGGGATGATAAGCATAACAACAGACTTATGGAACTCCAGACAAAAAATTCAATATATGGTTATCACGGGGCATTTTGTTGATAAAGAGTGGTGTCTACAAAAGAGGGTTTTAAATTTTGTTGATGTTAATCCACCACATAGAGCACATGATATTCATGATTATTTTATAAATGTTTGAAAGAGTGGGAAATTGAAGGCAAAGGTTTTAGTGTGACAGTGGATAATGCTTCATATAATGATAAAGCAGTTGGCCTTTTGTGTGATAGCATCAACTTTCAAAAGAAGCTTTCATTTAATGGGAAATTATTTCTATGTATATTGTTGTGCACACATATTAAATCTCATAGTGCAAGATGGTCTTTCTATGATAAGCCATATTATCTATAATATAAGAGAAAGTGTGAAATTTTTTTCATCTTCCCCCGCAAGATTAAATCTATTCAGTGAAATTTCAAAGCAACTTAAACTTCCAAACAAGAGACTAATACTTGATTGTTGCACTAGATGGAATGCAACATATGCCATGCCTTCATGTACATTAGAGTTTAGAGAAGTCTTTCCTTGCTATCAAGATATCCATCTTACACATACTGTGCGTATGAAGAAGATTAGAATAAAACAGAAGATGCTTGCTCATTTTTGGGTTTATTTAATCAAGTTACAAATATAATTTTAAGTTACTTAAATATTTTCTTTCTTTTATCTATCATTACATTTTTTTTAATTTTTATTTTGTAACTCGTAAGCATGCAAACTTTATTTGTAGGAACGGAGTAGCCAACTTCAAATCTATTTCTTACTGATCTTTGGAGAATCAATGATGTGTTGGATGAAGTTTCTATAAGTGGTGTTGACTATATGAGACTGATGACCTTGAACATAAAAGAGAAGTTTGACAAATATTGGAGAGAATATAACTTGCTGATTTCTATTTCTGCAGTACTTGATCCAAGAAATAAGATGAAGTTAGTTAACTTTACATTTTCTAAAATTTATTCTCCTAATGAATCAGCTAAGCATGTTACAACCATTTGTGAGTCACTACAACTATTGCATAATGATTATGCAAATGCTCATGCTTCAAATATCATAGAAAATACAACTTCTAATGAAGAGGTTGTATGTCACTTTGGATGCAACACTCATTTCACTTTGAGAGGCAAGTCTTTTGAGACTAGAAGAGAAATCTTTGAAAATTATCTTAGGAGTGATGTCAACAAGAATGTAAAATTTGAACCTAATGTTTACTTAGAAGATGGTGTTCATATTCATGATAAGAGTAATGCTCATTCCCAATTTGATGCTTTAGAGTGGTGGAAAGCTAACAGATTGAAATTTCTTATACTATCTAAAATGACTTGTGATATACTATTAATACCTATTACTATTGTTGCATCAAAATTCACTTTTAGTGCTCGCAGTCGAGTTATAGATACTTAGTGCTCATCATATGTGTGGAAATTATTGGTTAGAAATTATTATGGGATTAAGAAAAAAATCAATGATATATTGTTCTTCTTAATTTTTAAGTTGATAATATATTTATAGTAAAAGAGTTATATTAATTCAGTTTTACTTAACAGGATAAAGAAGACATCAAAGTCATTAATATTTCTTAAGGAGTCTTAGAAGGTGATATTATAAAATTTTTGTTGCAATAATTCAATGTAAAGATTAACATCATTGTTATTAATCCACTAAATATATGAATGATTGTATATTTTTGGGATGAACTATTATCAAGTTTTGAGTAGAACAATGAATGTTTTTGACTCATTATGAATAGGTGTTTCTAATGTTAACCATTATTTTTTTTGGGAAAATAGCAATATATTTTCACTCTCTTATGAATTTGAAGCATTTTTCTATTTTTAAGGGTTTGATAAAAGCTTGTTCTATATAGAATGCTTCTTATCCGGTATGTACTCTTTTATTTTTGAGTATTTTTTTCTTCAAATTAAGTTATTTATTATTATTTTTTATTTCAAGTGCCTTATTTTAGAGAAAAATTACTGTAATTTGGGAGCATACAATATGGAATGTTACACAAATTTGATTATCTATTTTAATTTTTTTAAGGGCCGATTATGTGCCTTAATTTTTTTTATAAAACGGTCAGCTGTGTGCCTTCATAGTTTTTATAGAAGTCACATTTATTTTTTATATTGGTTGATTATGTCTATATTTTAAAAAAAGTCGACAGTGTGCCATCTTCTTCTGTGAATTTATATGCATCATATTTAGCTCTTGATTTTTTATGTATGTTTTAGTCAAGCTTACCCCTTATAGAATTTTTCATGATTTAGTTTTTTTTTAGAAACTAAATTTTATATTGTGCATAGAACTTATATGAGATTTAAGAAAATAATCCAAACAAAAAATTAGAGAAAATTTTAGTACTCATTTTAAGCTCATTCATTAACTTGATTATATATTTGTTCACTTATTTAAAACAAACCAAGTACAAATCAAGCTTGAACATAGATAAAATTAAGTAAGCTAAGCTTGAACATCAATGCGAAAGCTCGGCTCAAACTCGAACCGAACATGAACATCTTTTAATTTGTCCAAGCCAACTCTAATCCGATAAGTACTCGACTCAGCTCTGCTCTGTTACAGCCCTAGATCCAGCCTCTTTGGTCATGATGGATCTGATTCAGTCCCTTTGGGCATGATGGATCTTGATTTAAATTTAGATTTAATCCCCTTGGACATGATGGATTTGACCCGATCCCTAGATATGGTCCCTTTAGATTTGATGGATTTGATCCGACCCATTTAGGTATGATGGATCCTAATTTAAAATTTAGATATAGCCCTTTTAGGCATGATGGATCTAATCCATCCTCTTTTGGCATGATGAATTTAATCTAGCCTTATTGGTCATGATAGATCCTAATTTAAACATTAGATCCAGTCCCATTGGGCAAGATGGATCTGATTCGGCCCCTTTGGGCATGAAGAATTTTAATTATAACTTTAAGTCCAACCTTCGGGCATGATGAATCTTAGATATAAATTTAGATTTGACTCCTTTGGGCATGATGGATCATAATTTAAACTTTAGATCTAGCCCCTTTGGGCATAATGGATCTGATCCAGACCTCTTGGGCATGATGGATCCTAATTTAACCTTTAGATCCAGCCTCTTTGGGCCTGATGGATTTGATTTGGCCCCTTTATGCATGATGGATTTTAATTTAAACTTTAGATCCAGTCCCTTAGGGCATGATGTACTTTTGATATAAATTTAGATCTGACCCCCTTGCGTATGATTGATTTGATTTAAATTTTATTGATCTAATAGCATTTTCTTATGATTAGGGATCTTGCTTTGTAAGATATATAAAATTACCCCTATTAATTGTGGAGTTTCACATTGAAATTAGAATATTTTCTTTATAGTTATGCATAATATCTTTTGTGATATTATCCATTTATAGAAGACACAAGTCTCATGCCTTTTGGATCAATAAGCTAATAAGCTCCACCTTCATATACTTTTTTGATAATATAAAGTCCCTCCAAATTTGGATCAAACTTTTCCCTAACTCGATGTGGAAATATGGGCCTTCTTCATACTTGTACTAGTTCACCTACTTTGAAGCTTCTTGGGCAAACCATACAATCATGAGCTCAGGTCATTCTTGCTTTATATATTTTTAGAGTTTTTTGAGCTTGCTTTCGCACTTCATCTAGAGTTTCAAGCTCTTCGAGTCATATTTGAACGTTTTCCTTCATTATGAGCTCATTTTGAATTACTGTGTGGAGTGAAGGTAACTCCACTTCAAGAGGAAATATTACTTATGGTCCAAAGACTAAAGAGTATGGCATTGCTTTTTTTAGCAATTTTGTATGTCGTGAGACATACCAACAATGCTTCCATCAATTTATCGTGCCACACTTATTTATTTTAGAGAAAATTTCCTTAAGAAGTTTAACCAACATTTTGTTGAATACATCTACAAGACTATTAGCTCTTGGATTGTATATTGAGGAATTTCACAAATCTATCTTATATTCTCAATGAAGCAATATAATTTTGGCATTCTTGAAAACTATGCCATTATCTGATATAATTCTATAGGTATCCTGATTCGATACATGATGTGATTTCAAAAACATTTTACTACATTGTCTGCTTTTACTTCTCTTAATGGGATTACTTCTGACCATTTTGAGAAGTAATCAGTAGTGGCCAGAATGAAGCAATGTGCCTTAGATGACAGAGGATTTATTAAACCAATTATATTAGTTCTCTAACTTTCAAATGTCTAGGATGCTACTGTTGGGTATAAAAAATTAGGTGGTTGGTGCAATATGTTTGATTGTATTTGATACTGATAACACTTTTTAGCATGTTCAATACAGTCATAAACCATGCTGACCTAGTAATATCCCATTCATTTAATTTTGATTTTTATTTTAGGCCCAAATTGGTGTGCACCACATAATCCATCATGGAATTCAACCATTGCTGGCTTAGCTACGTCTGGAACTAAGCATCGCAATCACATTTGGTCGAATGAGTGTCGATATAATATATCATTCATAAGAGCATATCATAAAGCTCATTGTGAAGATTGATAAGCTTTCAATCTATCATTTGATAATCCACCTCCTTTAAGATAAGTGATGAATGGTTCTCGCCAGTCTTCTTCTTCTATTATCATAAAGATTTCTTAGCTTTCTTTAGCTTCAGAAGATTGTAGGAGGTTGGTTCCAACGCTATCTTGCTTTGAACTATTATTGCAATTTGTTCTTCCTAAGGTTCTCTCATTTTTTTAGCTAATTTAGCTAATGCGTCAGCTTTGCTAGTATCTCGATGTTGACACCCTTAAAATTTTTACTCCAAATTTTTATTTAAGCTCTAAGATATGCTTATGATAAAGTGCCAACTTAAGCTTATATATTTTTGAAAGTCCCAATTATTTGTCAGATTATGAGTTGGGAATCTCTATAAATATGAAGTTTCTTAATTTTCATGTTAATTTCTAGCTTTAGACCCACAATTAATGCTTCAATTTTGGCCTCACTATTGGTTTAAGGTTTTGTCATGCTATATAAATATCGGAGAATACCTCCTTGTAGTGATACAAATATTAAGCCAATTTTGACATGTATTGTAGGTAAATCAAAAAATTTAACTAGCTTTACTAATGAAGCTCCATCAAAGTAGAGTTTCCATTCGAATGGTTGTTTCCATTTTGATGGTTGTTGAGCTTCTTCTACTTTGAAGATTTATTCATCAGATAATTCATCATTGAGTGGAGAATTTTCTAGAAAGGGATCAGAGGCTAGAAAGTTAGCCAGAGCTTGTCTTTATATAGCTTTTGGCGGGGCATATGTTATATCAAATTGAAGTAACAAAACTACCCATTTAGCTAAGCAACCAAATAATGTAGGTCTAGTCATTTGAAATTTAAGAGGGTCAACTTTAGATATCAACGTTATCTTATGTGAAACATATAGTTCCACGGTTTATGAGTATGAAATATCAATGCAAGGCATTGCTTCTCAATAAGAGAATTTTTTTCAACTCCTTTAGACATCGACTTATATAGTATATGTCATTTTTCATCCCTTCTTGATTATTTGTGATAGCAGAGCTCCTAAAGATTCTTTTATGGTTGCCATATATAATATCAATGGCTTTCCCATTATCAATGCCTTGCTAGAAATATTGTTTTATCTTGAATGCTTTTGAGAAGCATCATCTTATATAAATAGTGCATCTTTTTCATTAGTCGACAAAAAGTTGATATCTCCTTGAAAGATTAAAAATAAATCTTCTAATGTAAGCTAATTTGCCTTGTAGTGAGCATAGTTGCTTTAAGGTCTTAGGCGTTATCATTTCTATTAGCATTTTTATTTTAGAGGGATCAATTTCAATCTTTCTATGGTGCACAATAAAGCCCATGAATTTTTTAAAACTCACACCAAAAGCACATTTCAACAAATTCATCTTTAAGTTGAAACTGAGAATTTTATCGAATACAACTCCTAAGTCATTTATGTGCTCACTTCAATTTTTTCTTTTGACAACCAAATAATCGACATAATATTTCATATATTCATGAATGAGGCCATCGAAGATATGGGTCATTGACATTTGGTTAGTAGCATCAAAAATTTTCAAGCTAAATGGCATCACCTTATAGCAATATATGATGATTGGTGTGCATAAGGATGTGTGCTTTTCATTCTCTAGAGCCATTTTAATTTGATTATAGCCCGATGATCTATCCATAAGGGAGAACATATCATAGTTAGAAGTATTATCCACCATGAGCTCCATATTGGGAAATAAAAAAAATCATATTTTGGGCATGCCTTGTTTAAGTCCTAGAAATTAATGCAAATATGGATTTATCTGTTCTTTTTACTAGGATAATATTGGCAATCCAGTTAGCATATTTCTCTTCCTAAAAAAATCCTACTTCGATGAGTTTTTTGGTTTCAGCGATTACTTGCTCTTCGAATTTAAATCGCAATCACCTTATTGCTTGCTTTATAGGTTGTACATCAAGTTTAATGGCAAGTTTATTTATGGCCACATCTAGTGGCAGGCTTAGCATTTCACAAAGTAGCGCTATTATTTCCTTTAGGCTTTCTAGTGGGAGGTTAGCACAAACAAAGGTTAGCCTAGGCTCTTTCTTGGTTCCAAGGTTAATTTCCTGGAGTTCATCAACGGTGGCTTGATTGCCTTTCTCAAATTCTTTTGGAGCCTCCTTGAGGTCAATGATTAGTTCTTCTTCAGATATATTTTCATTTGAAATAATCTTTTACTTTTTTTGTAGTTTTCATAGGGGCTTCTTCATTGCAAGATATGGTATAGCATGAGTTCATTGAGGAAGATACCAAAGCAATAAATCCTAATCCCCATGTGATGAACTTTCCATATCCTATGGGATTTTGACCATTATCCCCTTGCTAGAGCCTCTTAAATAATCTAGCTTGTATGCTTTATTGCATAGATTTTATGTTATTTTTAATTAGCTTTCTTAGAGATGATGAGAAGTATTGAAGAATTATTATTGAAATATCTTCTTCTTCAAAATCCTCCTCTTTCAGCAATATTTGTGTAAGACTTGAGGTTCGTTCTTTTGTCTTGTAAAAGAGAATTTCATGCTTATTATGGCCTTTTCTAGGAGGGACATAGGAAGTTTTTAGTTGTTATGTTTCTTCATTTCTTGAAGCTGTTAAGGCTTTTATGTGTCCTTTTGGCACTGTAGTTATTTTTATAGACGTGTTGGAGATTTTGGATTCGGGTACCCTTATTAGAGAAACGTGAGTTGAAAAAAAGTTATCTCTAATTTCTTTATCACCTTACTAGTACTAGCTTCTTCTATCTTTTGGCTAGCTGAGTTTTGCTTAGGTTGATAAAGTACACACTCATCTTCATTGCCTTCAATATCACTGCCACGATGAAGAATTACTTTGGATTGGTTCACTAGTACTTTTACCCTTTAAGTGATCACCTTTCGGTATTAGTTTTATAGGTGGAGCCACTTATTTTTGAGCTTCAACTTCCTCTACCTTCTTAGGCATGAAGTACTTGGCATCATCATAGATCTTGATTTCATGTATCAAGAATGGATTTATTTTGCTATTAGTTTGATGCTCTTCAGCATTTTGAAGATAGTTATACATCGGTAAAGAGTTGAAGGCACATTGTTGTATTCTTGAATTCATGACTTACCAAGGAGGGCTTTATAAGCAACTTGGGATTCAATAACCTAGAATTTAACTTTTGTGTGTAATTTCTTGAAGCATATGAGTTGTACAAGAGACCCCAAGGTTTGTTATCCTTGTTCAATAAATTCTTGTAGAAATACTATACTTTTATCCAAGTAGCGAGCATTTAAAGCTAGTGCTTATAGCATTTTAACTATTATAGGATTGTCTAAAGCACCTGGATCAATCAATATTCTTTTTATTCACACAACACTGCTTTTAGCTATAACATAAAGGGGTCAATTATGTTCGGTCATCTCTATTAATAGGTCATTCTCACTGAATGTGATGGTACTATATTTTGAGAGGTTAAGTCCATTTTACATCTTTTTTAGTGAAAAATATTCCATATTATTCTAGATTTTGCAAACCTTTGATTAATGTTTCATGTATATCTTTGGACAACATGAGAGCATTGTAGATAGTTAGTAAATCAGGGAGCATGTATAAATGTCCCAGAACATTAAGTCTACTCCTATTTTGGTAAACTTTTGAGATTTAATTGGTGATGGGGTAAGACATTTTTATTAATTTGAAATTCTTTCCCTTTATCACTAACCTTTTATTGTAGAGGTGGTGAGATTCATTTTTTGCTTCTTAATTGGACTTGGTTCACTTTCTCTATTTGATTTTCTTTATCATAAGAAGTCTCTGACTTTTTAGAGCTTCGATGACTTTCAAAACTACTGCCTAATATATGATGTAGTTTCTTTTAGCCTAACTTGACTCTTCACTTCATTGGCTTTCCTTTAAAAATTCTTCCTTAGTGTTTGTTAAAGTCACGATCACATTTATGACATGACATGTTTCTTTCAAAAGTTATTTTATAGGTTCTTTCGTGTCGAGCTTTAAATGGGTCATTTTTCTTCAAGCTTAACTAGACTTCAAGGAGGTTGTTCGTATTCTAAATCTTATCTACCACCTTTATTGAGAGAGAAGTGATCCCCAATAGAGTTGTTAGAAGTCCAATGTCTTAAGAAAATATCTTTGAGGATGTTCTCTGTCATCTTTATTGAGATGGTTAAAAGTATATTTTTTCTCATGAGGTAGATTGGTATATATATATATATATATGTATGTATGTATATTCAACCAGATTTCTAATAACATTACATTGGAATTTATTTAGATATAGGTTCCATTTCCTATTAACACAACCCTTCAAAGCCAATTACCCCTCTTACCATAGTAAGTTAAGGTTAGAAAACAAACATAACTACTATCATATGAATTGGTTTCTTATAGAATCCTTGTTAGCAGTCATAGGTTGCGTTGTCTGAAATGAAATTATAAACATAGGGTGATATTTGTCTAAGGTGATAAATTTAAGTTAATCTTAGCTAATAGAAGGCTTTCTTCCTATTAAATATATTTTATAATTCATGGCTCAAGGAGCAGAGCCATTAGAGAACATACAGGCTATCACCGATATATTAACTGACTTGACCAGCTCCACGATGTTGCATGTGAGCGTAGCAGTGCTTGACTATTATTCTAGAACCTGAGAAGTTAGCACCTCAGCCCTGATATTAGAGTGCCATGACACTAAGCTAAATTTAAATAGGTCCCTTAGGGTGCTCATTTTGTATTCTGCATTCTCCATTCCTTAGTGCTCTCTCTCTCTCTCTCTCTCTCTCAGCCAGCGTGCATTTTTCTTTTTAGAAAAGGCACCATGTTAGTAAAATTTTTTACAAAGGGAAAGAAAAGGGTAGCTATCAGTGACACTAATAGATTTGTTAGTTTAAAAGCTGAGCAGAGGTATCACAATGCCCTCATACACTAGCATCTCATCCTGAAGAGTAGTTTCTTCAATCCTGGTGGGCACATGGAGAGTATCAATAATGAGCAAGGGTAGAAGAAGTTGGCCTACAAAAACAAATTTGGTTCTATCCCCATGGTGCAGGAGTTTTCCCCCAACATGAAGGAGCACTTAAATAATCAAGTTTTTGTTTGGTGAAAACTAGTAAGTTTTGACAATACTATTATCACATATTATAGTTTACTAAATCTAGAATATGACCAATATCTTTTCAATTATAATGATGATTCTGACTTTGATGTAATCTTAAATTTCATCATAATTCAAAATTCTAACATCTAGTGGAAATGTCAGGAAGAGAAATTTATCAATTTTTCTACTATCAGCCTCACTACTACGATTAAAGCTTGACATTTTTTCATTTCTGTCAAGTTAATACCCATTAGAAATATCAATGAAGTAAGAGATAGAGCTATTTTGAATTCTATTATTCAAAAGATCTTTAATATGGATATAGGAAAGATTAATCATAATTTTATTTATAATATGCTTAAGGGTAGTACTATAATATCCTTCTCTTATTTATGCTTTATGTGTTGCAGTAAACTTGTCAGGGGATTATGATGAGGAAGTCTTTATACAAAAGTCTCCTATAACTAAAAGAGTTATTGAGGTATTTTACTCGAGGTCTAAAGTGGGGGATAGCTCATGTGCCCCTCAATCCAGGTCCAAATCCTCTAACACCACAAATGAGCAACTCCAAGAAATTGAATAATAAGTCTCAGATTAAAAAAAAATGGTTGGTGAGATTAGATGGTGCCAACAGTAATTGGAGAAAAAATTTGACCATTATATGGGTCAGTAGCAACAATAATTTTCATAAATGTAGAGTTTAATACCTTAGTTGTTCACATGTTTGAATTTCGTGGCTTTTATGCAGGTCTAAGTCAAGCATCTTTTCTTGTAGTTGATGATACACAAAGTTTAGGAATTTATTATTTAAATGATCAAATGTGTCATTAAAGAATAAACATATTATCCCTAAAGATAAACATGTTATTCTATAATTGATCCAATCATTTAATAAAAGACTCCTAAGGCTAATGGGCCTTTCGTGTACCATAGATTTTTCATCTAAATTATATGGAAGGTAGAACAGAGTTTATTTTAAATTGGGTTCATGGTTCCCTATAGAGACAAACCCCTATATTTAATTACATCTCAAAAAGGGTCTCTTTCTAAGAATATTCTAGATTAAAGAAATAAGTTGGTATTTCAAAGGATTTCTAAGCTATTTTCAAAGGATTGATTTTTGAAGTTTTCAAATGGATTTGATTCAAATCGGAGAGAGTTCTTTTGGAGGCCTAATAGGATGAAGTAGGAAATGCCTATCGATGTTGGGATGCCCAGTAGGCACTTCAACTATCCTATCATTGGGCGTTAAATTTTGAAATTTAATTTAGATTTTGAGTTGATATTTTCTTAAAAATCAAGGGCTTAGATTCTAGCAACACAAGATTGTAGAAATGCCTTGGGTTAAAGACTTATTCCAAGAAGGATGCTTAAGAGCATAAGTTTAGAAGTGCTTCTAATACATGTCAGATGCTCAACTTAGTTTTATTTTGGGAATTACTAGCCATTCCTCTCACTTGAGGGAACTAACCTTTCCCTAACTTTTCTGGACTTAAAACTGCCTGGAGAGGGCTGGCAGCTAACACCACCTAAAAGTATTTTAAATTCTTGATGTAAAGTCTCATGAATGCAAGATGGCTGTTGTATTTTTAAGAATGGAATTTATGAACCTAGACTCACTTGCTAATCCCTAAGATAATGTAGGGTATGAAATGCATCTAACTAATGCACATTTTTCACAATTTTTATGTTTTAATTTAGGATTTTTTTGAGGTCTTGGGTATACATTTTTATGCCTACTACCATGTAATTAGAAATAGTTATAGGCCAAATCAATAATATATAGCAGGCTTCCCCAAGAAAGTGGTTATCCTTATAGGTCAGATGCCCCTTATGTGCAATGGGAGAAGTTACCCAATTCAAGGATTGAAGTAATATGATTTCATGGTCTCAAAACCTAATTAGTTTTGAATTAATTTTAAGTATTTCCTAAGGCTTTAATTTAAGTGAGGTTTCAATATTTATTTTATTTTTGTTTCAAATGTTTAGATTTAAATTGGGTTTACAATTTAGTTTTCCCAATGAGCCTAACCGTCCAAACATTCAATCACAAGAAAGCACAATACAAAAAGAAACCTACAAAAGCAGGTTGATTTTATTGCACACCAAAAATAAATCAAGCCAATTTAATTTAAGAAAAAGGCCAATGAGGCCGGGTACTGCTGTACACCTCAGAAGAAAGAGCAAATGGCTAGCCAAGCTCTGTTCTTATACAGGCTGACCTAGAACTACAAGTCTAGATCTATGGTTCTTCTTTACAAGATCATCTCCTTCTTTAGGGACATCCATTGGGCTTCATAGGGGACCACTACACCTATCTTCTAGTATGGTTAGCTCCTACTAATCATAAACCCCATAGATCCTAACCTAATTGTAAGCATAAATTTATAATTTGATTTTAAAATTAATTCCCAAGCCCTACAAAATAAATGTCAGCAAAATATAAATATCACATAGCAATTATATTTCATAAGCATATGAGATTAGCATTAGGCCATGCCCACCTATTCTATGGGCAATGCTTAAGGACTTAAGCATACCTGTAAGAAAATAATATTTTAATTTTATTTATGATAGCAGTCTCATTTCTAGCATAGCCCCCTGTAGAAGATAATATTAGATCTAAAAAGAACATCTTATCATCCAATCTAACGGGCAAATAATCCTAGACATGCAGTCTAAAATAGTACACCATAAAGAGATGTGAAGCATATTATATCATAGCACATCACAAGGAATCATAAAGAATCATAGAATGACCTAATCTAAGTCTAGTGTTCGTGACCTAATGATCTAGTGTGTGAATTAAATAGGCTTGTCTTGCAAGACTATGCTAGGCATCTTTAGTTTAAGTTTTAATTTGAAGTTTGAGTTTGTTTAAATTTTACCTTAGGAGGATTTCAATTCAAATGATTTAATGATTTATTTTCATTTTCATTTCACTTTTATTTTGTTAAAGTGAAGTTTATATTTTTAAGAATGAAGAGTAGAATGAATCTCTCTTTTGGTGGAACCCATTCTATTCAACATCTTAACCCATAATGGAATGAAACCTTCATCATAATGAAGATCTATCCCAAAGGTCTAACTAAAATCTTTAAGTATGCTAATTAATCCCTTTAGTTTCATTTAGATGGTTCAAGTTTGAATTTAAATTCAATTATGGATTAATGTTTCAATTCTTTATTTTATTCCTTTTGATTTCATTTGATTTTCATTCTTGGTTTAGTTTCCATTTGATTTGGTTAGAATTATTTCATTTGATTTGGATTATTTCATTTATTTTATTTGGTTTTGTTTGAATTATTTCATTTGGTTTGCATATTTTCTTTGGTTTAAGTTATGTTTAGGTTTTTTAATTATATTAATTTCATTTGGTTTAATTTACATTAACCTAAGGCACTTAGGTTAATGTTTGGCTCATTTTAGGTTAGATTGATTATGGCTTAAAGTTAAATTGTTTGATTGTAGTTTCATTAGCATAAGGTTTAATTAAGCTTAACATGCATTGTTCATTTCATTAACCTTAAGCATGGAAATAATTAAGTTCTTTCATTTAGGATGTTGGAGAACTATCCTAAGAGTTTTTGATGTTGATGTAGATTATTTAAAGTTGTTTCAAGATTTTATGAATTCATGAATTTTCTTTATTAATTATTTGATTCATATTGACTTAGGAGTTTGGAAATTGAACAATTCCTAATCAAAAGGTCAATTAGGTTTGAATTTTTTATGGCAAGTAGTGTTCCATGCCAATTTCATATTTCCAAAGTTTCACCTTGATTAGATTCATGATTAGGGTGTAATTAATATTTTTATTATTTCATTAAAACTCAAAATAGGCCTAATTTTTTGCAAATCATTTAGAGATTTTATTTTTACATTGATTCCTCTCTAAAATATGTTTCCAAAGAGGGTTTATTCATAATTTTTGACATTTGGTTGATTTATTGTGATTTAATTAATTTTTGGTTAAGTATTTAAATTATCTAATTTGATTAATTACTTAATTAAGCCATTTTATGATTTATTAAGTTTGAATGAGTTTCATTAGTGTTTTAATGTTTGTTAGAGTATATCAAGTTGATTTAAGGTTATTTAATTCATTTTCATGAGTTAATTTATTTTATTAAAATTGAGGTTTAGGATTAGAAATTTCATTTCTTATGAATTACATTGAATTAATTCATGAATTTTTTTTTCTTAAGGAGTGTCTTAACCTTAATTTCAATTCCCCAAAGTTTCATGTGAGTTGGATTAATGATTTATGATTAATTAAGATTTAATGGATTTTATTCTGAGTTAAATTAAGGCTAAAATAACCAAAAATTTTATTGGGGATTTTAATTTTAATGGATTCCTCTCATCAAGATGAATCTATAGAGCCTAAGTTTGTAACTTTTGGATTTGTATTTAATTTTCTATAAATTGTTGAATTTTCATAATTTTTAATTACTTTTTTAAATTAATTTCAAAGAGATTTACTCAATTTAAGAAGGTGAGGCAGGATTTGGCCACACAGATCCTGCGTGGCATCCATGTCAAAAGTGCACTACATGGGATCAATCTCAACCTCACGATTCATTTTGTGGATCATCCAATTTATTCCAAATAGAAGGATCTAATGGCAAAGATTATATCCCGCAAATCTCTAGTGAGAGACGGACATTGTCTATCATTTTTGCTAAAAGTTTGGCGATCGTCGGTGACTTTAAACTTACTTTCAATTACAAAGTGATCAAGGATCATTTTACAATCCAACCATGTAGTTTGATCCACTTGGGGACCAATTTATCTTTGAAAAGTGCTAAAATTGAATGCTAGGGAGGACGGTGATGAAGCATACTTCATTTCTGGTGGTCACTCATGGTGGGATTGACTCCATTAGGTTTGCCTCGCTGTGATGAAGTTGTGTATGCAATTTGGTGGCTTGCCTCCCCATGGATTTGATGGTTTTGGTCATTCTCCAGCTCGTTGGTGGTGAGGGGATGAGGTGGTGATTTATTTGAGGTCACATCGACCTCTAACATGCTGGAACATTCAATTTAATATGGGAGAGTCTCCCTTGCATTTAACCATTAAAGGAGCTCGGTGGCCATTTGTTTTCTGGCATGCTGATGGTAAGGAGTCAGGGGAAGGGTCTCCTTTTTCATCTCTACCCTTGGTGAACAATATGAGTTGAAAAGACGGAGGGAATTGGCCCTCCCTTCCTACTTTCCATACTTGGCCGAGAGGCATGTTGATGGCCTTTGTAGTGGACAAATTCTAACCACTGACGATAGAAAGGCCGGCAATGGGGTGGATTCAATCCTCCTTGGCCTTGTGAGCATATTTAGATGAAGGATGGGAAGAGAGGAGGGCATTTTTACCCTCTTCCTTACTTGGACGAGCCTCCTCCTTCCCTTAGCTTTTTTTCTTCTTCCCGTGGTTTTCGCCTTGGATGAAGCAAAGTTTTCCTTGTCTTCTTTTTCTTTTTTGGTGGCCCTCAATTGATTGGCAGCCATCTTGAAGCCAAGAGATGGAATTCAAAGGGGATAAGGGAATAAGGAAATCAAAGTGGACTATGCTTCATGTAATCCCTCATTGCCATTGGATAATTTTATCATTTTAGCTTGATTTAGATTTCATTAGTTTAATCATCTTTGATAGATGATTGATTAGGTTTGGATTTAATTAATTCATTTAGAATTAAATTAATTTTGGATTTTATTTCATTTCAACCCATTTAAACCTAAATGGGTTAAGTTTGTTTTCAATTGGGTTCAAATGACCAATTTGACCAAATTGGATTTTTTTGGTCTCCAATCATGCTTGATCACTTGTGTGAGATGATTTGGAGTGGTTGATTTAATTTAATTTCAAGTTCATTTCAATTTGAACCCATTTGACCCAAAGTTAGCGTAATAGGTTAAGCTTGGGTTTCATTTGGGTCACATGACCAATTTAACTAAATTAGACCCAATGATGGTTTGGATTGTGCTTAATTATTATTTCCAAATGTTTTTGAATAATCAAATTGAATTGATTTCTATTTGATTTAGGATTATTTAGACTAAGTGCCCTAATGAACCCAATTAAGGCCTAAATGAATTTAAATTTCTTTAGATTTATGTTTATTTGATCATTTGAAATGTTAGGAATGATTTAATTTGGTCAAATTCTTAGTGGGTTGACCTTTGACTTGGTGGGACCCACCAAAGTCAAATGGGTTGACCAAATTTGACTTTAGTTTATTTTGGATTTTTAATTTTATTTTAATTTTATTTATTTGGATTTGATTTGATTTAATCTAAATTTGAAAATTAGGTTGAGTCCACCTAAGCCCATTAGGCTAGATCAAACCCATGGAGGTTGCATTTGGTCACTAAATATAGTGTCCTAAGCATTGAATTAGAGATTCCTATTTAAGATTAGGACATCCTAATTAATAATTTTAGAATGATATTAACCTCATATAAAAATGAGGTCAACAGTGGTGCTTCATTATTAGCCTTATGTGAGCGCCCTGTTGACCTCATTTTTGGATGAGGTTAACATTTCTTCCCAACATATTAATTAAGATACTTAATCTTAGATTTGGAATATCTTAGTTAAGCATCTAAGAAACTACACTTTTTGACCTACTACATCCTCCTTGGATTAATCTAACTTAATGTGTTTAGTTAGATTCAAATTTAAATCTCTAACCTAAACATACACCACTCCAAATTTAAATTTAATTAAGCTTAGATTAAGGTTTAATTAGAGAACAAAACCTAATTATCTTAATTAAGCCAAGAATTATATAAACGTAAAGAAATTCAAATTAAATCCAAATAAACCCAAATCAAATAAAATTAAAAAATCATGAAACCATGACATGAAATTGAATAAATCCAAATCCAAACCAAAGGTCAAAAATTGGTCAACCCTTTTGACATGAGTTTGACTTATATGGGACCCACCAAGTTTAAAGTCATCCACCAAAATTTGACCAAATAAAATCATCCTAAATGATCCAAATGATAATATGTTCATGCTCAAACATCAATCTAAAAGAAAATGAACCCATTAATACCTTAATTAGGCTAAATAGGTCACTTGACCTAAATAAGCCTAAGTGAACTATATTGGGTTAAAATTCAAATTAAAACAAAATTAATTCAAATTAATTACATGAAATTAGTTAAGGATGATTAGTAAAGATAGACCAATTAATCATTAGGCCAAATTTTCCTAATGGCCACTTTACCTAAATAGATTCAAACTTAACCCAAATTCACCCTTGAAACCAAAATGGGCTAAATCAGGTTTTAAACTTAAAAAAAATGAAATTGGTTGATCTAATGCATTCCAAATTGTTTGGATTAACCCAATTGAAAATTAAATACATTATAATAAAGCCAATTAAACCATTTGACTCAATTAAATTCAACACAAATTCATTTGAAATCAAAATGGACTAAACAAAAAATAAGCACCAATAACTTTAAATTATATAAAACCTTTGATTAAAAAGTTCATTAATGTTTATGTGAATATAATCCAAGTATTGATCTAAAGCTAATCCATCAAGTAAAGTAACTTAGATCAAGCTAACTGAAAAATTGTTAAGTGAGATAATTCAAAAAAATTTTAAACCTAATCTCCAACTAATCTCCATGGGATGCAATCAAATCATTCTCAAATTAAATTAGCATTGATTTCCAGCCAACATTAAGCCATTTAATCAAATCCAAATAGATCCAATGTAATATAATATGCCATGGCAAAGGAATGATGCATGGTGACAAAACCCCTAAACTAATACTCTCTTTCCCTTGGATCTTCCCACCTCTTTAGCCATTGGCAAGTGTTAAGTGGATAGTGAGCTATGTAGCTAACTACCAAAGTTAGCAATCACCAAATAGTTGACTAAGAGAAGGAGAAGAAAGTATATAGCACTCGACTTCAATGTCAAAACCCAAGAGAGACATTCTAAAAAAAAATGATCATCCCATCACTTTCCCCACCTTGCATGAAGACGAACCAGAACTTCCCATGATCTCCTCACTACTGGGAGGCTGGAGAATGACCAAGGATAATGGAACTCAAGCCGAGCTTGGTCTAGGAAGTGATCAACAAGGAGGCAATTCAATTCCTTTTGCACATGAGCTCCCCACATATTCGTAGTTAATGGAGTCGATTCCTCTGCTGGAGATCATCGAAATCAAGGTATGCCATTAACAACCTTTCCAGGCTTTTGATTTTGGCACTTTTTTCAAGGGAGTTTGATCTCAAGTGAGATCAAACCATTTAGATCATTAGAATTTCATTCACTAATGGATTTGGCATTGAAATCTTGTAATTTTGATGGTCGGATGGCCAAAAATCATGCAAAAATGAAGAACTCCTCTTGGCTTCCATCGTCGTTATAGGAGATGAAATCTCCATCGCCCACTCCATTTATAACGAATGCACGACTGAGCACTAGCCAGATAATTCAATTAAAACCTTTAAGGAGAATTACAAATTGATCAGAACCATCAGATCTTCGATCGGATCACCCAGAATTAAGCCACTTGTGCCACCAATTTAATGTGGGATCCATGTGGACCCCGTGTGGCCCAATGACTAGGCGCCACATCATATCCACATGGATCCGATGCACTTAAACCAAAAAATCAGGTTTTTCAAATTAAAAATTAAAAGAATGCTTAAAAATACAAAAAAAATCATAGAAATTAAATATAAATCCAAAAATTACAAACTTGGGCTATATGGATTCATTTTACTGAGAGAAATCCGTAAAAAGTAAAATCCCTAAATTATGTGGGGTATTTTCATCTTAATTTTGGTTTGAATGAAAAATATTTAAACCTAAATTATTCCCAAACCACTAATCAAAATAAAATGAAACTTTGGGGAGTTTCAATTGATATTAAGATACACATTAGATAAACATTCCATAATTTATTGAGTAATAAATCTTAATATTTGGAATTTGAAACCCTAAACCCTAATTTTTATAAAAGAAATTAATATTAAATGAGATAAATTATGTAAAATGATCAAATCAACATAAAAAATCATAACACATCTTAATAAACATAAATTAATCATTGAGACCCACTGAAACCTAATGAATCACAAAATCACTTAATTTGGTCATTAATTGAATTAATTAATTCAATTAATCAACTTGTACTTAAATAAAACTTAATAAATCAACTAGAACCCCAAAAATTTGGAATAAACTCTCTTTCGTTGCATATTGTAGAGGGAAACCAAGGAAAAATAAAACCCCTAACCGATCTTCACTAAATGAGGCATAATTTAAGTTTTAATGAAATACTTAAAATCTTAATTACACCTTATTTACACATCTGATTGAAATGAAACTTTAGAAAAATTAAATATGCGAGTAACACCACTTGCCATCGAAAGTTTAAACCTAGTTGACTTCTGAATTGGGAATTATCAAATTTTCGAGTCTGTAGATCAATTTAAATAAATAATAAATCAAAAAGTTATAATAAATAGTAAAAAATTCATTAATCAATCTAAAACACTCCTATCAAGATCAAAATTCTTAAATATAAAATTTTCCAGCACCCTAAGTCAAAGATTTGACTAATTATAAGCCTTGGGTTTAATAAAAATAATCATGAAATGATGCTTAATTAAATTTTAATACTAATGCATTCACAAGTAAATAAATTGAAGAATTTTTTGTATACAATCAATTCAAACTAAGAAATGTATCAAAGATTAACCTAAATGTAATAAGTTAATATGATTTATATTAATTCAAATTAAATATGATTGAATTAAAAGAACGTAATGAAATGCATAAGTTATATAATTGGAAATTTAGAAAGCTAAGTCATTAATAAGAAATGGATTTAATAAAATTAAACATAGAAAAGGAATGAATAAGTTAGCATAAAAGGAGAATCACTTCTAAATTCCTTAAGTCATAATCAAGATGAATATATATATATATATATATATATATATATATATATATATATATATATATATATATATATATATATATATATATTAAATCAAAGGATGAAAGGTAAGTTCTTCTAAGACAATAAAATTTTCATTTCAATTAAAAGTATTTGGAAATAATTAGATTCTTTTATTTGAAATAATACATAAATGATAACAAAATCATCATGTACTAACTTAAGTTAATAAAAGAAATAATAAGTTAAGCATAATTGATTCAATTTAAAATGCATAAGAAAGTAACCATATAAACATGATTGAAAACTTATAAGTTACATAAACATAAAATTAAATATAAATATTAACATAATGAATGAATTTAACTTAAATTAAATAAATGAAATGAGTTTAACCAAAAAGAATATTGAACTAAAAATGAATTCAAACTACCTACACATTAAAACCTAATCGATCAAAATTAAATAAGTAAGACAAATTTAACATTCAAGTAAAAAAATCTAATTAAAAGAATTTAAAATTGAAAAGATATAAATCATCATAATCAACAAAGCAAACTTATAAAGTAAAGGAATAATGAATCAAATTAAGAAAATATTGAATATAAAATAAATGATAAAATGTAAAATGTCAATTGCACAATTAAGCTAAAGGAATTAATTGAAATTAAAAATCATTATAATGAATGAATTAAACTTAAAGAGAAAACCAAACTAAATTACAAATGAACTAAACTTCAAGTGAAAATTAATTCAAATTAAATCTCAATAACAATATAAAGAAACATACCTTAAAGAAATCAAACAAAAAACACTAAGTGAAAAAGAATAAATAAATTTAAAACAAAATGATATAAATTAAACTAATTCAAATCATCTAAATTTAAAGAAAGGATTAATCAAAATACTTCAGATTTTAGTTAGATCTTTAGAGTGAATCTTTACCTTAAAATAAATATATCATCTTATTAGGATTTAGGATGTCTAATAGAATGGGTTTCACCTAAAAGTGGAACTTATTTTATTCTTTATTCTTGAAAATTTAAATTTCACTTTAACATAATAAAATGTATCTAAAATAAAAACAAGAATCACTAAATCATTAAATTATCTGAGTTGAAACCATCCAAAGGTAAATAAACAAATGTTCAAATCCAAAATTGAAATTGAAACGAAAAGGCTAGTAATGTCTTACCACACAAACCCTTTTTCTTCATACACTAGAATAATAGGCCACGAATCCTAGACTTTGGTTAAGTAATTCTGTGATTTTCTGTAATATTTTGTGATGTTGTGATGTGGAATGCCTTTTTATTATTTTGTAGTGTACTATTTTAGATTGGATGGCTAGGATTGATTGCCATTAGTCTAGATAGTAGAATATTAGTTTTAGAATTAACATTTTCTTCTATAAGGGGTTGTGCTAAAAGGTAATCCCATCATAAATAAATAAAAAAAATTATTGTTTATTTTTCGGTGCTAAGTAGTCTCTTAGCATAGCCCAATAAGATAGGTGAGCTTGGTAAGCAACTAATGCTAAGCTTGTATGTTTGTAAAATGGAACTGTTGTGTAATGTTTGCATTTTATTAACATTTTCTTTACAGGGCTTGGGTTTATTTTTGAATTTGAAATGTAAATTTGAGCTAAGAATTAGGTTAGGATCTATGGAGTCTAGGATTAGCAAGAGCTGGCCATACTAACAGATGGTGCAGAGGTTCCCTATGAAGTGTAATAGAGGTCCTTCAAGAAGGAAACAATCTTGGAAAGAAGACCCTTAGATCTGACTTGTAGTTCTAGACTGGGTTGTATATGAGCAGAGCTCGACTACCCATTTGTTATTTCTTTCAAGGTGTATATTGGTACTTGTTCGCATTGGTCTTTCTTTAAATTAAATTGGCCTGATTTATTTTGGTTGCATGTGGAATCAACCTACTTTTCTAGATTTTTTTTGTGTTGTGCTTTCTATGATGAATGCCTAGATGTTGGCTTATAGAAAAAATTAAAATTTTTAACCAATTAATTCTAATCTACTCAAACAAAAACCTCATAGAAATTAAAGCCATAGGAATAACTTAAAATCAATTAGTAATAATTAGCTCTTGAAAATCATGCAATCAAATTGCTCTAAATTCTTAAATTAGACACTTTACCCATTACACATAAGTGACATTTGACCTGTGGGGATGGCCACCTTCTTGGGAGAGTCTACCTTCCATTATTGCTTTGACCCATGATTTTCTTCTAATTACATACCATGTAGGCATAAATTGCATACCTTATTTTTTGAATAAGTGTGGACCTTGTCAGTTTACAATAGCTACACTAGGAAGAAAGATTGGAGACTCACATCTTTCAAAGTAGAATCAACTATTGGAGTGACCCATTAATGGCACAACAAGTCAAATCATACCTAGGGAAACTATCAAGTGAGTGCCTTTAGGGGTCTTATCTCAACTTAGATAGTTGAAGTGATTTCTATAGGGAGTTTTGCTGACACTACCCAAAAGATAGGATGCCTACTTGAAAAGAGGTGCCTCTGGGCTCTTATCCTAATCCACAAGAGATTTCTTTTTTGTTTGTTTGTTTGTTTAGCATGGAACCTATTGGTTTGTGAGGGACCACATTAAAAAGGAACCACGAGTTCTTTAACCTATCTTAGATTTACTGGCCCAAGCGATAGTTCATACATCTATAGTATGGAGCTTCCAACCACAAGGGTGGCTACTACGAAAGGGGAACTGTCCAATTCGATAGTAACCTATGCCATTTCTAGATGGGGTCATAAAAATGTAATCTAAATAGAATGCTCATAGAGAAGGTGCCACTAGGGGTCTTATTCAAGTCCCTAAAATATAAAGCTTGTAGGTATACGATGGCCGACTTAGGGAGAAAGCGTGGGGACTCACATCTACATGAGCGGTGTTATCCATCTGGGGTGGGGAGTGGGGGTTCTTTGTTTGTAAAGTGAGCACCAGCCAACCTATGGTGTTCATTGGTTCGTGATGATAAATCTAAGAAGAAAGCATCAGGGACTCACATCTTCCTAAGTGAAATTGATCATTAGGATAGTTTATCATCGGCTAGACACCTACTATCTGACCTAGGGTGACTACCAAGTGGGAAGTCACAAAGAAAGACTGAACCCAAGCTTTATGTAATCAGGAGGAAGAGAATCCACTAGGAATCTTTCCCTAATCCTCAAATATAAACTCAAAACTAGTCATTGCGTGGTGGCTAATTCAAGAAGAAAGCTCGGGGACTCACATATTCCTAAACAAAGCCAACGTCAAGGTAGCTTATTGGTCATGCAATAAGGCATACAACACTAATAAGGCTCTTATCGGCTTACAATGGTTTTGCTACAAAAAAATTATGGGGTCTCACATCCTCCTAAGCTGAAAAGACCACTTAGGGACACTAGCTAAGTAGTGAATCAGCTCAACCTAGAGTAGCTATTGAGTAAGGGTTGTTGGGGGTCTTATCTCAACTCAAGGTATCCTGAAGGAAGTTGATTTATGTTTGTGATGTGCTAATAAGAGATAGGATGCCATCGGGTTCTCTTATACCTACCCTAAACACACCACAAAAGTAATTTGGAAATTGAAAATATTTCAACATGGAGAGAAGTTTGAACAAAATGGAATTTTATTGATGGAAACTTGTCTAGGACATCATTTATACGTACTATTTCCTTAAATAAAGCCTGTGATAAGAAGCATCTGGCATTATCCTTTATGGTTTATGAGTTGGTAAGATCCAACTTGGCTGACCTTTTCTATGGTGAAAGGCTCTTCCCAATTGGGTTCAAACTTGCCTCCCATCTTGTGATGGGCAACAATTGATCTCCTTAGAACTTAAAACAAGCTCTTCTACTTAAAAAGCTCGAGGACAGAACAAGTTGTTATGAGCTTGAATGCTTTATATAACTCGAGGTTCTGGTATGCTCTCAAGCGCCTCTCCTCCAAACCTTTGAGTTCTTCTAATTGTAGCTTGGCATTCTATTCAGTTGTAATTTTACTATCCACAACTATCCGTAGTGATGATAGTTGAACTTCTAATGGTAAAATGGATTTGGACCTATACACTAAGGAGAATGGGGTAGATTGTGTTAGAGTTCTGTTGGTAGTACGGTAAGCCCATAAAGCTTCAACTAACTACTTATGCCACTATCATTTATTATCATCGAGTTCCTTTTTAAGTATTTGGATGACATTTTTATTGAAGGCTTCTGCTAAATCATTCGCCCATGGATAGTTGATGGTAGAGTATCTCCAATCTATGTTGTGTCTCCGAGCAAAGTTATTGATTTTGCTGCTCTTGAAGGTGGTACCATTATCAGATATGATTCAGTGGGGTACCCCAAATCTATAAATGATATGGTTCCTAAAGAACTAGAGCACAAGATGAGCTTTGAGCTCCCTAAGTGGAATCACCTCTACCTACTTGGAAAAGTAATTAGTAACTGCAATAATTAAACGATGACCCTTGGATGAAGGAGGATCAATCGGACCAACTATGTCGGTGCTCCAACACTCAAATGGCCATGAAGCCAATGTGGGATGTAGAATGTTGGGTGGCTGATGTAGGACCACTCCATGTAATTGGCATTAATGGTAATGCCTCACTATGGCCATGCAATCTGTGATCATCGTCGGACAGTAATACCCAAGTCTCTTGATTTTGGCTTTCATTTTGGGACCAAATTGATAAGCTCTGCATAGTCCTGAGTGTACCTCGATCATGATCTTACGGGCTTCATGTTTGTCTAAATAACATAACCATAGATGATCGAAGGACTGTTGATATAAGACACCATCCACAAGGGCGTAGGTGAGTGCCCATTGCTTCACCTGATGTGTTTGAAATTTCTCTTGAGGTAGTTTTCCTTTATTTAAGTAATAAATGAAGGGTTACCTCCAATCCAGTTCTTCATCATTTTTGCCAATGGTAACCTCCTCTTGAAGAGAGTGTTTACCAATGAGTTCAATAATAATAAGAGGCATGACTTATCTATTGTGGACCTCTATTGATATATAATCATCTTCTGGACATGCCAACTCCTTGGTAAGCTTCGCTAAGGCATCAGCTATAAAATTTTCTCTTCAAGGGATCTTGCAGATTATGACCTCTGGGATTTTAGCTAGCAACTCCATGGTGTACTTATTGTAATGATGGAGTTTAGGCTTCAAGACCTTATAGGACCCAATGATATGGTTGATAACTAGTTGAGAATCCCCAAAGATGTTGATATTCTGGATGCCTAGCAAAATGGCTAACTCCAGATCGGTGATCAAAGCCTTAAATTCAGCTTCGTTGTTGGTGGAAGGCTTAGATAGGTGATTTGAGAATCTCATCATATCATAGTCTAGCGTTAGGAGGACTATTCCTACCCTTGCCTTACCTGAGAGAGTAGATTATAGTTCTTCTAATCTTTGAGTGGAAGCCGCACCATCAAAGTACATTTCTCAGTGGTAAATACTTGTATCTCCTAAGTTCATGATTTTGGAAATCATCACTAAGCAGGGAATCCATCAAAAGTGGATGCGCTAGGAAGTCCATGAGTAATTATCCTTTCACCATACGGAGGGGTACGAATGTGATGTCAAACCATGATAAAATCATGGACCATCATGCCAACCATCTAGATAGTGTTGGTCGTGTCATGAGATATTGTAGTGGATTGATTCTAGAAATTAAGTTTTTTTATGAGATAACATATAGTGTCATACATTTTGAGATTTAAAGATTAAAGCTAGGAAATACTTCTTAATGGGTGGATAATTTACCTCAAAAGATACAAGAGGATGACTTAGATAGAGTGCATTCTCTTTCCATCCACCATTGGCTTGGGCCAACAAAGCATCAAAGGAGTCATCCAATGTAGTAGTGTAGAGTATCAGAGGTTTGCCCGGGATAGGAGTGACTAAAAATAGCAGCATCATAAGGTATTGCTTGATGTTCTCAAATGCATGTGGGAACTTGTCATCCCACTTAAACTTGGTATCCTTCTTGACTAGTGTTGAGAATGTTTGACATCTACTTGATAGTTTGGATATAAAAAATCTTAAATATGCCAACCTCACTTAGATGATCTGAGTTGGGTTAGACTTTTAGGGGGTGGCATTTCAAATAATGCTTTAATATTCTTTAGGTAGATTTCAATTTGACAGAGTCGAACAACAAACCCAAGAAACTTCTTAGAAGATACTCTGAATGCACATTTCAGAGGGTTCATTTTGAGGTTGTATTGTCTTAGCCGCTCAAAAGCTACTCTCAAGTCAAAGAGATTGTCTTCCTTTTCTTTGCCTTTGACCATGAGATCATCGACGTAGCATTTGACTTGGTGATGAATGAGTTCATTGAAGATTCGAGTCATGGCCTGTTGGCATGTAGCGCCAACATTTTGAAGGCTAAAAAGCTTGACCTTGTAGCAATAAATTTTGATCGGGGTTCTAAAAGTAGTGTACTTTTCACCTACAGGTGCCATTTTTATTTGGTCATATCTGGATGAACCATCCATGAAAAAGAAGATTGCATGAGATGAGCCAATGTCCACCATCAGTTCTGGTATTGGAAGTAAAAATTTATCTTTTGGACATGCCTTATTAAGATCCCTAAAATAAATGCATATGTGAATTTGGTCACTCTTCTTCTTAATTGGGATGAAACTAGCCAACCATGTGGAGTATTTTTCCTCCTAGATGAAACCATTATCGATCAGTTTTTTGACTTCAGAAATGACCTGTTGCTCAATGTCCAATCGCATTCATCTAGGGGCTTGCTTGATAGGGTTAACGTCAACTTATATCGCTAACTTATGAATTACTATTTCAGGAGCTAATCCGGGCATTTTTTTTCATAAATCTATGCAAAGCAATCTTTAAACTCAGTGAGTAGCCTAACTAATCCATTAGTTTCAGATTCATTCAATAAAGAACTAATGTACGTCAAGGATGGGTTATCTTCAGTCCTCAAGTTGATTTCTTTTAGTTTATCAATGGTTAATTTGATTCCTTCTTTGAATTCTAAGAGTGCATCTTTGACTTTGAGATCATTTGAAGTTTCTAAGCACACCTCATGATATGAGTTAATGTGACTTAAAAAGAATATATTAGATTCCAAATGATTAGTGATGACTAGGCAGTAATCATCGTCATCGACTAGGCCCACTTTACTAAATCTTAGTTTGGGTCTTGATTGAGAATTCTTGTAGTTGTTGTTCCATTGCCTTTCAAAGTATTCTGACCTGTGCTTAGACCATGTATGTAGAATCAGACCTTTCTTTGATAAGTTAAGAACACAATGTGAGTATCAATCAAAAGAAAATTTTATTATTTATTGTAAGATTCATCCTAAAGTTCTACATCAACTTCTTGACTTGAATATGCTGCTCTTGGATAGAACCTTTGGGGCTTAACATTTGCACATATTTTGGGGGCTTCCTTAACTACCAAACCCTCAAAATTTTATGAGAGAAGTGAGGTTAGAGCTATGGTTCCCATCTATGTCTGGCAATTTCACATAATAGAAACTTGGATATATTTTTTCTTTGTTTGGGGACTTGGTCTTCATCACTGTTGGGCTCTGATGTCACCTCCAATAGGATCTACTGTCGTGAAGAGCTAGCTAGTGTGCTAACTACATAAGACTTATCCTCTGAACTAAATTCTAAGTCTATGTAGATAACAAGTGTACTCTTAGAAGCTAGAATGAATCTCCTGGTAGGTGGTAGGTATGGAGGGACTCCCTCTGGACTTGCCTCTTTCTTATCGTGGTGGAGGTTGGGTCATCCTCCCTACTTGTTCGAATGGAGTAACGAACTGTGGGTAGAATATAATCTTAGGATCTATATCCTCCCTAAGATCTTCTTCTCCCTCCCATTCCTTTTCTTTCATTTTCTTTTTATTTTTCTTTCTTTTCTTTTTCTTTTTTTTTTATTTTTCATTTTGATGAAGGTCATGAGAGAAGATATTTTGTTTCTTAGAGAGGTTATAGGCTACATCATCATAAATCTCAACCTCATGAACTGCAAATGGCTTGAGATCTCCTCAGAGACAATACTCGATTCCACCCCTTAGGATCTTGATGCACTGATATAAGGAGGATGGAACCATGTTATTCTTATATATTCAAGGTCTCTCTAGCAAAGTATTGAAAGATGTATCAGAATCTATTATGTGAAATTTTGCTTCCTTCTTCCAATTTTCTATCTCCAAAGACAACACTATGGAGCTTACGGCCCTCTCTCCTTGCTCATTGAATCCTTTCAACATCATCCTCTCTATTTGGAGTTTAGAGATGTCAATCCTTAAGTATGCAAGGGTTCTTAGACTTATAATATTTACTGATGCACCCGGATCAACCAACACTCCGGATACATGAATCTGCCAACATCCATGGTGATGTAGAGGGGACAGTTGTGCTATGTTGTCCCTAGAAGCAGGTCTTCATTTGTAAATGTGTCTCTTGGATTTCTTTTGAAAAACATGCCTCCTCTCCAGTAGTGGCCAACTGAGCTAAGCATATTTTGGGGTCAAGCAAAGCTTTGACTAATGACTCTATCATCTATTTGGATAAAATAAGGGCATTGCATATGCTTAACTTAGTTGGAAACTTTCTAAGATTTGCCAGGACATTGTAGTCAACTTTAGGTTGGTTCTCCATAAGTATATCCAATGGTGGAGCATTTTATGGTGGGGCTATGTGCTCACTAGAACCAATGACATGTTTACCCTTATCTTGAGGTGTTACCCTAGGAGGTAGAACTTTACCACTATTGAGGTTGACTTCAATGACTTCTTGTGATGAGGAGCTTGTGGAAAGTTCTACCTAATCATCAGGTATACATACGCCTTTTCTTAAGGATCATCAGAGTCAGATGACTCCAAATCAATCTCCAGTTGTGAACCCTGATGATTCAAAAAAGGAAATCTATTTTTGAATCAGAGTGAAGCTGATCAAAGTTATTTAGATTATTATTACTATGACTTGGAGAGCTATCAATAGGAATAAAATGGCTATGATCCTAAAAGGTAGATAGAATGTAAGTTGAATCATTCTTCTTCATTGATTTCTTTAATTTCAGAGGTGGTATATGATAGAAATCAAGTAAAGTAAACGGGCTGAGGGGTTTGGTGCCCTCATCTATAAATATAATGCTCTTGCTGGTGGTGGTGGAACTGGTAAATGTAGTAGCTATAAATGTGGAAGGAGAAATGATGGACTCAAATGATGGTTGCGCTCTGAAACTATCCTGGACAAGTGATGGTTACTGCAGCTGTTGGACTTCCAGCCTCCTCGAGTTGTCCCTCACAACTAGAAAACCTTCCTTGATGTTGGAGTTCTGAGCTAAGTCAGGCACCTGTAGAGAAATTTCTTGATTTTAGAAATTATCTTTTTAGAGGTATGAGATAAAGAGGTATCCCAACCTTCTTTTATCTTAAGAGGATTAGATGTATCACCAAATATTACCTTAATAGAACTAGAAGGTAGTTCTACTATTATTCTTTAAGGATAGCTATGTCTTTTGACTTGTAGCTATGCTCAAGCCAATCCTTGAAGGTAAAGCAATCCTCTAAGACATGGCCAAGCATGCGGCAGAAGGGGAAGTAGTTTGGATCATCACTCCTACTCACTTCCTCTAGCTTTTTGGGCTCGGGTAACTAAAAATTAGGCTTCTTAAGAAGGTTCTTAAAGATCTTCCTGACTATCTCCCTCTTAAATGAATATAGATTATTGTGTTTGTCGATAAGAGTAGTTTGAAAATAGCTACATGGTGGTGGATACTGATAGCGCTATTATGTAGGCTACTCTGGTGGCTGTTGTGGTGGCTGTTGTGGTGGCCAAGATAATGGAAGAAGAGGTGGTAGTAGAGGTTACTGAACTCTAGACCTATCAAACTATGCTCTCATTGCTTCTTTCCTTTATTTACTACCTGTACTATCTTTAGCTTCCTCTCAAACAGCTTCTGAGGCTTGAGGCTTAAATGACTAGTCTAAGAAGGGTAACTATTTGGCTTCCTCTTATAGGTTAGCCACCTTTCTGATTAATTTCTTAAATGTATTTATGGTAAAATATTTAAGCATGAAGGAGACTGCCCATGGATATTCTTAAGAAGAATCTCAATGGCATGTTGCTCTTGCAGGTGGGGTTCACATTTCATGCTTAGGTTGCACCATCTAAGAATGTAATCAACAAGGGACTCATTTGGCTTTTATTTTTCTATAATATGGTCCCCTAAAGTTACCCTTTATTGAGCTCCTATAAATCTCTTGATGATGAGCTACTCTAACTCTATAAAGGACTTCACCAAATTGTTGGGTAGTCTGGTGTACCAATCAATTACAACTCTTGAAAGGCTATTGACAAACTATCAAAAATGTAATGTGTTGCTACAGCTGGAATTACAATAACTATCCCTAAAGTGTGATATATGAAGCCTTGGGTTCCCACTTCCATTAAATACCTTAAATGATGGTGGGACAAAATGCTTAGGGTATTGAACTACGTCAAATTTCTCCATGTAGGGTCTACCCTTTGGAACTGATAAGCTCCCTTGGGCTTGCACCAACACTTCCTTTACTTGCTGGTTAACCATCTTCTCAATATCCTTGTCATGCATGGAGGTGCTAATGGTCACCTTCTTATGCAAACTATCGACATTCTCATTCATAAGAGTAGTGCTCTTAGGATGAACTAGAATGTGCACTAGCTCAGGTTTATCGGTCTCCATAGGAATGGGTTGTGAGGTAGGTACTTGGTTCTGTAAGCTTAAGACCACTTTTATTAACTCTCCTATGCTTCTCTCCATCCTATCAATCTGATCATCTTTAAGCTTGATTTCCTAGGTTGCTCCCTATGCAAGGATCCTCAGGTATCTACCATATGGAATTTTGCAATGTCATCCAATAGGTCATCTTCATCAGCATTAAAATATGCCATACCTTCCTTTTGGTTAAATAGATCATCCCTGACAATCCGCATAACTGCGGCATGATAGTCTTCTAAAATCTCATCCAAAGATTGGTCATCCACCTAACGTAGCACTATGGAGACATATGCTGAATGGTGACTCCCAACTGGACAGAGCTTAAAGAAGAAATGCACTGAATGTTCTAGACATGCAGAGTGCTCTATCTAACTAACTTAATAATCATAGGGGTCACCTCGGTATCCCCTCCCTCTTTCTCCTCCAGATGTGGTAGTGGAGCAACTATGATGCTCTTAGGATTCCACTCCTTCCTCTCTAATGTTGGGATGGAAGGTTGAGCGGGGGATTTCAATCTCATCTCAATAGGTGGAGTAGATGAAGTGTGGTCCTTGGGACATAGCCGGATCACTAGGGGGGATGCTCTTTCTCCAGATGCTGGCTTGTGAAACTTGATAGAAACTTCAGATGGTGGAACATGATGGGTGACAATGGTCGATAAGTGGAGCGATGTATTATGGGGTGACACTGACTACCTCTCTACCAAAGATCTTCTCTTATGTTGTGCACTGATAAGCACTATTCTATCAGAATGACTGGCTCTATCAGCCTGTCGATCAGAATGGTCTATCAAAGCTGAGGCCACCGACTATCTAGCAAATCTCCATCTATCCCTCTAGCCTACTTGGGCTACAACCTTGGACTTTATGGCCTTTTCCCTATGGATCTAATCCCTAACACTCCTAGGGATCACTCTCCTCAAGTCATGCAAAGTGGGGGACTCAGAGCATCTTTAGGCACTCCCAACTCTCTTGAGCATGGACCTCATACCAGTATAGGGCTTCCTCCTCTCCCTATTTGGTGTCTCATACTCTATAGATCATAGGGGTGATGCACAATCTTCCCGATGTCCTCCTCTCCCTCTACAGGTGAAAGAGGGTGAAACCTACTTCCACAAAGAAGGGGAGAGGTCTCACGAGGGGATCCCTCCTTTGCCACATGGGATACTTCCTCAACCTCCTTAGCCATGTGCTCGTAATGTCTCTTAATTTTTTAATTTTTGTTATGGCACTAGGTCTTAGTTAATGGTTCAGGACAAAAACTAGAACTGACCTCAAAAGTGGGAGAAACTATCTCAGAAGCTAAGATAGACTTTCCCTTAAAGACTGGAGCAACTGTAAAGGAGGTAGTAGTCTTGACTAAAATAGTGACAGGCATAGATGACACTTGTGGTAGGAGAAACTCTAAAGCCTTCCTCTTCAGTGAGGGGAACTCAATATCATACTTGAGGTTGAACTATAGAAGTGGCTTCTTATCTGCCACCTCTTATAGATAGTGGTGAGGTAGGTCCCTCGCTGGTGACTTTGAAGTGCTCAAAGCCAAGACCAAAATTGATGATGGGTTCGAGATGAGTATGGATTCATCTAGGGATAAATCCACACCGAAAGTAGAAGAGAATATGAGCTTCTCGGAGGACATGGTGCTGACTGATGGCTTGGAGGAAAAGAGAAGTAGGGCTTCTTCTTCACTGTTGGAAAAAGAAGGGTGTATATTAGACTTTGTTGCTGATTATTGTTGTTTGATTTGACTCTTGACTTTTGACTTTGAATTGGAACCCTCATTGAACAAATTTGATTATGTTAAATGTGATTCATGTGTATGTTGGAGAGATTAGAAATTTTGGAAAAGAATTTTCTACTTTTCTTTTGGAACTTCATTGGAATTTTGGAAAATATTGAATGAACCTTACTTTACCAAGCTAGTGGTTAAAGGTTCTTAATTTTGTTTGATTTATTTTTGTGTAATTTTCTTAATTAATTTTCTTTTACCTATTATAGGTCCAATAAAGGTTTTAAGGCCTACTTGGAGTGAGGTCCTAAAACCTAAAGGATGTTGGCCACCCTTGCTTATGGATAAAATAAGCAAGGTGTCCAACAAAAGAATGGTAGTCTTGGAAAAATATAAGTCCACTATCGATGCTTGGAGATAGTGATTAACTACTAAATATGGAGAGAGGAACAATCCCTAGTGGAGTTGCCAGAAAAATCTATGGTGTTTTAATTTGGAGTAATTGTGGACACCATATAGATCTTAGGGGATACTTATTGAAGTGATTATGTATGGAATTGAGGTATGATGTACCATCTCAAAAGATGAAAACATCATCCTATAATGGACCTAATTACCTAATAAGGACTCCTGAGACGGATGGGTCTTTATATATACTAGAGATCTTTTCCCTACTTTACATGGAAAAGTAAAGTAGGGTTATTTATGTTGGGTTCTTTAGTTTCTTTTGGAAGTAAGCTCCCATAGTTAATTACATCCTAGGAAATAAGAATTTCTTAAGAATACTCTCGATTAAAGTAGTCAATCAACCTCTCCAAAGACTTCAAAGTTAGATTATCAAAGGATTGAGGTACTTTCAGAAATCGAGTGGGAAAATTCAATATGGAGAGACTTATTTTTTGGATTCTAAAGGAAGATAAGTAGGGAGCACTCATAATATTAGGAAGCCTAGTGAGCACTCTAGTCAACCTTATGGTGAGGGTTTATATATTTGAAAGAGAGGATTTATTTTAATTTGAGTTGAAATTTTATTAGAATGCTAGGGCTTATAGTCCATCAACACAAGATTGTGAAAATGCCTAATAGGTGAGGACTTAAACTCATAACCTGAAGGAAATGAGCATCCATGGATCCTAACTTTAAGATGCTTTAGCAAAGCCAAAAGCACGACCAAAATCTAAGAAAAATATAAGACATAGTGGTTTACCTCCATGAGAGAGGATAAACCCATCCCGACTCTTCTAGACTTATGACCGCTTGGACTGGCTGTCAACTAACACCTCCTATGATTCAAAACCACGTAGGTTGGTCTTATGTATTTGCAAGATAGTTAGGCTAGTATTTAATTAGGATAGAGATTGGAGTCCTAAATTCACTTCGTAAGAGATGAGATCATGACTAGCATGAAGACATGACTTAGACTGATGCAAAATTTAATAAATTCTTATATCATTTTAACACATTCATTTGGACAAAGGCTTAGGCCAATTATGCCTAAATGCAAGATAAAATTAGATTATTATTTAAATTAGCTGGAGGGGGTGTTCTCCACTACAAGGGATGCCCTCATAGGTCAAGCATTCCCTTATCGTACAAGAGTGGAGACCCTCCCTATTCAAGAGTGAAGTAAGATGTCATTGATGATTATTATCACATACATCATTCAGCTAAAGAGTTGCTAAATCTTTTAATTATCTTGATTATAACCTAAATTTTAAAGTGAGGTTATGAGTTATATTTAAAATTTAGTTGAGTTATTAGTGGGGGTAGAAAAATTAATTTTATTCTAAAGAGCCTATCGCATGCAGGCCACATATTCAATCATCAAATTTAAGAAACTTATTAAAAGCTTGCAATTTATATTGCATAAACTAAACACAATGATCAAACATTTATAAATCTCATGAAAGATTAATAGGTCGGTGTGGCCGGGTACTACCGTACAACCTGAAAAAGAGAGAAATTGGGTAGTCGAGCTCTACCCTTATTCAACCTGGATTACGAAAGAATATTATAATTATAATTGAATTAAATGTTATGGGGGTCTTCATTCCTCATCTTCTTTCTTCCTTCCAATTTGATTTTTCTCCAAGGCTTCACAGGGCTTTCCAGGACTTTGCCTTCTAGCCACTGCTCATCCTAAATCCCATAGCACTAATCCTAATTCCTATTACAAAATTACATATTTTTTGGAAAAAATGAAATCTAACTTCATATGCAAAATACATGTTAGCTAAACACCCATACAAATCTAAGTAGTTATATTCCATAATTTGGACTTAGCACCCTACACATGGGTAAACAAGCCCACCTGTCCTGATGTGGAATATGTAAAGGGGTATAAGCACTTGCAAGCAAAATTTTATTTTTATTTCAGCAAACCCTTTAGCATAATCCCTTATAGAAAACATCATTAGGCTAATAATATATTAAAATCTAATCTATGCATAAGTAATCCTATCATCCAGTCAAAAATATTACATCACAAAATAAAAACACAACATCATAACATACACCATTGTTGACCACAATTTTGGAGTGAGGTTCTCAATCTCCCCATCTTAGATTTAGGAGTATTCTAGACACTAAGACTTCCTTAGTCATAACACACTTCTAGCAATTAGGTGAACACTTAACCTAAAGCCTAGAGACTTAGAAGGATTAACCATAGGACTAGGCCTTACCCTATGACTTAAGGAGGTCCATTTACCATAAAGCCTAAACCCAACCCATGTTCACCTTCTTAAGACATAACCAAACCTCAAATTCAATTCAAATTCCAAATCTAAATATAAATTCAAATCAAAATCAAATGATTGAATCTATAACCAATTCCGAACCAAATCAAATCAAATCAACCCTTTCTAAGCCCTATGATTTTATTCCATGGACTTAGTAAAAAAAACCCCTTTAAATCAATTCAAACTAAATTGATTTTCTTATAGAAAAATTATTTCCTCAATTATCTTCCCAAATATAAATCAAATCCACATTCTAATAACCTTGATCAAAACCAAATTAAACCCAATCCAAATCTAAACCATGTGACCGGCCTTCATGAGCTTAGCCAAATTTGCCCATAAATCCAACTCAAGTCAATTGATTTTCTCATAAATCAATCATATCTTCAATCATATTCACAAATATAAATTAAAAATACATTCAAATAATCAAAAATAAATCAAACTAAATAAAACCCTTCTCTAAGCCATGTGACCTATCTCCATGAGCTTAGCCAAATTTTCCTTCAAATCAAACCCAAGTCAATTGATTTTCTCATAAATTAATCATATCTCCATTCATCTTCACAAATATAAATGAAATATACATTTAAATCATCAAAACTAAATCAAACTAAATCAAGTATTTCCTAAGGTCCTTAAAGCCAGTTCCATGTACTTAGCCAAATTCTGTTCAAATTCAAGTCAAACTCAATTGATCTTCTCATAGATCAATCATCCCTTCAATTATCCTTACAACAATAAATCAAATATATATTCAAATCATAAAAACTAAATCAAACTCTTCCTTTATGTCTTATGGCTCTATCTTATGGAACTAGTCAAATTCTCCAAATATAAACATCAGATTCAATTAATTTTTTCATAAATCAATCATTCCAACAATCATCATTCCAAATATAAATGAAATCTACAATCATCAAGGCAAACCAAATTAACATAAGTCAAACCCAACTTAGCCCTTTTGACTTGGAATATCCAAATGAACCAAAACTCATCCAAACCAAAATAAATTGCATTTAAATTTATATATCAATCCCAAATCCATATATAAACTAAACTAAGCTCAACTAAACCCAAAATCAAGCCAACTAAACCCAATTATTCCACTTGACCCAAAGTGGCCAATTTGACCTATTTGAGCTAAATTATAATCCTACCCAAATTGGATTGAACCAAGCCCACCAAGACCTCTTATCATGACTGTTGGTCACCCTAGGTTGATCAATTGTCATAAATTAGGTCAAACCAAGTCAACTTAGCCATTTCACCAAGTCAACACTCTTAACCCATATGAACCAAACTAACCAAATTACAATCTAAGCCAAATCAATTGAAAGTAATGACCCATACCAATCCAAAATCAATATTTGAACATGACTTGACATTCAATTGAGCCAAACCAAATCCAATTGGCCTTCTTGACCCAACTTGACCCAAATTGACCAAAGGGCCAAATTGGGTCAAATCATGATATAAACCAAATTGATTGCAACTAATGGCTCAAGTTTATTCCAAATTGATTATTGAACTTGACCAAAGCCCCAATTGAACCCAATTGACCTATTTAACCTAAATTGACCTAAAGGGTCAATTTGGTCTAAATCAAAATCAAATATAAATTAATTACAATCAAAGTTTACAATACATTTCTTTGTGGCCATAAAGGAGCCATTTGAAGCTTAGGTTTCATGTGCGGTTTTGGAATAGCGATGGGAGCAGTGATGTTATCATCGACTATAATTATCTAACAGTTCAAGTACAGTTGATATAATTGAGGCACAATCCAAATATGGTTTTGGGGGATGGAATCTATGGCGTCAGCCTATAGGATTTCTAGTTTTTCTAATGTCTTCTCTAGCAGAATGTGAAAGATTACCTTTTGATTTACCAGAAGCAGAGGAGGAATTAGTAGTTCTCAATTAGTCAACCAAACCTAACCCAACACCTAACCTAAGCCAATTTGGTCAAATTGGTCAACCTAACCTACTTTGGTCAAATTGGTCAACCTAACCCATTTGACTATTTGATCCCAAATGAACCAAAATCAAATCTAACCAAATCAACCCAAACCAATTGAACCCAATCACTCCAAATCATCTTTTGAACTTAACGCAACCCTTGGTTTGACCCAATTTGACCAATTGGTCAACTTAACCTCAATTGACCCTATTTGACCTAAATGAGTCAAATCAAGCCAAATCAACTCCAATTAACTTGAAATTTGGGCTAACCAAGTTTTGGCTCATTTGAGATCTGCCCAAATCAAATCTAATGCCAAATGACCATGATACCCTTTGATCAAGGGTATCATTGTAAATGGTCATTCCCACTCCTTGGCCACTTGGCACTCTTCTATTGGTCTACATAGGCACCTAGGATATTGCCCAACCTAACCCAAGGCTGGTTGGGTCAGCCATGACCCAAGGAGAGGTGAAATTACCTCACCTCCCCTAATAGTGCACATGGAAACTCAAGGGCACCCACTAATCCCTCTTGGCAGCCACCGCCCAAGCATTGGCCAACCAAACTGAGCCACCAAGGATGATTCCTTGCTATCCCTAGCCACCACTGGGACTAGACATCGACAAAGCTCCAAATCAAGCTGAGCCATTCGATCTTTGGAATGAGGGGGTATAGCCCCCTCATTTCAATCCAAATCAAGAGGTGAGCTTAGAGAGACCTTAGTGAGAGCCCTAGCATCCTCAGAAGAGTTTACTCAAAGCCTTCCCTGAGCCCCCAAATCTTTCCATTGCCAGTTCCCTTCAAGCCGAAATAGGACAATCCCTCCCTTGATCCCATTTGCTCAAAACTCCACCAAAGTTAAATTAACTTTGCATAAATCTACCCTAGGGCTCATCGAGTAAGAACGAATATTCTCCTAAGATTTCTGACCATTGAATGGTATACTTCGATCAATGCTAGCCTCCCAAGCTTTGGATGTTGGTCTTCCGAGCAAATGGCAAGGAATCAAAGCTCGTGTCTATCAGTAGGCTTCGTCTCAACTAGACGAAGCTTCCTCAATCATTAGCGCTATCGGTCCTGAGCTCTAGTAAGGTATGCTTGCAAAATTGAGCTTTTGGTGAAAATGGGTTAGAGCTTTATAAAGAAAATGTGCATCTCGTGTGATCTTGACTATTAGATCCCCTCCAATCAATGTCATGAAGGTGTGGGATCCTTTTGGAGTTGATCCGAGCTCAAGTAAGCTCGAATCAAGCCGAGCAAAGGTGGACGGACTTCATTCACTCGCAGCACGGTAGATCACGCAACATCCATTTCACGTGATCAAAATGGATGGTAATGATTAGATATGTTAGTTTAATTCGATTTTATTCAAATGCACCATAGGATCAATCGTAGCTGCCCGATATTGAATCAGACAGGGGACAAGAAAATGTGTCTCACCACCGCCACATAAACATTGAGTCAGATAATTTTAAGTAGCCAATCTCGTGGCACTACATATAAAGCGCATTGCATCAGCACGCCATGTGGTGCCGATGGGATTAAGCTTTAATTAGGCTTAATTAAATATTTTTAAAAGTTGAAACTTCTAAAAATTATAATAAATTATAGAAAAATCAGAAAAATATAAATAAATACTCATATAAAAGATATTTCAGAGGAGAATTAATTAAAAATGATATTAATTAATTTTGAATAGTAATTTAAGCTTAATTAACTTAATTATTCCTTAATTACTTGAGCAATTAATCCAGAATTTTGCGGGTCAATTTAATGGGATGACCTCTACCTTCCATGAGTTTCTTGGGATTTATTGTTCACTTAATTAAGAAAATTGACTAATTAAACTATAATTATTCTTTTAAGTTAGTTAATGATTAATTAATTCCATGAGCATTAACAAATTAGTTAATTAAGTTTGTTAATCATTGCTCAATAATAAATAAACTAAGGAATAGAGTTGGGACCTCTTTCATAAGCTCTTTCCCTAAGTTCATTTCACTTTTCAAAATGAAATTAATTGAGGCTTAATTAATTGATTAAATCACTTAATTAGTTAAATTGAAATTGTAACCACATTAAGACTTAGTTAATTAATTTTTGGGTTGATCTTTAGCTGTTTAAGAACTTAAAGAAACTTAATAAAGTTATGGTTTACCCACATGTGTGGGGAAACCATAAGATTATTTAATTAAGTTTCTTAACCTAATTAAACATTAATAGTTGTGAGCCAATTGGATTAAGCCCCCTTTATTTCTTAGGATCATTGCTAGTTTAATTTTCAATTCGTGTGCATATCATGTTGGCTTATAATTATTTAGATAATTATATTAAGATAACGTAGGAAAGTGTATTTAGTGCATACTACAACATAATTAACTCATAAAATCAACTTAATTGCATTTCATTAAACCAAATTAATTAACAAAATGGGTATGGGTTAAGATCATCAAATCTTTTCTCACATCCTTAAATCAAATCAAAACATAAAATTAAAAATGATATTAAGAAAGCTTTGGTTTACTTTAAATGGCTTTATTTAATATGATTATCCTTAGAAATTAATTTGATTGAATGAAATCATGTGTTTATGCTTATTTATTCCTTTCCAATCATGTTAAATGTTGTATGTCATTTGAAATCATACATTCATCTTTTTAAAATTATTTAAATAAAATGATTTGCTTATGTAAGCTTGCATGTGTTGGACCAATTTATAATATGTGATATGTGTGGCTATTATCATTAATAAATTAAAATTATTTTTCCAAAGTTTATAAAGTAATTACATTGATTATAGTGGTAATAGTTATGAATACATATGGGCTTTGCATGAGCTTATAGCTTAAGTATGTTAATTAAAACTTTATTTTCTTTAATTCATATGTGATTTTATATGTATTTGAATGTTAATATGTATATAGTCTAGACATCCTCAGAATTCGAGGCTTTAGCTAGCCCAAGGAGGTCATTTAATTACCTCACTTCCCTAGTTAACAACGACACGTACTTATTTGGTTTCATTCATATATGTTTCTACATTATAATTTGAATGGAACTTTATTTCACATAAATAAATGTTTTAATCAAATAAAAATGTAATTTTTGCATGATTTTCTTCCCGTTATTTACATATACACTCATGTGTAGTGAGATAGTAAAGTATATAGTCTGGACATCCTGGGAATACGAGGCTTTAGCTAGCCCCAAGAAGGTCAATTGATTACCTCACTTCCCTGGTTAAAAAAGACACATACTTTCTTATTTCTTTTTACATGTGCATGTATGTGTGGCTAAGGGATGAAAATCTCTCTTTTCTACTAAAAATGCATGCATCCATAATCGATTAAGTGCTTGGATTAATTAGTCATGTAGTTTGAAGCTTTCTTTCTTATATTCATGCATATAATTTTACATATGTTTGAATGCAAATGGGTATATAGTCTGGACAACCCAGGAATATGAGGCTTTAGCTAGTCCTAAGGGGGTCATTTGATTACCTCACTTCTCTGATTTAACAATGGCACATACATATTTAACTTCATCCCTATGTATTTTTGAATAAGAATTTGGATAGAGCTTTAATTAATATGATTAAATAATTCAATCAAAGGAAAGAATATAAACTTTAAATATGCACATCTACATTCATCATTTAAATGTGCTAAAATATGTTGCGTGCATAGATACACTTAGGATTGAATCATATTTGTATTTTTGGTGATGGAAAGGAATGATTTTACATATGTCACATGATAGTAATTCAATCAAATGAATCTTAAGATGCCTTTCATATTGAATGAAGTTATTTAAAGTGAACCTAAACTTAGGATTAATTTAAAATGTGTAATAAGCCATTCACTAAAGAGGACTAAATCAAATTAATATACTTTAGAAAGTGGCTTAAGGTAGGGATGAAAGGGAATGATCCCCTTTCTTCTCTTTATAACACTTAGTTGCTAAGTGTAAGTCGTATGAAATAAAAAAATATATATACAAATTAAAATTCTCAAATCACTTACACATCTTGAAGTGAAATCAACCTCTCATGTTAAATTAAATCTTCTCACACTTAGAAAAAAATATAATACTAATGTTTAGTTGAGATACACCACACAAGCCTTAACACACACATTAGAATTAAGTCACCAGTTCTATCTTTATATTAGGATGGTACATGGTGTGATGTACATTTTGTTTTATGATGTATTGTCTTAGATTGGATGTTAGGGTGTATGCTTCATAGAGTTGATGGTAAGCTGATATTAGCTTAATCACATTTTTTATAGGGGATTATGCTTAAGGGATGCTTAAAAATAAATATGAATGCTCTTTTTGTGGGTTGCTTAAACCCTTAAGCATAATCCAAGTTAGGACAGATGGGCATGGTTACCCATGTGCAGGGTGCTAAGTCCAAATTATACATATAATTGCTTGGGATTGTATTTGTGTTTAGCTAACACTTATTATGCAGTGTAGTTAGATTTACTTTTCCTATTATTAAAGTAATTTTGTAATAATAATTAGGATAAGTGCTATGGGAGATTATGATGAGTAGTGGCTAGAAGGCTTTATCCTGGGGTGCCCTGTGATTCCTTTGAATCAAGCACATCCAAACTAAGGAAAAGAAGAACGAAGGTGGAAGAGTCAAGAATGAAGACCCCCCATAGCATGTATTTGTTCTAATTGTAATTATTATTTCATATTCTAAGTTGTATAAAAGTAGAGCTCGGCTACATATCTTTTTTTTTGGGTTGTACGATAGTACCCGATCGCACCAGCCAGTTATTATTTTACTTTACTTTATAAAATTGATTGATGTTATATTTAAATTGTGCATTAGGATGGTATGCTTTTCATAGTTTCTTATGATTGATGCTTTAATGTGTGACCTGGATGCATTAGGTTCTTGGGATAAAATAATTTTTCTATCCAACTAATTAGCCATAACTAAACTTTAAACAACTTGTAACCTCAGCATAAAGCCTTGGTTGTAATCAAGATAATCAATATATTTAGCCACCCCTTAGCTGTATGGTTGCATGTGTTTCATCATACATGTCATATTGAATCACTCTTGAAAAATGAGGGCCTCCATCCTTTCATGCATAGGGGCTGCTTGGCTTGTGAGAGAAACCCCTACTGATAGAGCTTCACCATCTCCCTTTTGATTTGGCCAATAACTTACTTTATCATGCATTTATGCATATAAAAATCCCAAAGCCTTTGTCAAAATGATGTGTCAAAATGAAATAAAAATTGAAAATATTTTGCATTTGTATATTAAATCATATGCTCATACCACTCATGCTCTAGTCTCTTAGGGAGTGGGTTTAGGACTTTAGTCTCTTTATAATTAAATAATTACCCTAGCTATCTTGCAAATCATAAAGACCGAACCACATAGTTTTAAAATCATAGGAGGAGTTAGCTGGAGGCCACTCCAAGCGATTATAACTCTAGAAGTTAAATTGTATCTCCTCTCTTATGGAGGTAAATCATTATGTCCATATTCTTAGATTAAGTCATTTTTTTGCTCATGTTAAAGGTCCCTTGATTTAAGATCTGAGGTAGCTATTTTATTTTAACTACAAGCATAAATCCTTACCTCTTAGGCATTTTCACAACTTTGTGTTGATGGATTATAAGCCCTAGCAATCTAATAAAATTCAACTCAAATAAATAAATCTCTTTACTTTCAAATATACAAAGCCCAATCATAGGATATATTTGAATGCTCACTAGGCTTCCTAGTATCATGAGAATTCCTTACTTCCTCCCTTTGGATTCCAAAAATAAGTCTTTTCCTTGACCTTTCCCAATTGATTTTCAAAACATAATTGATCCTTTGATAGTCTAACCTTGAAGTCTTTGGAGATTTTAATTGTCCACTTTAATTAGGAGTATTTTTAGAGAATTCCATTCCCTAAGATGTAATTAATTATGGAGGCTTGCCTCCATAGGGAACTTAAGAACCCAATTTAATATAAACCCTGCTTTATTCATTCATATAAAGCAAGGAAAAATCTCTGGAATATTTGACAACCCATCATGCCTTAGGTGTCTTATTAGGTGATTAAGTCCATTGAAGGGTGATGCCTCTATCTTTTAAGATAGTATATCATATCTCAATGTCGTACCCGATCACCTCAATAAGTACCCCCTATAATCTGCATGGTGTTCCCCATATACATCTAAAAATAAACACCATAACCATCCTAACTTAGAGCTAAAAGTTATGACTTAGCATTCTAATGTGTGTGCTTAAGCTTAGTGTGGTATGTCTTACTAGGCTTTAGGATTATGATCATCTAAGTTTGGAATTATTTAAGTTAAACATGAGGGGTGGTTTTATTTCAAGTTATTAAGAGGATTAGTTTATTTTAATTTGTATTTTCTTTTATTTCATTCAATACTTACTCAACATCTAATTTTTATGAAGAGAGGAAAAAGGATGTAATCCTATTCATCCCTATCCAAAGTTATTTTCTAAAGCATGTTGTTATAATTTGGTTTCTTCAAGTGAATGATTTATTAAAAATTGTATTAATTCAAAATTTGGATTAATCTTAAAGAATCCTATTCAAACATGAAAGGCATCTTAAGATTAATGAAATTGAATTACTATCACATGGATAATGTTATATTATTCCTTTTCATCATCAATAACATGTTTTGAACTTAACATACCTATACATGCAATGTATTTTTGGCACACTTAAATGATTGTGAATGCATATAATTTTTTTACAAAAAAGAGGGATTTCATTCTTTAGCTAAGTACACATATACATGTATTAAAGATTTAAGCAAGTACCTGCCATTATTTAAACTAGGGAAGTGATGTAATCTAAGACCTCCTTGGGGCTACTTAAAGCCTCATATTTTTGGGATGTCTAGACTATATATTTGCTATCTTAAATACATATGAATGCAAACATAACCATGAGAATGAAAATCATTGCAAATTATTATTTGTTAACAAATTTATTTATTCATATAAAGTAAAGCTTTATCCAAATTCTAATGTATGTAAACATGTGGATGAAATTAAGTAAGTATGTGTTGTTGTTTAAACCAGGCAAGTGAAGTAATCTAAGACCTCCTTGGGGCTACTTAAAGCTTCATATTCCTAGGATGTCCAGACTATATACTTAATAACATTCAAACACATGTAAGCATACACATGAATCATGAAAATAAAATAATACTTTAACACGTTTAAGCCATAAATAAATGTAAGTCTCATATAATATTCATAGGCCAACATCAATTTAAATTTTCATCATTAATTTATAATTTTGAAAAGTAATTTTAAAATTTATTAGTGGTAGTAGCCACACATATAATAAGATTAATCCAACACATGCAACTTACACATAATTAAATTCAATTAATTCTTTCATTTGAAAACATGAATGTATGATATCAAATGACATATGAATTTATAATGATTGAAAAGGAATATTTGAATAATGCCACATAATACATTCAATCACATTAATTCCTAAGGATAATCAAGTTGAATAAAATTATTTCAAATCAACCAAAGTTATTATGGAGTTCATATTTGGATTTGAATTATGAAACTTAAAGAGGAGAGATAATATTTACTATTTTTCCTCATCCCATATTAGTCACTTAATGTGTTTAACAAAAAGTAATTAAGTGAAATTTATGGATTGATTAAGTTCAAATCATTAAGCAATTCATTTAATTTCCAATTCTTATACCTCTTTAACTTAAATAACCACTTAATCACGAGCTTCCAATGATATGCTAATGAGATATTAAAACTTGCAATGCACTTAAAGGACCTAATGTGATTAGGCTCACTATTAAGGGTTAATGAGATTAAAAAGAATCTAAGTACTTACATGATTTTCCCACACCCATGGGTTAACCATATGTTCCTTAAAGTTTTTATATTATTAAACACATAAAGAAGAACCCATGAATTCAATTTAAATTATTTGATTGTCATTTTAATTTGAATTAATTTCTCCATTAATTTACTTAATTAATCTTTAATTACCATATGCATTAATTAACCCTCCAATGGAAATACACTTAGAAAAATAACTAGAAAAGAAGCCCTAATTATTTTCCCTTATTATTCCCACTGTTAATAGTGCTTAAACATCATTAATCATTGAAATTTTACTGTTTAACAATTTTCATTATCATTAAATAGATTAAAGAGGGTAATTAAGATTGAAATTTCAAATTATTCAAATTACATTGCCAATAAATCTCATGAAAATTATGGGAGGTAGAGGACATCCCATAGAACTAACCCAACAAATATGTGGTCAATTTGCCAAGTAATTATGCCATCATTAGAGTAATTAGCCTAAATTTTAAACCTTAATTAAGCACTGTTCACTGTTTAAACATTAGATATATCATTTTTATTAGATTTTCTTTTATTTACCCTTTCCAAATGGGTTTATTTATATCTTTTTGATTTTTTTACAATTAGTTATGAATTTTTAAAGTTTAGGTCAATTAATTGCATTTTAATCACCCAATTAACCTCTTAACCTATCAGTACCATGCAGATGCTGGCATGGCGACGCTTTCCATGTGGTGCCATGGGATAAGCTATTTAAAACATCCTCCGTGGAGGCTGAGCAGCGGCAACGGACATGATTTCATCCTCTCCATCTGATCTCAGAATGTACGGTGAAGATTAATCCTATGATTCACATTAGATTAAATTGAAAAATCTAATAGATTAAATCACGATCGTCCATTCAAATCATGCGAAATGGATGGCCATGATCTGTTTTCCCTCATGCACCGAAAGACAGACACCATTCACCTTTCGTCACTTGATACAAGCTCGTCGGAGCTTGTGGGATGTCGAGATCGGCACCAAAATTTGTTGGGAGAATATTTAAGAGGATCCAACAATGGAAATCACATGAGATCACAAATTTCTTCACAAAGGACCAACACCTAGGGTATTTTCTATGATTTGTTAAATTTTACCTTGCCGGAGCTCAAGACCAGTGGTCTATCGACTAAGGTAGCTTCATCTTGAAGAGACGAAGACCTATTGAGAAGATCTCGAGTTGCCTCCCCACTGATGTCTCTGTGACAAAATGCCATTACTAAGCAAACTAGATATGGTCTTAGAGTGGTCTCCAGTAATCAAATCGATTGGGAATTGAAATGTTTCAACTTGCCAGAGCTTGGGAAAGGTGTGTGAAGAGTTAATTAAAGTTTGGTGGAGTTTAGGTAATGTTGGATGGATGGGGCTCCCAGTTTCGAATGGAGCTTGGTCTCCCTAGCAATGGGGTGCTCTAGAGGATTGAGGAAGGCTCTAGAACTACTCGGAATCAACTAAGGAAGTTCTGTGTGATGTTTGATTAAATGGGGAGGAGTATACCCTCCTTCGTAAGTGAACCAAAGGCTGAGATTGGCTTAGCCTTTATGAATCATTTGGGTGGCCAGAGATGGCAGGGGACTATTGAGGTGGAAGCTCTTGAGAGGTTGAAGCAATCTCAAGGGCTGGCATAGGGTGTACTTCCTCCTCCAAGTGAACCAATGGTGGGCAAAAGGTAAGCTCACCCTCTCAACACCTAAGGCTGAACCTAACAACCTTGGGTCATGTTGGGTCAGTGGTCATAGTGTCCAAAATGAGCTAAAGGTGGCTGCCATGGTTCGGTGAGTATGTAAGACCATCCAAATGGGGATTTATCTCATTTGGGTGGGTTGGTTCATGGGTTTTTTACTCAAACCAGGTAAAACCATAGGTTGGGTCCATTTGGGCTTGGTGACTTGAGGATGAGCCATGCTAAGTTTGGTTGGGTTTGGACTTTGTTTGAATGGGTTTAGCTCAATTTGACCTATATGAGTCAAATGGGATTCAATAGGGATATGTTGACTAATTGGTCAAATTGGGTCAAGTTTGTGGCTTAGGTAAGTTCAAATGATGATTTGGAATGTATTAGTGCAATTGATTTGGTTTAATTTGATGTGGATTTAGATTTGGTTCATATGAGTTCATATGGGTCAAATTAGCCAAATTGGCTTGGGTGAGGGGTTGGTATAGGTTCAATTAATCATTTGAGAATGATTGTAGGTGTTGGTTTGAATTTATTTGGATTTGGGAAGGGTTTGGCTCAAATGAATCCTTTAGGTCAATTTGTGCTAAATGGCTCCATTAGGTTGATTTGACCAAATTAGATGTAATTGGATGTTGAATCATGTTCAATAATTAATTTTTGATTGATTAGAGGCATTAGTTTCAATAAATTTAGTTTGGAATGAGATTTGACCAATTTGGCCCTTTAGGTCAAATTGGATCAACTTGGGTCAAGGGCACAAGTTGGCTTGGTTTGGTTCAGTTTGTGGTTAAGTCATGCTTAATGATCAATTTATGGTTGATAGGATTTATTGGTTTTAATCGATTGAGGTTGGAATGAGGTTTGGTTCATTTTGGTCCATGTGGGCTAATTGGGTCAACTTGATCAAATGATCAAATTGGCTTGGCTTGATCTAATTGATTGTAATTGGACAATCTAGGATGGGCAATAATTTAGAGGAGATTGGATAGGTTGGTTCAATCTAATTTGGGTTGGATTGAAGTTTGAATCAATTTGATTACTTAGGCCACTTTGTGTCAAGTGGACCAAATGGGTTGATTGGGTTGAATTAGATTGAATTGGGTGTTGAGAAGAGTTCAATGATGGATATAGAGTTGATTGATGGATTTGATTACAATTGATTTAGGTTTTACTGGTTTGACTCATTTGGACCTTTTGGGTCAAATGGGCTAGCTTGGGTTAATTGGATTCATTTGATTGAATTGGTTTGATTGGTTTGTATTGAAGGAGTTTAAATTGGAGTAATGAAAGGTTGGATTGCTTTTGTGAAAATCAATTGGATTTAGTTTCAATTGAATAGGCTTTGGGTTGGATCCATAAGATGATATAATTAACTTAGGTTAGGGGCTAAGTTAATTTTGGCTTGGAGCTTGGATATGAAACAAACTCAATTTATGGTTGGTTATGTTTTCTTGAGGTTGGTTTTGAATGAGTGGACAAGCTTAGATTTTGGTTTAGGCCATAGGTTAAGTAGAACCCATTTTTCCTAAGACACATCCTAAACTTAGGGTATACTTTTCTAAGTCCTTAGGTTTGGGTTTAGTGTTCTCTTAATCACTATAGGTGTCCTATGACTAGGGAGATCCTAGTGCTTAGAAAACTCCAAGTCTAAGATGGGAAGGATGAGTCCTCACTCCAAAAGTGAGGTCAACAAAAGGACCACCAATAGGTGTGGTGTAACTGATAAGGCACACCACACGTATTAGTGTTGAACGAGATGATCAACAACATCCGTGAAGATCACAAGCACTAATGAAGGACCGACCCTACCTAAGTGGAGAGGTAGATGGAATTACAGCCTTAGTGTGATGCAATTCATTATCAAGCTTGGGGCATGGGATAGATGAGTATATTGGTTCGATTTGTTGAGAATTGATTTTGTGCCAAAGACATGAACAGAGATCCACTAAGGATTTGAAGATGAATTTTGTAGATTGGAAATTGATTTATGACAAAGGCATAAAAGGGATCCACGGATTAAGATTTGATTTGATTTGATTTGATTTAATTTGAATTGATTATGTTGATTGGATTTTATTTACTCTTAAGTTTTGAGATGATTTGATTATGTTTATTTGATTGAATTGAGTTTGGTGATTAATTTTGATTTTGATCTTGTTGCTTGATTTTGTTTGGAGTTTGGTGATTTATTTTAATTTTTTATTTTGTTGGTTGATCTTATTTGAGTTTGATGATTTATGTTGATTTTGAATCTAATGATTGCTTACTTCAAAATGCTCATCCTAAGTTTGAAGAAGAAATCAAGTATACTATTGATGAGTTAAAAGAGGTTAACATAAGAACTGCTGAAGACCCAAAGCTAACTTTTATTAGTAATTCATTGGGCCGAGAAGATTCTAAAGAGTTAATCACTTTACTCTTTGAATAGAAATATTGCTTTGCATGGAGCTATGATGAAATACCAGGTTTATCTCTAGAAGTTGCAGTGCATAAACTAGAGATAAAACCTGATGTAATTTCAATAAAGCAAGCTCCTAGGCGAATGCAGCTAGAAATTGAATAGTAAGTAATTACTAAAGTGAATAAACTGATTGATGCTGGCTAACAATAGCCTGATTGGCTAGCCAGTATGGTCACCGTAAGGAAAAAGAATGGTCAAATATGCATTTATGTTGATTTTAGAGACTTGAATAAGGCTTATCTCAAAGATGAGTTCCCACTACCAATACCAAAATTTATGGTGGACATAGCCTCTTCGTATAAGATCATTTCATTCATGTATGGATCATCTGGGTATAACTAGATTAAAATGTCTCCAAAGGATGAAAAACATATGACGTTCAGAACTTCTATAGGGATATTCTGTTACACGATCATGCCATTCAGTTTAAAAAATATCGGGGTTACATATCAAAGAGCTATGACTAGACTCTTTGATGACTTGATTTATAATCAATTTGAATGCTATATTGATGATCTACTCATCAAAAGAAAAATAAAGGAAAATCATTTATATGATTTACATAACATTTTTGAATGGTTACACACTAAAACCAGAAAAATGAACTTGTTGAAGTGTGCTTTTGGAGTGACTTTAGAAAAATTCTTAGGGTTCGTAGTGCCCCACTGTGGAATACAGATCAATCTAGAAAAAAATCATTATAGAAATGCCACCACCTAGAAGTATTACATAGTTAAGATCATTCTAGGGAAATCTTGCATATTTAAGGAGGTTCATATCGTACTTATCAGAAAGATGTCAACCATTTATGACATTAATAAAGAAAGATTCCAAATTCATTTGGGATGAAAAATGCCAAAATGTTCTTGAAAGTCTGAAATAATACTTAATGAACCTCTTATTTTGGCTACTTCAATTCCAGGAAAGCCATTGATTTTACACAATGCAGCTTTGGATGAATCACTTAGGGCTTTATTAGCCCAAGTAAATGAAGAAGGAAAAGAAAATGCACTTTATTATTTAAGCCAGACTCATCGTAGAGGAAATGAATTATCTACCTATTTAGAAATATTATTCAGCTTTCATTTTCACGCTCAAAAACTAAGACATTACATGCTTATCATAGAGTTAACTTAATCTCAAGAGTGAATCCATTGCAATATCTTATGACCCACCTAACATTATTTGGATGTCTAACACATTGGTTGATGATTCTATTGCAGTTTGAGATCACTTACATTCCTCTTCGTGTTATAAAAGATCAAGTCATAGCTGACTTGTTAGAAACACATCCCATACTTGAGAGTTTTCCATTAAATGATGATCTTCTAGATGAGTAGATCATGTCATTAGAAGATGAACTTAATGCCACTTGGGAGTTATATTTTGATGGTGCAACATCATTAAAGAAAAATAAAGAATTAAATTCATCTATTCAAGGGAAGGTAGGGATTGACCTAATTTTAAAACCCTAAATAAAGGAATGATGTGTGAAGCTCAGTATGAGGCTTTTATCACTAGGTTAGAGCTAGCAATCCATATGGATATCAAAAAATATAAAGATCATTGAAGATTCTCAACTAGTTATAAACTATGTGGTTTCTATAATGTTTTACATCCAAAACTCTTTAGTTATTATCAATACATGATGAAACTACCTGAGAAAATTCCATATGTAACTCTGTATAGAATATCCAATAGAGATAATTCTGTAGAAAATGCTTTGGCTAAGCTTGCTAAATAAATGGTATGCCCAAAAAAAAGAATCTATTTCAATTGAGGTTCAAAATCCACAAATTTTATCTTCTATATATTTGGATTACATGAATAGAAAAATAAAAATGCAAAGAATAGCCACTCTTGTCGAAGGTCAAGAAGAATGTGACTAGAGGTAGCCATTTATTGACTACCTGAGTAAGGGGAAGCTTCCTGAAGGCAAGTTACTAGCAAATAAAATAAAGAAATGTGCCTTATCTTATACATTAATTAATGAGGTATTATACCATTGGTAATTCGATCAAATGTGGCTATGTTGTTAAGACAAGCATGAATCCCATAAGATCGTAAATAAGGTATACTTTGGATTGTGTGGTGATCACCAATCTAGACCCAAAATAAAAATGAAAGTCAAAAGACTTGGATATTATTGCCCATCGATGTTAAATGAATGCATGGAATCTACATGTTATTGCCATAAATTCTAGATACATGGTGTAGTCTTACATCAGGCTCCTAATGTACTACACCCTATGATTACCTCTTGGCACTTTGAGAGTTGGGGTACTGACATCATAAAGCATATTGGCCCTCCTTCATCAAAAGGGCATCAATTTATATTAGCTATAATAGATTACTTTTCTAGATGAGCTAATGTGGAACCACTGCAAGAAGTAAAAACATATCAAGTGTTAAAAAGTTTTTAGGAAAATGTCATATATCGATTTGTTGTTACTCGCCAAATCAAATTCAACAATGGTCCATCAATCAAGTCCACAAAATTAAATTATTTCATGGCTAGACATAAAATAGATTGGAGATATTCTACCATCTATTACCCTAGGGAAAATGTATTGGCCGAAGCAATCAAAAAAACATTAGTATGGATTTTTAAAAAGGTACTTCATGAAAATAAATGCCAATGGCATGAAAAGTTGTTGAAGCCTAAGGGCCTATAGGACCATATATAGGATGCCAACTCAATCTACACCTCATGCTTTGGTTTATGGAACTGAAGTAGTTCTTCCAGTAGAAGTGAAATTACCTTCATTAAGAATAGTAGTCAACAACTGCATTACAATAGATCAAAATCATAAACTCTGATTGGAAGAACTTGATAGCCTTGAAGGAAGACGCTTAAAAGCTCAGCAAGTCCTTGAACTATACTAGTCATTTATTGGTTTAAGCACATGATAAATTAGTCTGTTCTAGAACTTGCCAAGTAGGAGACTTGGTTTTGGCTCTTAAATGGCCAATTTTTGCTCATCGTAGGATCAACAACAACTTTGAACCAACTTGGGAAAAACCATTCGTAGTGGAAAAAGTTTATGAAAGAGGTTCTTACCAACTTAGTACTTGTAATGGTGAATGTTCAATGCTACCTATCAATGGATGTTACCTAAAGAAATAATATATTTAACTTGTACTCTATTTCAAAAGAATGATGATCAATAAAAATTTTGTTTCTCTTTATTGCTTTTGCAATAAACATTATTTCTTTCTCTGCAATGATTGCTAAAATCTTATATAGTCATCTTAAATGCAATTTCTTTAGGATAGGAGTAAGCCTCTTTAGGGCACCTTTCCTACACTTACTTTGAGCTAGAATAAAGCATTTCATGGCATCCTTCTCATGTCTTCTATAGGTTTGGAATAAACCTTTCAGAGCACCATCCCTATTATTCATAGGTTAGAAATAAGTCATTGAAGACACCTTTCCTATCAAATTAGCTATTTAGATTAGGATTAAGTCAATAAGATGCCTCTTCTATTAGCCAAAAATATTAAAAATTTGAACAAGTCATTAGGACCCTTTTCCTTTTCCTTAGCTATTTAAGTTGGATTAAGCCACTAAAGGCCCCATCTTAATAGCTAATCACATTGGTGTAGGCCCCATAGAAGGCATCCTATCAAATGATAAAGTTAGGATAAAGTCATTAAGACCCATTTCTCTATCATATAGGCTATCTAGATTAAAATCACTAAGATCCCTACTCTATTAGTAAAAAATTTACGAAATAGGATTAAGTCACTAAGACACCTTTCCCTCATTTAAGCTATTCAAATTGGAATTAAGCTATTGAAAGCCCCTTCTAGTTAGTTGAATTTTGCTTGACTAGGATTTAAGTCAGTATCACCCATATTCTATCTTCAAATGAAAGAAATGTAGGAATGGATTAAGTCACTAAGACCCCTACTCTATTAGTAAACAATTTAATAAATATGATTAAATCACTAAGACACTTTTCCCTCATTAAAGCTATTCAAGTTGGAATTAAACTATTGAAAGCCCCTTCCAATTAGTTGAATTTTGCTTGATTAGGATTTAAGTCAGTATGACTCATATTCTAGCTTCATATGAAAGAAATGTAGGAATGGAATAAGTCATTTAATTCCCCCATATAGGCTACTTAGGTTAGAACATGTCATGATGACCCCTTTCATAAAAGCCAAAACCCTAAGGCTTAGGAATAAGTCAATAAGACACATCTTCCTCATTATAACTATTCAAGAAGACATAAAACCATTAAAGGCTTATTCTTAATAGTTAACTAGATGAGATTGATCCCCATAGTTGGCATCTTGTCTAAAAGAAGAAATTTTTATGATCTACTAATAGATCCCTACTTTAGGATAGTTAGTCATTAAAGCTATCCCCTTGGCTAGCTTACTTAAGAAGATATGAGTCCCTGTGCCTTCTTCTTAGGTCATCCATTGAAAACCCATTAAATTCAACTCTATTATAATCAAAATGAGAGTATGTACCTTAAAGGCATCTTTTCTAACTATCCTGATTATGTTGGGATTAAAACTTCTTTTGAGTATTACTTTTAATAAGACATTTATCCTCCTTAGGACTTAGTAAATTTAAGTTCCTAAGAATGAATTATTCCAAATTAACTTAAGGCATATTTATGCCTATCTTTCACAATCAAATAAAAATATAAGCTTAAAGTCAAAACCAAAGACAAAACTTCCTTAATCTTATGCTTATTGTGTTGACTAGTTCGATCAACACCAATATGTGCAGTGTACTCTGGATAGTCCACTACATATATTGGGGGTCCATTTGTTGATCTCATTTTTGGATAAGGTTAACATTTCTTCCAAACTTATTAATTAGGATACCTAATCTTAGATTAAGAATCTCCTAGTAAAGCATCTAGGATACTACACTTAGTGACCTAGTGCATCCTCCTTAGATTAATCTAACTTAATGCATTTAGTTAGATTCAACCTAAATCTCTAACCTAAACACACACAACTCTAAATTTGAAATTAATTAAGCTTATATTAATACTTAATTAGGGAACTGAAAGTAATTATCTTAATTATGCCAAGAATCATATAAACCTAAGGAAATTCAAATTAAATCCAAACAAACATAAATCAAATGAAATTAAAAATGCATGAAACCATGATATGAAATTGAATAAATCCAAATCCAAACCAAACATAAAAAATTGGTCAAACTTTTTGACATGAGTTTGCCTTATATGGGACCCACCAAGTTTAAAGTTACCCAGCAAAATTTGACCAAATAAAATAATCCTAAATGGTCCAAATGATAATATATTCATGCTTAAACATGGATCTAAAAAAATGAACCCAATAATACTTTAATTAGGCTAAATATGTCACTTGACTTAAATAAGCCTAAGTGAACTATATTGGGTTAAAATTCAAATTAAACCATTGCATAAAATTACTTAAGGATGATTAGTAAATATAGATCAACTAATCATTGGGTCCAATTTTCTTGAAATGGTCACTTGGCCTAAATAGATTTAAACTTAACTCAAATATAACCCATGAAACAAAAATGGGCCAAAATGGGTTTTAAACTTTATATAAATAAAATTATTTGATCTAATGAATTATAAATTGCTTGAATTAACCCAATTGAAAATTAAATACATTATAATTGATCCAAATAAACCATTTGACCCAATTAAATTTAACCCAAATCCATTTGAATCAAAATGGACTAAATAAAAAATAAGCACCAATAAACTTCAAAATATATAAAACCTTTGATTAAAAGTCCAATAACGAGTAAGTGAATATAATCCAAGCATTGATCTAATGCTAATCCATCAAGTAAAGCAACTTAGATCAGGCTAATTGAAAAATATTTAAGTGGCATAATTCAAAAAAATTCTGAACCTAATCTCCAACTAATCTCCTTGGGATGCAATCAAATTATTCCAAAATTGAATTAGTATTGATTTCTAACCAACATTAAGCCATTTAATCAAATCCAAATAGATCCAGGGCAATAGAATATTCAATGACAATGGGAAGATGCATGGACATAAAACCCTTAAACCAATACTCTCTTTCCCTTATATCATCTCACCTCATTAGCCATAGGCAAGTGTAAAGTGGCTAGTGAGCTATGTAGCTAACTTCCAAAGTTAGCAATCACCCATACCCAACCAAGAGATGGAGAAGTGAGTATATAGCTCTCAACTTCCATGACAAAACCAAAGAGAGACATTCTCAAGAAAAATTGATCATCTCATCACCTTCCCCACCTTGCATGAAGGCAAACTCGATTTTCCCATGATCCCCTTACCACCGTAAGGCACCTGGAGAATGTTTTTTTTTTTTTTTTAAAGATATTGGAGTCAATTCCACCACTAGAGATCATCATAATCAAAGTATGCCATTAACGACCTCTCCAAGCTTTTAATTTTAGCACTTTCCAAAGGGAGTTTAATTTCAATGAGACTAAACCATTTAGATCATTAGGATTTCATCCACTGATGGATTTGGCATCAAAATCATGTGATTTCAATGGCCAAATGGCCAAAAATCATGCAGAAATGATAGATGGCTCTCGGCTTTCACCGTCACCATAGGAGATAAAATCTCAACCATCCATTCCTTTTATAAAGAATGGATGGCCGAGATCTAGCCAGATAATTTGATTAAAACCCTTAAGAGAACCACATATCGATCAGAGCCATCCTATCTTCGATCGGATGGCCCAAAATTAACCCACATAATCGCCAATTTAATGTAGGATCCACGTGGTTCCCGCATGACCCAATGATGTAGCATAGCATGGAAAGCTGTATCACGTCATATCCATGTGGATCCAACACGCTTAAAATAAAAATTCAGGTTTCTTGAATTATAAATTAAGGAAAATGTCTAAAAATTTAAAAATTAATTGAGAATTAAATATAAATCCAAGAATTATAGATTTAGGCCCTATGGATTCCTCTTGATGAGAGGAATACTTTAAAATTAAAATCCCCAAATTATGTGGGATATTTTGGCCTTAATGTAAGTTTGAATGAAACTTTTCAAACCTAAATTAATTTCAAATTATTCATCAAAATGAAATTAAACTTTGGAAAGCTGAGATTGATGTCAAGAAACAAATAAGGTAATTTTTTCATAATTTATTGAGTAATAAATTTTAATATCTAAAATTTCAAATCTAAACCCTAATTTTTGTATTATAAATTAATATTAAATGAGATAAATTATGGAAAATGATTAAATCAACTTAAAACATCATAACACATCTTAATGAACATAAATAAATCTTTGAGATCCATTAAAACCTAATGAATCACAAATTCACTTAAGTTGTTCATTAATTGAATTAAGTAATTCAATTAATCAACTTGAACTTAAATAAAATATAATAAATCAACTAGAACTCTAAAAATTATGAAAAAAACCCTCATTAGGTGCATATTTCAGAGGAAAATCAAGGAAAAATAAAACTCCTAAATGATTCTCAATAAATTAGGCCTAATATAGATTTTAATGAAATACTTAAAACATTAATTACACATTTGATTGAAATGAAACTTTAAGAAAATCAAATTGGCAGGGAACCCCACTTACCGTAAAATTTTAAACCCAATTGACTTATGAATTGAGAATTATCAAATTTTCAAGTCTCTAGGACAATTTAAATAAATAAAAAATAAAAAATTATAATGAACAATAAAAATTCAGAAAGCACTTTAAAACACTCCTATCAAGATCAGAATACTTAAATATAAAATTTTCCAGCACTTTAAGTCAGAGATTTGATTAATTATAAGCTTAGGGTTTAATAAAATAATCATGAAATGAAACTTAAGTAGACTTGAATAGTAATGTATTTATAAGTAAATAAATTGATAAATTTTTAGTATACATTCAATTCAAACTAAAACTAAGAAATGAATAAAAGATTAACCTAAATGTATTAGGTTAATATGATTTATATTAATTCAAATTAAATATGAATGAATTAAATGAACATAATGAAATGCATAAGTTATATAATTGGAAATTTAGAAAGCTAAGTCCTTAATAAGAAATGGATTCAATAAAATTAAACATAAAAAAGGAATGAATAAGTTAGCATAAAAGGAGATTCTCCCCTAAATTCTTTATGTCATAATCAAGATGAATATATATTAAATCAAAGAATGAAAGGGAAGTTCTTCTAAAATAATAAAATCATCATTTCAATTAAAGGTAATTGGAAATAATTAGATTCTTTTATTTGAATTTATAATATATAAATGGTAACATAATCATCATGTACTAACTTAAGTTAATAGAGAAAATAATAAGTTAAGAATAATTGATTCAATTTAAATCTAATAAGAAAATAACCGTATAAACATGATTGAAAACTTATAAGTTACATAAACATAAAATTACATATAAATATTAACATAATGGATGAATTTATATTAAATCAAGTAATTTAAATGAGTTTAACAAAAATGATTCAAACAACATAAACATTAAAACATACTCAAACTAAATTATAAAAGTAAGACAAATTTAATGTACAAGTAAAGAAAATCTAATTAAAAAATTTAAAATTGGAAAGATATAAATCATCACATTCTATAAAGCCAACATATAAAACCAACAAAATGATGTAAACTAAATTAATTCAAATGATCTAAATTTAAAAGAATTTATTAATTATAATACTTAGGATTTTAGTTACATTTTAAGGATGAATCTTTACCTGAGAATAAAAATATCATTTTATTAGGATTTAGAATGTTCAATAGAATGGGTTTCATCTTTCTTCTGGGGTGTATAAGCATAGAGCTTAGCTGTGGATTTAATCTTTCTTCTGGGGTGTATAGCTGTATCTGGCCCAATTGGCCTTTCTTTAAATTAAAATGACTTGATATATTTTATGTGTGCATAGAATCAACATGCTTTTATATTATTTTTTTCTGTGTTATGCTTTCTATGATGAATGTCTAGATGTAGGCTCAAAGAAAAAAAATTAAATTTTCAATGCATTTAAATCTAATCAACTCAAACACAAAATAATGAAATTCAAAACCTCACATAAATTGAAGCCTTACGAATAAATTAAAATCAATTAGATATAATTTGCTCTCAAAAATCATGTAATCATATTGCTTTAAATTTTTGAATTGGGCACTCATCCATTACACATAAGGGGCATCTAACTGTGAGGATAATCGCCTTCTATTATTGATTTGCCCCACAACTTTCTTCTAATTACATACCATGTAGGCATAAATTGTATACCCATAGCCTAAAATGATTATCGAGTCAAAATGTATAGAAGATGAAAAGTGTGCATTACTTAGTGCATTTCATACCCTATATGATCCTAAAGATTAGGGAGTGAGTCTAGAATTCTTAGAATCTTTTCCTAAAAAGAAAATATCCTACCCATCTTGCATGCATAAGACTTGGTGTCATTAATTTAAAATGCACTTAGGTGGTGTTAGCTAGCAGCCTCACCAGGCAGGTTGTAAGTATAAAAGCATTAGGGATAGCTTTGTTCCCTCAAGTAGAGCAGAGCCGATCGAGGTGGCTTGAAATCTTGAAATACGGCTCGAGATCGGCTCGTGGCTTGGACAATTCGATTTCAAGCCAGTTGAAATTGAACATTTTCAACTTTTTTTTGCTTGAATTCGAATAGGGTTGGCTCATTTTGATTGAGTAGTTTCAATTTAATAAAAATAATTTTTAAAAAATTTTAAAAAAATTGAATTAAGTAGATAAAATGAAAAAAAAATATGATTTTAAATAAATAATATTTATACTTATAAATATATTATATTTATTTTAAAAGATTACAAGTTATAACTCTATACACTTAATTTTAGTTATTACGAACTTAAAAATATTATATATAAATTTAAATATTTTAATAATAAATAAATTTGATTTGATCTCGAGTTGGTTTGATCCGATTTATGACTGGCTCAAAATCGGCTTGAAAAAAAGTTTGATCCAAATTTTTGGCTTATAGCTCGGCTCAATGTAATCGATTTGATCTTGATCCGATCCAAATTTTGATTCAGTTTTTGAGCGATCATCAATTTTTGAGCTAACTAACAGCCTTACCCTTAAGTGAGAGGAATGATTGATTATTCCCAAAATGAAATTATGTCGAGCATCTGACTTGTGTTTGAAATATTTATAGACTCGGGTTCTAAAGCATCCTCCTTAGAGTAATTCTTCAACTCTAGGCATATTTGTAGTCAAGTACTGCTAGAATCTAAGCCCTAGATTTTAAAGAAAGTTTCAACTCAAAATTTAAATTAAATCCCAACATTTAAAGCAAAATAATAGGATAGTTGAAATGACTACTAGCATCCTAGTATCAATAGACATTTCCTACTTCATCATATTTGGCCTCCTAAAATAACTCTTTCTACTTTGGATCATTCCCAATTGTGTATGTGCCCTAAAATAACTCTTTCTACTTTAGGAATTTCTTATTTGGATGATCAAATATATCCTAGTATCATCGCATTCCTACTTCATCCTAGTAATCATTTTTTGATTTTAATAAATATTTTAATTTCTTTTACATATATGTGTGTTATTGTGTATGTGCCCTTATATTTATTATTTGAAAACTCCATGATTAAAATAAAAAAAAATTCTTAACTTAAAATGACATCAGAGAGGCAGTGCTTCACCATTATGAATGCAGTGCTTAGACACTCCTAGCCTGCATAACATAAGCTTAAAACTCAAGAGTCCACTTCCTCAACGCTTAATGTGCAACGCTATTATAATAGCCATTTCATTCCTTTTACCTGAGAGGTCAATGCCTTGGTTCTTAACATGCAATGCTACGATGCTCTTAAGACCATTATTTCTATCATTCTACCCAAGAGTCTAGCACCTTGGTGCTTAAGATGTAGCGCTATAGTGTGGTTATGGACAAGGCTTAGAATTATGATTTTCAAGTTCAATATTCCAGGTGTTTAAAAAATCATGAAATAACTCCAACACTGCAATGCTTGAGGGATAGCATCGGGGCGCGGCTAGATGACTTTTTCTAATCAATTTGAGAGCATGGCTCCTCGACGCTGCAACCACATCTCTTAGGGAATGTTTCATTGGTGCTTAAAACTCAAAATTTTGGCAGCATAATGCCTTAGCAACAATAGATTTTCAAATACATTAGTGAAAAGCACTCTTCTCCCTTATCCTTGATCTAAGATTGATGTAGAGAGTGTTTCATTTCATACTATAACTAAGTTCAATGGTGGAAGGTATGGCACCTCGGCACTAAATGTGTAGCACTATGGTGCTGCATAAGAGATACTGGCCTCAAAAGCTTAGTGCTATGGTGTTTGATGTTGGGTTCCTTGAAGCAAAGAGATTGTGTTTACCTGGGAGCTTGGAAGCTTGACGCATTATTTTTGGTGCCTCAATGCTCTAGACATAGTGTTCAAGATTTCTTTTCTAAGAGCATGGAATCGCGGCACAACGGGATAGAAATGCATGTTTTGAATCGCATTCTTGAAGATTTTAACAAATTTTTAAAAAACTTTGATGGCATAATGCCTTAGTAGTGCTAAATTTTAACATATTTTTGTGTTAAGCTCTCTTCTCTCTTGTTCTAGGTCTAAGATTGCTAGAGAGAGTGCTCTTCTTATGCCGGAACTAAGTTCAACAGTAGAGGCCTTGAACATTCAAGATTCTAATGTTTTTAAGTTTTGAGGAGCATTCTTTTACTCTAGATCCAAGATCGATGGAGATGTGATCTTCCATTATTCATTGGATCCAAGATCGGTGAAAATTTGCTTACATCTTGATTTTCTTGGAAGAAATCACATAGAAGAAGAATATTCCAAAAATCATTTGCCTAGAGTGGACATACGAGCCTTCTTAGAGTAGTGGAGAGCATGCTTATAGATGGCATCAATCAATATGAGCAAAACTCAGCAAGAACCAGTGTGAGTGGGAGAAGATAGGAAAAAAAATGAAGGGTGAGCAGTTTTCCCTCTTTCTATAGAGATTTCTCCACTAATAGGGAAATTTTCCACCTGAAAATTGTCTCCCCATCCCCCACATTTGAGTAGTTAGTGCGCATGGGGTAGGAATGGTGATTTTCTTACTTTCAAAACTGAAATACGTCATGCCCGACACTTCCGTCTTGTCTTTGCCTTTTTTTTATTCAGAATAGAGCTTTTGCTTGAATGTCATAAGGTAGTTGCAATGCCTAGGAATTGCGATTGCAATGTCATGGCGTTGTAGGCTGAGACATTTAACTTTTTTATTATTATTTTAATGATTTTTAGATGCTAACAAAATTGCCATTAATGGATGTCTCATGTCGATTGAGCATGATGCATTTGTTGCATATTTATTTACTTATTATTATTTTTCTATACAATAATATAATAAATAGAGAGAAAATATGTGATTTAGCAATTTTTATTTATCATGTAAAATAATGACATAATAGAGGTTACAGCTATAAATAATTAGCTTAAATTTCTTTAATACAAACTGAGGTTGTATGAGCTCTATAAGCCATAGTAGATTGTCTCTCTCTTGCTTCATGGAGATATTGGATGATAACTTGTTTGCTATGGTCCAATGAGGAAAAGACCTATTCAAGTTTAGTTACTTGGGCATCTACCTGTGAACAATCCTCTTATATATCTGTGATAGCCTGTATGATCGTAACTCTTCTTTCTAATAGATATTGTCTCCTCAGATGTAACTCTCTCAATTCAGTTGATATGTCAAACAACTCAAAGTGTGTTCTAGAAAGCTCTCTAAGATAGATTCTCAAGGCTCTGAGGCTATGCTTGAGATCTTGGTGAACTATGAAGACTTGATAAGAAGTAACATTGAGTGAGGTCTCCACAGTGGTAATGGTATCTAACAAGATCTCCTGATAAGTAATATGTAATGAGAATATTCCAAACTGAACATCTCTACACAGAGATTTCCAAAGCTATAGTTCTCTTACTTTAAGACCCAAGGCAACCACACAAACTAATAAAGAGTTCACCTCCACACAGAAGCTAAGAAGCTCAGGAAAGACCTCTGTGTCAATGCTCAGCAGTAAGTGGTGCAGTGCCATCACTATATGATATACGCTTTTTAAAAAGCTGCCCTGTAGTGACTCTGAGTGCCTAAGATGTATTTTGAAGATGAAGCATAAGATCTTCAGACTAGATAATTACCTTTGAGCTATATCCTTTAGACTATGATTGGACTGACTGTTTACACAAAAGTTGAGCTCTATTAAAGAATCATCCTGGGTAACACTCACTATCACTCATATCGAATCTGATAAGAGGGGCTCGTGACTAATCACTTGAGTGCCTATTTCTTTTATATGTGGGTCTTCTTCTTTAATATGCATATGATCATCACTGATTGGCTGAGTGGACCCTAGAGAAGTAGCGTTAGCATCTATTAACAGTACTAGAGTGACTTTGCTCTCGATCTATCTTACTAGTGGCTATACTGCTAGTGGTGGTTCAATTGTTACTAGTGGGATGGGGATATAGGTAGACTCATTTATCCCAAGTAGACTCATATCATGACTAGCTACTGAAGGACTATGAATATTTCTATCCTCCCCCTACTCAGCAGATGAAGTCTTCTGCCATTGCTATCTACCACTGCCTTGCTTATCTGATGTTCTTTTAGGAGTGTGAGTTGTGTGTTGGGAGGAATGTAAATTTTGAGCTGGTTTAGCTCTTCTTAGTCTACAATCAATATATGTTAAAGCCAAGCTCCAAGAAGGAAGAGAAGGTATGGTGGATCCATAATAACCATAAGTGATTGATTTCTATGTAAATCTTTTATGGAGCTACACAGAAGCTCGAACCAGACTCGTGAGAAAGTCCATGCTATAGTAGCCACTGCTGAGCGAATATATAGTGGCAATGTCCCCAGAAAATGAGTATATGTTATATTCAAAATCTATGGTAGATCGCATATGGACATAGCCTAAGTAAAGCCATGCTGCCTAGCCACTCTATTGGGATTGTATCCCTCCAATATGACAGACTCATGACATCTATAAGAAAGACAACTAAGTCTAAACCCAATAAGATATTCTGCCATGCATCTGTATCCTTTCTCTGATAACAATAGGGGTGCCTCTATATTGGTAAAGAAGTATATTAATCTCTATCCCAAGCTCTAAGTAGGAAGGCTATGAAAAGCTGATATATGGGTGATCTGAAAGCAATTCATCAATGTGATGGGGCAAACATAAATGTCTAGATCTGATCCCTGTATGAGGAAACTGTAGCCCTACTCAACCATGTCATCAGAAGAAAGCGATGTTCTCTATAATACAATGGTGTCTCAGGATAGCTAAATGCTCGCTAAATATGAGAATGAATCCACCCACATAAATAGTGCCAAGGAGTATCCACATTGTAGCATCGTGAGTCTGTCTTGATGTTTACTCTGCCCAATCCATGGTTTAAGTAAGCTAATATTGTAAGTTTCAGCACTATCCTTTCTCCACGGGTAAGTAAGCTGGATATCAGAAGAGTGGAAGGATGGAAAATCTTATTATGGCTTGGAAACACAAAGTAGCACAATTAGATGGCAATAAAGGCTACTAGAGATAGCTCCTCATCAATGTCTCTTACTAAAATGTATCAGGCATTCGTTCAACCCTCAAGTTCAACCCTCTCAGATGAATGAAACCCTATATACAATGGATCATCAAGCCATGCAAAATTAGACAAGCATCCCGTTGGAAGTAGGAAACTCTCAGATCACAAATCTAAAGTGATGGTGCCTCGTTGTCTACGGCATGATCTCTACTCTCAGTATAGCCTCTAGTTGTCAACTAGAGCATGATGAAATCCTGAAGAGTATATGTAACTGCCTATCCTACGCCGATCAGCTGGATGGTGCTAAAAAAGCTCATGATTTGGAGAAATGCATTCCTCGTAGGGAGTGCCTATAATAAGGAGGCCTACTATATCTTGTATATTCTCCATTGTAACTATCATCTCATGTGGACCAATCCAAAAGGTATTGGTGACCTATCCAAATATTATGTGATACTTCAGATCTAGGTAAAGGGCAGATAGTTGTAGTCAAAGAGTGAAGCGTAGATTGCATGCTATATGCTTGCTTTTTTAAAAATATCACTATGCATCTATAAGTAACAGCATGCTCAATATACATAGTTATTGAATGTTGTTAAAGGTGTACCAAACACTAATTTTGGGTCCCAATCTTCTGCTTCATGATGATGCGATAACCTAAAAATCAGACTATGCTTTTAGAGAGAGTTGTACCTTTAGCTGGCTGAAACATATCCTAATCTCCGAAGATAATATGGTATTTGACCTGCTCTAAAAGAACATCATGGCTATGCCTCAAATTTAGATTGATTACTAATTATTTCAATCGTGATCTAATGGAAATTCTAAATTAGCTAATGAAATGCATGATGATTTGGTAAACAAATCCTCAAAAATATCCATGCCCATCAATATATCCTGATGCCATGAGAGTCGTTCCTACATCCTAACTGTACAACGTAGGTTATGGTCATAAATAATGGCTCATATCTACTCCTCAATAGGCTTTGAAGGTGGCATATCATTTAATCATCTCTAGGTAAACATCATAGCCAATCTATAGCTAATCTAGACAAAAGAAGCAAGTAAATTTCATAGACATTATAAAAAATAATTATATCTAAATTTGTAAATGAGATGAAATCGTATATTTTGATTTAATCTTCTTTGATTTCAAAGAATTTAAATTTTTATTCAAATTTAATACTTTTTTTAATATATAAAATATAGATTTAAATTTGGACTTGACCCTTTTAGACATGATGGAATCTAAAGTTTGGATTTAAAACCAACCCATTTTCTTTGCCATAATAGATCTTAATTTAAATTTTGATCCAAACCCTTTGGGCATGATGGTTCTTATTTTAAATTTATATTCGATCTCTTTGGACATGATGGATCTAATCTAACCCTTTTGGGCATAATTGACTCTAATTTAACATTAGATCTAGCCCTTTTTGGCATGATAAATCTGATCTGACCCTTTTAGACATGATGAATCTTGATTTCAATTTATATTATATCATTTTAGAGATGAAGGATCTGACCAGACTCCTTTAGGCATGATAGATATTGATTTAAATTTAAATATGATCAATTTGGACATGATGGATTTGATCTAGCCGCTTTGGGCATGAATGATTCTAATTTAAATTTTAGATCTAGCCCCTTTAGGTATGATGAATATGATATGGCCCCTTTGGGCATGATAGATTTGATTCGGCCCCCTTGCTCAAGATGGATCCTAATTTAAACTTTAGATCAAGCCCCATTGGGCATGATGGATGCGATCCGACCCCTTTGGACATGAAGAATTTTAGTTATAACTTTAGGTCCAACCCCTTTGGGCATGATGGATCTTAAATATAATTTTAGAATTAGCTCATTTGGACAAGATGGATCCTAATTTAAACTTTATATCTAGCCTCTTTGGGCATGATGGATTTGATTCAAACCCTTTTGAGCAAGATGGATTCAAATTTAAAATTTAGATCTAGCCCCTATGGGCATGATAGATCTGATCTAGCCCCTTTGGTCATGATGAATTTTAATTTAAACTTTAGATCGAGCCCCTTTGGGCATGATAAATTTTAGATATAAATTTAAATACAACCCTTTAGGCATGATGGATTGGATTTAAGTTTGATTAATCTGATATTATTTCCTTTTGATTAGGGATCTTGCTTTTCAAGATATATAAAATTGCTCCTATTAACTGGGAATATCTCATTGAAATAAAAACATTTCCTCTATAGTTAAGCATAAAATCTTTTGAGATATTGTCCATTTATAGAAGACATAGGTATTATGTCTTCTACATCGATAAGCTGATAAGCTCTACCTTCATATACTTTTTTTTTGATAATATTAAATTCCTCTAATTTAGATCAAAATTTTCACCAACTTGTTGATGTGGATTGATGGGCCTTCTTCATATCCTTACTAGTTCACCTGCTTTGAAGCTTCATGGGCAAACCATATAGTCATGAGTTATGGTCATTCTTGCTATATATATTTTAAACCTTTGTTGGGCTTGTAGTCGTGCCTCATCTAGAGTTTCAAGCTTTGTGAGCCATATTTGAACATTTTACTTCATTGTAAGCTCATTTTGAACTGCTATGCAGAGTGAAAGTAACTCTACTTCAAGAGGAAATATTTCTTCTGCTCCAAAGACTAAAGAGTATGGCGTTGCTTGTGTAATAGTTTTGTATGTGGTAAGATATGCCCATAATACTTCCATTAATTTATTGTGCCACTCCTTTTAATTTTTAGAGAGAATTTTCTTGGGAGGTTTAACCAACATTTTGTTGAATGCTTCTCCAAGACTATTGGCTCTTGGACTGTATATTGAGGAATATCGCCAATCTTAACTTATATTTCTCAATGAATCCATAATGTTTGCATTCTTGAAGCCTATGCCATTGTTTGATATAATTCTTTGAGGTATTTTTAATCGATAGATGATGTGATCTTAGAAAAATTTTACTACATTGTTTGCTTTTTTGCTTCTCCTAATGGGATTACTTTTGCCCATTTTGAGAAGTATCAGTAGTGGCCAAAATGAAGCGATGTACCCTAGATGATAGAGTATCTATTTCACCAATTATATTAGTTCTCCAACTTTCGAATGGCCAGGATGCTACTGTTGGGTACAAATAATTAGGTATCCAGTCCAATGTGTTTTCCAATATTTAATACTGATGACACTTTTTAGTATGTTTAATACAGTCTTGAACCATGTTGTACCAGTAATATCCCATTCTTTTAATTTCGATTTTCATTTTAGGCCTTGATTGGTGTGCACCACATAACCCTTCATTGACTTTATCCATTATTGTCTTAGCTACGTCTGGTCCTAAGCATCACAACCACATTTGGTCAAATGAGTCTCGATATAATATAACGTTCATAAGAGCATATCAAAATGCTCTTTGTGAAATTTGATAAGCTTTCAATTTATCCTTTAGCAATCCACCTCCTTTAAGATAAGTGATGAATGATTCTTGCCAGTCTTCTTCTTCTATTATCATAAATATGTCTTGGCTTTCTTTATCTTTAGAAGATTGCAGCAGGGTTGGTGAAAATGCTATCTTGCTTTGGACTATTATTGTAATTCATTCTCTCTGAGGTTCTATCATTTCTTTAGCTAATTTAGCTAATGTGTCAACTTTGCCATTATCTTGATGTGACACCCATTTAATTTTGACTTCAAAGATTTATTTTAGAAGCTCTAAGATATGATTTTGATAAAGTGCCAACTCAAGTTTGTTTATCTTGAAAGTCCCAATTATTTGTCAGATTATGAGTTTGGAATCTCTATAAACATGAAGTTTCTTAATTTTCAAGTTAATTGCTTACTCTAAACCCACAATTAATGCTTCATGTTTTTCCTTATTAATGGTTCAAGGTTTCATCATGCTATATAAATATAGGAGAATACCTCCTTGTAGTGTAACAAATATAATGCCAATTCTGACATGTATTGTATGTAAATCACCCAATTTAATTGTCTTTACTAATGAAGTCCCATCAAAGTAGAGTTTCCATTCTAATGGTTGTTTCCATTTTGAGGGTTATTGAGCATCTTCCACTTTGAATATTTATTCATTAGGCAGGCAATTTATCGTTGAGTGGAAAATCTGTCGATAAGGGATGAGCGGCTAGAAAGTTAGCCAGAGCATGTCCTTATATAATGTTTTACGGGACATATGTTATATCAAATTGAAGTAACAAAACTGCCTATTTAGTTAAGCAACCAATTAATGTAGGTCTATAATTAGAAATTTAAGAGGCTCAACTTTAGAAATCAATGTTATCTCCCTTCTTCATTATTTTGCACTAGCAAAGCTCCTAAAGATTCTTTTATGGTCACCATATACAATATCAACAGCTTTCTCATTATTGGTGCTGCCAAAATTGGGGGATGTAATATCAATGACTTTCCCATTTTATGTTGTCGAATGCTTCTTGAGAAGCATCATCCTATATAAATAGTGCATCTTTTTTCATTAGTTAGATGAAAAGTTGATATCTCCTTGAAAGATATGAAATAGATCTTCTAATGTAAGCTAATTTACCATGTAATAAGCATAGTTGCTTTAAGATCTTAAGTGCTATCATTTCTATTATTAGTTTTGTTTTAGAGGGATCGATTTCAATCCCTCTGTGGCTCACAATAAAGCCCAAAAATTTTTTGAAAGTCACACCAAAAGCATATTTCAATGGATTCATTTTAAGTTGAAACTTCAAATTTTATTGAAAAGAACTACAAAGTCATTCATGTGCTCACTTTGATTTTTTTTCTTTTGACAACCAAGTAATTGACATAACATTCCATATATTTATGTATGAGGTCATCGAAGATGCAGGACATTGCCATTTGGTTTGTAGCATCGAAAATTATCAAGCTAAATGGCATCACCTTATACTAAAATATGTTGATTGGTGTGTGTAAGGGTGTATTCTTTTCATTCTCTAGAGCCCAATGATCCATCCATGAAGGAGAACATATTATAGTTGGAAGTATTATCCACCATGAGCTCCATATTGGGCAATGAAAAATCATCTTTTCGACATGCCTTGTTTAAGTCCTAAAAATAAATGCAACAATGGATTTATCTATTCTTTTTTTTACTGGGATAATATTGACAATCCAAACAACATATTTCTCTTCCTGGAAAAATCCTACTTTGATGAGTTTTTTTGGATTCGGCCATTACTTGCACCTCAATTTTTAATCACATTCACCTTATTGTTTGTTTTATAGGTTGTTCAGCATGTTTAATGATAACTTTATTTATGGCCACATTTTGCAACAGGCTTGGCATTTCATTTTAATTCTATGCTAAATAATTTTTGTATTCAAAGACTAGTGCTCTTACTTTCTCTAGCCTTTTTGGTGTGAGGTTAGCACTAACAAAGGTCGGCTTAGGCTCTTCTTTAGTTCCAAGGTTAATTTCCTGGAGTTCATCAATAGTGGCTTGTTTGCCTTCCTCGAATTCTTTTGGAACCTCCTTGAGGTCAATGATTAGTTCTTCTTCAGATATATTCTCATTTGAAAAAATCTTTTATTTTTTTGTAGTTTCATAAGGGCTTCTTCTTTGCATGATATGCAAAGCATGAGTTCATTGAGGGAGATACCAAAGCAATATATCCTAATCTCCATGCGGTGAACTTTCCATATCCTATGGGATTTTGAGAATTATCCTCTTGCTAGAGCCTCTTAAATAATTGAGCTTGTATGCTTTATTATATAGGTTAGATGTTTTAAATCAGCTTCCTTAGAGTTGATGCAAAGTATTAAAGAATTATTATTGAAATATCTTTTTCCTTAAATTCATCCTCTTCTAACAATATGTATGTAATACTTGAGGTTTGCTCTTTAGTCTTGTAAAAGAGAATTCCATGCTCATTATGGCCTTTTCTAAGAGGGATGTAGAAAGTTTTTAGTTGTTCTATTTCTTCATTTCTCAAAGTTGTTAAGTCTTTTATGTGTGCTTTTAGCATTGTAGTTATTTTTGTAGACTTGTTGGAGATTTAGGATTCGGGTACCCTTATTAGAGAAACATGAGTTTCCTCTAATTGCTTTATCACCTTACTAGTACTAGCTTCTTCAATCCTTTGGCTAACTGAGTTGATAAAGTACCAACTCATCTTCATCGTCTTCAATATTGCTACCATGATGAAGAATTACTTTGGACTGCTTTGATTCACTAGTACTTTTACCCTTTAAGTGGTCGCCTTTCAGTATTAGTTGTAGAGGTGGAGCCACTTATTTTGAGCTTTGACTTTCTCTACCTTCTTAGGCATAAAGTAGTTGGCATCATCATAGATCTTGATTTCATGTATCAAGAATGGATTCATGTCACCATCAGTTTGATGCTCTTCATAATTTTGAAAATACTTCATACATTGATGAAGAGTTGAAAGCACAATGTTGTATTCATGAATCCATGACCGACCAAAGAGCGCTCTGTAAGCAACTTGGGCTTCGATCACATAAAATGTAGCTTTTGTATATAATTCCTGAAGTGTATGGTAGTATAAGAGACCCCAAGGTTTTTTATCCTTCTTCATTAAATTCTTGTAGAAATATTATACTTTTATTCAAGTAGCAAGCATCTAAAGCTAGTACTCATAGCATTTTAACTATTATAAGATTGTCTAAGAACATGGATTAATCAATATTCTTTTGTTTGAATAACACTGCTTTTTGCTATAACATAAAGTGATCAATTTTGTTCAGTCATCCCTATTAACAAGTCATTGCTAATGAAAGTGATCGTTACTATATTTTGTCATTTTACATTTTTTTCAATGAAAAATACTTCATATTATTCTAGATTTTGCAAACCTTTGATTAATGTCTCACGTATATCTTTGAAAAACATGAGAGCATCGTAGATATTTAGTAAACAGGGAGCATGCATAAATGTGGCAGAACATTATAGTATACTCTTATTTTGGTAAACTTTTGAGATTTAATTTGTGATGAAGGTAAAGCATTTTCATTAATTTGAATTTCTTTGCCTTTATCATTGACTTTCCATTACAGAGGTGGTGAGATTCATTTTTCACTTCTTAATTGTACTTGGGTCACTTCTTCTATTTTATTTTCTTTATCATAAGAAGTCTCTGAATTTTGTGCCCTCTCAAAATTTTCAGAGCTTTGATGACTTTCATAACTACTGGATAATTTAGGATGTAGTTTCTTTAAGCCTAACTTGAATCTTTGCTTTATAGGCTTTCCATTGAAAATTCTTCCTTAGTGTCTATTGAAGTCGTGATCACATTTATGACATGACAAGTTTAGTTCAAATTTATTTTTCAGGTTCTTTCATGTCAAACTTTAAATGGGCAATGTTTCCTTATGCTTAACTGGCCTTTCAGGAGGTTGTTCGTATTCTAAATCTTATCAGCCATCTTTATTAAGAGAGAAGCGATCCCTAGTAGAGTCATTAGAAATCTAATCTCTTAGAAAAAATAACTTTGAGGATGCTCTCTGCCACCTATATTGAGATGGTTAAAAGTACATTTTTTATAGGTTCCACTTCCTATGAACGAAAACCTTCATAGTTAATTACCCCTCTTACCACAACAAATTAAGGTTGGAAAATAAACATAACTTATGTTATATGAATTGGAGTCTAGCGGTGTGTACTAGGACATAAATGACTATCATTTATGTTGTAGTATGCACCGCTAGACACCAATTCATATAACATAAGTTCCTGTCCGAAGAATCCTTGTTAGTAGCCATAGGTTTTGTTGTCCAATATGTCCTTATAAACCTAAGGTGATATTTGTCTAAGGAGATAAATTTAAGTTGACCTTAGCTAATGGAAAGCTTTTCCCTTTTAAATATATTTTATAATTTATGGCTTAAAGGGCAAAGCCATTAAGAAACAAATGAGCTATTATCGTGATCAAAATATAGTGGAGTCATATAGAGGTCAAGCCACCGAGTCGAAGTGTTTTGATCGTATCCACATTTCATGTGGTGTCATTTAATGATAAAATCATGTAGATGGAGGACAAATGCCACATCCTTATTGGAATGAGATTATTTGAGTATGAACATAGATAAATTTAATTTAACATTAGCTATTTGTGACCAAAGGTTTTCTTACCATATCATCCTTGATAAATAGTGATAGATGGGTAGATGATTATTTACTTTAAGTTATGATGAATTTTGTTTAATTTAAATATATCCCCTTTGACTTAATTTTACAATCAACACAGTCATCATTGAGAAATGAGTAGATTTTGTTAACTAGAATCCAGTCATAAGACCCAACCAGGAAATTAACCCATGAAGCATCCTCAAGTAGTAATCTTAGGAAATTGTTACTGTCATGGTCCATGTATAAAATTTATATTTATTTCAATTTTAGAATAACATCATGACTTTAAACATGCCGCACTATGGTGCTATCATGGGTAGCACTGTATCTTCTTAGGGTATGTATTAGTGTCTTAAGAGCAAAGGATCAGTGCCTCGGCATTATACATACAGTGCCACAGCATTTTAGATTGGACTTTGTTTATTTTAATTTATTTAGGTTGACTTGCTAACTAGCACCTCAGCGCTAATCATATAATGCCACAACACTAGTCAAAGGTTGATTCAAAAAAGCTAGTAGATGGACACACGCTTTAAATGACACGACAGGCTTTTTGACCATCGTTATGATGTTGGGTCAAAGCATCATGGGGCCGAATCAATTCCTGATGTACTTTTCTATTTCAAAATTAATGGTAATGAGAGGTATTTTTGATTGGTATAGTAACCGACTTAACCAGCTCTGCAATGCTGCATGTGAGCTCCATAGTGCTTGGCTACTATTCTAGAACCTGAGAGGTTAGCACCAAGGCGTTGATAATAGAGCGCCATGGCACTAGGTCAGATTTAAATAGGCCCCTTGGGGTGCTCATTTTCTTTTCTACATTCTCCATTCCTCAGTACTCTCTCTCCTTCTCTCTCTTTTTCTCGCTCCCATCATGCATTTTTATTTTAGGAAAGCCATCATGTTAGTAAAATTTCTTAGCAAGAGCAAGAAAGGGTAGCTATCAGTGACACTAATAGATTTGTTAGTTTAGAAGCTGAGGAGAGGTATCATGGCACCCTCATACACAAGCATCTCATCTTGGAGAGGAGTTTCTTCAATCCAAGTGGGCATGTGGAGAGTATTAGTAATGATCAAGGTTGAGAGAAGCTAGCCTATGAAAACCAATCTGGTGTCATCCACGTGGTGTGGGAGTTCTTCGATAACATGAAGGAGCACCAAAATAATCAAGTTTTTATTCGATAAAAACTAGTGAGTTTTGATAATACTACTATTACTACATATTACTGTTTACTAAATGTAGATTATGGTCAATATATTTTTTATTATAATGATCCATCCATGAAGGAGAACATAACATAGTTGGAAGCATTATCCAGCATGAGCTCCATATTGGGCAATGAAAAATTATCTTTTGGTCATGCCTTGTTTAAGTCCTAGAAATCAATGCAAACATGGATTTATCTATTCTTTCTTCTTACTGGGATAATATTGGCAATCCAATCAGTGTTTCTCTCTTCCTAAGAAAATCCTGCTTCGATGAGTTTTTTGGTTTCAATGATTACTTATTCTTCATTTTTTAAGCATATTTACCTTATTTCTTCTTTTATATGTTCTAAATTAAGTTTAATGCCAAGCTTATTTATGGCCACATATGGCGGCAGGCTTGGCATTTGCTATAATGTTTATTTTATCTTTTAGAGGGAAGGTTATGATGATCATGTGTGAGAGATAAGAATCAAGCTTACTTAGCTCCAGATGAAGTCAGATTGGACTTGAATCTTAAAGGGTTCTCGCCAAATTATTGGTACTAGAATTTACAAAATGAGTATGAGCCACATATAGATATTAACATTAGTGTTTTGATGATTTATGCACCTTTAACTAAATATAACTGCAGATGATAAAAAAGAAATGGTATTTTAATTAATAAGAACTAAACTTATAAGAGTAATGGTGGAGGAAAAATCCACCGTTGAAGCTGAAAAGTTCTTTAACCTTGAATGCAACATAATAAGTATTGTGGGAAGGTTGCACAAACTACTCTATATTATATGTGGCCGAAAGAATGCTAAACAACAAAACTACATATTATATGTCATAAGAATTTTTTAATTAGTTTGTAGGGTAGCTTAAAGAGACTACCCACAAAAAACTTAGTTCAAGAGGATTTTTATAGAATAAAAAATTTTGTGTTAAAACTAAGTTTTAGTTCATGAAAAATAATTATTGTGTTAATAGTTGTATGTTGTACTATAAAGATCATACAATGGATGTTAAATTTATGGAAAACTTATACTCAAGTCACAAAGTAGAAAATAATGTAAGAAGAAAGATATTTCATACAAGCATTTATTCTACTTGCTAATTATTTTGTCTTCAAAGACTATGTTTTATGCATTCTACTAGGCATATGAGATGGCACCTTGAGAGAGAAAGTAATTCAAATTTTTTTCATGTCATCTATCAAATAGATAAACATAAAAGAATTTCAATTATACTTATCATGAATTTGTAGCTAAGCCATGTAGTGTCAGACTTGGTTTATGTGTTGATGATTTAACAACATATAGTTAGTCTACGTCACCTTACTCAAGTTAGAAAGTAATAGTTACACTTTATAATCTATCTCAAGAAAGGTGCATGCCCACACCATTTATGCTTCTCACACTAATTATTCTTAGACCATATAATACTAAAAGAAAAATTTATATCTATTTATTGCCTTCGATAGATGAGGTAAAAACTTTATGGGATAGTGGTATACTTACAAATGATACCTCTACAAACCAAAACATTTAGATGAAGGCAACACTTATGTGGACTCTTAATGATGTTTTAGTGTATGAAAGGATATCAGAGTGGACAACTGTTGGAAATTCAGTCTATCCATACTACATGATTTTATTAAAGGCATTTACTTTAAAAATGATAAAAAAACATTTATGATTTGATTATCATCTTATGTTCCTATCTATTTAAAGAAAATAAGAATGTAGTCATCAAAAATAGAATTACAAAGTTCAAGCCTCTACTAACATTTTGTTAAAATGAGTTATGGAAAATTATTAGTTCAATTCCAATAATAATTGATTCACTAATGTTATTGACAATCATCTTCAAGGTTATAATGTGAATCATAACTAAATAAAAAGAAGTATGCTTGTGGATCTATCATACTAAAAGACCAATTTGATTAAACATAATCTTGATGCTATGCATATTAAAAAAAATTTCTTTGATAAGATATTCAACATTATGATAGATGTTAAGGGAAAAAAAAGATAACATGAATGTCATATTAGATTTAAAGGAATTCTATAGATGAAGAGATCTAAAGCTAAAAGAGACTACAAGTGATAAAGTTTTCAATCTTAAAGCCAAGTAATGCCTCATGTTTGATCAGTGAAGAATATTTTGTGAGTAGGTACAAACTAAAGTTGTCAAAAGGGCATTCATATAAATTGAGTAGATATGTCAACATGAGGATAGGGAAGATGTTTGGAATGAAAATCCATGACTGTCATATTTTCATATAGTGCTAATCATTTTGTGTTTTATTTAATCAAATACTAAATTATTTAATTAATTTTAGTCGATTCTTTAAAGAACTTTGCTCAGCTCTTTTAAATGGAAACTCTCTAAGACAACATAAAATTAACATTCTGCTCAGACTAAGCCAGCTTAAAAGGCTATTACCCCTTATGGTGTTTAATTTGGAGTCGAGTGGACACCATGCATATCTTTGGGGTACTTATTGAAGTAATCAGATATGACATTAAGATATGATGCACCATCTCAAAAAATAAAAATATCATCGTACAATGGACCTAATCACCTAATAAGGACTCCTAAGGCAGATGGGTCTTCATATATACCATAGATATTTTCCCTAGTTTACATTGAAAATTAAAGAAGGTATATTTTATGTTGGGTTCTTTAGTTCTCTATGGAAGCAAGCTTCTATAGTTAATTACATCATAGAAAATAAAGATTTCCTAAAAAAAAACTTTTGTTTAAAGTAGTCAATCATATCTCTAAAGACTTCAAGGTTAGACTATCAAAGGATTGGGTTTTTTTTTCAGAAAGTCAAGTAAGAAGGTTCAATTTGGAAGACTTATTTTTAGATTCCAAAGGAAGATAAATAAGGAGCACCTATGATACTAGGAGGCCTAGTAAGCACTATAATATATCCTATGGTGAGGCTTTATATGTTTGAGAGAGAATTTATTTTAGTTTGAGTTCGAATATTTATTAGAATGCTAAGGCTTATAATCTATCAACACAAGATTATGGAAATGCCTAAGAGGTGAAGATTTATGCCTATAGCCTGAAGGAAATAAGTAACCTTGAATCCGAAATCTAGGATGCTTTGGCATAAGCCAAAAGTATGACCTAAATGTAAATGAAAAATGGGACATATAGGTCTACCTCCATAAAAGAGAATTAACCTATACAAACTCTACTGGACTTATAACTGCTTGGTGTGGCCGCCTAACACCTCTTATGCTTTAAAATCATGTAGGTTGGTCTCATGTTAATGTAAAATAGTTAAGCTATTATTTAATTAAGAAGGATAGTAGAGTCATAAACTCACACCCTCAGAGGTTAGATCATGATTGGCATAAAGACATGACTTAGACTAAATGCAAATTTTACCAATTTTTATCATTTTGATACAATCTTTTGGACAAAGGCTTAGGACAATTATGCCTAAATGCATGATGAAATTAGATTATTGGCTAAATCAGAGGGAGAAGGTGTTCCCCACTACAAGGGATGCCCTCACAAGTTAAGCATTCCCTTATCATGCAAGAGTGGAGACCCTCCCTATTCAAGAATAATATAATATGTTATGCATGATGTTAGAACATTCAACATTCAGCTAATGGGTTATTAAATCTTTTAATTATCTTGATTATGACTTATCCATTCAAATGAGGTTGTGAGTTATTTTAAAATTTAATTATGAGTTATTAATGAGGGTAGAAAAATTAATTTTGTCCTAAAGAGCCTACCGCATCTAGGCCACACATTCAAACATCAACCTTAAGAAAACTATCAAGAACATGCAATTTCTATTGTGTAATCTAAATAAAACAATCAATCATGCATAGATTTTATGAAAAAATAAAAGGTTGGTGTGGCTGGGTACTGCTATACACTCCATAAAAAAATGGGTAGTCGAGCTCTACCTTTATACAACCTGGATTACAAAAGAAAAGGACATTTACAAGTAAATTAGATGCTATAGGGGTCTTCATTCCTAGCTTTTCATTCTTCCTCCTTTAATTTGATTTTACTTTAGAATTCATAGGGCCTCCTAGTACTTTGCCTTCTAGCCATTTCTCATCCTAAACCCCATAGCACTAAGCCTAATTCCTATTACAAATTACATATTTATGTAAAATAAAATCTAACTACATCTGTAAAATAGATTTTAGCTAAACAACCATTCAAAGCTAAGCAGTTATATTATATAAATTTGGACTTAGCACCTTGCACATGGGTAACCAAGCCCACATGTCCTAATGTGATGCAAAGGAGCATGAGCAATCTACAAGTAGAAGCACTTATATTTATTATAAGAGGGGCCCCTTTAGCACAATCCTCTACAAAAAATATCATTAGTCTAACAATGGACTAACATCCAGCCTAAAATATTACTTCACAAAATAAAACACCACATCACAACATACACCGTTCTAACTTAGAGCTAGAAGTGGTGACTTAGTATTCTAATGTGCGTGATTAGGCTTAGTGTGGCATGTTTTAGCTAAACTTTAGGATTATAATTGTATAAATTTTGGAATTATTTAAATTAACCATGAAGGATGGTTCCACTTCAAATTGTTAAGAAGATTAGTAGATTTTAATTTATATCTTCTTTTATTTCATTTGAGGTTCACTTAGCATCTAAGTATTGTAAAGAGGAAAAATAGGCTTAACCTCTTTCATCCCTACACTAAGTTATTTTCAAAAGAGTCTATTATTAAAATTTTAGTTTTTTTAGTGATGATATATTAAATATTTTTATTAATCCTAAGTTTGGGCTAACCTTAAGGAATTCTATTCAACTTGAAAGGCATCTTAAGATTAATGAACTTCAATTACCATCACATAAATAATGTTGTACCTTTCTTATACATATACATACAATATATTTTGGCACACTTAGATGATTATGAATGCATATACTTTGGTAGAAAAGAGAGAGATTTATTCCTTAGCTAAGTACACACACATATGTATGAAAGTTTTAAGCAAGTATGTGTCATTGTTTAAACCAAGGAAGTGAGATAATCTAATACCTCCTTGGGGTTACTTAAAGCCTCATATTCTCAGAATGTCCACACTATATACTTGCTATCTTAAATACATATGAATGTACATACAACCATGAGAATGGAAATTAAGTAAAAGATTGTATTTTAGTGAATTATTTACACATGTAAAGTAAAGTTCTACCAAAATTCTAGAATAAGTACACATAGGAATGAAATTTGATAAGTACATGCCTTTGTTAACCAGATAAGTGAGATAATATATGACCTCTGTGGGGCTACTTAAAGCCTTGTATTCTTGGGATTTTTAGACTATATAATTATTATCATTTAAACATATGTAAACCCATACATGAATCATAATGACAGAACAATGCTTTGACATGTTTAAATTAAAAACACATGTAAATCATATATAATATTCACAACTAATATAAATTTAACTCTTCATTTATAATTTTAAAAATAGCTTTGAAATTTATTAGTGATAATAGCCACTCCACATAATACGATTAATCCAACACATGCAACTCTACATAAATATATTATTTGATTATTTAATATAAAAAAACATGATGACTAGATACAAATGGCATGCAAGATTTATAATGTTTAAAAAGGAATAAATGAATAATTCCACATAATTCATTCAACTATATTAATTCCTATAGACAATCAAGTTGAATAAAACTATTTAAGGAAAACCAAAGATTCTTATGAATTTTGATTTTTGATTTGAATTATTAAAATCAAAGAGGAGAAATAACATTTGTTATTTTTACCCCATCTCTTGTTGATGATTTAATATGTTTAAGGAGAAATAATTAAGAGGACTTTATGAATCAAATAAGTTTGAATCATTAAGAAATTCATTTAGTTACTCTTTTTTATGCTTTTTTAATTTAATTAATCATTTAATTATGAGCTTCCAATGATATGCAAATGACAAATTAAAATTGCAATGCACTTAGAGACCTAATACACTGAAGCATATAATTAAGTATTAACTAAATTAAAAATTTTAATTAAGCACTTATATGATTTTCCCACACCCATGGGTTAACCATAATTTTCTTAAGGATCTTTATGTTATTAAACACATAAAGAGGAACCCACAAATTCAAATTAAATTATCTGAAGTAGTTATCATTTTAATTTGATTTAATATTATCATTAATTTCTTAATTAATTCCTTAATTAATTTCTTAATTAATTCCTTAATTAATTTCTTAATTAATTACCCTCCTTAATTAAATGGATTTGGAAAAAATTAGGAAAGAGGTCTTAATCACTCCCCTCATCATTTTATTATTAATCAGTGATTAATAATTATTAATTACTTAATTTTTTTCCTATTTGGTATTTTTAATAATTATTAAACTACTTAATGAGAATAATTAAGGTTTGAATTTCAAATTCTCTTAATTACCTAGCAAATAAATCCTAATAAAGTTATGGAAGGTAAAGGACATCCCAAAGAATCAACAAATTTAATTTGAGACTCATTGGCCAAGTAATTTTAGCTTAATAAAGCTAATTAAGAAAAATTTCAAACCTTAATTAAGCATTGTTCACCATTTGAAACATAGAAAAATTATTTTTATTAAATTCTCCTATGATTACCCTTTCCAAAATGGGTTTACTCATATTTTTAGGATTTTTCTACAATTAGTTATAAATTTTTGAAGTTCAAGAATATTAAACACATTTTAATCCCTAATTATTCCCTAATCCCGTTAGTGCCACGCGGGAGTTGACGACGTCGCTTTCCACATGGTTCCACAGCCACTTAAGCACAAAGATGTCGAGCCGGTGGACACACTTTCATCCCCGTCGTCCAATCTCATATCAGATGGTCAGGATAATGTTGTCGATCTTAAAGGATAAATCAAATAAAACTAGTGATTTAAATCATGGCTGTCTATTATATTCGATCAGAATGGATGACGGATGATCCTTCTTTCCCGGAGCGCTAGAAGATGAACATTATCTGCCATCCTCTACTTAATCTAAGCTCACCGGATCTTGTGAGGAATCGGATAGACCATAAAATGTTAAGGGAAGAGATCTAAGGAGATCCTATGGTGGAAATCACATCAAATCACAAAACTCTTGACAAAAGACTAACAGCTAAGTGGATTTCTATGGTTTGCCAAAAAAATACCTCACTAGAGCTCAAGATCGATGGTCCAACGATTGAGGTAGCTTCTTCTTGAAGAGATGAAGCAATGTTGAGAAGCTTTTGAGTTGCCACCTTGTCGATGGCTCTGTAGACCAAATACTATCGCTAAGCTCACCGAAGTTGGTCTAGGAGTGGTCTCCAATGCTCGAATCGATTGAGAATTAATTCAGTTCACCTCACCAAAGCTTGGGGAAGGTGTGGGAAAAGTTAATTCAAGTTTGGTGGAGTTTAGGTGAGGTTGGACAGAGAGGGGGCTCTATCTCACTCAAGTTTTGATCCATTGGTGATGGGTAGCTCAAGAGAGATCTAGAATGCTCTTGGGATGCTCATCTCGACTCACTGAAGCTCTATGTGTAGTTTGATTTGAATGGGGAGGAGTATACCATCCTCCTCGATTGATCCAATGGCTAGGATAGGTTTGTCTTTTAGCAAGCATCCAGCCGGTGTAGGCGGTTGGGGATGGCAGTGAGGGGCTGAGGTGGATGCTTTTGAGTGGCTGGAGGAAGGGAGTGGGTTGGCCATGTGTGTACCCTCTCCTACAAATGTTCCAACAGGATGGCCTGGGTTAGATCACCTTCGCTTGAGCTATAGCTGACCCACTCAGCTTTGGGTCAAGTTAGCTAGTGGCCCAAGTGTACAAATTCAGCTTAGGGGTGGCTGTCAAGGGTAGGAGAGTCGATTTGACCATCCAAATGGGGATTTTTTCCCATTTGGAGGGATTTACCCAAAGGGTTTTGGCCTAATTTAGGTGAAGATGGGTTGGGCTTGATTTGGGCTAGCCCATGGTGACCCAAGGATGGGTCATGCCAAGTTTGGTTAGGTTTGGACTTGGTTTGAATGGGTTTGACTCAATTTGACCCATGTAGGTCAAATTGGATTCATTTGGGATAGGTTGACCAATTGGTCAAATTAGGTCAAATTGATGGTTTGGTTATGTTCAAATGATCATTTTGGATGTTTTGGTTCAATTGGTTCAGTTTAATTTGAAGTGGATTTGATTTTAGCTCATTTGGATTCATATGGGTCAAATGGGCTAAGTTGACTAATTTTATCAAATTGGCCAAATTAGCATGGGTGGAGGGTTGGTTTAGGTTCAATTGATGATTTGAGAATGATTGTAAGTGTTGATTTGAATTGATTTGGATTTTGGAATGATTTGATTCAATTGAACCCTTTAGGTCAATTTGGGCTAAATGGGTCAATTGAGTTGGTTTGGTCAAATTGAGTTCAATTGAAAGTTGGATCATGTTCAACAATCAACTTGTAATGGATTTGAGTCATTGGTTTCAATCAATTTGATTTAGGATTTAATTTATCTAAATTTAGCCCTTTAGGTCAAATTGGGTCAACTTGGGTCAAGAGCCCAAGTTGGCTTGGTTTGGCTTGATTGATGGTTGAATCATATTCAAGGATCAATTTATGGTTGGTAGGAATCATTAGTTTCAATTGGTTTGAATTGGAGTGAGATTTGGTTCATTTTGTTTCATAAGTTAAAATAGATCAACTTGGGTCAAGTGATCAAATTGATTTGGTTTGACCTAGTTGATTGCAATTGGTCAATCAAGGATGATCAACAATTATTGCAGGAGAGATTAGATAGGTTGGTTAAATCCAATTTGGGTTGGATCGAAGTTTGGATCAAATGGGTCCTTTAGGTCACTTTGGGTCAAGTGAACTAAATGGTTCAATTGAGTTGGATTAAGTTGAATTGGGTTGAATTGAGTTTGATGATTGATTTAGAATTAATTACAATTGATTTAGATTTAATTGGATTTTTACTCATTTGGGCCCTTTGGGTCAAATGGGCTAAGTTAGGTTGATTAGATTGATTTAGTTTAATAGGCTTGATTGTATGTATTTGGAAGGGTTCAAAATAGGGGTTTGATTGCATTGGTTGGAGTTGGTTTTGAATAAGTTGGTAGGCATAGGCCTTAGTTTAGGCCATAGGATAGGTAGGTTCCCTTGGTCCCAATTATAGTCTAAGTCTATGGTATACCTTCCTAAGTCTTTAGGCTTGGGTTTAGTGTTCAAATAATCACTAGAAGTGACCTATGACTATGGAGATTCTAGTGTCCATGAGAGTCCTAAGTCTAGGGAAGGATGAGTCGATCCTCACTCAAAAAGTGAGGTCAACACCCCTATTTTTTCACACAATGGAGCACCTACTTATATATTTTCCATATGAGCCTAAAATTTGAGATCCAATGCAATATCATTGGAAGTATCTCTTTGAGAAGTATCTATATTTAATTCTTAGTAGTAACAATTCACAATCTTTTCAGTCATAGTGAATTTCCAAAGATATTGTAGATTTCCGAATAAACTCAAGAGGACTGTGTAGAATAAAACACACACTAATGTGAAGCTTATTTGGCTCATGATACTATTGTCTTTTGTTCTGAATACTTTGAGTCACATGCATAAAAGGATGATATCGATGGTTTTGGAGCTATACAAAATGTGCTTTTTATTTTATAATAATCCATAAAAGTATTAGGTAGAAGCACTTTAAGATTTTTGAATGATAAAGAGCTCAAACAATGACATTTAATATGCATCTTAACTATGATGAAATTTAACTTTTTTGAATAAGATGATTCATATAATAATATTTAACTTTTTTTGTTATTACTCATATATGATGTGTTTTTTATCAAGTAAATTTAAATATTAAGTTTAGCTTATTCGTAAACTCCTTACAATTAGATGATGCTATTACTATTAATAAAAGGGTTGAAGATAAATTCCCAACAAAATTTAAGTTTCATGTAAATTATCCTAGTTATAATCTACTTTTCTAAATTTTTTGGCTACACTATCTTATATAGCTTTATGTAATATGTTCATGATCAGAGTAATGGAGTGAAAATTAGGACCTTTATGATCTTGCTTGGGGACCCATTCAAGTTTTGAATACATGGCTACTTTTTTATGTGAATGATTATAGATTCTACACAATTTTTTAATCAAATAGAAGAAAAAGACTTCTCTAATGTTTGCATTAGAGTTAATGCACATTCAAATGATGAGAAAAATTATTATGGACTTTTATAAGAGATTGTGCAATTGTAATATCCTAGTTCAAATAAGACAAAAGTCTTTCTATTCAATTATGATTAGTTTGATTCTACTCCTACTTGTGAAATAAGAACACATAAGTTGTATGGCATCACCAAAGTAAAATTAAATAAAATATGTGCCAAATTTGATCTCTTCATCCTTATGCATCAAGCCAATCAAGTGAATCACCTTAAATATCATGGACAAATAAAAAAGAAAATAGCATTGAATTTTAGAACATTATTGATATTGCTCATTAAGAAGAGGAATTGATAAGTTTTAAACTTTCAAGTAATGATGTTGAGCCAGTAATAAGATAATAAAATATTATTAGTGATTATAAAGAAGTTATTTAATTTAGTGACAAGCACAGTTATGTTGATAAGAATTGAGAGATTTTAAATTCAAATTCTTGTGATTCATCAGAAAAAATTATATGACATGTGTGCTATAGATAGAAACTATTTTTTATTTATCTTTTCTTATAAGTAGTATAACTATACATTACCTTTTTTAGTATATAGGTTGTACTTTTCTTTATTTTTAATATATAATATAATTATGCACTATCTTTTTTTTTAATTTAATACCAAGAATGTGTTTTTTTACTTCTTCTAAACACTATAATTATGCACTGGTTTTTTTAAGTTTAATACATAAAGTCATTTTTTTCATGTTGATTTAATCATTAATTTTCTCTTTGTTATAGATGGAATTAAATGGTGGTGATGATCTCCCTCACAGATTGATCATGAGTATTTTTAAGAGAAAGGAGAAGAGTACTTTTTATTCTAATTTTTAGACTACTACCACTATCACTGTCATGACCTCCACATCAATTTCACCACACCTTACATATGTACCTTCACATACATGAGTCTATTATTCTCTAGAGCTTGTTGAGATCATTTCATTTTACATGTTTTAGTTCTACACAAGTCATAAGGTGTCCAACCATCCCATCCACCACCATTACCATATCAGGCATATCTTTCAACTCCTATTGAGCATAGTGGAATTAAAACATTTACTTCACACACATTTATTGAGCATAAAAGAGACACATAAGTTTTTATGCATTACTTTTAAGTTATTTATGTATTATTAACTAACTTTCCATTATTAGGTTCAATTTGTTAAGGTAAGTAACACACAAAATAAGAATCATTGTAAAGAGACAATTTGATGCTCCATATATATCATGAAAGAAGATGCCATTCAAAAATTTCTTCAAGCATGGAGAAGTTTTAGTGCTCACAAAATTGATCACAATTATGTCATTCCCCTTATTACCATTTTCTTCATTTGGATGGCAAGGAACTTAAATAAGCATGAAAATCAAGGGCTTGATCAAAAAAAATATTTTTCTTTATATAAAATTTTTTGTCTCTAAGCTAGAATAGGAAAAACTTCTCAATGTGCACACCCCACAATATGTAGACTCGACTTGTGCATTGATACAAACCTACTGAAGGTTGCATTAAAATTAATATTGATGGCAATTTTAAGTCTTCCATGGTTGCTGGACATGATGTAAATCGTAAGGAGTACTTATTAAAGTGATCAGATATGACATTGAGGTATGATGTACTATATCAAAAGATAGAGACACCACCCTACAATGGACCTAATCATCTAATAAGGACTCCTAAGCATGATGGGTTTTCGAATATCCCAGAGATCTTTCCCCTACTTTTTATGGAAAAGTAAAGTAGGGTTTATTTTATGTTAGGTTCTTTAGTTCCCTTTCGAGGCAATCCTTTATAGTTAATTACATCCTAAGAATACTCTCAATTAAATTTGGCAATTATTTTCTCCAAAGATTTCAAGATTAAGACTATCAATAAATTGTTTATTTTGGGAAATCAAATGGGATTATTCAATTGGAAGAATTATTTTGGAATCCAATAGAGAATAAGTAAGGAATGATTATGATACTAGGAAGCCTAGTAAGCATTCCAACCTATCCTATGGTGAGGCTTTATATGTTTGAAAGAAAATTTTATTTTTATTTTTGTTAAATTTCATTAGATTGATATGGATTATAATCCACCAACACATGATTGTGGAAATGCCTAAGAGGTGAGAATTTATGCTCATATTTAGAAATAAGAGAGCAACCTTAGATCCTAAATCTAGGGAGCTTTAACATAAGCTAAAGTATGACCTAAATCTAAGCAGAGAGGGGACATAAGGATTTACCTCCATAAGAGAGAATAAATCTATCCGACTCTTCTGGACTTACAACAACCTATAGTAGCCACTAGCTAACACCTCTTATGATTCAAAACCATGTAGTCTAGTCTTATAAAATTGCAAGATAGTTAGGCTTTGTTATTTAATTGGAAAGAGGCTAAAGTCCTAAATCCACTCCCTAAGAGACTAGAGCATGAGTGGTATGAGCACATGACTTAGTCTAAAATATAAATTTTTAGAATTTTTATTTCATTTTGGCATGATATTTTGGACAAAATATTTGGGATATATATGCTTAAATGCATGCATAAAATTAATTATTGGCTAAATCAAGCGAGAAAGAGGGTGAAGCCCCATCATAAGGGTTTGCTCTCATAGGTCAAGCGGTCCCTATAGTGCAAGAATGAAGACCCTCATTTAGCAATAGTCATTCAATATGATATGCATGACGTGAGATATGCAACATACAGTTAAGGGGTTGCAAAATATTTTAGTTATCTTATTTATGTCCTAGACTTTATGATGAGTTGTGAATTATTTTAATTTTTAATTGCGAGTTGTTAGTTGGATAGAAAAATTAATTTTATCTTAAGAGCCTGCCACTTCCAGGCCACACATTAAAACATCAATCAAAAGAAACTATGAAAAGGATGCAATCCTAATGCGCAACCTAAACATAACATCAATTATTCTTTATAAATTATCAAAAAAGGATAAGAGGCCAGTGCAGCCAGGTACCGTCGTACACCCTAGAAAAGAGAAAAGATGGGTAGCCGAGCTCTACCCTTATATAACCTAAAATTATGAAATAATGATTACAATTAGAAATTGAATACATATTGTGGGGGTCTTCACTCCTTCATTTCTTCTTTCTTCTTTCTTCTTTGATTTGCTTCAAGGCATCACAGGCCCATCCAAGATTAATCCTTCTAGCCACTGCTCATTCTAATCCCCCATAACACTAACCTTAATGACTATTACAAAATTACATTTCATGGAAAGTAAATCTAACTATACATGCAAAACAAAAGTTATCTAAACATACATACATTCTCAAGCAGTTATATTTTATAATTTGGACTTAGCACCCTGCACATTGGTAACCAAGCCCACTTGTACTAACTTGGATTTTGCTTAGGGGCTTAAGCAACTTATAAAGAGAACACACACACACACACACACACACACACACACACACACACACACACACACACATATATATATATATATATATATATATATATATATAGCAACCCTTTAAGCATAATCTTCTTGTAGAAAATATGATTAGGCTAATAATGGCCTAAAATCTAGTCTATAAATCATACACCCTAACATCTAGTCTACAACATTACATCACAAAGCAAAACATGCATCACACATACACCGTCCAAACTTAGGACTATAAGTGGTGGCTTAATTCTAATGTGTGTGCTAAGGTTTTGTATGGTATGTCATAACTAAGCATTAGAGTTATAATTTTATACATTTTGGAAGTAAATATAACTATGAAGGCTAGTTTTATTTCAAGTTTAGTTCATTTAAAAATTTTAATTCATGTTTTGTTTTGTTTCAGGTGATTTACACTTAGCATCTAAATGTTATAAAGAGAAGAAATAGGCTTACCCTCTTTCATCCCTACTTTTGGACACTTTCTAAAGCACAATAGTTTGATTTAGTCCTCTTTTAGTGAATAGCTTATTAAATATTTTTTATTTATTAATCCTAAGTTTAGGTTAACCTTAAATAATTCTATGCAATATGAAAGGCATATTAAGATTAGTGTAGTTGGATTATTATCACATAGCACATGTTGAACCATTTCTTCCCATCACTTATTAACATGCATATGATGTAATCCTTAGCATTCTTATGCATACAACATATATTTTTGGCACACTTAAATGATGGATGAATGCATACATTTGGAATTTGTATTTTTTTTGGCTGAATTATTTATACATGTAAATTAAAGCTCTATCCAAATTCTAATAAAAATACAAAGGTATGAATTTAAACAAGTATGTGCCTTTGTTAACCAAGAAAGTGAGATAATCAAATAACCTCTTTGGGGCTACTTAAAGCCTCGTATTCCTGGGATGTCCAGGCTATATACTTATCTTCATTCAAACATATGTGAATCTACATATGAATTATAAGAAAGAGAGCTCCACCTTTACATGTAATACATTTCAATTATTTAAAGGTGATGGATGTATGCATTTTCAATAGAAAAGAGGATTACCATTCTTTAATCAAACATACATACATATGTACAAAAGATGTAAACAAGTATGTTGCATTGTTAACCAAGGAAGCGAGATAATCAAATGACCTCATTGGGGCTACCTAAATCCTCATATTTCTGGGATGTCTAGACTAAATACTTGCTATCTCAAATACATACACATGTATACATAATTAGAAGAATGAAAATCTTGCAAAGATTGTATTTTATTTAGTTAAATTATTTATGCATATGAGTTAAAGCTTTATACAAATTCTAATACCAAAATACTTAGGAATGAAATTAAATGAGTACGTGCCTTTGTTAACCAAGGAAGTGAAGTAATCAAATGACCTCCTTGGGGCTATTTAAAGCCTCATATTCCTAAGATGTCTAGATTATATATCCATTACCATTCCAACCTATGCAAATCTATACATGAATCATAGGAAAGAAAGCTTCACTTCACACACTTAAGCTATAAGCACTTGAAACTCCTACATATATCCATAACTATTATCATTCCGACATTATTATTATTTTAAAAACTTTGAAAATTAAATTTGGATTTAATACTGATAATAGCCACATATATATTAAGTTAAAATAACACATGCAAGCTTACATAAATAAAATCTATTTGATTCATTTAGATTTGAAAAGATGAATGCATGAAACTAGATGACATATAATAATTAAAGTAATTGGGAAGGAATAGCCAAACATAAACATATGATTCATTCAACCACACTAATTCTTAAGGACAATCACATCAAATAAAATTACTTAAAGAAAACAAAATATTCTTATTAATTTGGTTTTAGATTTGGATTAGACTTACATAGGAGTTGCTTTAATCCCATTCCTATGTTGGTAATCTTGATTTATTTAAGGAAGGATATTTAGATAATTTTATGAATTGGTCAGGTTAAATCATTTGATCACCATTTCCTATGCTTCTTTAATCTAATTAACCATTTAACCATGAGCCACAAATGATATGAACATGTGAGAAAATAAAATTGCAATGCTTTTAAAGGACATAATGCAATTGGCTCATAATTAAAGATTAAATAAATTAAAAACTAACTAAGAATTTTTATAATTTTCACACACTTATGGGTTAATCATCATTTCCTTAAAGGTCTTTATGTTATTAAACAAATAAAGAGGAACCCTTAATCTCATTATTAATTATGTGATGTGATTAAAAATTTAATTTAATTTTATTTAGCAATTTAATTAATTAATTAAGCACTTAATTAATTTCCTCCTTAATGAAATGAATTTGGAAGAAAGATTAAGAAAGGGGTTCTAATCACTCTCCCTCATCATCTCCTTATTAATTAGTGATTAGTGAGCTTAAGTTAATTAATTTTTTATGTTTAGAATTTTAATTAATCATTAATTTAGTTAAAGGGGTAATTAAGATTTGAATTATTGATTTCCCTAATCCCCTAGGCAATAAATTCCAAGAAAATCATGTGAGGAAGAGGTCATCACACTAAATCAAGAAACCAAGTTTAGAATTAATTGCCCAAGTAATTAGGGCTTAATTAAACTAATTAAGTGCACATTCAAATACTAATTAAGCCTTAATTACTATTTAAAACTAAATAGAAATAATTTTAATAAAATTCCCTCTATTTTACCTTACCAATGAGTATTTATATGCATTTTCTAATTTTTCTATAATTAGTTATGATTTTTTAAAGTTTCAACTATTGAAATGAATTATTAACCCTTAATTAAGCCTAATCCCATTGGCACCATGCGGAACACTAACGTGGCAGCGCTTTCCATGCGGCACTGTAGGATTGGTTATTTAAATCCATCCGATGTGGCACTGACGTGGCGGCGGCGGATGCTCTTTCGTCCCCATCGTCTGATCTACCATCGGGCGGAAGGGATTAATCCTACGGTTCCTAAGGGAATAAATCAAATTAAATCTAATCGAATACTCATGGTTATTCATTCCATTCACGTGAAATGGATGGCGGATGATCCATCATCCCCGAACAATGATGGACACCATCCTCCTTCCCCTGCTCGATCCTTGCTTGCTAGAGCTTATGAGATGCTGGAATCAATCCAAAATGTTTAGGGGAGTGATCTAGAAGGATCTAATGGTGGGAATCGCATGAAATTACACTTTTCATCAAAAATGCCTAAAAAAACTTGCAAAAAGGTCAGTTTGCCAAAAATTACCTCATCGGAGCTTTGAACTGATTTCTAACTAACTGAGGTCACTTCGCCTGGAATAAGTGAAGCCCTACTGAGAATATGGCACCTTGCCTCCTCGCTGGGGACTCTATGGATCAACTGCCACCAAAATCTTGGTCGGAGTTAGGATAGGAGAGGCTTTTGGTGCTTGAATCGCTCAGGAGAAGGTTCGTTTTGCCTCACTGGAGCTTGTTGAAAATGTGAGAAGAGTTAATTAGAGAGGAGTTGATTTCTGAGGAAGTTGTATAGAGCTAAGCCTTGTCATGTCTCGGGTTGGTGTTTTTCAGTGATGGGGAGGCTAGGGAAGCTTGGATGAATGCTCGGGAGGTCATCTTTGAGAGCTCTAGCTCTGAGGATGTCCAAGTGCTTGAATTGGATTGAAATGAGGGGGGTGTACCCTCTCCTCCCTTGGATCAGACGAACTAGATTAGTTCTCCCATTTCTAGCCATCCGGCCACCGCAGGTGGTTGGAGATGGCAGGAATAAGCTTAGGTGGCTCGATTTTGTTGGCTAAGTGACTATGGTTGCCTCGACGTGTCTCCATCCCCTTTGGATGAACTAATGAGGGGAGGTGGGTTAACTCACCTCCCCTTGAGCAAGGGCTAACCTAACCCCTTTGGGTCAGGTTAGCCATATAGCAAGGGGTCTATTTTAAGCTTTGGTTAGCTGTCAAGTGCAAAAGAGGGTTGTTGACCACCTAATTTTGGATTTATACTATATGGGAGGATTTACCCATTTGGTAATGGGTCAATTCGGATCTAAAGTGGTTGGGTTTGATTTGAGCTGACCCAAGGATGGGTCATGCCAAATTTCAATGGATTTGGGCTTGGTTTGGATCAATTTGATCAATTGATTAAATTGGGTTAAACCAAGGATTGAGTCAAGTTCAAATAAGTATTTGGAGTGTTTAGGTTCAATTGGTTGGGTTCAATTTGGCTTGGATTTGACTTATTTGAGTTTTTATAGGTCAAATAGGTCAAGTTGACCAATTTGGGCAAATTAGCCAAATTGGCTTGTGTCAGGCATTGGTTCATATTCAATTGATCATTTGATAATGATTGTAGGCTTTGATTTCAATCAATTTAGATTTAGGAATGATTTAGACTAAATTGACCCTTTAGGTAAATTTGGACTACTTATGTCAATTGGGTTCAATCAAGGCTTTGATCATGTTCAATAATCAATTTGAAATGGATTTGAGTCATTGGTTGCAATCAATTTGAGTTAGGTTTTGATTTGACCTAATTTGGCCCTTTAGGTCAAATTGGGTCAACTTGGATCAAAGGTCCAATTTGACTTGGTTTGGCTCAATTGATGGTCAAATCATGTTTAAGGATTAATTTTGGGCTGGTATGAATCATTGGATTCAATTGATTTGGCTTAGGATGAGATTTGATTGATTTGACTCATGTAGGTTAAGTGGGTTGATTTGTTCAAATGGCTAAGTTGACTTGGTTTAACCTAATTGATGGCAATTGAGCAATCAAGAATGATCAATAATCATCATAGTAGGTTTTGGATGGTTTGGTTCAATCCAATTTGGGTTGGATTGGAATTTGGTTCAAATGGGTCCTTTAGGTCACTTTGGGCCAAGTGAACCTAAATGGGTTAATTGAATTGATTTTGGGTTGAATTGAGTTGGGTTGTGTTTAGATATTGATTTGAGATTAGTTTATAGCTTTGGTTGCAATTGATTTGGGTTTAATTGGATTTTGGCTCATTTGAATATTTTCGATCAAATGGATTAGGTTAGGCTAATTGAATTGGTTTTGGATTTGATTGATTTGATTGTAGATTTTTGGTGTGGCTTGGGATAATAATTTAAGGATTGATTGATTTTGAGAAAAATAATTGAACTTGGTATGGATTGGAGGGAATTTTGACTAAGTCCATAGGGTTGAATCATGGGCTTAGGTTTAGATCATTTGGATTTGGTTTCGGGTTTGGATATAATTGGGATTGTGTTTCAATTGAATTTGGTTGATATTGATTTGTGGTTGGATTTTGGCTTAGAAGGTAGGCCTAAGTTTGGTTAGGCTATAGGCTAGGTAAGTTTCCCTAGGTCTTTAGGCATAGCCTAATCCTTCTAAGTCTCAAGGTTTAGGTTAAGTGTTCACTTAGCCAGTAGAAGTATCTTATGAATAAGGAGTTCTTAGTGCCTAGAAGACTCCTAGATTTATGATGGAAAGATTGAATCCTCACTCCAAAAGTGAGGTCAATATTGATATATGGTTTAAAGAAGTTGAGGTATTAGCTTAGCTCTTTGCACTTCTATAATATATTGTGCTCAAGGTCTACAAATTTTTAATAATCTATTTTATCTTACAAAAAAGAAATTTGGTGGCTACTAAAATAGCACCAGATCATTAGAAGAAATTTTAAGGTAAGAGATGATGCCCATTTACATAATATGTTCACAAACATTTTCAAATCTAGACAATGGCCTCTTTGGATTAGAGAAGAAGTGTGAGCTAATCTTTGTAGAGCCTAGGCCTCACCTGATTATGTTTGTAGAAGGAAAAATGTTAAACAAAATCAATTATCTGATTATGGGGCATGGGCATCACCCTACATACTACAGGCTCAATTCCTTATATTGAGTATTAGAGAAGATTGATAAGTCATTAGCTACTTTTATTAATTAAATTTATACACACTATTTATTGATTCATTGGTATGTTTATAAAAGTAAGTACTTAGAAGAGAACCAATAGCTGAAAAATTTAATAGTAGAATACATCAACACTAGGTGGACCAATGGTGGGTCAACATCATGTTACATAGAGCTTATATAAGTAAAATTTTTATGTTAGAATTATAATCCTATCAAAAATATATCACATTTAAATAAAATTATAATATTTTGTAGGATAAGCACAAGAGGTTAATTAAGATACAGAGGCAAAGTTCTACTAGTCCATGAAGTTCAAGTAGCTAGTCTGAGTAGTCAAAGTTTGACATATAGAAAGATACAATTTGAAGCAAGAAAAATGGTAGATTATACAGCTTATGTTTATTGAGTTTGGTGTATGATGCATGTCATTCTTTTTCTAGATCGAGCACTATTTCAGTTGATGAGCTGATTAAAAGGCATTTTGTTAGATTTTCTAAGGACATGGAGGCTTAGCTGACTGCTTAAATGGAAGCTTGAGTGGTTGCCATGAAAATAAGAATGAAAAAGATGAACTTAGATAAAGAGACTAGTAGAGGAGCATAGTGATGAAGGGACCAGTATGAATTAGTTTTCTATTTATATCATGTTATTATTTATGTGCAACTTTAGTTTTTGAATATTTATATGCAGTAATAATGCATTTTGAATTAATAAATGAAATGTTAGATTACAAGTTACTCTTATGATTGTAATGTCTTCTTTGTGTGGTTGTGATCCCATGGTTGTTAATTTTATAATTTTTACAAAAATATTAAATTCATCCATTATCTAATATAGTTAGAGGTGTACAAATGAAAATTATATAAACCTCTTCTCATATTTTCATCTCTATATAAGTTTTTGATGGATTTCTAATGGCGTTTCCATCTCTCACTTTACTATGAATAATTGCAGCAAAAAATGATGAAAATTTTCTTGAAAGAATTTTCTAGCATATTAACAATAAAATTCCGCCTAAAATTCTCAATAAATTTTTCCAATGGAAATTCCATCAACAATCATCAAAATTTTGGGTGGAATTTCCCACCTCTAACTAACTAATATTCTAATGCATAAATTTGTCGGTTTATTTGAATTGATTTTCAATAGAATTACAATAAAAAATTCATCAAAAATATTTTTCTGATAGAATTGTTTGTTGTTAGAATGCATTTCTAACAAAGAATTTTCTAGTAGAACTTTTTCCATTGGTAATCTACTGGAAATGCACATTTTTTGACTAAAAAAAATGAGGTTTTCTGATAGAGTTTTCCATAAAAATTGATTTCTTTTCATGTAGTGGATACGACATGACACTAGAGTGGAAAAAGAAGTGATGAGGTCATTATAAGGTTAAGTTGAGGAGAATGTCATTTCCTGTCAAGGCTCAAAGAAGTTTGCCATGCTACCCTAAGCATGACATTCTAAGAGAAGAAACAAGATCGACCAAAAGCATCAAGGAGTGGGCCCATCATGCATTATAAGGCTCTAGAAGATCCCATGCATGTCTAAAAACTTTCTAGAATATAATTGATGTGTTGGAATGGTGTAGAGATTCTAGAGAGCTCAACACACATGAATAATATAATGTAATTTAGAGTGTACTTACATATGGGTGGAGGATTATAAAAGGAGCTAGTATCCCTCATTTGTAACACTCCAATAGTTCCAAGCCACTCAATTCTAGCAAAGTCTCCATTGTGTTAATGAAGTTTCTCTTCTTACTTTCCTTTCCTCTATTATTGTTTAGATTCAAGCCTAGCATAGTGTGAGTGTAAGGATGACTTAGCATCAAGGAAGAGTGCTAAAATTGCATTGCTAGCCTCTAAAAAGTTGAGTCTGTGATATGAAATTTTTGGGGGCTAGGAGCTTTACTGAGAGCATCGTCGATACTCAGTACTGACTAGACAAAAGATAAAATATAGTTTCTTGGATATACGCAAAATATTTTTTTTGGGTAGATGAAGTTGATATGAGTCATTTTAAGTATCTATTTGGGGCCGAGCATCAAGTACAATATCAATCCAAATAAATTAATAAAAGTTGATGAGAATTTCTAAAATTACAAGGCTACTAAAAGCTCATTAAAGGACGAGTCGCAACCTAATAGACACTAATTGCCAATGAACTACTATAGCCGATAATGATCAACTCCTCACACCCAAATTGTCCATTATAATTATTTTTCCAACGTAAAAGGAGAAACCATAGTCCGCATATGACTTGCTATTAGTCAAGCAGTACAACGAAAGAGTACAACATCACATTAATGTACATTTCAGCGTCCGTCAAATTGCATTAATGTTAACGAAAAAATGTTTAGAGAACGTAGGCAACTCGATGAAGAACTAATCCATTAGGATGATTTTTTCTTTGCATGGTATGACTTTTTCATAATAGTAATAATAATAAAATAATAATAATAATATTATTATTATTATCATTATCTTGACAACTGTGATTTGTGTGGGAAAAATATGACAAAATCCTTAAGAGTCATTCTCCAAGTTATTTAGTATATTTTATTTGCAACGTTCTTAGCAGCTTGTGTTCATTTATTAAAATAATTAAATTTTCTTTTACAAAATAAATTTCTAAACATTCATACCAATTTGTCCTCATGCGCTGAGAAAAACCTTGCTCTTTCCATCCGTACAAGATATAAAAGTTTCAAAGAATAGTTTTTTTTTTAAAAAAAAAAGAAAATTTTGAATGGCGACGCAGCATTTTTTATGTAGTCTATATCACAATTACTGAAGTTATTTTGGAGGATATATTGGTGATATGGTGCTCAAAATACCGATCAAATAATCTTAATATCAGCGATTTTATCGAGATTAAGACAATATCGATCTTTTGGGATATCAATTACATCCCAAAATAGCTCTTAAATATAGAGTGTTTATAGTCAATCGGCTCACGAGATCATCAAGATCTCATAGACATTTGGATCAAATGCTCAAAATATCAAATGATCGAAGGAACCATTCTAAGCCGTCAAATCAAGGACACTTTGCATAAATTGACGCCCTCCTCCCATCTATAAATAAATTCTATCCCTCATAATAAAGAATATAAGAATTATTTTTAATAAATTTATCCTTAATCTCAAAAAGAAGAGGAAGAATCAAACAAAAAGAAGAAAAAGCCTAATAAAAGAAGAAAATAAAGATCCCAAACAAATATAAATAATTTTGATCTCCAAATCAAATCAACATCGTTGTTACATTGTTGGTCCTCTCTATGCATTCTAATCAGAATAAGATTTGAATTAGCTTTTCTTTATTTTTTTCTTTTGAGTTTTTCTAAAATTTTTTTTATTTTTAATTCATTATTTTATTGACTAATCGAAAATAAAATCTTTTCACTCTTTGATTTTTTTTAAATTGATTTATTTATCGATAATAAACTTATTAGATTTATTTCTTGATACTTTATGGTACTTAACTACAGCAAGTCCACAACGTGTGGTGAAAGTAAGGCCAAGTAATGTGTCTTTCATAAATTTCTAAAATAGATTCATCAAAGAAAGATGCAACTTTTCTAATGTTCTCATGCATTCAAGCAATTCATCAAAATCATAGGACATGTTTGAGATCAGTTTTATTTTTTATTTTTTATTTTTAATATTTTTCTTTATGTTATTTAGAGTATTTTTTTTATGTGATTTTATTTTTTATTTTCAAAAATAAATAATGTTGTTTTTAAAAATACTCAAAATATATAAAATATATTTTGAATATTTAAAAAAATAACAAATACATTCAAACAAGTACAATCAAATAAATTTATTCTTAAGCAAGATATAAATAAAGTAAAATAAAAATACAAAATAAAAAAATAAAAAATAAAAGTGATCCCAAACAACCCCTGCTTTTGAGAATAAATGACATTTTTTTTGAAGAAACTCAAAACAACATTGAGATATTTAGGGGTCATTTGGGATTACTTTTATCTTTTAGTTTTCTATTTTATTTTGTTTATGTTTTACTTAAAAATAAAATCTATTTGATTGTACTTGTTTTTAAAAATACTCAAAATATCTTTTAGATATTTTGAGTATTTTTAAAAACAACATTATTTATTTTTAAAAATAAAAAATAAAATCACATAAAAACACTCTAAACAAATATATTTTCAAAAATGATATAAAAATAAAAATAGAAAATAAAGAACAAAATTGATCCCAAACAGTCCCTTAGAGTGTTTTTAAAAATAATTATTATCATCAAATAAATTTTATTTTATAGCAAACATAAGCAAAACAAAATGAGAATAAAGAACAGCAGACAAGAAATAAAAGTGATCTCAATCGGCCCCTTGATGTTATGGCCAATTGCATTAATTTGCAGAGATCAAGCTTCATTTTGACAAGTGGTACAATGATTTTCAATAAGAAAACCTTTATCGCATACATTATCATTATGATTTTAATGAACAATTAACCTCTTTGATCAAAGGCTGCTTTGAAACCTATGACTATTTCTTTATTTCTAAATCTTTTGATCGAGTCAAGATTGTCCAAACCATTATCACAAGAATCAATTAACATAATATATATTTTTTGTATTTTTTCTTTTATTGCTTACGCTTTGTATTTGTCATTCTTTGACACTTTTACATATATGGACTTTTCCTTCACATTAATTTTTAAGGGAAGGTTTTGTCCTTATTCTAATCATATTTTTGAGAATGAATTGGTCTTTTTTTCTCTGAATCAATGCCTAACTAATTTAATCAATTTAGGGTACATATATATCTTATAGTTTTCCTCCTTAGGCAATGTATTGTGCAATCCTTTTTTTTTTTTGTAATATTCATTATTATGAAAAAAAGTATTTCATCTTGAAATAAAAACCCAAAGATCTAATCCAACTTATTTAATGGCATAGTCTATTCGATAAATTTGATCTATGCTTTAAGTTATGCTTGGCAGACTTATTATACTTTAATAGACCTCAGTAGACTCACCATGCCCTAAATTTTCTTCAAAAATTTGATTCCTAATGAACTTAATAACTGAATAGGATATTCAGAATTATATTTAAAAGAAAACTAAGCACCCAAATCCTCAAGTTCTATGAAGTTTAACCTTATGTAAATCATATTTAACTAGGTTAAATTGATTGATTATATTCTATGAGTTTAGGCTAGTCATTTAAAGAAAAATCAAATCTAATTGAGTTTAATTAGACCTAAGTGGCCATTAATTTCTACTAAGACCATTTAAATTATGACCTACTCAAATAAATTCTATGGGTAATCAAATTTGGCCAAAATTGCTTTGGTGCTAAGCCTTTAATCAAGCATATTTAACCCAATTAGGTTAACTCAATGACTAAACCAGAGTGAAATTGAACCTCCAAAATTATCAAGTTATAAAATAGGCTAGGTCCACTCAATCTCAATTCCAATCCCTCTATTTCTAGTCTCTCTCTCCTAGTGCATCCCAAGTGGCAAAATAGTAACCACTAGATTAAGTAGACATGGATTGCCATAACGGAATTCTTTGTGGTCTCTAATTCCTTATATGGATGGAAATGACTAAGCTAAACCAATTGTCCCCATCTTGCATAGTATAATTGTGCGTCTAATATGAACTTTCAATCTTTGATCTAATGGTTCATGTAAACCCTCCATGGTCCTAATTAAAAAATTCATGATAAATTCAAATAAAATACAAATAATTTCTTCATGAAGTTAGAGAATAATGGAAAATTTAATAATATTATAAGCATAAAGTTTATATGACAATTTGGGAGAAATTAGGGAATGTTGAAAAAACAAAATTGTTAAAATTAATCACAAAATATAAATAAAATTGACCACAAAATTATGTTGAAAGTTCTGAGCATGTATGACTTCTAAGAATTTTCTTAGGATATTTGAATCAATAGCATAATTTTTTTAAAATAAATCTTACCAAATATATATAAATAAAATTAAAAAATAAATTTTTTTTAAAGCTAATCATAAATTTTATTTCTCTAAATATACAGCATTATAAGAATATGATCATTTAAACCTATTTAAATAATCAAATAATTAAATAATTAAATAAATAATAATAAAGTCTATTAAAATTTATAAAAAAAATTGTTTAATAGTTTAAAAAATTTTTAAGGATAACACATGAGTCAAAGGAGTCAATGCACCAACCCTCTTGAAATTTCCCTAAAAACTTTTTATTTCTAAGTTTAAAATTAAATATATATTTGAATTAACCTATATAATTTTAGAATTTATAAATTTAAATATTTAAGTTGTAAAAATACAAAATAATATTTATTATAAAAATTAAAGTATAAAATAAAAATAATATTTTAAAATAAAAAATAAATATTTAAATATTTTTTAATTTAATACTTAAATATAATTGAATAAATCATTACAAATATTAATCAAATCCAATTATCTCTGAAATTTTATGAGAAGTTTTAGAGATTATCTTAACCCTTTGATATAAATTTTCAAGTCTTAGATTAATTAAATGTTAAAATTAAATAAAATAAAAATTATGCAGAAAAGTAATTACTAAGAAAATTATTATAATTCTAATATTCCTCAAAATTTTATGACAGGTTTCTATCACTTTCCCATGTCAAAAAAAACCTCTTTTAATTTTTCAGCCTTATTTTGATATTTTTCTTAATATTTAAATTTAAAAATAATTATAATTTATTAAAATTATAAATTTATTCAACATAACTTTAAAATTTTATGAGAATATTCTTTAATATTATCCAATTATAAAAATTCTTCATTGTGTTTTAAAAGTAGTTTTTATAATTTTTAGTTTTCCTTATGAAAATAGCACAAAATTGGTAAACAGTATTAAATAATAATAAAATTCTTAAAATGTAGTTAGGATAGTTTGGAGGTATGGTGAAGAATACCTTCATTGTTTGAGTGTAAATTTGCTTCATAATGCCAAGGATGCCTTATTGATAAAGTTTACATAGCTGGTGAACTTTGTTCCCCTCTACGCATTCTTGAAAATCCTTAAATAGATGAAAATACAAAAGCTAAAATCTCAGTAAATAAAAAAAAATCTTGAAATCATTAGTCACCTAAGCTTAAACCCCATATTAAATTGAAGTTTAATTAAAAATTAGAAAAGTGGTAATATAAGTAAAGCTTAATTGATACTTTATGGCCTAACACTAATAGATGTTCAATAGAATACAAGAATTGGACCCTTAAAGTTAAGTTTGATTATCTTGTTGAGATAGTTGTATTGATGTTATATTGTGTTGTGATATGCTGTGTTGATGTGATTTTGAAATAGAATAAAATTAGTGGCCTATAGAAATGGCTAGAATTTGTCTTATCATTATTTTATGTATGTTAAAATTTCTAATGAAGATTGGATGTATGCATTCATTTTGTATGCATGAATGATTAATCTGTATGTTTGGATATAAATTATTGAACTAGCATATGTTTCATAGGAACAAGATTATAAATTTTATTTTATAATTTGACTTTTATAAAGAGGATGCCTTACATGTAAGTCAATTGGACTATTAAGCACAGAAATAGAGATGATGAACCCACTAAGGTGAAGCTTAATATAATTTGTAGTGAGGTGATATAGAACATAAAGCTTGAAGATATATAGGTTAAGTCAAACTAAAAAGTCTAAACTAGGATATTAAAGGTAAATACTTAATCATTTATATATATATATATATATATATATATATATTGGGATTGTATTTTGTAAACCAAACTATATTTTCTATTATTTATAAAATTATTGGAATTGGTGTGTTCACTTTGTATTATTCAATAGAATTACATGATTTTTTTTTTACTTATCGAGGGGGTGATGATCTACATGTGTTGTCTTAAACTAAAGTAAAAAAAAAAGACATAAGTTTAAAAATAAAGTAGAAACCCTTAAGGTAAGTCACCATATGCATTCATATTACTTCTTTTCCATGCTTTCATGCACTATGTACCTACACAAGTAGATAGATAGGCCTGATGACCTATGGTGAATGTTACTTTTCATGGATATGTGTATCTTATATCTATATTAAAATTACTTTAAAATCTCAAATATGCATTTCATATTAGAATTGTATTAAAAATTAACTAACAAAATTAAAAATAATGCATTAATCATGACCATTGCATAGTATTCATATATTAGCTTAGATGATCATGTTTAAGCTTCTTCGTTAAGATAAACAACAATCTTACTAATCTTATATTGCATAAGATTATATTTCATAAATTTAAAGTGACTAGTTATCCTTTCTAGGTAAAATAGGTGAAGTTAAAAATTGTAATTACATCGCATATGGATATTCATAAGTTTTGGTTACTACTTGATAGTGTTTTTCACCTCAACTCAAGATTTGAGATTGATTTTTTAATCTTAGGTTCATCGTTATCCTCATCTCTTAGGCATTTTTAGAGTCTTATGCCAATGAAATAGAAGTCCAAAATTTATTAAAAAATGAGGAACTCAAATAAAATATATTCAAGTCTCTATAATCTAAACACCAACAAAAGAATAGTTAGAGCACTTCTGAGCTTTCTAGTATAATACTCCTACTTTTCTTCTTTTGTCCTTTTAAAAGATATTTTGATTTGAACAAATCATTTTTGAAGTTCTAAATTATCGATCATTGGAATCAGACAATAGAAAAAAGAATTTTCGATGGACTTTTCCATGAGAAATTAATGTATGATTTACCGTTTGAATTTTAAGCCAAAAAGTTTATTTATGGAAATACCGACTGTAAAGGATGTCATGACTGAATCACTAAAAGATGATAAATTTTTTGGTGGAAAAATCCATCAAAATAATTTCTGGTGGATTTTCTTGCAAAAAATCTGCCAAGAATCATTAATATTAGGGTGATGAAATGCCCGCAATCCGCATCTGACCTCATTTTCTCCTGAAAGCTCTACATCTCTCTCTTGACCGGACACGAAACAACCTAGCCTCACCATTTTTCTCCTAAAACACATCTTTTTCTCTGATTTCTCCATATAATTTTAGGTAAACCTTGATCTCTTGCTTGTATAGTTATTTTTGAGATTTCATCCATTTGCTTGTTAGAAAAGTGGATTTGATATTTTAAGAGGTTTTTTATTATTATTAGGCTAGATCTTGTCAAAATTAGTTTGAAATTGATTATTCTTAGTTTAAGATTTTTTTGTGGAGGTTGATCTACAATTTTACAAGTTATGTTTTGTATTTTTTTATAAATTTATTTTGAGATTTTCTTGTTAAGCATTTTCCAATTAATTTAATGTGTTAAATTGCTAATTATATAATTAACAAAATTTTGATGAATTTATATAAATTTCATAATTTATGTCTAGTTTAATTTTATAAAAAATTAATTTGATTATTATATGCTAATACAACTATCTCTTTAGAAGATGTGAAAAATATCAAATTTAAATTATATAAAATTACTGATGTACTAATCATCATAATGTTCCAATATTAATGTTTTCATGTCTTCTTCTAATGACCCCAATAAGAGTTAAATTTGTGAAAACTTCATAATTATAATGCCTTTATCATATTTGTATATGTAAAATGTGTTTATTCTAAGTATATTTTATATTATAACAAAAAAATTCTCAAAAAAAAAGAAAAGATGAAATTTAGGCTCAGTGCTTAGGCACTGAAGCTGCACCATGATGCTAAAAATGGCCTAAATTAAAGCAAATCAACATGAAGGCCATCATTGCTAAATCAAGCTCACTTGGAATAACTTAATAGCAAGTTTAGAATCGCGGTATATTAGAGGTAAAAAATGAAGCAGGGGTAGCAAGAACATTGTTGTAGCATCGAATCAATAGTGTCGTAATGCCACTTCTGATGCCGATGCGCAAAGACCTAATGGAATAGATTTGTGATGGTTCAATGATGGTTTCAAATAGTTTTTAAGGTAGTTTTGGTAGGACCATAGGAGTAATTGATCATAAATATTTTTAGGCTATAAATATGAGACTTTTCTTTGTGTAAAGGACTTTTTATAAAATTTTAGCAAGAGGGGGAGTTAGTGTAAGTATGTGTGAGTTTTTTGTGAAGTGCTTAGAGAGTGACACTTTGAGTGCTATGAGAGTGTTATGAGAGTAGTGTGGTAGAGTATTTTTTTTAAGCAAGTGGTAGAGAAGGAAATCAATAATCAATGATTTTCAATGAAGGATGCTGGATATTTTCATGAGGAAGCAGTAGAGGATCGTGAAGGTAGATTTAGAAGACATACTTGGTGTGCTCTTTCTTTTCTTCTTTGGTTATTCTACTTCTTATTTTATAATGTTTAATGAGATTTCACTCTTCTCTACTATGAAACACTGATATATAAAGTATTCTAAATTCATTTGAGTTTTTAGATATTTGTATTGTATTAGACTATGTTTATGGATTAATATAAGAAAATTATTTATGCTTTTCATGAGAATGTTGTTTTACTTTTTTTTGTGCTTTATTTACTTATGATTTGGCCAATTACAAAGATAAAATCAAGTGTCATCTACAGATATCAATAGATTCCTAGAAGAATAATTAGAAAAAAGATAAACGGGTGTACTAAATAATCATTAATGTGCTAGATAGTTGAGAAGTACTAAATAGCTATTAGATTTATAATTATTTTTTAGGATTCATAATCATTCAAAGAGAAATATAGGTAACACATTCAATTAAAATTTACTTGGCACCATGCAAAAATTGGGAAAAGGGATTGGTTTGGTAATACTTTCCATAATTTAATTATAACATTTAATTTCCCTTAATATAACATATTATAAAAAATTATAATTAATAATTAATTACCATAATATAAATAATATGTACAATACCAATTTTTTAGAAATTTTGCAAATGGGATAAATGATTAGATTAAGATTATTCCCTTTCTCACTTAGAGATAGAGCTATAATATGATTAAAATTACTACCTCAAAGATCTATAAGAACTTGGAATGAATTAGCTTAATCATTTCTAGTAAAATATTTTCACCATTTAAAATTACTAAGCTAAAAAATGATATTACATAATTTATACTATATATGATGCTTGGGATAGGTATAAGAATTATTAAGGAAATGTCCTCATCATTCATTACTTGATTGTCTTATCATTCATTCATTTTATGATGACTTAATAGGATCTCTAAGGACTATCACAAATGCAGTAGTAGGAGGTAGCTTGATGTCAAAACCTTTTGAGGAAGCTTATGCCTTAATAGAGGAAATGACAAATAAAAATTTTCAATGATAGTCTGATAGATTAAATCCTAAGAAAGTAGCTATTATTATTAATTATATGACTGCAATGTTGATCTCTCAAGTAGCTTTCCTATCCAAGAGATTAGATAGTTTAGAAATTAATCAAAATATTAATAATATGAATCAAGTGAGAGAAAATAGTAAAATATGTGTAATGGAAGATCAAGCTATTCAAGGATTAAAAATTCTTAACTATATCTCAAATAAACCAAATGATACTTATTCAAATACATCCAATCAAGTTTGGAAGAATCACCCAAACTTTTCTTAGAATAATCATGCAAAATTTAATCAAAATAAAAGTATATAAAGCTAGAACAATAGGAATTATAATGCTCAGAACTCAAATTTTAGAAAGAATTCCACCAAGATATCCTCCATAAAATCAATCTAAAGAAAAGAAACCTATTTTAGAAGAATTAGTGATACAAATGAGAGGTCAATTACAAAGCTAAGAAGTTTCAATTAAAATTTATAAATTCAATTAGGACAATTAGATAATAACTTTACAAATAGACCTCAAGAGAATTTATCTAATAACACTGAAGTATATCTTAAAGATAAAGCTAAAGAATTGTGTAAAGTAATTGAATCAAGAAGTGTAAGGAAATTAAATGAATTAGGAATAAATGTTTAAAAAGAGAAAAAATAAATATCAAGTGAAGAAAAAGAAAAGAAATTGAATATAAGAAAAGGAAGCAGAAAGAGGAGCATTTAGGAAAATGAGAGAAAGGCCACCACTTCCATTTCCCCAAAGACTTCAAAAAAAATGTGAATAATCAATTTTCTAGATTTTTGTAAGTATTTAAGCAATTATCCATAAATATATCATTTGTTAAAGTATAGAACAAATGTCTTCATATTCTAAATTTATGAAAGAGATTCTATATAAAAAAATTAGGAGAAAATGAAACAATATCCTTTACTGAAGAATGTAATGCAATAATTCAAACAAAAATTATCTAAAAAACTTAAAAATCCAAGGAGTTTTACTATTCCTTGCACTATAGAGGATAAACTTTTTGGAAAACAATATGTTATTTGGGAGCTAGCATAAATTTTCAAAAAAACTAAGATTAAGAGAAGTACAACCTACAAGTGTGACTCTACAATTAGCAAATAGATCTTTGACTTATCTTAAGACTATAATTGAAGATGTTTTAGTTAAGAAAAAATAATTCATTTTCTCTTACTGATTTTAAAATATTACATATGAAGAAAAATAAATAAACACCTCTTATTTAGGGAGCTTTCTTAGTGAATACAAGAACTATGATAGATTTTAAAAGGGGAATTAATAATGAGAGTAAATGATCAGTAAGTTAAATTTAATATGTTTTAACTTTATTAAAATTTTGGATGATAGAAATTAAGAATGTTATAGGACTAAGTTAAGTGAAAGTAAAATAGAAAAAGAATTAGATTCTTATATTATAAATGACTTTTTAGATCAAAAATGAAAAATGATGATGGAAGAATATAAAGGCATTCAATTCCTTAAAGTTACACCCAATCAATTAAAAAAAATTTGAACCATTAGAAATATATATAAAAAGAAAGAATCTTAAACTGTCTATAATAGAAGCTATAGAATTAGAGTTGAAACCATTTCCAAATCATTTAAAATATGCTTACCTAAGGAAAGAATTAATATTTCCATTAATTATCTTAGTAGATCTAGAAGAAAATCAAGAAGGTAAATTAAGTGAAGTTCTTAAAGGACATATAAAAGCATTTGGATGGATGATAATAAATATTAAAGGAATTAGTCGTTCAATATGTAAGCATAGAATTTTAATAGATGAAAATAGTAAACTATTCATAAAAAGCCAAAGAAGTTTAAATCCTATCAAGAAAGAAGTACCAAAAATGAAATCTTAAAGTGCTTGGATGCAAGAATTATATATCTATATCTAATAGTATATGGGTAAATCCAATCCATTTATTTTCCTAAGAAATGAGCATTTACTATTGTTATTAATGGAAATAATGAAATCATTTTTTAGAACAATCATAAGATGGAGGATTTGTATTAATTATAGAAAGTTAAACAAAGCCACTAGGAAAGATCATTTTTATTTACCTTTAATTGATCGAATGTTAGATAAGTTAACATGTCATTCATATTATTTCTTTTAAGATGGGTATTCTAGACATAACCAAATTACCATAGCCTGAGGATCAAGATAAAACAATATTCATTTGTCCTTATGGTATCTTTGGTTTTGGAAGAATTCCATTTAGTTTATGTAACACACCTGCTACTTTCAATGTTATATGATGGCTATATTTTATGAATTAATTGAAAATTGGATTGAAGTATTTATGGATGATTTTATTTTTTGATATGACATTTAAACATTGCTTACAAAACCTAGAAATCATTCTTAGAAGATGTGAAGATAAAACATTAGTACTTAACTAGAAAAATGACATTTTATTGTTATAGAAGGAATAGTATTAGATCATAAATTTAAAAAAAAAAAGAATAGAACTAGATAGAACAAAAGTACAAATTATAAAAAAAGCTTCCACCACTAGCTAATATTAAAGGAGTTAGAAGTTTTTTAGGGCATGCTAGATTTTATAGGAGATTTATGAAAGACATTTCAAAAATATCATTTCTACTATGTAACTTATAAGAGAAAGACACACCCTTTATTTTTATAAAGGACGTTAAGAAGCTTTTGATCTATTAAAAGTCAAATTAAGTTCAACTTTAATTATTATAACACTTGATTGGAACCTTCTTTTTGAATTAATGTGTGATGCAAGTAATTTTGTAATAAGAATAGTATTAGGACAAAAAAAAGATAAATTTTTTCATGTAATATACTATGCTAGTAAAACTCTAAATGAAAATCAATTGAACTATTCAACAACTAAAAATTTTACTAGTAGTTATCTTTGCCTTTGATAAATTTAAATCATATCTAATAAGAACAAAAGTTATAGTATATACTGATCATGCAGTAATTAAATATCTATTAGAAAAGAAAGAAACTAAATCTAGATTAATTATATGGACATTATTGTTGCAAGACTTTCATCTAAAAAATTAAAGATAAATATTTTTTGAAAATTAATTAGATGGGCATTATTTGTTTGATTAATTACTTATTGGAGGTCCAATAGGGTTTTACGACTTAATGGAGTGAGGTCCTAAAATCTAAAGGATGTTGGCCACCCTTGCTTAAGGATGAAATAAACAAGGTGTCCAATATAAAGATTGATAGTCTTCAACTTATATAAATATAAGTCCACTATCGATGTTTAAGGATAATGATTAACTTCTAAAGATGGAGATAGGAACATTCCTTAGCGAAGTCGCTAGAAATATCTATGGTGTTTTAATTTGGAGCCGTACGGACACCACATAGATCTTAAGTGATACTTATTGAAGTGATCAGGTACGACATCAAGGTGCGATGTACCATCTAAAAGGATAGAAACATCACATGCAATAAACCTAACCACTTAATAAGGACAGGCAGATTGGTCTTCATATATACTAGAGATTTCACCCCTACTTTACATGGAGAAATAAAATAGGGATTATTTTTTGTTGGGTTCTTTTATTCCATATGGAAGCAAGCTGCCATAATTAATTACATCTTAAAAATTAGATTTTCTAAGAAAACTCTCGATTAAAGTAACCAATAAATATTCTTAAAGATTTCAAAGCTAGACTATCAAAGGATTGGGTATTTATGAAAGTCAAGTAGGAGAGTTCAATTTGAAAGATTTATTAACGATTCCAATAGAGGATGAGTAAAGAGCACTCATGAAACTAGTAAGCCAAGTGAGTGCTCTGGTCTATTCTATAATGAGGCTTTACATATTTGAAAGAGAGAATTCATTTTTGTTTAGAATGGAATCTTTATTAGAATACTAGGGTTTATAATCTATCAACACAAGATTGTAGAAATGCCTAAAATGTGAGGACTTATACTCATATCCCAAAGAAAATCAGTAGCCTCAGAACTTAAATCTAAGATGTTTTAGCATAAGCTAAAAGCATGACCTAAGTCTAATCAAAGAAATGGGGCATAATGGTTTATCTCCTTAAGAGAGGATAAACACATCGACTTATTGACTTACAACTTTCTAGAGTGGCCGCCAGCTAACACCTTCCATGCTTTAAACCCATGTAGGCTGGTCTTATGTAAATGCAAGATAGCTAGGTTGTTATTTAATTAAGAAATAAACTAGAGTCCTAAACTTACTCCCTTAGAGACTAGATCATGATTGGCATGAAACATGACTTAGACTAATGCAAAAATTTACAATATTTTGATACCATTTTAACACATTTATTTTGGATATAGGCTTGGGACAATTATGCCTATATGCATGATAAAATAAGGTCATCAACTAAATTAGTGGAAGGAGGTTGTTCTCCACCAAAGGGATGCCTTCAAAGGTCAAGCATATCCCCTATCGTACAAGAATAGAGACACTCCCTATTCAAGAGTGAAACAAAATGTTATGCATGATGCTGTAGCATTCAACATTTAGCTAAAGGGTTGCTAAATCTTTATATTTATCTTCATTATAAACCTAGCTTTAAGGTGAGGGTATGAGTTGGATTAAAATTTAGCTATGAGTTATTAGTGAGGGTAGAAATTTTAATTTTATCCTCAAAGGTCATACCACATCTAGGCCACACATCAAAATATCACACTTTAAGAAACCTATAAAAATATGCCATTTCTATTACATAAGCTAAACACAACAATTAAACATTTATGAATTTTGTAAAAGAATAAAAGGCATTCTGCAATTATCCCACCCTAGAAAGAAGAGAGAAATTGGGTAGTTGAGCTCTACCCTTATGTAGCCTAGATTATAAAAGAATATTACAATTATAATGAAATGGATGCTATGGGCAGTGTTCAACTTGTCATCTTATTTTTTCTTTCTCTTCTTTTGGATCATCTTTACTCTAGGCTTCACAGGGCCTTCCATGTCTTTACCTTCTAACCATTGCTCATCCTAAACCCCATAGCACTAATCCTAATTCTTATTGCAAAAATTACATGTTTATGAAAATAAAATCTAACTACATCTACAAAATAGATGTTAGCTAAACAAACATACAATCCAAGTAGTTATATTCTATATGTTTGGACTTAGCACCCTGCATATGGGTAACAAAGCCCACCTGTCCTAATTGGATTATGGTTAGGGGCATAAGCAACCTGCAAGTAAAAGCATTTATATTTATTTAATATTTCAGCAGCCCCTTTAGCATAATCTCCTGCATAAAACATCATTAGGCCATTAGCGACCTAACAACTAGTCTACGCAGTCTACGCATAAACAATCCTAACATCTAGTCCAAAACTTTATATTATAAAATAAAATATAACACCATAACATACACCGTCCTAACCTAAGAATAGAATTGGTGACTTAGTATTCTAATGTGTGTGCTAATGTTTAATGTGGTATGTCTCAATTTAGGCTTTAGAAGTATAATTATCTAAAATGTGGATTTGTTTATGTTAAATATTAGGGGAGGTTTCACTTCAAATTATTTAGAATTAGCTAATTTTAATTTGTATTTTCTTGGTTTCACTTGATGCCTACTTAATATCTAATTATTATAAAGAGAGGAAAGAAGTTTAACCTTTTTCATATCTATCCTAGTTATTTTCTAAAGGTATATTATTATGGCTTTGGTTTCTTTAATGAATGGCTTATTAAGCATCTTATTGAACCTACGTTTGTGTTAATCATAAAGAATTTTATCTAAACATGAAAGGTATCTTAGGATTAATGAGATTGAATCACTATCATATGGATAACATCCAATTGTTCCTTTTCATCATTAATAACATGCATATGTTTTCATTTTTATTATTTATGATATTTAATTTAACATATATATACATGAAATATATGTATATGTGTATTTTTGGCGCGCTTGAATAATTGTTAATTCATGTATTTTGATAGGAAAGATAGATTTCATTGCTTGACTATGTATACATACACATGTATTAGAGATTTAAGCAAGTACATGTCATTGTTAAACCAGGAAAGTGAGATTATCTAAGACCTCCTTGGGGCTACTTAAATTGTTGTATTTTTTGGATGTCCAAACTATATACTAGCTATGTTAAATACATATGAACTTATACACAAGTATGGGAATAAAAAATCATTGAAAGATTGCATTATAATAAATTATTTATTCATGTAAAGTAAAGTTCTATCCAAATTCTAACACATGTACACATATGAATGAAATTAAGAAAGTATGTGCTATTGTTTAACCAAGGAAGTGAGATTATTTAAGACCTCCTTGGGGCTACTTAAAGCCTCGTATTCTGGGATGTCCAAACTATATACTTGCTAACATTCAAACACATGTAAACATATACATAAGTTATGAAAATAGAATATCCTTTAACATGTTTAAACCAAAAGTAAATGTAAATTTCATTGAATATTTATAACCAACATTAATTTAGATTTTCATCATTGACTTATAATTTTAAAAATAAATTCAGATTTATTAGTGATAATAGCCACACCATATAGTAAGATTAATTCAACACAAGCAACTTACATATATACATAACCATGTTCATTTGATTCTTTTGTTTGAAAACATGAATACATGATACAAGTGGTATACAAATTTATGATGATTGAAAAGGAATGACTAAACATTGCCACATAATACATTCAATCACATCAATTCCTAAGGACAATCAAGTCAAATAAAATTCTTTAAAACTAACCAAAGACTTTTTTTATGAAATTTAATTTTTGATCTTTGAATTATCAAAACCTAAACAGGAGAAAAGACATTTAGTGTTTGTCCCATCCCACATTAGTGACTTAATATGTTTAAAGAAAGTGATTAAGTAAATTTTATGGATTGATTAAAAGCTGGTCTAAGTAAGTATTCCATTTAATTACCTTTCTAAACTAATTCTTTAACTACTTAATCATGAGTCTCCAATGATATGCTTATGAGGAGTTAAAATTTACAATGCTCCTAAAGGGACCTAATGCAATTAGGCTCATGCTTAAGAGTTAATTAGATTAAAGAAAGAAAGAATCTAAGTTAAGTACTCTTATGATTTTCCCACACCCATGGGTTAACTACAAATTCCTTAATGACTTTATGTTATTGGACACATAAAGAGAAAATTAATAAATTACATTTAAAATATCTAGAACAACCATTAACTCAATTTTATTTTTATTTGATCATTAATTTTTTTAATTAATCCCTAATTATTACACATGTTAATTAACCCTCCTATGAAAATGCATTTAAGAAAGTAATTAGGAAAGAGGTCCTAATTATTTCCCCTTACCATTCCCATTTTTTACTATGATTAATTATAATTAATCATTTAATTTTCATTATTTAGCAATTTTAATAAATATTAAATTAATTAATGAGGGTAATTAGGATTGAAAATTCCACATTATTTACATTACATGGCCAATAATTCCAAGAAATTTATGAGAGCGAGAGGACATCCCATAGAATCATTCCACTAAATTTGGAATTAATTAACCAAGTAATTAAGACATAATTAAGGTAATTAGTTTAAACTTCAAACTTAATTAAGCACTTTTCAATGATAGAACATTAGGAATTTATTTTTATTAAATTCTCTAACCTTTCTAAAATGGGTTTATTTGTATTTTTAGATTTTTCTACAATTAGTTATAATCTTTCAAAGTTCTGGCTATTTAATTACATTTTTAAAGCCTAATTAACCATTTAAATTGCTGGCACCATGCAGATGCTAATGCGGTAGCACTTGTCATGTGACATCATGAGATTAGCTATTTTAAACATCTAACATGACATCTGACTCAGTGGCGATGGACACGATTTCATCCTGGCCATTTGATCTTGGATCTAGTTGGGACTAATCCTATGGTTTTGAAAGGATAAAATCAAAAAATCTCATGGATTAAGTCACAGTCATCCTTTCTAATCACATGGAACGAACGATCAATGATTCATCATCCCCTGAGCATCAGAAGATGGACAATGTCTGCCTTTGGTCGCTCAATGGAAATCACATGAAATCATGGTTCACTTCACAAAAGACCAACACCTAAGGGGAAATTCTATGATTTCTAAATATTTACATCACTAGAGCTAAAGATCAGTGATCGATTGACTGAGATAGCTTCATCTTGAAGAGACGAAGCCCTATTGAGAAGATTATGAGCTGCCTCCTCCCAGTTCACTCTATGGACCAAACACCACCGTGAACCTCATCAGAAATGGTCTTGGGCCATATTTTGGTGATTCAATCGCCGAAAAGGATTCATTTTAGCTCATCAGTGCGGTGAAGGTGTGTGAAGAGATAATTTGGGTTTGGTGGAATTTTGGTGAGGTTGGATGGACGGGGCTCTTGGTTTTTCTTGATGGTTGGTCTCACTGGTGATAGGGTGCAAGGAGCTCAAAGATAAGGCTCAGACTATGTGGAAAACTTTGAGGAAGGTCTCTGTGAAGTTTGAAAAAATGATGAGGAGTATACACTCCTTCCCATCCAAACCACGGGCTGAGATTGGTTCAGCCTTTGGCAGCTGTCCAATTGAGGTAGGTGGTCCGAGGTGGCAAGGGACTATTGATGTGGCTGAGGGTGAAAGGCTGAGGGGAGGCATAGGGTGGCATGGGGTGTACATGCTCCTTTAGGTGGACTAGTGGTGTGCCATGGGTGAACTCAACTTTTCATGGCCAATGGTTGAATCCAACAACCTTGGGTTTGGTTGGGTCAGTGGTCCTATTGTCCAAAAAGAGCCAAAGGTGGATGCCAAGGCATGACAAGTTGGAGAACCCATCCAAATGGGGATTTTATCTCATTTGGGTCACTTAGTTCAAGAGATTTGACCCAATTGGGTTCACTATGAGTTGGATCTACTTGGGTAGGCCAATGGTGACACAAGGATGAGTCATGCCAAGTTTGGTTGGGCTTGGCTCAATTTGACCCATATGGGTCAATTTGGGTTCAATTGGGTTAAGTTGACCAATTGGTCAAATTGAGTCAAACTAAGGGTTTGGGTGAGTTTAATTAATCATTTGAAATGCATTGGTGCAATTGGTTTGATTCAATTTGAAGTGGATTTGGATTTGATTCATTTGGGTTCATTTAGGCCAAATGGGCTAACTTGACCAATTTGGTCAAATTGGCAAAATTGGCTTGGGCATCAGTTTAGGTTCAATTGATTATTTGGAATGATTGCAAGTGTTAGTTTGAAATGATTTGGATCAGGGAATGATTTAGTTTAATTTGAACCTAATTGAAGGTTGTATCATGTTCAATGATCAATTTATGATTAGAAGCATTAGTTTCAACCAATTTGGCATGACTTGATTTTACTCAATTTGGCCATTTAGGTCAAATTAGGTCAGCTTAGGTCAAGATACCAAATTGACTTGGTTAGGTTCAATTTGTGGTTGAGCCATGTTCAATAATCAATTTTTGATTGATGGGAGTCATTGATTGCAATTAATTTGTCTTAGAACATGATTTGGTTCAATTTGGTTCTTTAAGTCAATTTGGGTCAATTTGGGTTAAATGGTCAAATTAGTTTGATTTGGCCCAATTGAATTAGATGATCAAAGATGATCAATAATTATTTTGGAAGGGATTGGATAAGTTGATTCAATCCAATTTGGTTGGATTAAAGTTTTAATAAAATTAGTCATTTTGGGTCAAGTGAATCAATTGGATTTATTGGGTTGAATTGGGTTGAGTTTGTTTATTGTGTGGGGGAGGGGGGGGGTTGTTCAATGATGGATTTAGAATTGGTGACCACAACATTTGGGTTTGATTAGATTTTAGCTTATTTAAACTTTTTGAGCCAAATGGGTTAACCCAAGTTAATCAAATTCATTTGATTTGATTGTAATTATTGGATGAGTTTGAAATAATCTATTGGATGATTGGATTGATTGAGAAAATAAAATTAGATTTAGTTTGTTTGAATGAGTTTTGGGTTGGATCATAAGATCATGATGGGGTTAACTTAAGTTAAGGCCTAAGTTAATTTGGCTTGGAGCTTGGATTTGAAAACAAATTCAAATGAGGTTAATTGAGTAAGCTTGAGGTAGGTCATGCCTTATTCATATGAGCCTAGGTTTAGATGAGTGAATAGGCATGAATCTTGGTTTATGCCATAAGATAGGTAGAACATATTCATCCTAAGCCATATCCTGGGCTTAAGGTATACCTCCTAAGTCTCTAATCATAGAGTTTGTGTTCCCTTAGTTACTACAAGTGTCTTATCACTAAGGAAGATCCAAGTGCCTAGAAGGTTCCTAAGCCTATGATGAGGAGAGTGAATTTTCCCTCCAAAGTGAGGTCAACAAAAGGACCCCTAATAGGTATGGTGTAACTGGCAAGGCACACCGCACATATTAGCATTGATCAAGATGATCAACAACATCAGGAATGTCACAAACACTAATGATGACTATCCATACCTAAGTGTAGAGGTGAATGGAATTATAACTCAAGTGTAACTTAGTTCATTTCATGCAAAGGGCATGAGAGAGTTAAGTAGATTAAGTTTGATTCATTGAGAATTAGTCTCATGCCATGAACACAAAAATGGATTCACTAGAATGCATGAATTTGATTAGATTATAGATTGATTTATGCCATTTCCATGAGTGAGGGGCTTTGAAGAGAAAGGAGATTTACTGGGAGTTGATTTGGTTCAATTATTTTAGTTTAATTAATTGGTTTGGTTAATGAACTTTTGTTTATTTAACCTTGGTAGTTTGCATTGACTTTGATTATATATAAATTTATTGAATAGATGTGAACCCTATTGGTTTCTGATGAACCGTACTAAGGAGGGGCAATGTGAGCCTGTACATGCCTTAGTTTACCAGCTCAAAGAAGTTGTCTACTGATTGTATAGTGGAAACTATCCAACTTGAGTGTTGCCCATCAGTTTGCACGGTTGCACTAGGAAGAAAGCTTGGGGACTCACATCTTCCAAAGTAAAATTAGTCATTGGGGTGACTCGCTGATGGTATAATAAGTCAAGCATGACCTCAGCCAACTATTAAGAAAGATCCTCTTGGGATGTTACCTCAGCTCGAATGTCACCTCCAAAGATTGACCTTGCTGAGATGGGTTGATTGGCATGCTAACCACATGAGACTCATTCTTCAATTGGATTCCAAATCTATATGGAAAGTAGGGATACTTCTATGAGCTGGAATATAGATCCTATTGGCTGGCCACCAACAAGGAGGTCTTCCACCTCTAGAATTGCTTTTGGATTTGCCTCTTCCTCTACCTGGTGGGGTCAAGTCATCCTACCCATGTGTTCGTATGGAGGAATGAACTATGGGTGGAATCTAACTTCAGACTCTACTTCTTCCTCAGTGTCTGATTCTCGCTCACTTGTATTTTCATTTTCTTTTCTTTTCAATTTTTTTTCTTTTTCTTCTTATTTTTCATTTTCTTTTATTTTGAGCATTGACCAAGTTTGTGAGAATAGACTTTCTGATTTTGAGAAAGATAGTAGGTTGCGTCCTCATATATCTTGACCTCTAACTAAAATGGCTTCATGTCTCCTTTGACATAGTATTCGATTCCACCTCTTCAAAATTTGATGCATTGATGTAGAGAGGATGGAATCATCTTGTTCTCAAGTATCCAAGGCCTACTAAGCAAACTTGTGAAAGATGTATCTAAGTCTATGATATGATACTTGGCTTTAGTCTTGTAGTCATCTATCTCTAATGGCAATAATATAGAGCCTAAGGCCCTCTCACCTTGTTCATTGAATCCTTTCAACATCATCCACTCTTTTTGGAGTTTGGAGATGTCAATCCTCAATTAGGCAAGAGTTCTTAAACTCATAATGTTGATTGATGCATCTTCGTCAACCAGAACTCTTGATATCCTGTATCTACCAACATCCATTATAATGTAAAGAGGGCAGTTATGCTTGGTTGTTCTTTGAAGTAAGTCTTAATCACTGAATGTAACTCTCAAGATATCTTTTGAGCTGTGTACCTCCTCTTTAGTAGCGGTCAGCTATGCTAAGCATATCTTTAGATCAAGCAGAGCCTTGACTAGAGATTCCCTCATCTCTTTGGATAAGATAAGGGAGTCATATATGCTTAACTTGGCTGTCAACTTTCAAAGATGTGCTAGAAAGTTGTAATCAACTTTGACTTGGTGCTCCATAAGCATATCCATGGGTGGAGAATCATGTGGAAGGGCTATCTGCTCACTAGAACTAATAACTTGTTTAGTTATCGAGAGATGCTACCCTAGGAGGTACCACTGCATAGATTGACTTTGGTGACTTATTGGAATGATGAACTTGTGGAAAGTTCTACCTTCTCATCAGGTATACCTATAGCTTCTCCTATGGGATCCTCTGAGTTAGTTGACTCTAAGTCAATCTCAAGAGCTGAACTTGATTGATTCAGAAAAGGAAAGTCCAATTCTGAATAAGAAGAGAGTGGATCAAAATGATTAGAGCTACCATTATTATTTTGTAGACTTAGAGAGTTTTTGAGAGAAATAAAATCTAAAGTATCAGAAGTAGACAATATGTAAGTGAAAGATTTTTTTATTGATTTTTTTTGGATGGAGGTACATGATAGAAATCTAATAAAGTAAGCAGGGTAAGGGATTTAATGCCCTTGTCTGCTGATACAACACTCCTACTGGTAGAAGAGGAGCTAGTGGTGGAAGAAGTAATAGCTGCAACTGTGGATGGAGTACTGGACTCAGACGGTAGTTGCTCAGCTATCCTGTGCAAGTAAAGTTAACTATGCACGCTGGGGTTGTCACCTTCTTCAAGTTGTCTTTGGCAACTTGCAAACCTTCCTTGATGTTAGAGGTTTGAGCTGCCTCAGGTACTTGCAGAGAGAGTTTCTTAATCTTAAAAACTACTTTTTTAGAGGTTCGAGATAAGGTAATATCCCAACCTTCTTTTGTCTTGAGAGGATCACAGATTTCCCCTTTCCTTTGATCGCTTCAATTGTTCTTGCTTGATTTTATCTTATGATCTTGAGTTGGATCCACATTTAAACAATTTTGGTTATGTTGAATGGGGTTTAAATTGCATGGGAAGATTTGTAGAATTGGAGGAGAAGCTTTTGCCTTGATGTTGACTTGAATTATTGATTTTGATTTAGCTTTTTTAAATTAAAACCCTCATTTAACAAATTTAGGTATGCTAAATGGGGTTTTATTAGAGAGATTTGCATGTGAGGAGAGACTTTGCCATATGATTTTGATTTAGAACCCATACTCAACCAATTTAAGTACGTTGGGCGAGGTTCGAATATTTGAAGAGACCTTTGAAGATATTTGTAATGTGTGTCTTATTTGAAAATTTTAATTTGGAAAAACCTTAACTTAGCAAATTTAAGTATGCTAGAAAAGTTTTGATTGCATGTTTGAAAATTTGTGAAGGTATCTTTGTGATGGTCATGTGTGTGATATATGTTGATTTGAGAATGAGGCTTCTTACTTAACAAATTTGGTATATTAAGTAGAGGCCCAAATGTATGTTTTAAAGATTAGACTCTCACTTAACAAATTGGGTACATTAAGTGAAAGTCAAATTTATATTTTTAATGAGACTCTCACTTAACAAATGGAGTATGTTAAGTGAAAGCCAAATTTGTATCTTTTGAAAATGAGACTCTCACTTAACAAATGGTGTATGTTAGGTGAAAGCCAAATTTGTATGTTTTGAAAGTGAGGCTCTCACTTAACAAATGGGATATGTTAAGTGAAAGTCAAATTTATGTTATTTTTGAAATAAAGGAAATCTATTTAACAATTTTAGGTATGTTAAATAGAGTTCAATGATATGTCTTGCTTTCATGTGTGATTCTTTGCTTTTGAAAAGAGAGAAACTTGAATTCTAACAAATGTGAAATATGTTAAGTGAAGTTTCAATTTTATGTTATGATTTTATTTTAAGATAGACTCCTCATTCAACAATTTTGAACATGTTGAATGAATATGGTCATTTTTAAGAATGTGCTTTTGAAAAGAGGGAAACCCCAACTCTAACATATGTGAAATATGCTAAGTGAAGTTTCAATTTTATGCTATGATTTTATTTGAAAATAGACTCTTCATTCAACAATTTTAAATATGATGAATGAATATGGTCATTTTTAAAAATGTGTTTTGAAAAGATGATTTTGATCTTGATTTTGAAAAGAACCTCCATGTAACAATCATGGGGATTGTTAGGTGAGGTTTGGTTATATGAGCTTTGTGAAAGGTGCTTTTGGAAAGTGGCACTTTACAAAAAAGTTTATTTTCTTAATCATTAAGATGAACTTGCCTCACCAAGCTAGTGGTAAGGAGGTTTCAAATTTTTGTCATTTTCTTTCATGAGTTAATGTTATTTTTCACCTACTAGGAAACCCAATATGGGTTCTAAGACCTACAAGGAGTGAGGTCCTAAAACCTAGAGGATGTTGGCTAGCTTTGCTTAAGAATGAAATAAACTAAGTGCTAATGGAAGCAAAGATAGTCTTGGACTCATATGAAATACAAGTCCACTGTAGATGCTTAGAGATAATAGTTTCTTATTAGAGATGGGGAGAGGAACCATCCCCAACGGAGTCACTAGAAAAATCTGTGGTGTTTATTTTGGATATATATTTATGTGTGTGTATATGGGTGTGTGTGTGGGGAGGGGGGAGACACCACATATCTGAGGATGTACTTATTGAGGTGATCGAGTATGACATCAAGGAATAGTGCACTATCTCGAAAGATAGAAATCACTACCCTGCAATGGACCTAATCACCTAATAAAGACTCCTAAGGCATTATGGGTCTTCGAATGTAGCAGAGATTTTTCCCCTACTTTACATGGAGGAATAAAGTAGGGCTAATATGGGCTAGCAATACGTAATTCCTATGGGACAAGCCCCATAGCTAATTACATTCTAAGAAAGGTGAGTTCCTTAGGAATACTCTTGATTAAAGTAAGCAATTATTATCTCCAAAGAATTCAATGATAGGACTATCAATAAATTGGTTATTTTTAGAAGATCAAATGTGATAGATCAATAAGAGAGACTTATTATCAAAGCCAAAAGAAGATAAGTAAGGGATGCTCATGATACTAGGACAACCTAATGAGCATTCTAATCTATCATATGGTTGGGCTTTATATGTTTGAAATTGAAGATAATTATGTATTTGAGTTGAAATTTATTAGAAGGCTAGGACTTGTAATCCTACAACATAAGGTTGTGAAAATTCCTAAGAGGTGAGGATTTATGCTTATAGCCTGAAGGAAATAGCTACCTCGGATCCAAAATTTGGGGAGCTTTATTAAGAACCAAAGCGTAACCTAAATCTAAGCGAAGATGGGTATATGATTTACCTCCACAAGAGAGGATAAACCACTTGACTACTGGACTTATAACCGCTTGGAGTGGCAGCTAGTTAACTCCTTCTACGCTTTAAAACTATGTAGAAAGTCTTATGTTTTGCAAGATAGTTAGGTTGTTATTATTTAGAAAGAGACTAAGTCCTTAAACTAACTCTATAAGATTAGAGCATGAGTGGTATGAGTAATGACTTGGTATAATGCAAATTTTATCAAATTTTATTTGATTTTGGACACTTTGTTTTTGACATGATCTATAGGATTTTATATGGCTAAATGTATGATAAAGTTGGTTATGGGCTAAAAGAGAGAGAGAGAGAGAGAGAGGTGTTTTTCATTATAGGCTCTCAAAGGTTAAGCCTTTTTCTATCTAGCAAAGATGAAAACCCTCTCTTAGCAAGAGTGAAACAAAATGACTTGCATGATATTGAGCATACAACATCTAGCTAAGGGGTTTCTAAATATTTTATTATCTTGATCTAATGCCTAGGTTTTATGTGAGGTTATGAGTTATTTTAAAAAAATTAATTATGAGTTATAATTGGGTAAAAAAATTATTTTTCTCTAAGAGCTTAATCACATCTAGACCATACAATAAACACCAAACATAAAGAAACTATAAGAGCATGCAATTTCTAGTGTGCAATGTAAACAAATCATAAAATAATTTATAAAGCTAGCACAAAAGAATAAAAGGCTGATTGAGTCAGGTGCCATCGTAGAACTCAAAAAGAAAAATGGGTAGTTGAGCTATGCCCTTATACAATGCGGATTACAAAAGAATAATTACAATTAAGAATGAATACATGCTATGTATTGTGTGCCATGTGTTACCTTGAAGTGAGCCAAATCAAAGAAACAAAGGGAGGAAAGAAGAAATGAAGGGGGGGGAGGGGAGAGGATAGATTATTGAGGTGATCGAGTATGACATCAAGGAATAGTGCACTATCTCAAAAGATAGAAATCACTACTCTATGATGGACCTAATCACCTAATAAAGACTCCTAAGGCATGATGGGTCTTTGAATGTACGAGAGATTTTTCCCTTCTTACATGGAGGAATAAAGTAGGGTTTATTTAAAAGGGGTTCTAAAGTTTCCTATGGGGGCAAGCCCCATAGTTAATTACATCCTAAGGAAGGTGAGTTCTTTAAGAATACTCTCGATTAAAGTAAGCAACTGTTGTCACCAAAGAATTCAAAGATAGGACTATCAATAAATTGGTTATGTTTAGAAGATCAAATATGATAGATCAAAAGAAGAGACTTATTATCAAAGCCAAAGAAGATGAGTATGGGATGCTCATGATACTAGGACAACCAAGTGAGCATTCTAATCTATCCTATGGTTGGGCATTATATATTTGAAATTGAAGAGAATTATATATTTGAGTTAAAATTTATTAGAAGGCTAGGACTTATAATCCTAAAACATAAGGTAGTGGAAATGCCTAAGAGGTGAGGATTTGTGCTTGTATCCTGAAGGAAATAGCTACCTCAGATCCAAAATTTAGGGAGCTTTATTAAGAACCAAAGCACAACCTAAATCTAAGCGAAGATGGGTATATGATTTACTTCGATAAGAGAGGATAAACCACACGACTACTGGACTTATAACTGCCTGGAGTGGCAGCCAGCTAACTCTTCTATGCTTTAAAACTATGTAGGAAAGTCTTATATTTTGCAAATTATTGTTATTATTTAGAAAGAGACTAAGTCTTTAAACCCACTCCCTATAAGACTAGAGCATGAGTGGTATGAGTAATGACTTAGTATAATGCAAATTTTATCAAATTTTATTTGATTTTGGAAACTTTATTTTTGACATAGGCTATAGTATTTTATATACCTAAATGTATGATGAAGTTGGTTATGGGCTAAATCAAAAGAGAAAGAGGTGTTTTTTTATCATAGGCTCTCAAAGGTTAAGCATTTTTCTATCTAGCAAAGATGGAAACCCTCTCTTAGCAAGAGTGAAACAAAATGACATGCATGATATTAAGCATACAATATCTAGCTAAGGGTTTGCTAAATATTTTATTATCTTGATTTAATGCCTAGGATTTATGTGAGGTTATGAGTTATTTTAAAATTTTTAATTATGATTTATAGTTGGGTAAAAAAAAATTATTTTTCTCTAAGAGCTTAATCGCATCCAGACCATACAACAAACACCAAACATAAAGAAACTATAAGAGGCATGCAATTTCTAATGCACAATATAAACAAATCATCAAACAATTTATAAAGCTAGCACAAAAGAATAAAAGTCGATGCGAGGTGTCATAGAACCCAGAAGAAAAAAGGGTAGTGAGCTCGCCTCTTATACATGTAGATTATAAAATAATAATTACAATTAATAATGAATACATGCTATGGGGATCTTCATTCATCATATTTTCATTTCTTCTTTCATCCTCTTTGCTTCTTTAATTTGGCTTATTCAAGGCATCACATGGCCCACAAGACATAGTCTTTCAAGCCAATGCTCACCCTAATTCCCCCATGGCACTAATCCTAATTCCTAATTCCAAAACTACATTAAAATGGAAAAATAAATATAACTACACCTGTAAAACAAAGGTTTGCTAAACATACATTCTACCCAAGCAATTATATTTATAATTTGGACTTAGTACCCTGCACATGGGTAACCAAGCCCACCTATCCTAACTTGGATTATGCTTCGGGGCATAAGCAACCTGCAAAGAGAGCATTTATATTTATTTTTGAGTGGCCCCTTAAGCACAATCCCTTGCAAAAGATATAATTAGGCTAATAATAGCCTAAAATCCAGTCTACAAAATATACACCCTAACATCCAGTCTAAAATAATACATCACAAAACCAAACATGCATCAAACCATGCACCATCCTAACATAAAGCTATAAGTGGTGACTTAATCTAATGTGTGTGTATTAAAGCTTGTGTGGTATGTCCTAACTAGGCTTTAGACTTATAGTTTCCTAAGTATAGAAAGATTCAATTTAAAGGGTGGTTTCACTTTAAGTTGTTTAATTAATTTGCAAGCTCTTACTTAACATTTTCTTTTGTTTCATTTGACCTACACAAAACAACTAAGTGTTATAAAGAGAAGAAAAGAGAGAAAAAGAGAGGATCACTGTCTTTCATCCCTACCTTAAATCACATCTAAAGCCAATTAATTAATCAATTCTCTTTAGTGAATTGCTTATCACATATTTTAATTAATCTTAAGTTTAAGTTCACTTTAAATAAACTCATTCAATAAGAAAGACATCTTAAGATTAATTGGAATGAATTACTATCACATAACACATGTTTATTTATTTCTTTTCATCATATATAACATGCATATGGTTAAGTCCTAAATATAAATATACATGTAATTTATATTTTAGCATACTTAAATGATGAATGTAAGCAAATGTATTTGGAATTGATATTTCATTTGTTGAATTATTTTTCCATATTAATTTAAAGCTTTATCTAAATTCTTATGCAAAAGTGTAAAGAAACCTTAAATAACATGACTAATCAACTCAACCAATTAAATAAGATATGAATGCACATCTTTTAATAGAAAAAGAAGGGTTTTCATTCATTAGCTAAGTATACATCAACATGTATAAAAGTTTTAATAAAGTATGTCACCATTGTTCTGCACCAAGGGAATGAGGTAGGAATCTCCTTAGGGCTACTTAAAGCCGTGTGTCCCTGGAATGTCTAGACTAATATACCTCTATCCTTAGATACATATGGATGTATAAACAACTACAAGAATAAAAAGCCATGCAAAAATTGTATTTTTGATTTGATTGATTTATTTTTGTGTAAATGAATTAAAGCTCTATCTAAATTCTAATGTCCAAATGCATAAGAGTGAAATCAAGCAGGTACGTCACCATTATTCTACACTAGAACAAGGTAGAAACCTCCTTGATGCTACTTAAAGCTGTGTATCCTTGGGATGTTCAGACTAATATACTGCTAACATTCTTACTTATACAAATCAACACATGAATGTAAGGATGAGACTTTATTTCAAACAATAAATTTATATTCACTTGCATTTCTTATGTATATATAACTAAATTTATAATACATATGTACGTTCATTCATTAATAAAATTTAGAAAATATATTTGAGAATTAATAGTTATACTAGCCACACATATTTTTAATTTAAATCAACACATGTAATTTGACATGAAAGAAATTATTTTTATTTTTTAAATTTTAAAAGAGATGAATGCATGAATCATATGATATACAACATTTAGCATGATTGGAAGAAAATAAAATAACATAAGCATGTGATTTCATTCAAATCAACTAAGTCCTAAGGAAAATCAAATTAAATAATATTATTTAAAATAAACCAAAGTTCTTTAATGTTATTTCATTTTCATATTTGATTTGATTTAAGGATTATGAGAGAGCTTTGGTTTAATGATGAAGTAATTAAGTTGATTTTATGGTTTAATTAGATTAGGGTATGAATTAAGCCAATTAATTAACCCTTACCTACATAACCTTAAATTAATAAACTAATTAATATTGAGCCAATATGATATGCAACCATAGGAAAAGTAAATTTGCAATGCTCCTAAGAAATGAAAGGGGCTTAATATAATTGGCTCACGATTAATAATTAATTAGACTTAAAGGATCTCACTAAACTACTTTTATGGTTTTCTCACACATGTGAGCTAACTATAATTAGGAAAATTATCCTAGCCACATTCCCTAAGCTCCCTTACTGTTCAACAAAGATAATTAGGCTCAAATAATTAATTAAACCAATGTTCATTCATCAATTATCATTAATTAAATTAGGAAAGTGATTAAGGCTTAATCAATTAATTTCTCTAATTAAGCAACCAATAAAATCCTAGAATAATGAGGGACGCAGAGGTCATCCCCACAAACATCCATTGAAAGTTGGAGATCAATTGGGTGATTAATTAAAGAATAAGCTAATTAGATTTCTAATTAAACTTTAATTAAGCCAAAATCATTGTTCAAAATCAATTAATAATATTTTTCTTAGATTCTACTCTAAAATATCTTTAAAATTAACCCAAGTTTGTATGTTTTGGATTTTTCTGGGGCTTAAAAATCAATAAATTAAGCCTAATTAAAGCCTTAATCTCGGGCCACACATGGCTTAATTTTGTGCACATTCCACGTATGCATAGGGAGGCTAAGTTATCACATCCGGTTGACTAAGATGGTGGCAGACATGGTTTCTCCATGGACATTCTGATTTATGATCGGACGGTCATGATTCGATCCACAGTTTGGAGGAGAAATCAAAGGATCTAACTCATGATCAGATCAAGACCGTTCATTCTGATCATGTGGAATGGATGTCCATGATTAATCTCCTCCCAAGCGATGAGTGACGGATACCGTCTATTGATTGTTGCTTGATTCGAGCTCACCTGAGCTCGGATGGAGATGAAAATTATCCCACACTTTTGGGGAAGCAAAATAAAGAAATATAATGGTGGAAATCTCATGACATAAAACTTTCTTTCACAAAAGACCAACCTATTTTCATTCAAGGATCATTTTAATGGCATACCTCACCAAAGCTTATGATCGGTGGTTCCAACGATTGAGGAAGCTTCATTTGGTAGAACCAAAGCCCTATTGAGCTGCACGAGCCTTGATTTGGTGTAGTTTGCAAGACCAATCATGGGAATGTAGGCAATCAATCTTGATTGAACTCCACCCTCTGGCCATCAAAAAGCTTGGGAAATGATTCATTTTGGCTCATTTAGGTGCAAGGATGGTGTGTGCAAAATTAATTGCACTTTGGTGGAGGTTTGAGCAAATGGAAATCGGATTGAGGCTCCCCTATTTCGATTTCATGTAAAATCGAGAGAGGGGATTTTAGGGAGCTCGAGAAACCTTGGAATTTACTCTAGGATCTCTTTCATTGGCTGTAAGGGTTGAATTGAGTGTGTCTTTTTGAGTTTGAGTGAGAATGAGGGGGCTATACTCCTTCATTCCTTGGATCGGACGGTTATGGCTAGTTTAGCTTTTTCTTGATCATTTGGCCATTTCAGAGGGTTGAGGAGGTCCTTGGGTGGATGATGTGGCTCGATTTAATTCAGTAAGGGTATGGAGGTGGCTGCCAAGGGAGGTAGTGGATGTTATTGGTGGTTTTAAATGCTCCAATAGGAATGGGGATGTGATTTCACCTCCCCATGAGTCATGGTTGACCTAACCACCTTGGGGTCAGGTCAGTTATGGTCTTTGGTGCCTAAGTGGACCTATAAATTGGTGTCAAGTGGCCAAGGAGAGGAAATAACCAAATATGTATGTGTCTTATCTCATGGGATGCCCTAGACCCAAGGGAAAATTGGTCATTTGGCTATGGGTTTAATTTGGGAAGATCTAAAATAGGTCAAAAGTGGGTTAGCCCAATTTTGACTTATTTAGGTCAAATTGGGTTAGGTTGGGTCAAGTTGACCAATTGGTCAAATTGGGTCAAACCAAAGGTTGGGTCAAGTTCACATGACCAATTGGAGTGTATTGGTATCATTGGTTTGACTCAATTTATTTTGGATTATATTATGGCTCATTTGGGTTCATATAGGTCAAATGGGTCAAGTTGACCAATTTGACCAATTTGACCAAATTGGGTTGGGTTAGGTATTGAGTCAAGTTAAATTGGATAATTGAAAATGATTGTAGGCTTTGTTTTGGTTTAATTTGGATTTAGTTTAGATTTTGGCCAATTTGACCCTTTTGGTCAATTTGGACTAGGTTGGGTCAAGTTGGCCAATTGGTCAACTTGGGCTCAATTATGGCTTTAATCAAGTTCAATAATCAATTTGGAATGAACTTGAGCCATTGGTTGTAATCAATTTGAATCAAATCATGATTTGACCCATTTTGGCTTTTTAGGCAAATTTAGATCAACTTCGATCAAATGGCCAATTAGGCTTGGTTTGGCTCAAGTGAAGGTTTGGGCATATTCAATCATTGGTTATGAGTTGGTTTGAATCAATGATTTTAATCAATTTGGCATATGATGGATTTTGGCTAGTTTGGGTTTCATTTAGGCTAAATGTTGACTTGGTCAAAGGCTATGTTTGACTTAGTTTGATCCAATTTAAGGCAATTGATCACCCTTGGGTGGTTGTTGGTTATGTTGTGACGTTCATAAGGGCTTAGTTCAATCTAATTTGGGTTGGATTAGAACTTAGCTTAAAAGGTTTCGTTAGGCCACTTTGGGTCAAGTGAGACTAAATGGATTAATTGGCTTGATCATGGCTTGATTCAAGTTTAGTTGAACTCACACATGAGCCTAGGATTGAAATATAAATCCAATTGCAAGTGGTTTGGAGCCAAATGGGTTTTGGTTCATATGATAATTTCAAGCTAAAAGGGTCAACATGGACTTGACTTGGGTTGACTTGGGTTTGGTTTGATAATGGTGGTTTATGTTTGTATTTGGGTCAATGATCTTAGGAATGATTGAATCATGAAGGAATCCATGAAGTTTGAATTGGTTTGGGTATCATTTAGCCAAGTTCAAGAAATTGGCTAACATGGAAAATTGGGAATTTGATTTGATTTGGGTTTGGCTTTGGCCATTTCAATTTATATTTCATTTATATTTGTGAATATAAATGAAGATATAATTGATTAATGAGAAAATCACTTGAGTTTGAAGTGATTTGGAAGCAAATTTGATTAAGCTTATGGAGGTGGGTCCATAATGCTTAAGAAGGGTCTTGATTTAGTTTGATTTATTTTGATTTGATTTGGAGGGTTTGAACTTGGACTTCATATATATATATATATATATATATATATATATATATATATATATATATATATATATGAAAAAGAAGGAATGATTAATTTATCAAGGAATCAACCAAATTTGGGTTGGCTAAGCATATGAAGGTGGTTCATATGGCTTAAGAAGGGATTTTGGAATTTGAATTTGATTATGGGTTTTAATCACCTAGAGTTTGGGATTGATTTATGATTTAGAATTGAATTTGAGATTTGGTTAAGGCTAAGTCCGTAAGATAATTAAAGTGCTTTGGAAGGGATTTGGAGTTTGAATTTAATCATGGGTTTCAATTATTTGATAGTTGGATTTGATTTTTGAGTTTGGATTTGATTTGAGATTGAATTTGATATTTAAGAAAATCAATTTAATTGGGGTTGATTTGAATTTGGTTAAGGCTAAGTCCATAAGATAAAATCAAAAGGCTTAGGAAGGGATTTGGAGTTTGAATTTAATCATGGGTTTCAGTCATTTGATTATTGGATTTGTTTTCGGAATTTGTATTTAAATTTAAGGTTTGGATTGGAAGAAGGAAGGAATGATTGGGTTTAGGCTATAGGGTAGGCAAGTCCTCCTAAATCCCTAAGGCACAACCTATTCCTATGGCTAACTCTTCTAAGTCTCTAGGATTAGGTTAAGTGTTCATCTAATCACTAGAAGTTTCTTAAGACTAAAGAACTCTTAGTGCCTATAAGAGTCCTAGATCTGATAAGGAAGTTAAGAGCTCTCTCCAAAAGTGAGGTCAACAACTCACCCTGGTAGGCATTTTCTATTGTGAAAAGGCCTTCCTAAGTAGGTTCAAACTTGCCCCCATCTTGCAATGGGCTACAATTGGTCTCCTTAGAACCAAAACAAGCTCTCCAACTTGAGAAGCTCTAAGGCAGACCAACTTGACATGAGCTTAAACTATTTTTGCTTTGTATAACTTGAGGTTCTGGCATTCTCGTAAGTGTCTTTCTTCCAAACTTTCTCGTTCTTCTAACTGCAATTTAGCATTCTGTTCATTTGTGATTTTACCATCCACATCTATTCGTAGTGATGGGAGCCAAACTTCTAATGGTAGGATGACTTCAAACCGATACACTATTGTTGATCTCAAGAATGAGCTCTCAACCCTTCCATCTTAGACATAGGACTCCTCTTAGACTTTTAGAGTTCCTTAGTTTTAAGACACATCTAGTGAATAGGTGGACACTCAACCTAGCCCTAGAGACTTAGAAGAGTTAGCCATAAGAATAGGTCATACTTTAGGCGTGTTAAGAAAGTTTGCCTACCCTTAGCTTGAACCATACCTCACCTTCCTTCCTTCAAGTCAAACTCCAAACCAATCTTATTTGATTTTCACCAAATTCAAATCAACTCCATGTGATTGAAATCCATTATTGAAACCCATGAATGAAAATTCCCTAAGTCCTTTAAATTTTCCTTAGAGGACTTAGCCAAAATCATGATCAAATCAATTTAAATTTATAGATTTTTCATAACTCATTTATATTCTCATTTATATTCACATATATAAATGAAATATAAATATAAATCAACCAAACAAGATTCAAAAATTCAAACTCCAAACTCAAAAATTTCTTAAGCCCTTTAAATTCCTTTTAATGGACTTAGCCTAAATCATGATCAAATCACTTCAAATACTTGAAACTTTCTCATGACCCATTTATATTCTCATTTATATTCACATATATAAATGAAATATAAATTCAAACAATCAAAAAAATTCCAAAATCAAACTCAAATCCACTCAAAATCCAACCTAAGCCTTTCAAGCCAAATCTTGAACTTAGCCAAATCAACTTCAAATCAAGCCAAACTCTTGATTTTCCTTTATGATTCAATCAACCCTACAATCATGAATCCAAATATAAATACAAACTTCAATCTTACAAAATCCAATTCAAAAATCAAACCCCAAATCCATTCATATTCTTCCTTTGAATATGAAATTGTCAAATGAATCAAAGCCCATTTAACTTCAAACCGGCAAATGGATTTATATTTCAATCATAAGTCCATAAGTTCAATCAAACTCAAATCAAGCAAACCATTTGACCCAACTCACTTGACCCATTGACCTAAAGTACCCTTATAAGCCAAATTCTAATCCTAACCAAATTAGATTGAATCGAACTCACATATGCCTCTCATCATGATCAATAATCATTATGGGATGATCAATCAATCAAATTAGGTCAAACCAAGTCAACACTTAGCCAAAATGAAACCTAACATAGCCAAAATCCACCATAGGCCAAATTGATTGAAACCATTAATCTAAGTTCATTTATGACCTATGTCTGAACTTGACCAAGTCAACATTTGAGCCTAACTTAGCACAATTGGCCACTTGACCTAAGTTGACCTAGCTTGACCCAAAAAGTCAAATGTGTCAAAACTTGATCTAAGCCAAATTGATTGATACCATTGGGTCAAGTTCATTCCAAATCACTTGTTGAACTTAACCAAAGCCTCAATTGGCCAACTAGACCTAACCTAGCCCAATTGACCTTGAATCCAACTTGACCTAAAGGGGTCATGTTGAGGAAAATTCAAACATAAACCAAAATTGATTGGAAAAAAAGATACCAATCCACTTAATATGACTAAAAAAACCTAAACCTACCCATGACCTAGCTCAAATAGGTCAAATGGGTCAAATTGGTCAACTTGACCCATTTGACCTAAATGAAGTCATATGAGCTAAACTAAAAACTAAACCAAATTGAGCCAAGCCAATGCCACCAAAACATTTCAAATGGTCATATGAACTTGAACCAACCCTTGGTTTGACCCAATTTGGCCAATTGGTCAACTTGACCCAAGTTGACCCATTTTGACCTAAATGGGTCAACATGAGCCAAACCATATCAAATGAACTCCAAATCTAATGAAACTTGGCCAAACCCATTTTCTCAACATACCCAACATATTCAAATTCAAAAATTAGTCAAATGAACATTATACCCCTAGGCCATAGAACAAATTTTGGTCAAATACATTGGAAATTTGGTCAAGCCCTCTTCATATCAACTTGATACCTTCCTAATAGGTCAAGTGGACTCTGTGGAGTGTGGTGCACCCAACCCAATGGGTTTGAGTCAGTCCAAATGGACCCAAGGATAAAACTAACCCCATAGCTCAAATTGGCCAATTTGAAAACCTTCCTCCACTCAATTTGAAGCACATGGGAGGTTACCAATCCACTCCTAAGCTCAAACCGACCATGTGTCAACTTCAAATAGCCCAAACAACCCTTTCCATATGGACAATTGGATCAAAATGATAAAGATTGATTTGGCCATCTAATTGCCATATGGGGAGATATACTTCCCCTAATTCACCTCAATTTGCATATGCTCATTGTCGATTGAGTGTTAGAGAGTGTTAGGAGCCATCAGAGAGTGATCCTAAGCTCTCCAAGAGGGATTTAAAATTAGCCATTCTCGATTTTCTTCAAGAGAAAACTGGGGGACTCCACTCATTTCCATACTTCCTCCACTCTACAATCCAACTCAATTGCCTTTGCACACTCCCTCAGGGGACCAAATTGAGCTTGCCTAAGCTCTCCCTCAAGTTCCCAAAGCAAGGAGACGTCAAATTCGATCAGAGCCGTAAGCAAGAGTAAGGGGAGTTGGTCCATAGAGCAAAGTACTCAATCTCAGGAGCTAAGTCTTCACCACAGCTTCGTCTCAACCAGATGAAGCTCCTCCAAGGGAATCGAGCACCGGTGATCACCTCCAACAGTATGACATTTTTTTACCACTAGACTTAAGAGGTGTTGATCCTATGTGAAAGAAAGTGTCATGGCATGAAATTTCAACTATTGGATAGGATTGTCATTAGTGTATGATGTTGTGTGCAAAATTTTTTATCCCAATTGAATCGTGGGCTCTGGGCTTAGATCATGGACTTCCTTGATCCTAGGGAAAATAGGATGATCTCCATCGTCCATCCACATTTTGGATGGACGGACAAGATTAAATCATTTTATATTTGATTTATCCTTTTTAAAACCACGGGGTGATTCCTAGCCATTCGATCCTTGATCGAACAGCGGGTATCAAATGGCATCCCACCATCGCAACATGCATGATGGGATGTTTAAGTAACGACTCACCACGCGATGCATAAAAAGCTCACTGACCGTTGCCGCCGCGTGTCAAGTGGTGGGGCTAAAAGATTTAATTACATTTTTAATTAATTTAATTAGTCCTCTAAGCTTTAAAAATTCATATCTCCCTAAATATAAATTAGAAAAATATGAGGTAAATTTTTACTGAAAGATAATTGAATCTAGAATATTCTAAAATTAGTTTTAATGGATTTTAATTATATCTTTCTATGATTTTGGGTTTTAATGAAAATATTAATTTTTAATTTCCCTTTAATTAATCATCTGATTAATCTCAAATTTCTTAGGTATGTTTTGGGGGATGACCTCTGCCTCCCCTAATTTCTTAGGATTTATTGAAGGCTTAATTGGGGGAAATGCAAATGCATTTCCTAATTACTTCCTTAAAGTAATTAAGGATAATTAAGGGTTTGATTAGTGTTTTAATCCCTTATTGAAGTTGATTAATGTTTGATCCAGTGAATAGGAGGCTTAAGGAATAATTTTGGGGTATTCCCCCTAAGCTATTCCCTAAACCCCTTTTCTTTCCTTAATGCTCTCTTAATTAAGGGTTAATTCATTAATTACCCTCTTAATTAATTTCTAAAAATTTTAAAATCTTCCAGGACATTTTTTTAGGAAACCCCATATAGGGGGAATTTTATTGCCACAAAAGAAGGTTACATGGTCCTTAAAAGGGGATAAACTCTAAAACTATTTCAGATAGCTAAAGAAAATCCCTATCTAATTACATCCAAAAAGCAAGTAAAAGCAAAATAATAGTAAAAGATACATAGAGATCAGCAATGGAAGATCTAGGCCAAAGCAGAACCATATGCAGAATTAACAGGAAATGAACCTGCAATGCACCTACAAAAATAAAGAAAAGCTGCATCTGCAAAAATGAAAAGGGGAGAATTAGTACATATGTAATAAGAGGGCAGCATAATAATGATTGAAGTGAAAGTTTGAGGGAGAGGGCTGAAGATATTCACACCAAATTGGGGTCAAATGTGTGCATCCAAGAAACCATTGTATGGATACAACATGAGTTACTACCAAACCAATAAGGTGAAGCCATCATATATACCAGGATAGCGACAAAGGATGAAGGATTTGTGTTCCTTAGTACTTAGAAAATCTAAATAAAACCAAATACAATGTATCTAAAAAATGCAAGCCATTATCCTGAATAGGATAACCATCATCCATTATATGCACCATAGCATCAGAATCCCTACCCAACACATGATAGAAAAACCAACTAGGAGAGCGGAATGGAATCCATGCCTAAATTAACGAAACATAAGCTCAATCCATGATCATAACCAAAATACCGGTAAAGCCAATTGCAAGACCAAACCGATGAAAAAATCACCACACCAATCATTACCTCTAGGCCAAATGACCAACCATAGCCAAAAGAAGGAACCATGATAACCAAGTATTGATGGGAGAAAAACACAAAGTGTCCAAGAATTCCAAAAATAGCACATTCAAGGGAGGAACAAACATTCCAGCTATTGGAGAAAACCAATAAAACCAAATGCAAGAGTTAGCTAATGAAATAAACCGATACAAATCAGAAGTTACATAGCAGCCAACATAGACAACAGTAGGCCAAAAAAGGGCCCATGTCAACAAATATTGATGGGAGCAACAAACACAAAGAAACTAGAAACTGCACAAATAGCATATTCCAGTAGTTTGGAGAAACCAGAAAAAACCACTTACTCCGAAAGAACAGAAAATGAATCAGCACATGCCAGCCTATTTGAGAAATAGAAAAACACTCCCAAAAAATGAGGGAACAACAAACTAAATATACTAATAAAATCTTTAACTTCAATGAACACATATGTATTCCTGCATTTCAAAGCCATGAAGCAACACTTGCCCAGAATGAGAGGAGATTTATTCAGCCTGATAGACAGACCATTGCAAAAAGGCCCCCAACATATCGAGCAGAGCAGGAATAAAAAACTCCCAGAAAGGAGCATAGTGTTGACATATATTGTGATAAAAACATAGCAAGAAATAAGATTCTGAAAGAAACATCATTCATTTAGCCTATCACCCTTAAACTACATCATAGCCAAAATATAGAACAAAATAAACCCCATAAACCAAAGGAGAAAATAGGCCAAGAAAAAAGACATAAGTGAAAATTTTGTAAATCTGATAGAGACATAAGCATTACCAGTAGCTTAATAAACATCATACCCTTCGAAATGAGACACAACATTATCAAAAAAAACCCAAAGAGGTGAGCAAGGCTTAGGTCAGAAGCACAGCATAAGTAGAAAAAATAATTATAAGAATGCATCAGAGAATAAAAAATAGTAAATAGTAAGAAAAGAGAGTGGGGCTAATTTCTAAGGTATGGTAGGCCAGTATTATCCAAATTAACTAAGCCACGTAGGTGTCTAGGTAGATTAGATTGATCAAAGAAAATTGGATCATCTAATCTAGCACCCAGATTAGCAAGATAATTAGCACATGCATTTCCTTCCTGCCAAACATGAGTGATTTTGTAACAAACTTGAGATAGAAGCATTCTAGTTTGATTGAGAAGATAATACAATTCAGTGTTACCCATTTTATTAGAGGTTAATAGATCAATCAAAGAAGAGCATCTACTTCAATCCAAATGTTAAGCCTTTTTCACAACGATCTCACAACTTTATTAACGACCATTAATTTAGCAAAAATAAGAGCATACGTAAAGGATAGGAAAAGCACAAGTTACCATGCCTTTAAAGTTTTAAAATGCCACCACATCAAAATTATTTTGAACCAATAGTGTTAATCTTGATAATATTATCATGGGGCTTAATCCAATAGACAATCTTATCATCTTTACAATTCAAATTCTCAGGCAAGGTAAGACCCAGTTTATTAGCTACAAATTTGCAACCTTTAAATTGATTGTTAGTAATTAAATTGGCATTGAATAAGGCACAAATTTTATCTTTGATTCTCGTAATAATTCTTTTATGATTCATAGGAATCCCACGATGTTTAGCATCATTTCTATCCATCCATATAAACCATATGAGAGTGATGGCAGTTATCACTTTAATATGACCTTTAGCAGTTCTTTGAAAATAAGCCTCCAGAAGTTGGTATAAAGATAGAGTTCAATTAAAAATATTAATATTGAAAAGATCATCATACTAAACCCATAATTTAGAGGCACTAGCTCCATTAACAAACACATGATTCACATCCTCAATGTGAAAACAACAATAGCATTTATAGGGTAAGTAAAATCATTTTCTCCACATAAGAGTGTCCATAGGGATGAAATTTTTTAGAATTCTCCAAGTAAGGATAGAATAAGAGATAGGTATAGTGTTATTCCAAAGTTTAAAAAATACATTATAGAAGTCATGAGTTTCTTTAATATGAAACCAAACATCTTTAAGATTAAAATCTCCATTATGAGAGAGCTTAAAGAGGATTTGATTAGGCTTGTTAGAATTGATATATATGTTGGTGAGATTATGAATAAAAGGAGTAGAAATGTAGTCAATAAGCATGATATCATTCTAATTGTTATTCATGAAGGAGGCGACTTTAATATCGAAGTGGAATGAGTATTTAATAAATTATCAATGGAACCATTGCGATGAGTTGTCTTGCCAAAAGAAGGAAGAGCCGAGTTGACCACCCAAGAAATAAGGGATTAGCTTCCCATTTGATGTTACAAAGTCTTTTCCATACATGTGAGTTACCACTTTATAAGAATGGTGAGAGGATGCTTACAGCGTGTTGGCAATCATAAATTTAGCCCAAAGAGTATTCTTGCTTCTAAAGTTCCACCAAAGTTTATGAGAAAATGCAGTAATAGTTTCACGGATCGTCTTACAACCTAGGCCACCTTCAGCAAGGAAGCCACAGCTTTTATACCAAGAAGTCCAATGCATCCTTTTAGAAGAGTTGTTAGATCCCCAAAAAAATTTATTAAGGAGGCTCGATTCTATTAAGGGTATAATTAGTAGGGACAATGGATTTGAATAAGATATAAAGGCATGGAGTTTAGGGTACTCTTAAGCAAAGTAAGTCTACCAAAAGAGAGTAAATGAAATTCCCAAACAAAAATTTGAGATTTTTTGGATAAGTTCATTAAAGAGATGTGATCTTTTTTGACCTTTATAAAGAGGAGCCCCAAGATATTTAATGGGAAGGTGATGTTGTTGAAAATTGGTGATTCTCAAGATTTGTTCAATTCTATTACTAGGAATTTGAGATGAAGGAATGAAACATCTTTTGTCGTCATTAATAGAAAGACCACTTTCCTTCCCAAATTTAACAAATAATTTCATTATTTTTTGATGTGATGAATGGAAGCATTGGAAAAAATGATGAAGTCATCAGGAAAGCTCAAATGAGAAATAGGGATGCCATCCAGGGTTCTAAAGTACATGCTAGAATTATTGTTGAATAGGTCATTAAGACTCCTAGAAAGATATTCCCACTAATGATAAAAGAGAAGGAGACAATGGGTCTCCTTGTCTCAAATCCATGGGATGAGGGGAAGAAACCTAAGGCCTCTCCATTTAAAATGATATAAAACCAAGCATTAGTAATACAATTTTTAATAAGAGATATGAATTTATCAAAAAACCTAAATAATTGAAGAATATGAAAGAGAAATTTCCAAGAAATATTATCAAAGGCTTTAGAAATTTCTAATTTAAAAAAGGATATTGCCACCTCTGATAGGGGCATCCAAGTCATGAATTAACTCTTGGGCTAGAAGAATATTATCGGATATAGCTCTGCCTCTGACAAAGCCAGTTTGATTAGGAGAGATAATTTTTTGAAGCAAAGGAGTAAGTCTATTGGCAAGTAATTTAGCAATAAGTTTTTGAAAGAAGGTGCAAAATAGGCTAAAGTCACCCAGATTCGGATTGTCAATTTTTGGTATTAGGACAATGGAGGGCAAGAGAAATATCTATGTATATAGTTACCATTAAAGAAGTCAATGATCGCTTCAACTAAGTCTTGTTTAATTATAGTCCAACAAAGTTGAAAGAAGTTAGTAGTATATCCTTCAGGGCTGAATTAGTGTTCATGTTATTAACAATTTTGCTGATCTCATTTTCTTTAGGAATCATAGTTAGTAAATGGTTTTCTTCACTAGAAATAAATGAGGGAATCAAATGAGTGTTGGAGATAGAATCTAAAGTATGGCTCTTATTCAGCAAATTTCTAAAATGATTAATAACATATTCTTTAATTTCATTATTTTCAGTGATCCAGTTGCCATTGGTACTTTTAATTTTTTGGATATAATTTAAAGCTCTCTTTTTTTGAAAAAGAGCATGAAAGTATCTGGTATTTCTATCCCCATCAGCAATGAGTTTACTAGCCTTTTGCCGCCAGTAAGTTTCTTCCATATTTTGATAGGTAACAAGGTTATCTTTGGCTTCATTTAAATCCTTCAATTTAGAAGAATCAGTTAAAATAACATTTTCAAGATTGCAGACCAATTGTTCCATGTTTTTGATGTTAGCAAAAAAGTTTTTAAAGCAATGTTTGTTCCACCAAACAAGGTTTTGCTTGAGTTTTTTAAGTTTAAACCAGAGGCGAATCATACCTTGACCGAATTGTCAGGGTGGAGGGGGGCAGTCCAGTTAGTGGTGATAACATTTAAAAAATCAATATGCTGAATCCACATATTCTGAAATTTGAAAGATGTAGAGTGGGAGAGCCGATTTAATGGATTTTTAACAAAAAACAAGAGAGGAGCATGATCTAACAAGGTTCTACTTAAATGTTCAACAAAAGTATGGGGCCATTTATTTATCCATATGGAATTAAAGAGAGTTCTGTCCAGCCATTTCCAGAGTCTAGAGTTGTGCCAAGTGTAATCTAATCCCGAGTAGCCAATGTCAGTAAGGTTACAATCAAGAATCATATTAGAAAAATCTGCCATAGAATGCATGTTAGGAGAGCATCCCCCCCCTTCTTTTTGAAGAGAAGAGGATGGTGTTAAAATCACCCCCGACCAACCAAGGTTTGCTGACAATGGCGGCAAAGGATTTTAAATTATCCCAAAGGATGTTCCTACCATCCCTATTGCAAGATGTATGCACAAATGAGCCTAGAGCAGAGAAATCACCCAAAGAAATGTTAACGTTGACCACCTACTGAAGATCATCAAGGATAGAAATAGTGACCAGGTTTGGGAAGATTCTTAGGTGTTCAAGAGCCTAAGTTCAATTAAGAAAATCAAAACTCAACTCATATGTGTGAGGGGTGTTTTGAAATTACTTAAGTTAAACCCTTAGCTTAATTAACCATTAATCATGAGCCAAATTACATTAGGCCCTTTTCTTCCTAGGTGCATTGCAAATTTAAATTCCTTGTGAGGTTTTATGTCATCTCATTGGCTCATAATTACTTGGTTAACTATGCTAAGGTGGTGTAGGTAAGGAATAATTAACATGCTTAATTCATACCTTAACCTAATCAAAATCTAAAATGAATCTAATTATCTAAAAATTAAATAAAATGTCAAACACATGTGGGAATGGGTTAAGAATAGCAAACTCAATCCACATTTTCAAAATTAAATCAAATTCAAAATCAAACAAAAATCATATTAAATAAACTTTGATTTACTTTAAGCTTTCTTATTTCATAAGATGGTCTTTAGGATTTAATTAAAGTAAATGTGTTTACATGCTTTCATTGCTTTGGCTCTTCCCCAATATGCTAAATATGTGTGTCATGTGGTTTCATGCTACCATACTTTTCAAAATTCAAATTTAAAATGAAAATATTTACTTTATGTCAAATTTGCAAGTGTTGGCTAAAGTAATAAAATTTATGGCTATTATCACTATTAAATTCAAATTATTTTTAAAATATATGAATCAATTATCAAAACTGAAAGTGTGTTATTTATATTTTAATTATATGCTTGCATGTGAGTAAGATATAAGGATGTGCTTAGTGTAGGTTCTCATTCTCTTCTCTTTTAGTATAATTTTGAATAGGATTTGGTAAGATGTGTGGTTCATTTGAAAAGAACCTAACACTTGCCTAATTCCATATCATATTCATTCCTATACTATCACTTAAGAAGGATACCTATGCTTGCACACATAAATTGCATAAATAAAATAAATCAACTAAAACATTTTTTTTTTTTTTGCATTCCTTCTTTTCCATTCATTTCTTTTATACACATGTTTGAATTTAAGGAAAGTGGTATATTAGCCTAGACAACCCCGAGATTGCGAGACTTTAAGTAGCCTTAAATAGGTCTTGTACCTTACACCTCTGGTTAACAATAGCGCTTTCCTCACTTATGCCTTCTTACTTTCATGTGTGTATGTGAAAATTGGATAAGAAATCCCTTTTCTACTAAATGAAAATCATGTATCATAAACTTTCAAATTTCCTTAAGTGAATTACTTAGCATGCAACATAAAGTGTGTTAAATATTCTCATTTGTATATATAGATATGCTTAGGACTCATTCATATGAATCTTATACATGTTGGGAAGGAATTAAGTGATGTGTGCTTTGTGAATTTAGTTCATTTTATTTAATCTTAAAATGCCTTTCTTTTTGAATAGGTTTGTTTAGAGTTCATCTAAACTTAGGATTAATTAAAACACTTAATCAAAACATCTAAACAAAACTAAAATATGAATTTACTTTAGAAATTACTTAGGTTAGGGAAGGAAAGAGAAGTTCTCTTCTCTTTCCCTCTCTTTATAACTTAGTAATTAATTTTAGGATTCACTTGAACCTAATCAAAACATGAAATAAAATCAACCCAAAATAATTAAATCACTTAAATAAAACCCTCCTCTAAGTTGAACATGCTTCACACTTAAAAAATTCTAACTTAAAGCCATAGTTAAGCATACCACACAAACCTCCAAAGCACACACACATTAGCCTAAGTCACCACTTCTAGCTTTAGGTTAGGGTGGTGCATGGTTTGATGCTTGCCATTTATTTTGTGATATATGTTTTAGACTGGATGTTAGAATGTATGTGCATAGAATGAATGGTAGGATGATCTTAGCCTAACCATTATCTTCTGCAGGTGATTGTGCTTAAGAGGCACTGTAATAAAAATATAAATCTTTAGTTGTGTAGGTGCTTATTCCCCTAAGCATAATCCAATAGGCCAGGTGGACTTAGTCACCCATGTGTGGGGTGATAAGTCTAATATACATGCTTGGGATTTGGTTGTGTGTTTAGCTAACCTTTATTTTGCACGTGTTAGCTAGATTTACTTTTCTTTTTTGTGTAAATTTTTCAATTAGGATTTTAGAGTGATTGTTATGAGGATTAGGATGAGCATTGGTCATAAGATCTTATATTATGCACCATGTGACGCCTTTGGAGCATCCACCTTCCAACCATCCAAAAGAAGGAACCAAGAAGAAAGAAAAGAAGAAAAAGAAAGAATGAAGAAATGAAGCTTGAAGATCTCCATAATAATGAATTCCTTGCTTAATTGTATTTAATTCATTTGTAATAGGTTGTATAAGGGTAGCTTTGTCATTTATTTTTGGTTTGTGTGGTGGTAGACCACAACAGCCTCTTATTCTTTTTTTATGATTGGCTTTATAAATTGATTGATGATTTGTTTAGCTTGTGCATTAAGTGGCATTTTTTCTTAGTGTCTTCCTTATTTTATGTATGGCCTAGATGTTGATTAGCTCTGAGAAAAAATAAATCTTTTACCAAACTTAATAATTCAAAACTAAAAATAAAGAACTTATAACCTCACCTAAAGCTTAGGTTCATAATCAAGATAAAAGAATTAGCAACCCCTTAGCTGGATGAGCATTTCTTTATAACATCATGCATAAATACATCTTGTTTCACTCTTGATTGGAGGGCTTCCACCTTTACCAGAGAAACTTGACTTGACCTTTGAGAGCAATGGTGGAAACACACCTCCTCCCTTCTCTCTGATTTTGGCCAATAAGTTTATCTCTCATGCATTAGGCATATGAATCTTATTAGCTTGAGTCAAAATAATTATCCAAAAATAAAATTAAAATGAAATCTAAATTACATTAGATTTAGGTCATTTAAAGCATGTCCTTACATGATCTAGTCTCTTTAGAGAGTTAACTTAAGGACTTAGTCTCTTTCTAAATAAATAACAACCTAGCTATCTTGCATAAAGCATAAGACTCACCTACATGTATTTAAAACCATAGGAGGAGTTAGTTGGTAGCCACCCCAGGCAGTTGTAAGTCCAAAACAGTCACGTGGTTTGTCCTCTCTTGTGGAGGCAAACCAAATACCCATTTTTCACCTAAGATTTAGGTCGTGCTTTTGGCCCTTGCCAAAGCTCCCTAGATTTAGGTTCTGAGGTTGCTTCTCCCCTTTGTTAGCCATAAGCTTAAATGCTCACCTCATAGGAATTTCCATAATCTTGTGTTATGGAATCATAAGTCCTAAATTTCTAATGAAAAATTCAACTCAAATAAATTAAATCAATTTTAAAAATGTAAAGCCCAACCATAAGAGAGTTTGAGATGCTCGCTGGGTTTCCTAGCATCATGGGCATCTCCTACTTATCTTCCTTTTGGCTTTGATAATAACTCCCTCTCTTTGATCAATCCCATTTGATCTCCAAAAAATGAACTAATCGATTGATAGTCCTTTCACACTAAAATCTTTGAAGACAACGATCATTTATCTTAATCGAGTGTATTCCTAAGGGATCTCGTCCCTTAGGATGTGATTAACTATAGGGACTTGCCCCTGTAGGGAACTTAATGAACCCATTTTAAAATAAACTCTGCTTTGCTTTTTCATGTAAAGTAGGGGAAGAATCTCTAGTACATATGTAGACCCGTTGACCTTAGGAGTCCTTATTGAGGTGATTAGGTCTATTAAAGGGTAGTGACTTCTATCAACCTAGATAGTACATTATTCCTTGATGATGTACCCGATCACTTGAATAAGCACATCTGTGGATCTGCATGGCATCCCAAAAAGATGAATTTTTATATTCTTGCCTTTCACCCACAAATGAAAGCGACCATATAGAAATTTTTCAACCAACAGATTTTTCTGGCGACTCCACTGGGGATGGTTCCTCTCTTCATCTTTGGTAAATGATCATTGTCTTCAAGTATCGATAGTGGGTTTGTACTTTGGTATGAATCCAAGACTATCTTTCTTTCCATTGGCACTTAGCTTATTTCATTCTTAAGTTGAGTTAACCAACATCTTTAGGTTTTAGGACCTCACCCCGTGTTGGTCTTAAAACTCCCATTGGGTTCTCCAAAGGTAAAAAATAAAAAGATCTAAATAAAAAAAACATTTAAAGACTTCATCCTTATCATTTTTATGGTAAGGAAAGGTTCATTCTAAAATAATAAAGACAAGATAAATTTTCCATAAGAACTTTGCTTTCAAAAAGCACCCTTTCAAAAATGCAAATAATAAAATATTTTTCACAAAATTTTATCACCTCATTTAACAATTCTCACTATTATTACATGTAAAATTTTCAAAAATAAAACTAGCAATCTTTTCCAAAAGCACAAATGAACATCTTCCTTCAATTTATTTTGATGAAGATTTCATTTTCAAAATAACATGAACAATCATTTTTTCAAAAGTCAAAATAGAAATAAAAAAAACTTTCAAAAAGCACATATGAACCTTTCCATTCAATACACTCACACCTATTGAATGGAAGTTTCATTTTCACATAAATTAAATTTTCAAAAGCACAAATGAATATCTTCCCTCAATCCATTTTAATGAAGATTTCATTTTCAAAATAAAATGAACAATCATCTTTACAAAAATAAAAATCAATATTAAAAAAATAAAACTTTCAAAAAGCACACATGAACCTTTCCATTCAATACACTCACATTGAATGGAAGTTTCATTTTCAAATAAAAGTAAATTTTTCAAAAGCACATATGAACATCTTCATTCAATATACCCAAATTTATTGAATGAAGATATCATTCCTAACTAAAAAAAATGATATCATTTGGAAATCCCACTTAAACATATCTCACATATGATTACGTTGGAATTCCCTTTCAAAAGCAATAATCACACACAAAACAAAAATCTTTACATTTCAAAAATAAGATTGAGCTCCATTCCTACATACCCAAATTTGTTGAATGAAAGTCCTCTTTTCAAAAATTGAAACTTAACAATCATATTTTCAAAATTCAAACACATTTTTGGAACTTCATTTAGCATATTCAAATTTACTAAGTGAAGTCTTCAAATCTAAAATCAAAATGTTTTCCAAACACATTTTGAACTTCATTTAGCATACTCAAATTTGCTAAGTGAAGTCTCCAAATTCAAAATAAAAAATTTTCAAACATATTTGGAACTTCATTTAGCATACTCAAATTTGCTAAGTGAAGTCTCCAAATTAAAATCTAAAAATTTTTAAACATATTTGGAACTTCATTTAGCATACTAAACTTTGCTAAGTGAAGTCTCCAAATCTAAAACCAAAAATTTTCAAACACATTTGGAACTTCATTTAGCATACTCAAATTTGCTAAGTGAAGTCTCCAAATTCAAAACCAAATTTTCAAACACATTTGGAACTTCATTTAGCATACTCAAATTTGCTAAAAGTCTAAATTCAAAAAATCAAATTTTTTTATTAAAAAATCTCCAAATCAAAATCAAAAATTTTCAAACACATTTGGAACTTCATTTAGCATACCCAAATTTGTTAAGTGAGTCTCCAAATTCAAAATCAAAAAATTTTCAAACATTTTGGAACTTTCTTTAGCATAAATTTGCTAAAGAAGTTTCCATTTTCAAAACCAAACTAAATCAAAATTTTGAACACATCATTTGGAATTTCATTTAGCATACTCAAATTTGCTAAGTGAAATTTCCATTTCACAAAATTAAGTGGAACTTCATCTTTAGCATACTATATTTGCTAAAGTTAAGTCTCCACTTTCAACCAAATAAAAAAAAACACATTAGGATTTCCTTAGCATACCCAAATTTGCTAAGGATCCTACTCTTTTCAAAAATCAAAACATCCAAAAACAAATGAAACACCTTATGATTTTCTTAGCATAGTCAAATTTGCTAAGAATCCTATTTTCAAAAATCAAACAAAACACTTGGGTTCTTCACTTAGCATACCAAATTTGCTAAGTGGAACTCCAATTTCAAAATCAAACAACAATTCACAAATAGAAATAATCATTTTCAAATACTTCAGTTAGCATACCTAAATTTGCTAAGTAAAACTCCAAAATCATCAATTGAAAATAAAATCAATTGACCCTTACTTTAACATACCCAAATTTATTAAAGGAAGGGGTCCTCAAATCAAAAATCTCTAAATTCAAACAAACATGAACCTATGGAAGCATCTTTGTCAAAATATTTGAATCCAATCTTTCAACATACCCAAATTTTGTTGAAGTTGGATTCATATTCAAAAATTCCTCTTTCAATCAAATTTCTAAATCTTCTCAAATTCATTTGAACCCCACTTAACACTTCCAAGATGTTGGATCTGGGTTCAAATTTTCAATTCAAATTCAAAAAAAAAAAAAAATACAAAAATAAATGATCCAAGCTCATTTCCTATTGCAAATTCTCACCATCGATCAGATTTCATTCGGTTTTTAGTCTTGTAGTTGATTTGAAATGGAAAGCTCACAAAAAAAATTGTTTTCACTTTCCCACATGGCATGGATTTGGCTTTGGACCATGCCAACTTCCCTTAATTGGATCATACACACCTTATCCACTTTGGTAGGGGATTTGAGGGAGCGAGGATTACATGTGAGGGCACTCCCCTCACGACCGTTAGTAGGACCATGGTGACCGGGTAGAAATTAGTCATCCAGATTTATCTACCCTCTAATTCTGACATCTCCTCATGGAAGAGGAAAGTAGTGGTAGTCCCACCAGTTTCAGTAGTAGCAATACAAATAGTGTCAGCCCCGTTTCAATGCACCCTGTGGTTTTTCATGCTGCCCTAGTGAGGGCTAGCACCCTCTCATCAATACCCTCTAAGGGTAAGACTCCCCTGATCTCAGGGATTACTTCCCCTACTTTTGAGTATAGGTCTAGCTCTCACTCCACCCATTCTACCAGGACACAGTGTAGGAACAAGAACAGAATGATCAAGCGGTATCACACTAGGATTGCCAGAGAGATGGAGGTAGCCTCCCGTTCAGCTATTGAGGAGTTCCCTATTCTGACTTCACCACTGGTTACAATAGACTAGTTTCATCCTCTCGCTGGGTAAGACAGAGAGGATGTTAGGAGGATCCGCACATCACCTCCACTAGGAGGAAGAGGTCATTTGTCAGCCTCCGATCAGTCTTGCGCCAAGTAGGCAGAGCTTATGGATGTTCAGAGTCTGGAGCTCATTTTGATCTAAGATCCATCATCCCCAGCAGTGTGGGGAAACATATCCATCAGGAGAGGGCTAGAGAGGCCCATGCTCACATTACCGGTAGAGGTAGAGGTTGATGGTCGGCGGCTTCGCACTTATCAATTTTCGGCTGCTACCCACCATATGCAACATCTTACTTACTAGGACCAGTCATCACAGGAGGACAATTTGGTGGTGTCTCCACCACACCGCTCTACCCCCCATCTGCCATCACCATTCTAGGTCACAACATCTACAGTTCCATCAAAGGTGAAGGCCATATCCGGAGAGAAGCACACCCCATTGGTGATGGCTACGGCAGGATCCTACCCCATCAACTATTAGGCCGCTCTCTGCTTGACCTTACGCCTAGTGGTGGTCGGAAGGAGTGACCCCAAAGCATAGTGGTTGCCCCTTCACCAACTCGCCTTCAACATGATGTGAGATGGTAGATTATTTAAGTTACAAATGATAGCCCACCAGATGGAACCTCCTAGGAATGTCACCTCTCACTGGATAGTGAGTGTCTCTCATCTAGTGAGTATAGTCCTCATAGGATTGACTCTATTAGCGGCGGGCCGGTGCCTCTCGATTGCAGTGATGTGATCAAGATTATTTGTACCTACTCGGATTGATCATTCTTTAGATAAGATAGTGGCTCATTATTTCATGGAAAATAAGGAGATCTTGGGGTATGATTGGTCAGATGAAAAGAAAGTCAACTTCAATCCCAATGAAGATGACTTGTTGGGAGACTCAGCTAGAGTCTGTATGGTAGATACCAGAGGATCTCTTCTAAGGGAGCAGCGGCCATGGAAGGTGATGAGGTTGATGAAGACCGCCCAATCAACACACTCATTTGAGGTAGAAAGATGAGCAGATAGATAGGATGGCATGATAGTTAGAGGACTTGTTAGTAGCAATTTTAGTACTCCAGTAACAAGCCCCAGCATTTCACCCTATCACATTTGACATTAGTCAGCCTAAGTTAGTGCATGTCTTGGACCTAACCAAGACCTTACCTTTCGTTGAGCAAGGTAGCACTAGCATGTATAGGAAGGTAGTGGAAAGTATCTCCATACAAGAAAATAACATAAAATTAATGGTTGAGCAGTAAGTGAAGGAAGCGTTGGCTCAAGCCCAGGGAGGATCATCAGTTCCAAAGGGTAGACACTACCTAGAGGAATTTGATTCAATTCAATATCCCAAGGGTTTCATGCAACCTTCTTCCAAAAGCTTTGATGGTAGTGGAAACCCTAGGAGCACATACCACACTTCAGGGTCAGTTATTGCAATGTCGGTGGTAATGACGCTTTACTTTTCCATCTCTTCGTTAGTATCCTAGCAGAGATTATTTTTGATTAGTATGCTTAACTACCAAACGGTTCAGTAAAGATATTTATTGAGTTAGAGCAACTCTTCATCAAGAGGTTTACTGGAATTGAGCAAAGGGTTATTGTAGGTGATCTTGTTGTAGCATGGAGTATTTATTGATTATATTCTCGATGGTGTAACTTGAATATGAAGTGTGAGCCTATCACGGCGACATGCCATTGAGATTCTTTGAAGAATTTTCATGTCCCTTCGCTTAGAGCTTCACTCAATTTGAGAAGCTAATCAATAAGGTGGCTTGTCTACAAGAAGAGGACAAATATTTGTTTTTTCAAGACTACTTGCCTAAAGTAAAGCCACAAATGGTTTATGAGAAAGCGGAGTGGAATGACCATTGATAAGGGGAAGAAATAGAGATCGGTCTAGAGACCATGACCTTAGCGACCTCCACCTCCTTTGCCACCATCGGTAGCCCTACCGCCTCCAAAGTAGCCTTACGGCCCACATGCATACCACCACCACCAATATCTACCATTATCGTAGCTATGGTCCACCTACTCTTTAGATAAGCTTAATAAACCTTATTTATTTAGAGGGAGGTGTGAAGATCTTTAAGAATCTCTTAAAGAAGCTTTATTTTTAGCAGAGCCTAAGGAGGAGGTAGCAAAGTCATGATCAAACTTTTGCCCCTACCACCATATGCTAGGCCATGTTTTGGAGGATTGCTTCACATTCAAGGGTGGCTTGAACATAATTTCAAGATGATAGGTGCTATAGTTATCCCAAAGGAATGAACAACCATCCAGTTCCATCAGGGTAATCCTTGGTGATACATGTGATCCTTCCAAAACTAGACAAGGTTGGGATATTTCTTTATCCAAAACCTCTAAGAAGATAGTCCAGAAGAACAAGAAGCTTTCCTTACAGGTGCTTGAGTCTGGTCAAACCTCCAAACACCATGGAAGGTTTGTAAGTTTCCAATGCCAACTCGAGGAAAGGGGAGCTGTTCGATGTAGTAGCGGCATGTGATAGCCAGATAACCCATTAATGCACCTCAGCATCAGGTTGAGCTTCCACCTTTGGTGACTTCTTCCAGCTAGCTCTACTTCTTCTACTAGTAAAACTCTTGTATCAATGGATAAGGGCATGAAATCCCTTACCCCAGTCACTTTACTTGATTTCTACTTTGTACCTCCAAACAATTCCAAGAAATTGAAGAATAAAGCTAGTTTGAATTACATCTATGTCACTTCTGATGGGTTATCTTCTTCTATTCCTAATGATAACTCTTCAAGTCAAAATAACTATAATAATTCATCTTTCTCTTAATTTAGAGTTAGAATTTTTTTTACTCGAATACTAGGGTTACCTCTTGAGATAGACTTGGAATCATCAGATTGAGGGTCCCATAGAGAAGGTAGGGTGATGTGGCAGAACCTTCCATTACCTTGCCACAAGAGATCACCAAGTCAACCTCCATAGTGGCAGGTTCTACCTCCTAGGCGGCTCAAGATAGAAACAAGTCATTGGTAGAGGATGAAGCCCCTCCGGGCTCCACCCTTAGATATGCTTATGGAGGTACTGTGGGTCATTGATTTATTTAAGTTTTTCTATTATTGAATGTATCTCCTCTTCAAGTTTTGGCAGTGCATCTTTGATTTAGAGATCATCTAAGATTTTTAAACACACATTCTCATAAGAGTTGATGTTGAGTGAAAAGAACCTATCATACTCCAAATGATTGGTAACAACTAAGCAGTAATCATCGTCATCGACTGGACCCACAGTACCAAGTTCTAGTCCTACCTCAGCCATCATCTAATTCCAGCTGAAGTAAACTATCCACCTATTAAGAAACATTGCCTAGCTTTGATCTTTTCTTCACAAAAGCTACGGCATTATATGCTTTCTCAAAAGGTAAACTTGATCTCTAGAATAAATCCACTACAGTATCTCATGACACGGCCAATACTATTCAAACATTTAGCATGCTGGTCTATGATTCTCTCACAATTTGATATCACATTCGTACCCCTCCGTGTGGTAAAGGATAGGCAGCGAATTTCTTAGCGGCACCTTCCATCGATTCTCCAGTGATGATCTCCCCGATGAACAAATCATGAACTTAAGGGAGGCTGACTACTATAGATGGGAGATGTATTTTGATGGTGTAGCTTCTTTTTATAAAGGGGAAGCACCATGATCTATTCTCTCAGGAAAGGCAGAGGTAGGAATAGTTCTCCTAACTCCAAACCATGATATGATGAGATTATCATACTACCTTTCCAACCCCCACACCAACAATGAAGCTGAGTATGATGCTTTGATTGTGATGAGTTATCCATCACTATCGGTCATTAAGCATCAACATCTTTGGGGATTCTCGGTTGGTCATCAACAGTTGTCAAGTCCTACAAGGTTCTCAAACGCTTAAATCATTACTATGAGTATACCATGAAGTTGTTGGCCCAGATTCTTGAAGTTACCATCTACAAGGTTCCCCGAGCAGAGAATGCAATAGTTGATTCTTTGGCCAAACTTACCAAAGAATTGGCATGTCTGGAATATGAGTCCATTTTAATAAGGGTCCAAAATAGACAAGTCCTATCCCTTATTGATGTTGAACTCGTCAAGAGACTTTCTCTTGAAGGGGAGGTTTCTATTGCCAAAATGGAGAAGGAGCTGGATTGAAGGCAACCGTTCATAGATTATTTGAACTCTGGAAAACTACCTCAAGAAAAGTTACAAGTCCATTAGGTGAAACAAAGAGATCTCTCCTACGTTGTTATTGGTGGCACCTTGTACTGCCAGTCCTTTAACAAAATATGGTTACACTATTTAGACAAACACGAAGCCCGTGGTATTGTAACCAAGGTATACTCAGGTCTATATGGAGCACATCAATCCGGTTCAAAGATGAAGACGAAGATCAAGCAACTTGGATACTACTAGCCTTCGATGATTATAGACTCAATGGATGTAGCTAGGAGATGCCATCAGTGTCAGGTACATGGTGTGGTCCTCCACCAATCACCCAACATTCTACACCCTACATTGGCTTCATGGCCATTCGAGTGTTGGGATACCAACATTGTGGGTCCGATCGATCCTCCTTCTTCCAAGGGGCATCGATTCATCTTAGCTGTCACCGACTACTTTTCCAAGTGGGCTGAAGCCATCCCACTCAGAGAGGTCATAGCTCAGCATGTGCTTTATCATATATAGGTTCGGGGTGCCTTGATGAATTATATTCGATAATGGTACTACATTCAAAAGCATGAAGATCAACAACTTTGCCAGAAGACATAGTATAGATTGGAGATACTCCACCATTTACTACACTAAAGACCATTTACTACCCCAGAGCAAATGGTTTAGCAGAAGCATTCAACAAAATTCTCATCCAGATATTGAAGAAGACTCTTGATGATAATAAATGACAGTGGAACGAATAGTCGATTGAAGCCTTATGGGACTACCATACCATATACCAAACTCTAACTCAATTTACCCCATTTTCCTTAGTGTACGGGTCTGAAGCCATTCTACCTTTAGAAGTTCAACTATCATCACTAAGGATAACATTAGGTAGCAAGGTCACTATAGTGCAGAATGCAAAGTTACTGTTAGAAGAGCTCGAAGGTTTAGAGAGTGGCGCATGAACCTCTAGTTGTAAGACCAAAATGATTCAAGCTCACAACAAGATGGTCTAGGTCTTTCCAGTAGGAGAACTTATGTTAGTCCTAAGAGACCAATTATTGCTCATCAAAAGATGGGAGGCATGTTTGAACCCACTTGGGAAGGCCCCTGTGTCATAGAGAAGGCCTACTAATGAGGATGTTACCAGCTTATTGATTGTAAAGGGGAATGCTCGATGCTTCCAATTAATGGGCTCTATCTAAAAAAATATTACCCATGAAATAAATAAAGTTTGAAAATAATAATTAATAAAAAAATAAAAATCTTATTCCATTCATCAAATCTTCTCTTCTTTCAAAGCATTATTTGCTTATCTTGCGAATCCACCATGATGTGTCTAGTGTAGGTGTAAGAGTCCCCCAGTGGCATCCTATCCCTTTTTCACAACACAAACACAATCTACCAATGCTATTAGAATAAGGTGTAAGAAAACCTGAGAGGCATTCTATTTCGATTATCACAACTAAGATAGGTGTGATGAACCCAAGAAGCATCCTTTTTTAATGAGAATTCCCATTTCCCATCTGTGGCACCATTTCATCAAAACCCCTAGCATGTTTAATGTAGGTGTAAGAGTCCCTAGAGGCATCCTATTCCTTTTTTAACATATGCATAACAACAAACACATCATTTATCTCAAGCTATTTTGATGTGGGAGCAAGCCCCCTTGTGGCACTCACTCATTAGCTGCTCTAGGTCAGGTCTACATGCTACATTATTAGTATGTCACCCCAGTGGTCACTTATTTGAAGAATTTGAATCTCCATGCTTTCTTCCTAACTTGACCATTGCAAACCAATGAGCACTTTGTTAGTATGGTAGTCTTCACTGCCCAACCAGTAAGCTTCCTCATGTTGACCTTGTTTAAGAAGATGTGAGTCCCCGTGCTTTCTTCTTAAACTAGCCATCATGCACTAACTAGGTCGAGTATATTTTAGATTTTAAGATAAGTCCCCCAGAGGCTCCTTTCCTCTTGACTACTTTTGAGCTAATATAAGTCCCATTACTTCATAGTCACCCTAGGTCGGATGCGTCTGAAGATAGACTATCCCATCTTCTATAGGAGGATGTGAGTCCCAGCTTTCTTCTTAAAGATTGTGCAAAAACCACTTAGGTTGGTTGATGTTTGCTATCTTACGATGACTCATGGTGTATACATCACTCTTGGCAGATATGAGTCCCCGTGCTTTCTCCTTGAGTTGGATACCGAATACCTATTGGATATATGACTAGCCATGTCATCTTCTCTAAGATTTTGGATTAAGCCCTTAGCAGCCCCATCCTCTATGAGCACTCTATTTGGATCACATCCTTTGTGACCCCATTTAGATACTACCTGGGTTACTTTTTAGATTGGATAGTCCCCCTTTCCTAGTTGCCACCTCCGTGGTTAGAGAATTTGTTCAGCGGATCCGTAGATTCTCTCTTGGTTTAGTAAATCTAAGATAGGTCTAGGCTGATATAAGCTCCTTGTCAGTTTGATCCCTCACAAATTAACAAGGTCCACGATAAATAAAATAAACAAAGAAAATTAAGAAAATTAACTCGCTTATGGATTAGGAATTCAAGCCCCCAAAGGGCACTTTTTCCCAAGCAGACATCCTATCTTTAGGGTAGTGTAAGTAGAACTCCATATAGGAATTGCCTGACTACCTGAGTTAAGATGAATCCCAGTACATCACTCTTCCCAGTCGTTCAATCTATTTTCCATAGCGGGTTATCCAGTCATTTCACTTTGAAATATGTAAGACTATGATGCATTCTTTATAGCATGATTATCGTAAATTGATGGGCAACCTTAGGTCGGGTATGGTTTATTGCCCAAAGCAACTGATCACCCTAGTGGTCTTTTCTAATGGAAGATGTAAGTCCCCGAGCTTTCTTCCTTTGAATTAATCATTGCAAACTGAAAGGCACTCCTTTGGTTGGATAGTTCTCCCATTGGCCGGGAAGCTACCTCCTTTGGTTAAGTAAATCTGAGATAGCTCTAGCCTTCTATAAGCTCCTTCTCAGTGTGATCCATTGCAAATCAATGGAATCCATCAAAATAAATAAGTCTAAAAATTGAAATTAATCTTGACTATCCTTGAGCTGATCTAAGTCCCCCAATGACATTCACTCAATAGTCAGCCCTAGGTTGGTTTCAATCTGTTATCTTGCCAATAGATTACCCCAATAACTGGTCTCTACTTTGGAGGATGTAAGTCTATTACACTTTCTTCCTAGTACAACTGTTGCATACCGAAAGGTATCCCTTTGGTTGGCTAGTCTTTTTTAATAGACTACCCTTTGGATTGGTAAATCGAGTTAGGTCTTGGCCCCATGGCTCTACTTAATCGCGTCTCGACAAGGTCCATCTCAAAAATTCAAACCTAACAAGAATTGAAAAAAATTCAACCCTTTTCCCTAGTGGAAATTTCTTCTCAACGAGACTCAAATCAAATCAAACCTCTCATCCCCTTGTGGATGACTTGAACCTGCTTCCCTAGTGGAAGGTTCACACTTTAACCCTTAGTGGATTCCTTCCCTCTCTTATGTCATTGACATAAGTAAAGCCACATTGCAGTAAGCTCTGGATTCTTTCTACACCTTGGGTTAAGGATAGGTTATTTTTGTTAGTTCTTGTGATCTCTTGATGTTGTTGATCGTTTTGGTCAACACCAATACGTGAAGTGTTCCTTGTCAGTCACACCACACCTATTGGGCGCCCTTTGTTGACCTCATTTTTAGAATGAGCTCTCAACCCTTCCATCTTATACATATGACTCCTCTTAGACTTTAATAATTCCTTAGTCTTATGACACATCTAGTGATTATGTGGACACTCAACCTAGCCTAAAGACTTAGAAGAGTTAGCCATAGGAATAGGTCATGCCTTAATGGTGTTAGTAAAATTTGCCTACCCTTGGCTTGAACCATTCCTCACCTTCCTTCCTCTTAAGTCAAACTCCAAATCAATCTTATTTCATTTTCTCCAAACTCAAATCAACTCCATGTGATTGAAATCCATGATTGAAACCCATGAATGAAAATTTCCTAAGTCCTTTAAATTTTCATTAGAAGACTTAGCCAAAATCATGATCAAATCAATTTAAATTCATGAGATTTTCTCATAACTCATTTATATTCACATATATAAATCAATATAAATATAAATCAATCAAACCAAATTCAAAAATTCAAACTCCAAACTCCAAAAATTTTTTTAAGTCCATTAAATTCCTTTTAAAGGACTTAGCCTAAATCATGATCAAATGACTTCAAAAACTTGAAACTTTCTCATGACCTATTTATATTCTCATTTATATTCACATATATAAATGAAATATAAATTCAAACAATCAAAACCAATTCCAAAAATCTCAAATCCACTCAAAATCCAACCTAAGCCTTTCAAGTCAAAATCTTAAACTTAGCCAAATCAACTTCAAATCAAGCCAAAGTCTTGATTTTCCATGATTCAATCAACCCTACAATCATGAATCCAAATATAAATACAAACTTCAATCACACCAAAATTCAATTCAAAAATCAAACCCCAAATCTATTCATATTCTTCCTTTGAATATGAAATTGTCAAATGAATCAAAACCCATTTAACTTCAAACTACTTGCAAATGGATTTATATTGCAATCATATACAATATTCAATCAAACTCAAATCAAGCTTTGGCCATTTGTCCCACTTAGGCTCACTTTAACCAAAGTGACCTAAAGTACCCTTATGAGCCAAATTCTAATCCTAACTAAATTGGATTGAATCAAACTCACCTATGCCTCTTATCATGATCAACAATCATTATGGGATGATCAATCAATAAAATTGGGTCAAACTGAGTCAGACCTAAGGGGTTGACCAAGTCAACACTTAGCCAAAATGAAACTAACATAGCCAAAATCCACTATATGCCAAATTGATTGAAACCATTGATCTAAGTTCATTCATGACCTATGTCTAAACTTGACCAAGTCAATATTTGAGACTAACTTAGCCCAATTGGCCACTTGACCCAAGTTGACCCAACTTAACCTAAAAAGTTAAAATGTGTCAAAACTTGATCTAAGCCAAATTGATTGAAACCATTGCGTCAAGCTCACACTTATTGAACTTGACCAAAGCCTCAATTTGCCAACTAGACCTAACCGAGCCCAATTAACCTTGAATCCAACTTGACCTAAAGGTCATGTTGAGCCAAATTCAAACATAACCAAAATTGATTGGAAATAAAGATACCAATCCACTTCATATGATTAACCAAACCTAAACCTACCCATGACCTAGCTCAAATTGGTCAAATGGGCCAAATTGGTCAACTTGACCCATTTGACCTAAATGAAGTCATATGAGCCAAACTCAAAACTAAACCAAATTGAATCAAACCAAACAAACCAAAACATTTCAAATGGTCATATGAACTTGACCCAACCCTTAAATTGACCCAATTTGACCAATTGGTCAACTTGACCTAAGTTGACCCATTTTGACCTAAATGGGTCAACATGAGCCAAACCAGATCAAATGAACTCCAAATCCAATGAAACTTGGCCAAACCCATTTTCTCAACATACCTAACATATTCAAATTCAAAAATAAGCTAAATGAATAAATCAAAATTTGGTCAAATCCATGGGGAATTTTGTCAAGCCCTCTTCATATCAACTTGATACCTTCCTAATAGGTCAAGTGAACCCTATGGAGGTCGCTGTACACCTAACCCAATGAGTTTGGGTCAACCCAATTGGACCCAAGGCCAAAACTGACCCCATAGCTCAATTTGGCCAATTTGAAGCACATGGGAGGTTATCAATCCACTCCTAAGGTCAAATCGACCATGTGCCAACTTTAAACAACCGAAATAACCCTTTCCATGTGGACAATTGGATCAAAATGACAAACCATGCTTCGACCATCTAATTGCCATAGGGGGAGATATACTCCCTTTAATTCACTTCAATTTGCATATGCTCATTATCGATTGAGTGTTAGAGAGTGTTAGGAGCCATCAGAGAGTGATCCTAAGCTCTCCAAGAAGGATTTGAAATCATCCATTCTTGGTTTTCTTCAAGACAAAATAGGCGAGCTTCACTCATTTCCATACTTCCTCCACACTACAATCTAACTCAATTGCCTTTGCACACTCCCATAGGGGACCAAATCAAGCTTTCCTAAGCTCTCCCTCAAGTTCCCAAAGCAAGGAGAAGTCCAATTCGATCAAAGCCATAAGCAAGAGCAAGGGGAGTTTGTCCATAGAGCAAAGTACCAAATCTCAAGAGCTAATTCTTTCACCACAACTTTATGTCAACAAGACGAAGTTCCTCTAAGGGAATTGAGCGCCGGTGATCACCTCCGATGAGGTATGGTATTTTTTGACCACTAGACCTCAAAGGTGTTGGTCCTTTATGAAAAAAAGTGTCATGGTATGAAAATTCAACCGTTGGATAGGATTGTCATTAGTGTATGATGGTGTGTGCAAAATTTTATCCTAATCCGAGATCAATCGAGTGTGGATCAAGGCTTAGATCATGGAAGGTTCCTATGATCCTCAGGGAAGAACAGGGATGATCCCGACTATCCATTCATGCATTTTTGATGGACGGTCAAGATTAAATGCACGTTTTATATTTGATTTATCCTTTAAAAATGGGAGATTCATGGCCGTTGATCTTGATCGGGCGTATCAAACCACATCCGTGTCACTACATGATGTGATGTGATGTTTAAGTAATGGCTCATCATAGCGTGTGGAAGGCCTCTGACCCCAGCGTGATGTTGACTGAGGCTAAATTTAATTAATTCTAATTAATCCTCTAAGCTTTAAAAATTCATATCTCCCTAAATAAAAATCAATAAAATATGAGGTAATTTTATACTGAAAGATAATTCAATCTAAAATATTTTAAAATTGGTTTTAATGGATTTTGAATTTTATCTTTCTCTGATTTTGAGCTTTAATATAAATATTAATTTGCTAATTACCCCTTAATTAATCCTCTAATTAATCTCAAACTTCTTGGGTATGTTTTGGGGGATGACTTCTGCCTCCCCTAATTTTCTTGGGATTTATTGAAGGCTTAATTGGAGGATTTGCAAATGCATTTCCTAATTACTCCCTTAATGTAATTAAGGAAAATTAAGGGTTTGATTAGTGTTTTAATCCCTTATTAAAGTTGATTAAGGTTTGATTCAATGAATAGGAGGCTTAAGGAATAATTTTTGAGTATTTCCCCTATGCAATTCCCTAAACCCCCTTTTCTTTCCTTAATCCTCTCTTAATTAAGGGTTAATTCATTAATTACCCTCTTAATTATTTTCTAAAAATTCTAAAATCTTTCAGAACTTAATTAATCTACTTTGGGTAGATGCTTAAGTGTTCAAGAGCCTAAGTTCAATTAAGGAAATCAAAACTCAACTCACATGTGTGAGGGGTGTTGTGAAATTACTTAAGTTAAACTTCTTAGCTTAATTAACCATTAATCATGAGCCAAATTACATTAGACCCTTTTCTTCCTAGGTGCATTGCAAATTTAAATTCCTTGTGAGATTTTATCTCATCTCATTGGCTCATAATTACTTGGTTAACTATGCTAAGGTGGTGTAGGTAAGGGTTAATTAACATGCTTAATTCATACCTTAACCTAATCAAAATATAAAATGAATCTAATCATAAAAAATTAAACAAAAATGTCAAACACATGTGGGAATGGGTTATGAACAAAAAAATCAATCCACATTTTCAAAATTAAATCAAATTCAAAATCAAACAAAAATCATATTAAATAAACCTTGATTTACTTTAAGCTTTCTTATTTCATAAGATTATCTTTAGTATTTAATTAAAGTGAATGTGTTTACATGCTTTCATTACTTTGGTTCTTTCCCAATATGCTAAATATGTGTCATGTGGTTTCATGCATCCATGCATTTCAAAATTCAAATTTTAAAAAAAAATGTTTACTTTATGTCAAATTTGCATGTGTTGGCTAAAGTAATAATATGAATGGCTATTATCAATATTAAATTCAAATTATTTTCAAAATATATAAATCAATTATCAAAACTAAAAGTGTTTTACTTATATTTTAATTAAAAGCTTGCATGTGAGTAAGATATAAGGATGTGCTTAGTGTAGGTTCTCCTTCTCTTTTAGTATAGTTTTGAATAGCATTTGCTAAGATGTGTGGTTCATTTGGGAAGAACCTAACACTTGCCTAATTCCATATACTATTTATTCTTATACTATCACATAAGAAGGATACCTATGCTTGCATATATAAATTACATAAATAAAATAAATCAACAAATACATTTTTTTTTGCATTCCTTCTTTTCCATTCATTTCTTTTGAACACATGTTTGTATTTAAGGAAAGTGGTATATTAGTCTGGACAACCTTGATGTTATGAGGCTTTAAGTAGCCCTAAGTAGGCCTTGTACCTTACACCTCTGGTTAACAATGACGCTGTACTCACTTATGTCTTTCTTATTTTCATGTGTGTATGTAAAAATTGGATAAAAATCCCTTTTCTACTAAATGAAAATCATGTATCATAAACTTTCAAATTTCTTAAATGAATTACTTAGCAGGCATCATAAAGTGTGTTAAATATTCTCATTTGTGTGTATAGATATGCTTAGGACTCATTCATATGCATGTTATACATGTTGGGAAATAAATGATGTGATGTATATTTTGTGAATTTAATTCATTTTATTTAATATTAAAATGCCTTTATTTTTTAATAGTTTGTTTAGAGTTCATCTAAACTTAGGATTAATTAAAACACTTAATCAAAACATTCACTAAACAAAACTAAAATATGAATTTACTTTAGAAATTACTTTGGTTAGAGAAGGAAAGAGAAGTTCTCTTCTCTTTCCCTCTCTTTATAACTTAGTAATTAATTGTCGATTCACTTGAACCTAATCAAAACATGAAATAAAATTAACCCAAAATAATTAAATCACTTAAATGAAACCCTCCTCTAAGTTGAATATGCTTCACACTTAGAAAATTCTAACTTAAAGCCATAGCTAAGCATACCACACAAACCTCCAAAGAACACACACATTAGCTTAAGTCACCACTTTTAGCCTTAGGTTAGGATGATGCATGGTTTGATGCTTGCTTTTTATTTTTTGATATATGTTTTAGACTGGAAGTTAGGATGTATATGCGTAGAATGAATGGTAGGATGATCTTAGTCTAATAATTGTCTTCTGCAGGGGATTATGCTTAAGGGGCGCTGTAATAAAAATATAAATGCTTTTATTGTACAGGTGCTTATACTTCTAAGCATAATCTAATAGGCTAGGTGGACTTAGTCACCCATGTGTGGGGTGATAAGTCTAATATACATGCTTGGGATTTGGTGGTGTGTTTAGCTAACCTTTATTTTACATGTGTTAGCTAGATTTACTTTTCCTTTTCATGTAAATTTTGCAATTAGGATTTTGGAGTGATTGTTATGGGGATTAAGATGATCATTAGCCATACTATCTTATCTTATGCACCATGTGAGGCCTTTGGAGCATCCACCTTCCAACCATCTAAAAGAAAGAACCAAAGAAGAAAGAAGAAAATAAGTATGAAGAAATGAAGCTTGAAGATCTCCATAACAATAAATTCCTTGCTTAATTATATTTAATTCATTTGTAATCTAGGTTGTATAAAGCTACCCAATTTGTTTTTAGGTTTGTGCGATGGTACCCGACCATAATGGCCTCTTATTCTTTTTGCGATTAGCTTTATAAATTGATTGATGATTCGTTTAGCTTGTGCATTAAGTGGCATCTTTTTCTAGTTTCTTTCTTATTTTATGTATGGCCTAGATGTGGATTAAGCTCTTAGGAAAAAATAAATCTTTTACCAAACTTAACAATTCAAAACTAAAAATAAAGATCACATAATCTTACATAAAGCTTAAGTTTATAATCAAGATAAAAGAATTAGCAACTCCTTAACTGGATGAGCATTTCCTTTATAACATCATGCATAAATGCATCTTGGTTCACTCTTGATTGGAGGGCTTCCACCTTTGCTAGAGAAACTTGGCTTGACCTTTGAGAGCCATAGTGGAAACACACCAATTCCCTTCTAGCTGATTTTGGCAAATAACTTTATTTCTCATGCATTAGGCATATGAATCCTATTAGCCTGAGTCAAAATAATTGTCCAAAAATAAAAATAAAATGAAATCTGAATTGCATTAGATTTAGGTCATTTGAAGCATGTTCTTAAATGATCTAGTCTCTTTAGAGAGTGAGTTTAAGGACTTAGTCTCTTTCTAAATAAATAACAGCCTAGATATCTTGCATAAAGCATAAGACTTGCCTACATGTATTTAAAATCATAGGAGTTAGTTGGTAGTCACCCTCAGGCAGTTGTAAGTCCAAGCAGTCAGGTGGTTTGTCCTCTCTTATGGAGGCAAACCAAATACCCATTTTTACCTTAGATTTAGGTCATGCTTTTAGCCCTTGCCAAAGCTTCCTAGATTTAGGTTCTGAGGTTGCTTCTCCCCTTTGTGGGCCATAAGCTTAAATCCTCATCTCTTAGGCATTTCCATAATCTTTGTTATGGAATTAGAAGTTCTAAATTTCTAACAAAAAATGCAACTCAAATAAATTAAATCAATTTCAAAAATGTAAAGCCCAATCATATGATAGTTTGAGATGCTCACTGAGTTTCTTAGCATCATGGGCATCTCCTGCTTATCTTTCTTTTGGCTTTGATAATAACTCCCACTTTTTGATCAATCCCATTTGTTCTCCAAAAAAAGAACTAATCGATTGATAGTCCTTTCCTATTGAAATCTTTGAATATAATGATTATTTATCTTAATTGAGAGTATTCCTAAGGGATCCCATCCCTTAAGATGTAATTAACTGTGGGGCTTGCTTTCATAGGGAACTTAATGAACCCGGTGTTTTGTTTTTCTATGTAAAGTAGGGGAAAAATCTCTGATACATATGTAGACCCATTGACCTTAGGAGTCCTTATTGAGGTGATTAGGTCCATTAATGTGTAGTGACTTCTATCTCCCGAAATAGTATACTATTCCTTGATGACATACCCGATCACCTAAATAAGCACATCTGCAGATCTACGTGGCATCCCAAAAAGATGAATTTTTATATTCTTGCCTTTCACCCACATGAAGGCAACCATATAGAAATTTTTCAACCAACAACTATGGAGAATGGGGTAGATTATGTTGGAGTCCTAGGTAGTATGGTAAGCCTATAAACCTTTAACTAACTTCTCTTGCCATTGTCTCTTATTGTCATCGAGTATCTTCTTGATTATTTGGATGAGAGTTTTGTTGAAGCCTTCTGTGAAACCATTCCCCCATGAGTAGTAGATGGTAGAATACCTCTAATCTATGTTGTGTCTATGGGCAAAGTTATTGATCTTGGTGCTCTTGAAAGTAGTACAATTGTCGGATATGATTTGATGGGGTTCACCAAATCTGTACATAACATGGTTCCTGAAGAATTGGAGCACGGGCTGAGCTCTCACTTCCCTGAGCCGAATCACCTCTGCCCACTTGGAGAAGTAGTCCATAGCTGCTAGAATAAATTGGTGGTCCTTAGATGAAAGAGGATCAATTAGACCCACTATGTCAGTTCCACAACACTCGAATGTCCATGAAGGTAAAGTTGGGTATAGGATGTTGGGCGGTTGCTGCAGGACCGCCATGTACTTGGCATTGGTGACAGTGCTTCGCTACATACATGCAATCTGTAATCATTATTGGCTAATAATACCCAAGTCCTTTTATTTTGGCCTTCATTTTAGAACCAGATTGGTGAGCACTGCATAATCTTGAGTGAAAATTGATCATGATTTTAAGGACTTTATGTTTGTCCAAAGAACGTAACCACATATGATCGAAAAATCATTGGTATAAGACACCATCCATGAGGGCATAGGAAAGTTCCCTTTGTCTTACTTGATGTGTTTGAGATTTTTCTTGAGGTAATTTGCCTTTGTTTAGATAATCAATGAAAGGTTGTCTCCAATATAACTCCTTTCCCTTTTCAATGGTAACATCCCTTCTAAGAGTGTATTTATTGATGAGTTTAATATCAATAAGAGCAGGACTTGTCTATTATGAACCTCTATTGATATGGACCCATCTTCTAGACATGCAACTTTTTTAGTGAGTATGGCTAAGGCATCAACTATGGCATTTTCTCCTTGAGGAATCTTACAGATTATAACTTTTGGGATTTGAGCTAACAACTCCATTGTATACTTATGCTAGTGATGGAGTTTGGGCTTTAGAAGCTTATAGGACCCAATAATCTGGTTGACAATTAGCTATGAGTCCCCAAAGATGTTGATATTTTGAATGCCTAGCAAGATGGCTAGCTCCAGACTGGTGATTAGAGCCTCATATTTAGATTCATTATTAGTACAAAGCTTGGATAGATGATATAAAAATCTCATTATATCATCTAGTGTGAGGAAGAGTATCCCTTCTCTTACGTTGCATGGGATAGTGGATTGTGGTCCTTCTCCTTTTTGAGAGGAAGCTCCACCATAAAAGTACATCTCCCAATGGTGGATGTTTTCATCCCCTAAGTTATTGATTTGTTTATCAAAGAGATCATCACTAAGTGGGGAATCTACAAGAAGTGCATACACTGCTAAGAAGTTCACGAGTGCTTGTCCTTTCACCACATGAAGAGGTACAAATGTGATGTCAAACTGCGATAGAATCATGAACTATCATTCCAAACAATTGATAGCATCGACCGTGACATGAGGTATTGTAGTGGGTTAATTCTAGAAATTAAGTTCACTTTATGAGAGAGCATATTATTTCATAGCTTCTAGGCTAAGATTAAAGCTAGGTAATGCTTCTCAATGGGTGGATATTTCACTTCAGCATGTATGATACAATGGTTGAGATAGTAAATTATGTTCTCTTTCCTCTCATCATTGGCTTGGGCCAACAAAGCATCATGTGAGTCATCTAATGCAGCAATGTAAAGAATAAGAGCCTACCTGGGATAGAGGTGGCCAGGACAGGCGGCATCATAAGATATTGCTTGATGCTCTCAAATGCATGTTGACATTTATCATCCCATTTAAACTTAGCATCCTTCTTGACTAGTGTAGAGAATGACTGGCATCTGCCTAATAGTTGGATAAATCATATTAGATATACCAAGCTCCCCTAGAATGATAAGTTTGGTTAGGTTCTTAGGGGTGACAATTTCAGTATCGCTTTAATCTTCTAAGTTGATTTCAATGCGGTGTTGGAGAACGAACCCAGGAACTTCCCTAAAGTTATTCTGATTGCATACTTAAGAGGATTTATTTTAAGATTGTGTTATCTTAATCATCAAAAATTAATCTCAAGTCATAGAGATGGTCTTCCATGTTTTTACTTTTGACCACTAGATAATAGACATAATATTCAAATTAGTGGTGAATGAGTTCATGAAAAATTTGAGTCATGGCATGCTGGTATGTGGCGCCAGCATTTTTGAGGCCGAAAGGTATGACCTTATAACAATAAATTATGATCGAGGCTTTGAAAGTAGTATTCCTTTCATCTTTAGGTGCCATATTTATTTGCTTATATTCAAATGAACCATCCATAAAAGAGAAGACTACATGAGATGAGGTGATGTCCACCATCAATTTTGATTGGTAATGGAAATTCATCTATTGTACATGCCTGATTAAGATTCCTAAAGTCAATGCATATGTGGATTTGTCCATTTTCTTGTTAACTGGAATGATGCTAGCCAACCAAGTGGAGTATTTTTTTCTCTTGAATGAAACAAACATCAATCTATTTCTTGACTTCAGAAATGACCTATTGTTTAATGTCAATCATATGTGTCTAAGAGCATACTTGACAGGGCTAGCATCATGTTGTAATACTAGCTTATGAACCGCAACTCCAAGAGCAAATACATGCATTTCTTTATTAATCCATGCAAAGTAGCCCTTAAACTCAGTGAGTAGCTTAACTAAGTCATTAGTTTCAGATTCATTCAATAAGGAGCTATCATATGTTGGGCGTGGATTATCTTCAGTCCCCAAGTCAATTTTTTTGAGTTTGTCGATAATTGATTTCATTTCTTCTTCAAATTTAGAGGGTGCATCTTTAACTTGAGATCATCTAGATCATCTAAAATTTCTAAATATACCTCCTAGTATGAGTTGATGTGGTTTGAGAAGAACATATTAGATTCTTGATGAATAGTACTAACCAGACAGTATTCATCATCGTTCACTAGGCCTACTGTACTAAAGGCTTGTTCGGGTCTTGATTGAGAATTTTTGCACTTGTTCTCCATAATCTTTTAAAATACTCTGACTGTGCTTAGACCATGTATGTTGAGTTAAACCTTTGTTTATTAAATTAAGAACACAATGTGAGTTCATCCTTAAGTTCTACATCAACTGCTTGACATGAAGATTTTTCTCCGGTAAAACCTTTGGATTTTAGCATTTGCACATATTTTGGGAGCTTAGCTCTCAACTTTTTATGATGAAAGTGGGGTTAGAGCTAAGGCACCCATATGATGTCTAATAATTTCACATAAAGGAGATTTAGATACATTCACGCTTTGCTTGGGGCAATAGTCTTCATCGATGTTAAGCTCTAGTGTCACATCGAATGAAATCTGTTGATGTGGAAAGTTGGCTGGTATGCTCACTACATAAGACTCATTCTCTAAACTAAATTCTAAGTCTTTGTAGATAGCAAGTGTGCTTCTAGATTCTGGAACAAACCTCCTGGTAGGTGGTAGGTATGGAGGTTTTTCACCCCTAGGGCACTCTCTACACTTGCCTCTTCCTCATCATGGTGGAGGTTGGGTCATCCTTCCCACTTGTTCAAATGGAGTAATGAACTATGGATGGAATCTAATCTTAGGCTCTATTATCTCCCCAATGTCTTCTTCTCGATCCTTTTTTTTTTTAATTTTTATTTTCTTTTTATATTCTTTCTTTTTCTTTCTTTTCCTTTATTTTTTTCTTTTCATTTTGATTAAGTTCATTAGGGAAGATATTTTGTTTCTTAGGGAGGCTATAAGCTATATCCTCATAATTCCTGATCTCATATACTATAAATGGCTTGAGATCTCCTTTGACATAATACTCGATCCCATCCTTTATGAACTTGATGCACTGATGTAGGGAATATGGAACCATGTTGTTCTTATGAATCAAAGGTTGCCCTAGAAAAGCATTAAAAGATGTATCAGAATCTATTATGTGAAACTTGGCTTCTGTCTTCCAATCATCTTTCTCCAAGGGTAACATTATAAAGCCTAAGGCCCTCTCTTATTCATTGAATCCTTCTAACTTCACCTTCTCTGATTAGAGTTTAGAGATGTCAATCCTCAAGTAGGAAAGGGTTTTTAGACTCACAATATTTATCGATGCACTTGGATCAACCAATACTCCGGATAACATGAATTTGCCAACATCCATAATGATGTAGAGGAGGCAGTTGTGCTCTATTGTGTTCAATAGTAAGTCTTCATATGAGAACGTGAGTCTAAGACTTCCTTTGAAAATCTTGCTTCCTTATTAGTTGGATTAGTAGCAGCCAATTGAGCTAAACATATTTTTGGGTCAAGCAATGCTTTGGCTTGTGACTCCCTCATATCTTTCGATAAAATTAGGGTGTTATATATGCTTAACTTAGCTGGCAACTTTCTAAGGTGTGTTAGGACATTATAATTGACTTTGAGTAGGTCCTCATAAGCATATCCATGGGTGGAGCATCTTATAGAGGGGATATCTACTTATTGGAATAAATGACTTGTTTACCCTTATCTTGAGGTGCTACCCTAGAGGTAAAACTTTACCACTACAAAGGTTAACTTTAATGACTTCTTGTGGTGAGGAGCTTATGAAAAGTTCTACCTGCTCATTAAGCACAACTATAGCTTCTCTTAAAGGATCATCAGAGTTGGTTGACTTTAAATTAATCTCAAGTGGTGAACCCTGAAGATTCAGAAAAGGGCAATCAATTTCTTAATTGGATGAAAATTGATCAAAATTATCTAGATTGTTATTGTTATGACTTGGAGAGCTATCAATAGAAATAAATTTATTGAGATCTTCAAAAGTAGACAACAGAAATAAGTGGAATTATTCTTCTTCATTGATTTGTTTAACTTTGGAGGTACAAAATAAAGTCAAGCATAATGAGCAGTATGAGTGCCTTGGTGCCCTCATTCAACAATACAATGCTCCTGCTGGTGGTGGCAGAGCTAGTAGGTAGTTGCAATGGTAGGAGGAAGGATGCGAGACTTAGACGGTGGTGGTGCTATGGAACTATCCCTAGCATATGATGGCTGCTACTACTGCTAGGCTTCCACCCTCCCCGAGTTGTCCCTCATAATTGGCTGATCTTCCTTAGTGTTGGAGGTTTGAGCTGAGTCAGGCACCTGTAGAGAAAGTTTCTTGATTTTAGAAATAATCTTTTTAGAAGTACAAGATAAAGAGATATCCCAACCTTTTTTTGATCTTGAGAGGATTGGATGTGTCTCCAAAGACTACTTTATAAAACTAGAAGGTTGTTCCACTAAGTATTCTTTGGGGATTACTATGGCTCATGGATTGTAGCTATGGTCAAGCAATCCTTGAATGTAAATAAATTCTCTGAGACATGGCCTAGCATGCAAGGTATGGGAAGTAGTTAGGATCATCACTCCTATGCACTTCCTCTAGCTTTCTAGGCTCGGGTAGTTGGAAATCAAGCTTCTTAAGAAGGTTTTTAAAAATTTTTCTGACTATCTCTCTCTTGAATGAGTATGGCTTGTTGAGCTTATCAGTAAGAGTAGGTGAATAGTAGCTATCTGATGGCAGATACTAGTATCGCTACTTTGGTGACCAAGGTAGTGGAAGAGGAGGTGGGAGTGGAGGTTGTTGGACTCTAGGAATCACAAATTGTGCTCTTACTGGTTGCTTCCACTTTCTACTACTACTACTACTACTACTACTACTACTACTACTACTACTACTACTACTACTACTACTACTACTACTACTACTACTACTACTGTCACTACTACTACTATCCCTGGCTTCTTCTCAAATACTTTCTAGGATTTGGGCTTGGAGGACTGGTCTAAGAAGGGTAACTATTTGGCTTTCTCTTGTAGGTTAGTCACCTTGTTGATTAGTTTTTCAAATTTTTTTATGGTAAAGCCCTTGAGCATGAAGGTGACCAAGCCATGAATATTCTTAAGAAAAATTTCAATGACATGCTTGCTGCTCTTGCAGCTATGGCTCACATTTTATACATAGGTTTTGCCATCTAAGAATATAATAAATAATGGACTTATTAGGTTTTATTTCTCTATAATGAGATCCCCTTATAATTACTCTCTACTGAGCTCCTACAAATCTCTTAATGAAGAGTTGTTGTAACTCTACAAAAGACTTCACCAAACTTGGGCTGTTTGGCATACCAATCAAAGGCTACTCTAGAAAGGCTACTAATAAACTGCCAAAAAAGTAAGGCGTCACTACCACCGACATTACAACAATTAGCCCTGAAGTGTGCTATATGCTACCTAGGGTTCCCACTGCCATCAAATACCTTGAAAGATGATGGCACAAAACCTTTGGATATTGAACAACATCAAATTCCGTTAGGTATGGTCTACCCTTTGGAATAGATGAGCTCCCTTGGGCTTGTGCCAAAGCCTCCTTCACTTGTTATTCAATCATATGCTTGATGTCTTTCTCATGCATAGAGGTACTATCATCCACCTTCTTATTCAAGCTACTAGTATCCTCATCCATCATAGTAGTGTTCTTGGTGTGATCTAAGATATGCACTAACTCAGGTTTCTCGACCTCTATAGGAGTGGGTTATGAGATAGGTGCTTGATTCTACAAAGCTAAGACCACTGCCATCAACTCTTCTACTCTCCTCTCTAACCTATCAATTTGGTCATTCTTGAGCTTAATTTGTTGGAGAAGGTGTTGAGTTGAGTCTAATGCCACACCTTCCTCAACTATAATGCCCTGAGCTTCCTGGCTAGGTTATTCCCTATTGAAAGATCCTCAGTATCCACCATATGGACTTCAGTAGTATCATCCAAAAGGTCATATTTATTGGCATTAAAGTCTATCATACCCTCCTCTTGGTCAAAATGATCATCTCCAACTATTTGCCTCACCGCAGCATGATAGTCTTCTAATATCTCCTCTAGCAATCGGTCATCCAGTCTACCCGAACTACTGGGATATATATTGGGTGGTGACTCACTACTAGACTGTGCTCTGAAGAGGTGATGCACTGTACATTTTGGGTAGGAGGGGTGTTATCTCTGACCAGCTCAACAACCATGGGAGTCAACCCGATATCTCCTCTTTCTTTCTCCTCTATGGTGGTGGTGGAATTATTATGCTCTTGGGCTGCCACTCCTTCTCCACTGTTGTGGCTAGAAGTTGAGCGGGAGAGCTCGGCCTCACCTCAACTAGTAGAGTAGATCAAGTGTGGTCCTTAGGATATAATCGTATCACCAATAGGGATGTCTTTACTCTAGATGTTGACTTGTGGTATTTGATGGGCACCTCAAATGATGGGACATGAACTAGTGATGGTAGTCATGGGATGGTGGTCATCATTATTACTCTCTCGGTGGGTCTCTTGTGGAACTAATGACTATCTTTGATGATGGGTCTGTCAATTGGGATGATTGGCGATCTTGGCTGGCCTTCTCTTATATTTGATCCCTCACACTCCTAGGGATCACTGATCTTAAGTCATGAATGGTGGCAGCCTCAGAGCATCCATGGGTTCTCTCTACTCTCTTGAGCATGGACCTCAGACTAGCATAGGGCTTCTTGCTCTCCTTATTTGGTGTCTCATACTCTATGGGTCATGGGGGTGATGTTGTTATCTTTTTAAGATCCTCCTCTCCCTATGTAGCTGAGAGAGGGTGAAAGCTATTGCTACCAAGAAGGGAGAGGTCTTATAGATGGATCCTTCATCTACATGGGAGGCTTCCTCAACCTCCTTGGCTATGTGCTCATAGTACCTCTTAAACTTCATATTCTTATTACGATGTTGAGTCTTCATCAAGGTGCATGGTGAGAGCTAGTACTAACCTCTAAAGTAGGGGAAATGATCGATGCTAGGATAAGATTCCCCTTAAGAATGGGGATGAGGTAGAGGCAGTACTAGTCCTAGTAAAAGCTATGGTAGGTATAAGTGGTACTCATGGTAGGGGAACCTCTAGGGCTTTCCACTTTAGGGATGGGTACTCAGTATCTGAATGGAGGTCAAACTGTAGAAATGATTAAGGGTAGGGGCATCACAGGTAACTTTGAAATGCTCAAATCCAAGGCCAAACTTGATGACTGGGGCCGAGGTGAGTATGGCCTGATCCATAGCCAAATCCACACCAGAAGTAAAGAAAAAGATTAGCTTTCAAGAAGACACAATAATTAACTACTTGAAGGAAATGTAAATGGGTCTTTCTTCTCTATTATTTGAAAAAGAAGGGCGTAATATTAGACATTGCTTTAGTTGTTGTTATTTTGACTTGAATTTGAATCGAAACCCTCATTTAACAAATTTAATTTTGTTAAATGTGGTTCATATGTGTGTTGGAGAGATTTGTAATTTTGAAGAGGAATGTCATTAACTTCATAAAAAGAAGAAAACTGAGTTCAACTGAATCTTAAAGATGTTGGATGAACTTTACTTTGTCATACCAGTGGTAAGAGGTACTTATTTTTATTTAATTTATTTGAGGTGATTTCTTTGGTTAATGTTTCTTACTACATTAAAGGTCTAATATGGGGTTTAAGACCTATTAGAGTGAGGTCCTAAATCCTAAATGATGTTGGTCACCCTTACCTAAGAATGAAATATTCAAGGTGCCTAATGGAAAGAATGATAATCTTGGACTCTCATAAAATATAAGTGCACTATCAATGTTTGAGGATAATAATTTACTATTAAAGATGGAGAAAGGAACAGTCTCCAGTGGAGTCGCTAGAAAAATTTGTGGTGTTTTAGTTGAGAGTCATAGGGACACCATGCAGATCTTAGGGGGTACTTATTAAAGTGATCGGTATGATGTCAAGGTATGATGTACTATCTTGAAGGATATAAACATCACCCTATATTGGACCTAATCACCTAATAAAGACTCCAAAGAGATGGGTCTTTGTATATATGAGAGCTATTTCCCAAACTTTACATGGAGAAATAAAGCAATGTTTGTTTTATGTTGGGTTCTTTAGTTCCATATGGAAGCAAGCTTTCATAGATAATCACATCTTAGAAAATCATAATTTCTTAAGAAGGCTCTCGATTAAAGTAGTCAATAAATATCTCCAAAGATTTCAAAATCAGACTATCAAAGGATTGGGTATTTATGAAAGCCAAGTGGTAGAGTTCAAGTAGAAAGACTTATTTATAGATTCCAAAGAAGAATAAGTAGAGTGCACTCATGATACTCAGAAGCTTAGTGAGTGCTCCAGTCTATCCTATAATGAGATTTTACATATTTGAAAGAGAGAATTCATTTTTGTTTAAGTTAGGATCTTTATTAGAATACTAGGGCTTATAATCCTTCAACACAAGATTATGAAAATGCTTAAAAGGTGAGGACTTATACTCATAACCCTAAGAAAATAAGTAGCCTCAGAATCTAAATCTAAGATGTTTTAGCACAAGCTAAGAGCATGACCTAAGTCTAATTGAAAAATTGGATATAATGATTTACCTCCATAAGAGGATAAACCCATCATGACTCTTCTGGGCTTACAACTGCCTGGAGTAGCCATCAGTAACACCTCCTACACTTTAAAATCATGTAGGCTGATCTTATGTAAATGCAAGATAACTAGATTGTTATTTAATTAAGAAGGAAGTTAGAATCCTAAACTCACTCCCTAAGAAACTAGATCATGACTGACATGAGAACATGACTTAAATTAATGCAAATATTTACATTCTTTTAAACCATTTTTGACACATTCATTTTTGACTAAGGCTTAGGAGAATTATGCCTACATGCATGATGAAATCAGGTTATGGGCTAAATTAGCGGGAGGAAATGTTTCCCACTATAAGGGATTTCCCTCAAAGGTCTAGCATATCCCCTATCATGCAATAGTGGAGACTCTCCCTATTCAAGAGTGAAATAAGATGGTATGCATGATGTGAGGACATACAACATTCATCTAAGGAGTTTCTAAATCTTTTACTTATCTTGATTATGAACCTAGGCTTTTAAGGTGAAGTTATGAGTTGTATTAAAATTTAGTTATGAATTATTAGTGAGAGTCAAAAATTTAATTTTATCCTAAGAGCCTACCACATCTAGGACACACAACAAAACATCATACTTTAAGAAACCTATGAAAAGCATGACATTTCTATTGTACAAACTAAATATAACAATCAAACATTTTAATCTTCATAAAAGAATAAAAGGCCAGTGTTGCTGGGTACCGCCGTATACCCTAGAAAAGAAGAGAAATTGGGTAGCCAAGCTCTACCGCCCTTATACAGCCCAAATTTCAAAAGAATATTACAATTACAATGAAATAGATGCTATGGGGGTCTTCAACTTCTTGACTTTCCTTCTTTTCTTCTCTTCTTTTGGATCAGCTTTCCTCCATGCTTCACAGGGCATCCCAGGTCTTTGCCTTCTAGCCACTGCTCATTCTAAACCCCATAACACTAATCCTAATTCCTATTGCAAAAATTACATGTTTATGAAAAATAAAATCTAACTAAACCTGTAAAAATATGTTAGCTAAACAAGCACATAAGCCAAATAGTTATATTCTATATGTTTGGACTTAACACCCTGCACATGGGTAATCAAGCCCACCTTGTAAATGGATAACGCTTAGGGGTATAAGCAACTTACAATCAAAAGCATTTATATTCATTTATTATTTTAGCGCCCCTATAGCATAATCTTATGTAGAAAATATTATTAGGCTATTAATGACCTAACATCTTGTCTACACATAAACAATCCTATCATCCTATCTAAAATATTACATCACAAAATTAAACATAACACCACAACATACACCATCCTAACCTAAGGCTACAATTGGTGACTTCATATTCTAATGTGTGTGTGCTAAGATTTAATGTGGTATGTCTCAATTTAGGCTTTAGAAGTATAATTGTCTAAAATGTGGATTTATTTATGTTAAATATTAGGGGAGGTTTCACTTCAAAATATTAAGTGAATTAGCTATTTTTAATTTGTATTTCCTTAGTTTCACTTGATACCTAGTTAATATCTAATTATTATAAAGAGAGGGAAAGAGGTTTGACCTCTTTCATCCCTATCCTAAGTTATTTTATAAATTTATATTATTATGCTTAGTTTCTTTTATGAATGGCTTAGCAAGTATTTTTATTAAACCTAAGTTTGAGCTAATCTTAAAACCATATTCAAACATGAAAGGCATCTTAGGATTAATAAGATTGAATCACTGTCCCATGGATAACATTTCATCATTCCTTTCATCATCAATAGCATACACATCCCTTTATTTTTTTACTCATGATATCTAATTTTACATACTTATTTATACATATAACATTCTTTTATATTTTGCACACTTGATGATTCTTAATGCATGTATTTTGGTAAAAAAAGATTTCATCCTTTGATTAGGCATATATACACATGTAATAAAGATTTAAGCAAGTACTTGCCATTGTTAGATTAGGGAAGTGAGATAATCTAAGACCTCTTTGGGGCTACTTAAAGCCTCATATTTCTGAGATGTCCAAACTATGTACTTGTTATCTTAAATACATGTAAACATATACAAAAAATGGGAATGAAAATCATGCAAAAATTATATTATAGTAAATCATTTATTCATCTAAAACAAAGCTCTACCACAAATCCTAGCATATGCATACACATGAAATGAAATTAAGCAAGTATGTGCCATTGTTAAACCAAGGAAGTGAGGAAATCTAAGATGTCCTTGGGGCTACTTAAAGCCTTGTGTTCCCGGATGTCCAGACTATATACTAGCTAATCTTCAAACATATGTAAACATATACATGAATTATAAAGATAGAATAATGATTTATCATGTTTAAATGCAAATTATATTGAGTATTCATAGCCAACATTAACTTGGATTCTTATACTTTGAAAATAATTTAGGATTTATTAGTGATAATAGCAAGATAATATAATATTTATCCAACACATGCAATTTAAATATAGCCATATTCTTTTAATTTTATTTGGAAAACATGAACGTATGACACAAATGGCATGCAAAGTTATAATGATTGAAAAGGAATGACTAAATATTACCACATAATACATTCAATCACATTAATTCCTAAGGACAATCAAGCCAAATAAAATTCTTTAAAACTAACCAAAGCTTTTTATGAAATTTGTTTTTTAATGTTTGAATTATCAAAACCAAAAGAGGAGAAATGACATTTTGTGTTTCCCCATCCCACATTAGTGACTTAATATGTTTAAAGAAAGTGATTAAGTAAATTTTATGGATTAGTTAAGTTCAAGTCTTTAAGCAATCCATTTAATTACCCTTCCCTAAGCTTCTTTAGTTTAATTAACTACTTAATCATGAGCCTCCAATGATATGCTTATGAGAAAATAAAATTTACAATGCTCCTAAAGGGACCTAATGCAATCTGGCTCATGCTTATAAGTTAATTATATTAAGGAAGGAAAGAATCTAAGTTAAGTACTCTTATGGTTTTCTCACACCCATGGGTAAACCATGAATTCCTTAATGAATTTATGTTATTGAACACATAAAGGGAAAATTAATTAATTACATTTCAATTATTTGGAAAAACCATTAACTCAATTTGATTTTTATTTGATCATTAATTTTCTTAATTAATCCCTAATTATTACACATGTTAATTAACCCTCTTATGGAAATGCATTTAGGAAATTAATTAGGAAAAAGGTCCTAATTATTTCCCCTTACCATTCCCACTGTTTACAATAATTAATTATCATTAGTCATTTAATTTTTATTTTTTAGCAATTTTAATAAATATTAAATTAATTAATGAGGGTAATTAGGATTGAAAATTCCACATTATTTACATGGTCAATAATTTCAAGAAAATTATGGGAGGTAGAGGACATCCCATAGAATCATTCCGCCAAATTTCGAATTAATGAGCTAAGAAATTAAGCCTTAAATAAGATAATTAAATTAAGCTTTAAACTTTAATTAAGCATTGTTCACTTTTCAAATATTATAGATTTTATTTTTATTAAATTCTCCTCTATCTAGCTTTTCCAAAATGGTTTATTTGTATTTTTTGGATTTTTCTACAATTAGTTATGATTTTTCAAAGATTTGGCTATTTAATTACACTTTTAAAGCCTAATTAATGACTTAAACCGTCGACACCATGCGGATGCTGACGTGGCAACGCTTTCTACATGGCACTATGGGATTAGTTATTTAAAACATTTGATGTAGCAACTGACTGTGCCGGTGGATGAGGTTTTGTCCTGACTGTTCAATCTTGGATCAGATGGTCAGGATTAATCCCATGGGTTCGAAAGGATAAAATCAAAAAATTAGTGGATTAAATTACTATCCATTCTAATCACATAGAATGGATGATGTGATCTGTCGTCCCTCAAGCAGCGGAAGACACCATCCACCTTCCATCGCTCGATCTGAGCTCATCGGAGCTCATTTGACATGGAAATTGACTCCAAAACATTCAAGGGGGAGATCTAAAGGGATCCTATGGTGGAAATCACTTAAAATCACATTTTGTTTTACAAAAGACCAACACCTAAAGGGAAAATTTATGATTGTGATATTTTTACCTCATCGAGTTAAAGACCGGCTATCCATTAACTGAGGTAGCTTCATCTTGAAGATATAAAGACCTGTTGAGAAGATAATGAGATGCCTCATTGTTTACTCTGTGGACCAAACATCACCTTAAACCTCACTAGAGTTTGTTTAGGGTGGCCTTCTAGTGATCAAATTGTTTAGGAAAGGATTTGTTCTGGCTTGTCGTAGTGTGGTCAAGGTTTGGAAGAGTTAATTTGGGTTTTGTGGAGTTTTGGTCAAGTTCGATGGACGGGGCTCTTGGTGTCGCTTGGTGGTTGGTCTCACTGGTGATGGGCTGTGTAAGGAGCTCAAGGAGAAGGCTCGGACTATGTGGAATACCTTGAGGAAGTCTTTGTGAAGTTTGAATGGATGGGTGAGAGTATACTCTTCTCCCCATCCAAACCATGGGCTGACATTGGTTCAGCCTTTGGATGTCTTCTGACTAGGGTAGGCGACCGGATGTGCCAGAAGACCGTTGAGGTGGCTAAGGGTGAGAGGCTGAGGGGATGGCATGGGCTCGCATGGGGTATACAAGCTTCCTTGTGTGGACCAATAGTGTGCCATAGGTGAACTCACCCTCTCATGGCCAAAGGCTGAACCTAATAGCCTTAAGTTAAGTTAGTATGGTCCATTGTCCAAGAAGGGCCAAAGGTGGCTGCCAAGGCATGAAGGGTGGGAGAATCCATCCAAATGGGGATTTTGTCCCATTTGGGTGGCTTAGTTCAAGAGATTTGACCCAAACTGAAGTTCATTATGGGTTGGATCCACTTGAGTAGGCCCATGGTGACCGGAGTTATCATGATAAGTTTGGTTGGGTTTGGGTCAATTTGGGTTCAATTGGGTTAAGTTGACCATTTAGTCAAATTGGGTCAAACCATGAGTTTGGGTGATTTTAATTGGTCATTTGGAATACATTGGTGCAATTGGTTTGATTCAATTTGAAGTGGATTTGGATTTGGTTCATTTGGGTTCATTTAGGCCAAATGGGCTAAGTTGAACAAATTAGCTTGGGCAAGGGTTAAGTTTAGGTTCAATTGATCATTTAGGAATAATTCTAAGTGTTGGTTTGAATTAATTTGGATTAAGGAATGATTTAGTTCAATTTGACCCTTTAGGTCAAATTGGGCTAAGTAGGTCAATTCAGTTAGCTTGACTAAATTGGGTCCAATAAAAGGTTGGATCATGTTCAACAATCAATTTATGATTGGTTAGAGTCATTGGTTTCAACCAATTTGGCTTAGGACTTGATTTGACTCAATTTGGCCCTTTAGGTTAAATTAGGCCAACTTGGGTCAAGAGACCAAATTGACTTGGTTAGGCTCAATTGGTGGTCGAGCTATGTTCAATACTCAATTTATGGTTGATGGGAGTCATTGATTGCAATAAATTTTGCTTAGAACATGATTTGGTTCAATTTGGTTATTTAGGTCAATTTGGGTCAATTTGGGTTAAATGGTCAAATTGGTTTTATTTGGCCCAATTGATTGCAATTGGATGATCAAAGATGATCAATAATTATTAGTGGAAGGGATTGGATGAGTTGATTCAATCCAATTTAGGTTGGAGTGAAGTTTGAATCAAATTGGTCATTTTGGTCATATTAGGTCAAGTGAATCAATTGGATTGATTACATTGAATTGAGTTGACTTTGTGTCAATTTGGTGTTGAGGGGAGTTCAATGATGGATTTAGAATTGATTGTGACCCTGATTGCAATTGATTTGGGCTTGATTAGTTTTAGCTTATTTGAACTTTTTGAGCCAAATGGGCTAACCTGAGTTGATCAAATTCATTTGATTTGATTGGTTTGATTGTAAGTATTGGAGGAGTTTGAAATGATCTATTGAATGATTGGTGTGATTGATAAAATCAAATTGGATTTAGTTTGTTTGAATGGGTTTTAGGTTGGATCATAAGATCATGATGGGGTTAACTTAGGTTAAGGCCTAAGTTAATTTGGCTTGGAGCATGGATTAGAAAACAAATTCAAATGAGGTTAATTGAGTAAGCTTGAGGTTGGCCATGTCTCATTCATATGAGCCTAAGTTTAGATGAGTGAATAGGTATGAATCTTAGTTTAGGCCATAGAATAGGTAGAACCTATCCATCCTAAGGCATATCTTGGGCTTAGGGTATGCCTCCAAAGTTTCTAATCTTGGGCTTAGTGTTCCCTTAATTACTAGAAGTATCTTTTCACTAAGGAAGATCCAAGTGCCTAAAAGGTTCCTAAGCCTAAGATGAGGAGGGTGAATCTTCACTCCAAAAGTGAGGTCAACAAAGCTTTCGACCATAAATGAAAAGAAAGAAAATGTTAACCTCAAGCCCAATTGAAGCTTCCTACATATTCCTTGGATGGAGGCGAACTCAAATGAACATCACAAGAGATCCTCGCCACTGGCAAGCTAGATTTGGATCAAATCTGACGATAAGTGATGGAGCATGAATCTCCATGGCATTTGCGAGGAGGTAAACTAGGATTTCATCATCTAAGCTTCATCTTAATGAGGTGAAAGTGCTCGAACCATTTCGATTGTTGAGGATCAACGTTAGTGTGGTATGAATTCAAACTAATCACCCAAGTGTATACATTGATCTTTTGTGAAGGCAAAATGAACTCAAGTGAGATAACGCCATTTGGATTGACTACAAATCATCCCATGATCAATTTGCAATCAAAATCATTCACCCTCACCACCTAGATCATCAGGGATTAAGCCCTAAGAGATGATGACCCTCGGTTCTCTAACGAGAAGATAGGGACATAACCCCCTTATCAGTTCCTTTTATTTAGAATGGATGGTCCTAATTTAAGTGAATCACATGATTTAGTTCCCTTAAAATAACTCTGATAAAATTTGAGCTTTGATCCGTGATCAGATGACTTTGATGAATAGTGCATCTTCTCCGCCATTTGACATGGGATCTGCTTGGATCATACATGGTCTAGTGTCATTACCACACATGTAAAAGGGGCCAAATCAGCATCGCATAGGCACTGATTGGATTAAGTAGAAAAATCAATTTTCTAATTTAAAAAATTGCACAAAAAGGTCCATAACTTCCAAAATTTATAAAAATTAAAATACATAATCAAAAAATTCAAATAAGGGCTCTACGATTCATCTTAGTGAGGAAAATACATTAAATCCAAATCCCTAAATTTTATCACGTATTTTATGGCTAAATCAAGTTTAAATAAAAATTATCAAACTCAAATTAAACACAAACCATTAATCCAATCAATTTGAAACTTTAGAAAATTAAAATTAAGGTTCAAACACACCTTAGATATATCTTTCATGATTTATTAGCGAGTAAATCTTAAAAAGCAAAATTTTCAAGCCATAGGCCTTAATTTAATGAAATAAATTAAAATTAAATTAGTAAAACATGAAAATTTATAAAATCAATTTAAACAATCATAATAAATCTTAATGAACATAAACACATCATTAGAACTCTCTAGAATCTAATAAACCCTAAAATGACCTAATTTGTTAATTAATTGAATTAATTAATTAATCTAAATTTCAAAAAATCATAATAAATCAACCAAAAATCCATAAAATCTAAATAAACCCTCAATGGATTCATCTTCTAGAGTAGAATTTTTCAAAAAAAATTAAAAAAATCTAATTAATTGTTTTTAATTTAGGCTTAATTTATATTTTATTAAAATAATTAAAACTCTAATTATCCTAAATTATATATCTGATTAGGATGAAACTTTATGGGCAAGGAGCCCCACTTCATAACAATTTCAAGGCCAAATGACCTCTAGATTTAAAGTTATTGCATTTCTAACCTCTAGGTCAATATAAATGAAATAAAAAAATTACAAAAGTTATAAAAATTCATAAAATTAACTTAAAACATTTTTATTAACATTATAAAAGTTAAAATTTTGATCAATTACATACTTACAGTTTAACGAAATAAAAAAAAGTAATCAAATCTTAAATTATTAATTTGATAAATTTTTAATAAATCATTAATCAATTGAAATTAAAACCTTCTAAACTAAGCTCTCATGACACTATGAACTTAAATGGCTTAAGTAAATTCAATGAAGCTAATGAACATAAACATTAATGAAATAAATAAATAAAATCAATTACAATTCAAAATAATTAAGGTTATCTAATCAAGTTAACTCATTCAAATTCATAAACATTAATGAAATGAATAAGTAAAATCAATTCAAATGAGCATTTAATTAAAAGAAATAAAATATAAGATTAAATATAAAGCTAAGTTATAAAAATAAATAACACAAAACAAAAATGAATGAAATCATTTAATAATCAAGATTTAAAAGAACATCTTAAAGTTTAATAAACCAAACTAAAGAAACATTAATCAAAGCGAAAGAAATGATATAGAATTAAATCTTCAAAATCTTAATAAGGTTAGATTGCATAAACTTTAAACTTTATAGAAAAAATTAAAATATTAATCAAATCAAACTTAAATTAAAATAAATAACTTAATGAATTCAAAAGAAGTTAATTAAAATAATCAAGATATTACCTTGACCTTCTAGAATGGTTGAGAACACATTCTATTAGGATATAGGATGTTGAATAAAATAAGTTCCACCCAAAGTGGACTTATTTCATTCTATATTGTTTAAAACCTAAATTACACCTTAATATAAAAGTAAACTTAAAATGAAAATGAAATTACAAATTATTTAAATTAAATCACCAACTGGTAAATTAAATAAACCTTGAAACATGAAAACTCAAACCTAAAATGCCTAGTGCTATCATACCACACAAATCCATTTTCACGCATACTAGATTATTAGGTCATCGACCCTAAACTTATGTCAGGTCAATGTTTTGTGATTTTCTATGATGTGATGTAAAATAATTTCTTTCTTAGTTTATGGTGTACTATTTTAGACTGGATGGCTAAGATTGTATGCCCGCTAGTCTAGATGGTTGGACAATATTTTAGGATGACACTATTTTTTGAAGGGGGTTGTGCCAAAAGGGATTGTCATAATAAAAACATATATAAATATTATTTTCTTGCACGTATGCTTAAGTCCCTAAGCATAGCCCAATATGATAGGTGGGCTTGGCAAGTAACTAATGCTAAGCCCGTATGTTTGCATTATAACTACTGATGTGTTGTGTGTATTTTCTAATGCTTATTTTGTAGGGTTTAAAATTTATTTTTTTAATTATAAATGAAATTTGAGCATTGAATTAGATTAAGATCTATGAGGTCTAGAAATAGCAGGAGCTAACCCTACATGTGCATAGTTTCAGTGGTCCGCCATGAAGCCCATGAAGGTCCCTAAAGAAGGTTACGATCTTGGAGTTTAGGGTTTCCTCATAGATCAAACCTTTAATTCTAGACTGGGTTGTATAAGGGTAGAGCTCGGCTATCCATTTTTCTCTTTCTTCTGAGGTGCGCAATGATACCCAATTGTATTGGCGTATTTTAATTAATTTGACTTGATTTATTTTAGATGCACAATAGAAAAAACCTATTTTTCTAGGTTTCTTTCTGTGATGTGTTTCTATGATGAAATGCCTAGACATTATGCTCCTAGAAAAACTAAATTTTCTACCCATCTAAATTTTAACAACTCAAACATAAACATAAACTAACTCATAACCTCACATAAATTAAAGCCCTAGGTACAACTTAAATGCAACTAGAAAAATTAGCTTTTGTGAAATATGATAGCATATTATCCATTCTCCTTGAATTATGTGCTTCACCCATTACATAAGGGGGCATTTGGCTTTGAGGATGGCGGAAGTGCACCTTCTCTATTTGATTTGGCCCATGACCACTTCTAACTGCATGTCATTATAGGCATAAAATGCATACCTAGTTCTTAGAATGAATTATTAGTCAAAACATAAAAATGAAATTGGTTGCATTAATTAAGTACATAACATGCCAAACATTATCTTAGGGTTAAGGAGTGAGTTAGGCTCTTAACTTCTTTCTTAAATAAAATAACCTAACCATCTTGCATACATAAGACCAAACTCATGATTTTAAAAATTGTATAGGTGGTTTTAGCTGGCAATCCTTCTAGGTGGATTATAAGTCCATAAGAGTTAGTGATTGGTTCATTTTTTCTCAAATGAGAGAAAGAATTGATAATTTCCAAAAAATTTACATTATGATGAGTTTCTAAATTACGTTAAGAGTATTTGTAGATTAGGTTCAGAAGCAACCTTTTGGATTAAGTCTCCAACTCTAGACATTTCTATAGTCTTATGCTACTAAAATTTAAGTTCTAGATTTATAATAAAATGTCAATTCAAACCCTACTAAATTCAATCTCGAAATTGTAAAGCCCAAATAATAGGTTAGTTGAAATTCCTACTACACATCCCAACTTCTATAAGCATTTCCTACCTAATTCTAATTTGTCTCCAAAAGACCTCTTTCCCCTTTAAAAGTGTTATTGAATTTCTAACTAACCATCCTTTTAAACCAACCTTAAAATTTATAGAAATAAAAATCTATTTTTTAATCATGAGTATTCTTAGAAGAGATCCTTCATTCTAAGATGTAAATAACTATAGGGAACTACAAACCCTACAACAAAATAAACCCTTTCCTACTTCTCCATGTAGTCTAGAGGAAAAATCTTTAGTATATCGAATATCAGCCTTAGAGTCTTTATTAAGTAATCGAATCCATTATAGGACAATATATTTATCCCTTAATGATGTATTTGATTACCTAAATAAGTACCACCAAGATCTATGGTGCTCCAAAATAAAATTTTTATAGCATTAAAAGATAACTTTTGGATTATTATTATGGAAGAGGAGTTGAATCAATTAGTAAGAAATCAAATTTTGGAATTAGAATTAGTCCCAAGAGCTAAGATGAAAATATCATTGGAACAAAATGGGTCTTTATGAATAAATTAGATGACTTAGGTTGTACTGTTAAGAATAAAGCTAGTTTAGTTGCACAAGGGTACACACAAATTGAGGGAATAAATTTTGAAATATCTTTTGCTAATAAGACTAGAGGCCATTAGGTTACTCCTTGCTTATGCTTATTTTAGGAATTTTAACTCTTTCAGATAGATGTCAAGAGTGCATTCCTAAATGTGTTTATTGACTGAGATATCTATGTAGAGCAACCACTTAGATTTGAGAGCCTTGATTATCATGATCATGTGCATAAATTAAAAAAAAATCTTTGTATGATTTGAAACAAGCCCCTCATGTTTGGTATGATAGGTTAGGTATTTTTTTTTTGGATAAATCAAGATTTATAAAGATAGAGTAGAAACCACATTATTCCTTAAGTACATAGATGATGATTTGATTATGGTACAAGTGCATGTAAATGATATATTATTTATAAGTACAAATGAATCTTTGTAGCATGAGTTCTCATCTTTGATGTCTAAAGAGTTTGAAATGAATTTGATGTGATAACTTAATTTTTTTGGGTCTTCAACTGAAGCAATAAGAAAATGACACCTTTATCTATCAAACCAAATATACAAATGACTTGCTTAAAAAGTTTGATATGAAGAGATTCAAATATAGTAAAACTCCTATGTGCCCATCTATAAAATTGGATTTAGATGAATCAAAAATATGTTGATTAAAAACTTTGTAAGAGTATAATGGGTTCACTTTTATACATTGATATTATGTTGATGCTAGTAGGCTGATATTATGTTATTTTTTTGTTTGTGTGCTCATTTTAAGCCAACATGAATGAATCTCATTTAATAGAAATCAAGCGTGTCTTTTACTATTTGATAAGAACTTCAAGGTTAGGTTTGTGGAATCCCAAAAATTCTTTGTCATGTGATATGATTGCTTATTCTGACACTAATTTTGTTGGATGCAACGTAGATAAGAAAAGAAAATCAAGAACATGTTAGTTTTTAATATCATCCATTATGTCTTGGACCTCTAAGAAATAAAATTATGTGTCTTATTCATTGTTAAGGCCGAGTACATAGTTGTAGGTAGTTGTGTTGCTCGGGTTCTTTGGTTAAAATAATAATAATAAGATTGTGGAATTAAGCAAAATCACATCATTGTTCAGTGTGAGAACATTAGTGTTATTTGTCTAACCAAAAATCTTATTCATCACTCACAAACCAAGCATATAGAAATTAAACACCTTTTATTTGGGATCATATTCTTAAAGGTGATGTTAATATAAATTTCATTAACATTGATTTGTAAATTACTAATATTTTTACAAAACCTTAACCAAAAAAATATTTATGTACTTTAAGATGCATGCTTGGAATGTTAGATTCTAATATTTAAATCATAAGTAGTTTGTTATTTCTTTTTGAATTTCCCTAAAAGGGGAGAAGGGTAATATGTTGGTTAATTTTATGCTTATTTTATGCATATATTTAGGAGGAGCATCATTATTTATCTCTTGTTTACAAATTTTATTCCATAGAAAACAATTTTTTAAAAAAAATTATGATGAAAGGTCAATTTGTACATTCATCAAAATCTATACTAAACATAAATTTTCCATCAACAAAAGTGGGAGATTGTTAGCTCTATAAGTTTGATTGTCAATCCATTAATTTTGATGATTACAAATGTATGTTTGGATGTTCCAATGCATGTGGTAAGTGTTTCAAATACATTGATTTTGAAAATGCACAAGATTGCTAATTACATATCTAAGACATCTCACAATATATGTTTGATGCAATTGCAAGTATGGAAGAATGAAAGATAGATATAGATGGATAGCTTGGAGTTCAAGATATAATATTTCAAGTTATATGCATTTAGAACTATCTTTGAGGTCATATGAGTTAATTAGCATGAATTGATTTGCTTATAATTTAATATATTATTTTAATTTATTTTAATTATTGATAATGAGAATAATTTATATAAATAAATCATCCTTATCTAATTTTCATTCAAGTTCATAATTTTAGAAAAAAATTATATGCTTCATACATAGTATTTAAATTGTCAAAATAATAAATGATAATTAATTATGACTTAATCTAGTTTATATATTTAATATAATTAAAAATTTTAATTTATTTTAAAATTTATGATAACTAACATATGTATGATCATATTCAAATTATATCATAATTTTTAAATATCATATTTCAAAATTAACAAAAATATAAGAAAATTAGTATTTCAGCACAAGTGATTTTATAATCAGAGAATTTCAATCTTATTTCATCTCTAATTGATTCCTTGGATGTTTTCTTTCAATTTGATAGGTTACATGACTCATGTTTGAGTAAAATTAAATTTAGTATGATTTGGCGAACATTCATTTAGTTTAATACTGAATGCATGCTACCCATTTTGAATATATTAAGAGCCATCTTTGGTTGTTTTTGACTTTTCATGTGACTAACCATTTTCTAGCTATTTTGAACTTAAAATATATTTAATATAAATTATTTTTAAATGAATATTATATTATTATAGGATAAAATGATGTTATAATAATATATTTCTCTGAAATAATTTAAATGACCGGCTTATAAATAGCCCTAGCCCTCATTCTCTTCATGAAAGGGCTGCTCTTTGAAAATTTAAAAACTCTCTAGCAAATCTAAGATAAAATTTATTAGATTTCTCTTCCAAGAGTTCTCTTCAAGCATTTTCTTTTGAGAGTTCTCTTTCGAGAGTTCTCCAATTATTGCAAGGTCAAATTCTTAGTTCAAATGCTTCAACGCCTTCAATTAAGTAAGGTTTCTTAAATTACTTGAATTTGTTTTCTTGATCTTATTTTCTTTTAGTTGTTCATACTATTTTCACCATCTATTTATTTTTTTTCAAATCTTTACTTTTTAGGTTGATTAGTCTTTAGACATCGAAGTTTAAGTTTTTCACATCAAAGTTTCTTCAATCTTTTTTTTTGTGAAAATTTTTGTTATAGTTTGTAGGATTTATTTTATCTCACTGAAATTTTTATCTTTCTATAAATATCTTTTAGTTTCTTGAAATATTTTTTCATTAGTCATATTTGATAGAATTTTTATCTTAAGATCTATTTTAGAAGTGTTTTTTGAGCATTTTAAATTAATTTATTGTGCTGAAAATACTTTCATATTTGCTAGATCTTTCTTTTTAAGTAAAAGCTTATCTAATTTACTTAGATCTATCATATACAATATTTATTTAAGTATTTTGTGATCATTTGTATTAATTCAAAGTATCATTTTCATTGAAATAAAATAAATTATTTGCTGGAATTTTAGGTTGTGTGCTAGATCAATTATATATCAAGTTTCTTTAACAAAATATAATTTATTAAAAGTTAAACTATTTTATTTGGCGCTTATCATTTTATTTCAATTAATATTTTTTGTAAATAAATTTTATCTTGCTAAAATTTAATAATATTTATTTATTTATATTGGTTCATAATTTATAATGATTTTTGGATGAAAAGTTAATCATTCATGCACTATTATATACATACTAGTTATAGTTTCTCTTGAACTTAAAATTATTCCTTGCTCAAATTTATTTTATTATATAATAAACTATTATAAATTTATATTAAAATTATTTTTACATTAGTCTATAAATTTCATTAAGATAAACATTTTAGTAAGATCATTTTTAAGATATTTTTTTTATTAATTAAGTGAGCATTCTATCTTAAGGCTATAAATGAATTGAGCATTCAACAAGCTACTCATGACTCAGCTCAGTTAGAGTTCAGAGTCATGGTCGTTTGATTAACTAATCAAACAAACTTGAACACTTCTGTAAATACTCAATTGCTAAATGAATAATCTTGAATAACTTATTGTTTAGTTCATTTATGTTCATGAACAATATCATTTAAAACTCACAAACAAGCTTGTTAAAGAGCTTGATTGCGCTCGATTAAGACTCAATTAAAGCTTGTCCATAAATAGTATCATTTATATTTCTACACATGCTACTCATGAATAAGCTCAATTAAGGCTCATTTATTTCATTAAATGAGCTACTTCTTAACACACTCGATAAGCTCAATTTGAATTGAGGTCACGAACATGCTTAAGTCGAGCTCGAACAAGGTTTTTTTAAACAAGCTCGAGCTTGAATACCATTTTAAAAACTCAAATCAAGCTCGATGAGCTCAAGCTCAATAATGATAAACAAGCTTGAACTCGAACAAGTCCATACATGACTCATTTACAGCCCTATTCTATCTTGTCAAACTTATTTGAAAATTTAATGTAAGTTATAAAGTGATCATTTATATGTTTTGAGATCAAATTTTAATTTGGATAGTTTGGTAGATTTGTAAACTATATTGTATCTAAATTTGTTATATTGTATTTTTCTTTTTGTGCTTTAAAATTTTTATTGTGGTTATACTTTCCTCTTTATAGAAGAGTATATATTGTTGTAAAGGTTGTACTCGCCCTATTATATGAGAGTATCGTTTGTAAGCTATTTTATATTTCATGAATTTCTAGCCAGGGTGGTTAGACATGGACATAGGCTATTTTTGGGGTTTGGCCAAAAGCTCAAGCTTGAACACCATTTTAAAAACTCAAATCAAGCTCGAGCTGAGCTCGAGCTCAATAATGATAAACAAGCTTGGACTTGAACAAGTCCATACTCGACTCAACTCGACTCATTTACAGCCATATTCTATCTTGTCAAACTTATTTGAAAATTTATTGTAAGTTATAAAGTGATCATTTATATGTTTTGAGATCAACTTTTAATTTGGATAGTTTGGTAGATTTGTGGAAACTATATTGTATCTAAATTTGTTATATTGTATTTTTTGTGCTTTAAATTTTTATTGGGGTTATACTTGCTTTTTTTATAGAAGAGTATATGTTGTAAAGGTTGTACTCGCCCCTATTATAGGAAAGTATAGTTTGTAAGCTATTTTATATTTTATAGATTTCTAGCCGGGGTGGTTAGGCATGGACGTAGGCTATTTTTAGGGTTTGGCCAAACCATGTAAAAATTATGTGCATGTTATCTTTCTTTACTTTAATATTTTATTTTTATTACATTGTGAATTATAGCTTGGTTTTATTAAATTAAAAATAAATTTTCTATTAAAAGTTAAATTTGAGATTTAACTCTGAGGCACCATAGTGACTCATGGTCATCATAAAGATTAATGGTTATCTTGCTCTTAAACATGTTGACACGAAGATAAGTAAAAGGGATTTTAGATTTGCTAAAACCAACAAAGCCTTTAATGCCATTGATTTTATTTCTAGAATCATTTTGCTTGTTATGAAGTGACATTTATTTTTGTTAAGCTAAGACCTTTTTTTTTTTCAAAATCCTCCATAATCTTCATAATGAATGAATACATCTCTTGCTACCATTGGAGAAGAGCAATATATCATCGACGAAGCTAAGGTGGGTAACTACAATTTGTCCTTTATTAGAGAAACAAATTCTTTGGTGAGTGAGAGCTTTATTTAACATTCTAGAGAGGTAGTCCAGGGGAAGGATAAATAGAGTAAGAGAGAGCAAATCACCTTGTTTGGCACCTCTACATGTTTATAAGAACCCATTTGTGGTACCATTAATTAAATTGATGAAGTGGTTCCATTTAAGTAGGTTTTAATAATCTCATAGAATTGATTATTGAAGCCTATGGCCTTCAACATATCTAGTATGAATTTCTATCAAATAGTATCAAAAGCCTTCTTTAAGTCAAGTTGATGATTACATTACATCATGTACACTATATGTCAATATCTTTGATCAATTCTTAGGCTAACAATATAATTTTAGGTAGGTTCCTCCCCATAATGAATGTAGTTAGATTTGTTGATATAATAGTAGGAGGAGATGTTGCATCCAAGAAGCTATAATTTTCCTAATCACTTTGTTAATGATTATGATGAGGTTAACAAGTCTAAAATTATCCCAGGTGTTGTTGTCATTGTCCTTTGGTATTGCCATAATAGAGGAAGAGGTAAAGAATTTGTGGATGTTGTTTCTCATGAAAAATTTCTAAATGGCTTTTCCAAGCTATCTTATTTGTAGAAGTGTTGAGAACCCATCAAGTCGAGCAAATCTAAAGTTATCCATAGATTCAAGTGTAGCATTGATTTCTAATTTATCGGGTGGTATGGCCAAGTCTTTTGATTGGATAATCTCTCTATCTTCATCAAAGAAGCTTGGATTCAAAGAGTTGTTACCATGATTAGGGGTTGAAAAAAGTTTCTAATAGTGATCCAGACAACTAGTTATAATGTCTTCTTGGTTTGATAACCCTTTTATGGATCTCTAATTTTTGTTCCTATCTTACCTTCTCTTTTCTTTCTAACACAAGCATGGAAAAACCTCATGTTCTTATCCCCATCAAGAAATGAACTTGAACTAGCTTTTTGTCTCCAAACTGCCTCCTCCATAATAATGTAACTTTGAGGATTTAATTATTCTAGCTAATTTGAAATTTTAATTATTCTAGCTAATTTGAGACTCAATCTCTTTTGAACCAGTGTTCAGCAATTCCTTCTTAAGATGATGGAGCTTGGCTTCAATTTCAGTAATCATTTTCTTTACATCCCCAAACACCTCCTAATTCCACTTTCTTTTAGAAGTAGCTAGCTTTTTATGAAGACCCCAAAATTTAGTCCATGGATTAGGGGAATAGTCATCTTTCAAAGCATATGATAGACATCTAGTAAATTTAAATGATAAGCCAACATATCAAAAAATATGAAAGGAGAGAATTTTGGTTTAACAATAGAATAAACATTGGTCAATAAGGGGAATGATTAGAAGTAGTCCTGGATAAATGTTGTATATTAGTATAATGGAATGTATTGATCCATTCAGTATTAATAAATACTCTAACTATTCTTTCATTACTCTTTCTTTACACTAAGTGAAAGGACTTGAGTGTAGCCAGGGTCAATTAGTCCAGCATCAATAGCATATTCTGAATGGATAGATGGGTTAGGTCTCCTACCACCCATTTTCTCAAAGGGTTGTGATCATGTTAAAGTCCCCATGAACCAATCAAGGGTTATGAATAATAGAGCCCAATGAGATGATCTTAAACAACAACTTTTTCCTAAGATTACATAACAAGTTGCGTAGACTATAGTGGCTTGACATATTTCTTGAATTGCTTATGTAGAGATGAAGGAATTGCTTGTCATCAATGAGAAGATTTATTGTGAAGTTCCCTATCCAAGCAAATCTAGATTTTGTTATTGCAATTGGACATGTGATTGAAATGGATGAATCTCCTAGTAATTGTTTATATGTTTGAAGGACTTATTAAATGTTCAAGTATAGAAAATAGAAATAGTTTGTGCCTCTTAATTAAGTTAGATAGGTGGTTTAAGGCATTGTCCTTTACAATGCATTTGATATTCCAAACAAGTAAATTAGCCATTGGGGTGGGGAGGGGTGGGGAGAGGTTGCCCTTTGTTGATATTCTTGATGTCCTGTCAAAAGAATTGATATGGACACTATCAAATGTGGAGTGGTTGATTTGTTCAACTTCTACAGGTTGATGTTCCTTAGCTCTTGGGCCCCCATTATATTTATGTTTGGTGGTTTGAATATCCCATTCTACATCAAATTCATTAAGAAGCCTTCTTAATTGTTGTCTATGTAGGTTGTTTGTAATGTTGTTTGTAATGTGTGCATCCATAGCTTTTATATTTTTCATATCATAAGTTACTCCAAATTTTCCATCATTCTTATGTGAGAGACTTTCAATTAAGAGAGTTAGTTGGTTTCCTTCCTACAAAAGTGAGTTAGTAGTGAATTGGTAAGGGATGCAGTGATTGACTACAACATGATAATGTGCATCCAACAACAGGTTTTGTTGAATATTAGTAGTGGCTAAGGAAACCTCTTGAATTATGTCATAGTCAATTGGATCTTTTCAATATGTTAACTAGTCGTTGTTGATAGAGTGTTGATGTATGGTTTTATTTGAGTCAATTTACTAATCTATGATACATATTATTCTAATATTCTGAATATTCAAGTTTTGTATTGTGAGTGTTTTGGCATCAATTTGGGCATTCTCTTGTGCTAAATTGGATCTAGTTTCCCACATTATGAAGTTGTTGTCTATGTTTCTAAGCTCGGGATGAGCCACATAGTAGTTATCTAGTTGATGACCAAACATTCTACAATTTTATCCGAGTAGTTTTTGCTCAATCGCCACCCTTCTCCAATAGCCTTTTGGTGTGGAACCTATCCAAATCTCTTCAACAAAGTTGGATATGATGTTCATCTGCACAAGTACATGAGCAGCTGATGACCTAGAAAAGTTTAAGGTAGGTAGGTCTAGCTTTAAAGGATTATCAAAAATGGCTACAAATGAATAAAGTATTTGCTTGTTGAAGAGGTGGAGCTTTGAAGTTAGGGAATTTAATTCAAATAGAAATTATAAGGGGTTGAATGCTATAATCAAATGTAGGGGGGTATAATTCAACATCTTCATAGGCACCTTGCCAATGAAATAGAGCTTTTTGGAAAAGACCCTTGCATAGTCATCCACCTTGTTTTACTTCATTGTTATGTGTATACCATCTAAATGACCAACATTCTATTCCCCAAGTAGTTCCGATCAAATGCTTCCTTATGTCATCCATGTTTGGATGTTTATAAGTAAACTTCCCAATGATGGTGAAATTTAGTCTCTCAAAGTAAAAAGGTCTCACCATCTAAAATTAAATGGCAGGTTTCTCGTTCTTGCATCCAACCTTCTTGACATTTTTCAAGATATGATTGAGAAAATATTAGCTTGTCGATAAGGTCAAATTGCTCTTCTTAGCTACTAGGGACTCGCCAAAGCAACAACATTAGATAAGTTATCCATTAAAGGAGAACCAAGAAGGAAGGAAGAAGCTATCAGAAGAAGAGTTTGTGGAAGAAAATGAAATAGTGAAAAAATAAGAATGGAATAATAACCCTAGTACAATAAAGGGAAGAGACATACCTCACAACCTCTTACAATGAATTATAGCATGGTAATAATGTTATTGTTTTTGTTGTTCTTATAACATACACATGATGTAACAATAGTAAAATTTAATTCCATATAATATTAGCTTTTACTTGCATGTTATGGATGGATTATAGATAAATTTTTTATCAATAAAATGATTCAATCCATTAGTTTTAACCTAGAAATTTGATTAGTGGTTAATTTTAGAATCGACAAATCCATTAGTCATTTTGATTAAATGAATTATGCAAATATTTAATGATGAAATATTTTATTGCAATTTAATTAGTAAATTTATATTCTGATGATAAATAAATTAGAAATAATAGCATGGAAGCCATCTTATATTTTTTTACTAGTGGAAAATATCCATTATAATTTCTAATGAACAAATATTTTATAAACCATGATGGATAATTTATGATGATAAAATTTTCAACAAAGTTTATGTCATTATTGAATCCAAATCTATTCTTGGAATGAAGCAGAACCACTTAAGGACTTAAGAAGCAATGTTAAAATGAGTATAAAAAATAAACCAAAAAAAGCACCAAAAATATAAGAAATGTCACTATGTCTGAAGATGTGAGTACAAAAATCTTTCTCTTTTTTCTCTTTGAGAGATAGTGCAAAGGACAATGTATGTAGAAAAAGTACTAGAAATCAAAAGAAGCCCAAAAATCCTCTCCTCTCCTCAAAATTTCCCTTTTTATAGGATTAAGAGGTGTTCACATAAGGAATGTATACAACAACTATGTTGGTTACATAAATAGGAATTCACCTATGGCGAGGAGTGCTTAGCGTATGGTTGCAAGTTCTTCAGATTTGGTCTTCAATGTTACCAAAACAACTCATCTGATGTGTCTCCCGATCATGCAATCGCTCGTATATAGGCCATCACATATGCCTGAGGTGACCTACTGAATGTCAGTTGCCAGATTGGAGTAACTTCTCCAAGAGTTCACATTGCTAGGGACAAACTTTTATATGTGAGGTAGGTCATTGTGCTCTATTAGTTTTGATTGGAATCTTATATATTAGTATTAGTTTTTGGGGATAAAGATTATGTTTGCATTTTTTTACCTTTTAATAATAGCACTAATTCTAAAAATGATGTTCGGAGTTCAAAAAGAGTTGATATTTTTTTGGGGGAAAAAGGTTGAACAAAACTATTAAACAACTAATAACTAGAGAAATAACTACATATATCAAGATTTGAATTACAAAATTGCATTTCAACGATCTAGAATTGAATGTTAGCTATGCTTCACTTATTTATATAATTATTTTATTTAGATTTGGTTATTAACACAATGTATTAAAGAATTCATGTCATATATTTTCAATAAGTTTTACATTGGTTGTCGATTGCTTAACACAACCCTCTACTTTTTTCATTCAAGACATCACACTCAATAAATGTAGTGTTCTTACTAGGCATTTATAAGAGGATGTACCTTGGTGTATGCTTTTTGCTAATGATATTCTTCTTGTTGATAAGAATTGAGAGGGAGTTCAAGAAAAACCTGAATCATGGAGGTCAAGCTTATTGCATAAAAAAAGGTTTTCATTTAAGTATTTCTAAAATTGAATATGTGGAGCGTAATTTTAGTTGTAGAAGATCTAATGGTGGGGTTGTGACATTGGGTGATCAAGTCATTAAAAAGAGTGAACATTTTAGATATCTTGAGTCTAATGCTCAAAATGATGGTGAAATAGATGGGGATATTATTAGTAGAATTCAAGATGGTTGAAGAGGAATGCATTTGGCCTGATATGTGCTAGAAAAGTAAAACTTAGTCTTCAAGAAAAATTTTATAAGATGGTGATAAGCCTTGCAATGATATATGGCGTAGAATGTTGGCCAGTAAAAGAGAAGCATAAAATAAAGTTAATTATTGTAGAGATGAGGATGCTCAGGTGGATGAGTTTTTACTCTTAGAGATAAAATGTGAAATGAAATTATACATGATAAGGTTGAAATAGCTCTAGTAATAGATAAGATTAGAGGGAGTTGCCTTAGCTGATTTATCCACATAAAACGTCAGTCATTTGATGAGCCAATTAGGAGAGTAGATGTATTAGATGCCTTATGTTAGAAAAGATAGAGGTAGACCTAAAAAGACTTTATTAAGATGTATAAATAATGACCTTAGTTTAGTAGAATTAAATGAGAATTTTACACTTAATAACACAATGGAGTAAAAGAATTCATGTAGCCAACCCCACATAGTGGGAGAAAGGCTTATTGTTGTTGTTGTTGTTATTGTTTAGATTTAGTTATTAAAATCTTTTTTTTTAATTATCAAAATGTTTAGGCATCAATAAAAAGTTGAAGCATATGCTCTACTTAAGTTTACAATGCGCTAAAGACTAAGTTGCTTATTGTGTGATTTGATGGAATTCAGATTAGTCTAAAAGTAGCAACAAGTTTATCCACTTTGGAAAATTATATCCATTGAACTTCTCAATTAAAGAAATTTTTGTACTAGAAATTTCATCAACTTTAATAAATTTTTATTACTATGAAATCTAGTGATGAATTGTAGAAGTTGAAAGTTAATAGAAAACTCGTACAAGGATTTATGAAACTGTCAACATCATATTCGAATATTGTAAGCTCAAAGCATTTTTACTTAAGAGAATAGGAATGCATTGTATAGTCAGTGGCGGAGCTACAATGGGACACTAGGGCATGTGCCCCCATTGACGGGTCCCTCTTAAATCAAAATCCCTTTCTATATGGATATATTCATCTTTGCGAGGAAGTCTTTCTATATGGATGTTCAACAATCGACAAGATCAGTGGTGAGGAATTCGTGAGTTGCACGATTTTTAAGTTAAATCTGTCAAATTAAAACCCTGGATGAAAGTAAAAAAATTAAAAGATAGCCGATGGCTTATACGATTGAAGTTTGCATTTTTTTTTTTTTTTTTACTATTTGTCCGTCTAGTTGGATTTAAATTAATTCTTGCTTTTAAGTTAAATCCAACTCAATAACAACATATTTTAAAGCAAAATATAATTATTTTTTTTTCTAAATTATTTGAAATATTAAAAATAAAACCTTTTCAAAATACAAAGATTTGAAGGAGAAAACTATAGATGATATGTGTGAGAAAAATTATATTATAATAAGTTTAATAAATACATCTAAGGAATAGTATATGCTCTTAATTATAACATTTTCATCAATATATATTTTATGTTTTTATATTAAAATTTTCTAAAAGTTTTATTATATCCATAAGTTCAGTTGAAATTTTGTGATGAAAATATTAAAATAGTCCGTGCCCTCTTTGAGTATACTTGTCCAGATAGATACATAGAACACATAGTTTTCATAATTTGATTCTGTGACGTAAATCTACTTTAGGGAGTGAATAAGATTTATAAATTTTTTTTATGCATTAGATGGGTCTAATTGCAAGAAAATTGGTTTGTGAATTTTATACTATAATATTTTTAAGATTTATGGTATAAAAATAATATTATAGTATTGGAGACAAAAATAAAATAAGCTTCTCATAACATGAAGCCTTTATCGTACACATACAGTGGACTATCAAAAAAAAAAAAAGAAATTGAGGCAACAACTATAATTTATTGGAAACATTCATCTTGCTCGATCAAACCGCTATTAGGAGACTTCTAAAGCTCATACCCTGCAGATTAAAACATAGAAGAAAGATTGTAATGTTTAGATGGCCATATGATTCGTCAATTATCTTACAAGTGTTTTAATAAAATTTAAGTTTGTTCTAAAAATGCTGACAAGTATAACTTACTCGATTAAATTAATGTAGATCTTGCCGGCGTTTAGATCTGCTATATTTTCAAAGCTTTCTTGAGAGAGGTCGATAGTGCCACGACAGGCGGGATCAGGGCATAAGTCTGTTATCGTGACTGTAATGCTGTTGCCCGTGCATGGCTGTATCACACCGTCGTTGGTGGCGCCTGTGCATGTAACCATATATCTTCGTCCACAAGCTCTTCCATTATCCCATATTTCTGTACTTGCCGCAGCAATTTCGGTTCCCATATCCTTAAATCCATAGCACGCTGAAGCTGCATAGTAATTTAGATATGACTAGTTGGTTAATCCCCACATAAAATATTAGCTGATCAAAATTTCTATATAATAATTTAGATAAAAATTATAGTAGGGTATAATAATTTAATCTAAGAAGTGCTGGAAAAATGCTCTGCATAAGACGAGAAGCTCATAAAATAAAATAAAAGCTCGCATATCTTGCTCAACTTTGCAAAGAACAAATCCAACCATATCAGCTAACAGTGGGTTTGTTCCTTTTTTTTTTCTTTTAATGTGTATTGCTTGAAGTTCTTAGAAAAGCAAAGTGAAAAAATTCCGATTGACTTATTGTTGTTTATCAGCAAAAAGCTTGGTCTAAATATTTTTTTTTCCCGATGCAGTCGCACTATTTTATCAAGCACTGGCATCCTTTGGCTTATTACTAAGAGATAAACGAGAGAATTTCATATCGTTTAAAAACAATATTGTTGGCCAATCAAAATGTTTCACTTTTAGCTTTATTTTTTCTTCTTCCCATCGGGCTTACGAATTAGTGCTCATATTTAACATGCCGCTTACAAAATAGGACGTTCAAAGAAAAAGAAGAAGAAAATTTGAGAAATTCTTATTCTAATTTAAGAAGATACAAAAGACATTAAATATAAAAAACAGAGAGAATTTAATAAAACCTACGGACATAAGGTGGAGTATAAAATGTTGCTGTTGTATGAGCAGACGACATTAAGAAATTGTAAACGAGGACAACAGCCACTACAAGTGGCATTGCCTTTTTCATTTTAGAATGAATAAAGCAAAATGCACTTTGGCTTTGAACAAATTTATTACCAAGAGACGGTCTTTTATAAGAGCGGATTTCAGAATAAGAGGCAGCAGTTTAAACCAACAAATTTAAAGACTGGTTTCCTATTTCTAAAGAATTATCCAAAATGAAAAAAATATACTTATATGAAAAAATCAACTTGGAAGATATGAAAACCAGCCAACTAACAGCTATGAATAAGACAAAGTGGAAAACTAGGTTTCATAGCCATGCATGTAACTAGAAGAACACAATTAAATGAGATCTCTAAAGAATGATTTATTCCGAGAAAGGGGTTCTAAAGAAAGACGAGCTTGTATTAATATTTTTATAGATTTATTTTTAAAATAAGTATGGTTTAAAATATAATTAGTAATTTAAGTATCTAATAAATAAAATTTAAATATAGATAATTTAATTAACTTTTTACTATATGAGTCGCATTAAGCTTTATACGTAACTTACATTTAAACTAGATCCAAAAATAATTTAAAACTATAGTTAGATATAAGTCGCTAAGCGACTCCATGTAAAGTGCCCGATAAACTAATTATACCTATATTTAAATTTTATTTGTTAGATACTTAAATTACTAATTATGTTTTAAACCATACTTATTTTAAAAAATTCCCCTATTTTTATATTATACGTAAGCAAAGTAGCACCATTCTATAGTAAAATATACTACTATGTTCTAAAATATATTTAAAATTTCTTGAAAAGGATTATACATAATATTCGATGGCTTTTCATATCTCATATTATATGACAAATCATACTCCATATCTTTTAAGTAAAGAGTCCAGCATTGCAAAGAGTCTGTGCATCATTATAGGAAAATCTCTTCCAGTGACGTGTGTATTGGAATATGACGATTGTATCACTGCCAAATTTGCATGATATAAGGAACTGGATGGTTGGAAAACCAATTAATCATGATGACTTTGGCCATGTTTTAAAGAAATTGGAAACTACATACTTGAACAATCAATTCATAATGATGAATGTGGCCTAGTTTAAAAAAATATAAAGAATGAAGAACACACAATCTTTTATATGAATATTTCATAAAAGAAAAAGAAAATATGTTGTTTTTGTGAGATATTTTTCTTTCTTGATATGAAGGTTAGTAGATGTTGATAAGAACTGGTAGAAGAAAAAATAAGAGTAGGTAAAGTAGCATAGAAGTATAACAAGTGTTATTGTGTATCCTTTTGTCACATTTGTATAATATTGTGTTGTATATATAGTAGTATATTGTACGATTATGTTTAATGCTGATAGATTTTGTTATACATCAATGGTTGAGATGTATCTGAGTCTAATGAGATCTTGTTTAGCAGGAATATTCAGGATGCTGGTTAGTTAACATCGCCCCTCAATGTGACGATCTGGTGCTGATCGTTAGCTTGTATCTATGATCTACAAATCATGTTATCGATAGTGGTTTTATAAACATATTAGCAAGCTGGTCTTGGGCGCTGATACGATAAACTATAATGGATTGCACCTTGTCCCATCAAAAGTCCTAAACTAGTTGTAGTCTTGAAGTATAGTTTGTTATGATTAATCAAAATTAAAAAGGCATTTGTATAAAGAATAGGCATAGTCGAAAGATATTCCTTAATTGCATTTGAATTTGAATTCAAAAGTTGACTTCAAGGATGATGTAAGGTGATACAAAATAACTCTTCTTCTAAGAGTTTGGGTTGGACTTGATGAAAAAAAATCAATGGTTTATGAGAGATAGTATTATGAATCTTCTCCTAGATGGAAGGTGGCAAATGAAATGATAGAATGGTGATTGATATAGAACATCATATGGATCAAGAAATTAGAGCTCAAGGTCCATTTACAAGATCTCAAGCTAAAGTCGAAGAACATTCAAGAAAGAAGAAGGCTTAGCCCATTAGTCTGCTATTACATTTTTTTTAGTTACATAATTTTTAATTTTCTTCTATAAACTCCAAATTTGAAATTTTGAATTTAAAATTCAAAGCATGACATGTGAGGTGGTTGAGAGCTTGGTGGCCAAACCTTAGCAATCCTCAGTGGGAGCGCTAGTTATCCAATATATCTTTCTTTTCTCACCTTCAATACCCAAGATAATTTATTTAAATCTTTCTCACATCTCTTAACATCATCTTCAATCATGCACTAAGCCATCTACTCTCCTCAGTAAACCTACACCATCCTTCCACTCAATAATACTACTACTTCATGATTATGACCTAGTCCTAGTCCTTACACTAAAATAATCACATAAACCTATAATTTTCAAATAACTGCTCTAGATAATAACTACATATCCTAATATAAACCTCCACAAGTATTTTTAGCCATTTATCTCACTTAAATATCATTCCTTATTACTACATTTTAAATCAGCATAAGTTAGTCCAAGTTGAACTAGTTTAAGTCATCCAATATCACATTATCCTGCGCCCTTCATTATCCCACCAAAACTTCAAAATACATATTTAGAATATTAATCTAAAGATCCATGACTATTTAATTCTCTCAATCTCACCAAAAGAAAGAACACCCACTTCCATCAAATTTGGAATCAGAGCAAAACTTGGAAGGAGCAAATTCGGTCAAAAATTTGCTTCAACAAAGGGAGCATCACAAGTGGTAGACTTATCTTCAAACTTGTGAGTTTTCTTGGACTTGTGAGATTAATTAAATTTTTTTATATGATAGTTTAAATTCATATTAGTATCTTGGAAAGATATATATTGCTTGCAAGTTTACGGTGATAGAATAAAATTCTAAGTAGTAACTTCATTATATAATTTAGTCAATTTCTGATTGTGTGAATTTCCCAAAAAAATTTAAGAGAACACCTTAATGAGCTAGTGCTTCACCCTAAAAATAACCTATTCATTAGTATAAATCAAATATAATTAATTATTTTATTATCTTTGTTAATATTTATGATTAATTTTAGAAATTTCTTTGACTAACTTATGATAACTTGCTTTCTTAAAAAAAAAAAAGTGGCTTGATAATTTTGAGCATTGTTTTTTATTACATTAAGAAAATAATACAAAAATTGCATACATAATAATATGAGTGTGTTAAACTTGGTGAATTTGGAGGCTAAATAGAATTTTATTAAAAGATTTAAACTTTCTAAGGAGAGCTTGGGATGTAAGTGGTCTCGTACCCCCCTCCTCACCGGGAAGTTCTCTTAGCCTAAAATTTCATTTTGATTGCACAATTATATTATATTTATTTATTTTATTTCATTTTTTTCTTTGATCCTTTTTCATATATCTTTTCTTTTAAAAAATTCTAATGGCACCAAAATTTATCTCTCACGACCAAGTTGAAAATTTTATTAGAGTAATTGATGCCTTAAATCTTAGGATCTATGAAAATGAATTAAAACTCAACAAATATTAGAAGAAAGTAAGAATCAAATGCAAGAACTTAAAGAACAAATGCAAACTCTTATAGCTCATTTACAAAATAATAGAGTACCAACTCCCCCTCCAATACCTGCTCGGAATGTGCCTATAGGGATAGACAAGAAGATTCATATCCAAATCATAGAGAAAATCAACCACTTAGAAGACAATCAATTGCTAGAAGTGGTGGAAGGGGAGAAGTTTTTCAAGACTATAGAAGACTCTAATGATCCATCTCGAAGAGTTAAGAAGTCCCAAGTTATGATGGTGTAAATGACCCAAATAAAATTTTTGATTAGTTAGTTCAAATGGATGACTTCTTTGATTGGTATAAAATGGATGATTATCAAAGGATTACTTTTGCTAAAATGAAATTTATAGGATATGCTAAAATTTATTGGATAAGTACTTTAGCTAAAGAATAAAGATTATGAAGGACAAACTTCACTTGGATAGAAATGAAAGAAATGTTAAGAGAAAAGTATTTTCCTAAGTATCATGATAAGAAGCTACACAGTCAATTATAAACTTTGAGGTAAGGTAATCATCTTGTAACTGAATACTTGAATACTTTTGATGATCTAGTTTCTAGAATTGATTATGTTGATAATGATTGGCAATTATCCAATAAATTTATTATTGGACTTAAGACATACATTAGAAATAAAATTGAATCATTTGACCCATAATCTTTAGAGGAAGCATTTCACTATGCCTTATTGGTTGAACAAAAAAAATTACTTTTATCTCTAAAACTAAATATCAAGTACTTTCCACTTCATCCCATAAGTCTATTGTTAGACCCAACCATCCAATTGGCTCGACCTATTTTTTTAAAACTTCTATTGATGGGAGCTCTAAGAGCACTGGGGAGGTAATATGTTTTAAATGTTATAAAAATGGTCATATGTAAAATTAATGTAAAGCCAAAATCTTATTTTTAGAAGAAGTTGAAAACTTAATAGATGGTAACCTAGAAGAAGTTTATGATGACACCCCATTATCTGATGAAGAATTGAAATTAATTGATGACCCTAAAGTTAATGTGATGAGATGTCTTACTGTAATTAAAAATTAGGCAGAAGATTGGAGGAGAAAGAACATTTTTAGCATATATGTTTTGTGTAATGAAAAGAGATGTAGGTTATTTATAATTAAAGGAAGTGCTATGAATGTCATTTTAACACACCTTAACTTGAGCTAACCTAAAATTTGAACCTCACCCTAAACCATTTCATGTTAGCTAGGTAAATCATACATATCTTCCCATCACCAATTGATGTTTAGTTCTAATTAAAATAGGAAGTTATGAGGATCAAATTTGGTATGCCGTTCTCCCTATGAACATTGCTCATATTTCTTAGGATGACCTTAGCTGCATGATATAAATGTTATTCACTATGGTAGAAATATATTTATATGTTTAAACATAATAATAAGATTACTAAACTCCAACCAATAAAGCTAGTAGAAAAAAAACACCCTCCATAGAACCACACAAAATAACTTCTGACTTGCAACCTAAGCCTCTATTGAAAAAAATTGCCAAACTTCAATTAATTACAATGAAAAATGTTACTATTAGGGTTAATATTATTATTTTTTATTATTTCTTCTAAACATCTATTCTTTCTTCTTTGACCCCAAAGATAAAAAAATAAGTTTTGGAGTCTTACAAAAGAATTTTTTTGATCAATTTCTCCTTCACTTATTACATGTAAAAGAAGTCATACTAGACTCTAATGAGACTCACATACATATTATGGTCTCTTCTCTTCTTTTTGATTTTAAAGATCTTGCACTCGATGAGCTTTCTGATGGGCAACCTCCTCTGAGAGACATCCAAATTACTATTGAGTTCTTACTCGATTCTTAATTTCCTATTCTTTCACATTATAGGATGAACCATACCGAGCATGTTGAGATTAAAAGACAAGTTGAAGAATTACAAATGGAGGGTTTTATTCAAGAGAGTCTTAGCCCTTGTGCAGTCCCAACTTTATTAACGCCAAAGAAAGTTGAAACATGATGAATGTGTGTTGATAGTCGAGAAATAAATAAAGTTATTATCAAGTATAGGTTTCTTATTCCCCGATTAGATGATATGTTAGATTTAATCTCAAGAGCAAATTTTTTTCAAAGATTAATCTAAAAAGTGGATATCATCAAATTCATATTAGATCAGAGATGAGTGGAATATGTTAAGCCCCTGATGGACTTTATGAATAGCTTGTGATGCCCTTTGGACTTTCAAATGCTCTAACACATTTATGAGATTAATGAATATTATTCTTAAACTATATATAGGTAAATTTTGGTGGTGTATTTTGATGATATTTTGATTTTTAGTCCAATTGAGAATGAGCATTTTGAACATATACAAAAAGTCCTTGAAATATTTAGACAAGAGAATTATACATTAATTTTAATTTCTTTTTGCAAATAGAAGTAATCACTTTAGGTTTTATTATATCCACTCATGGACTTAAACCTGGTCCTTCTAAAGTAAAAGTAATCTTAGATTGGCCATCACCTAAAAATTTTACTGAAGTTAGGAGCTTTCCATGGTTTAGCCACCTTTTATATGAGATCCATCAAGAATTATAGTACCATTATTGCTTCGATAACTGATATACTAAAATTAGATAAATTTTGTTAGACTTAATGCACAAAAGGCCTTAGAGCAAATTAAAGTTCTTATCACTTCTACACCAATCTTTAAGCTTCTTAATTTTTCTAAAGCCTTTGAAGTGACATACAATGCTTCTGAAATTAGAATAAGTGAAATCTTAAGTCAGGAGAATTATCCTATAACATTCTTTAGTGAAAAGTTAAATAAATCCAAACAATGATATTCCACTTATGATAGGGAGTTTTATGCTATAATTCAGTCTTTAAGGCATTGACGATATTATCTCTTACATAGAGAATTTATACTAATTATGATCATCATGTCTTAAAATTCATTAATACTCAATGAAAATGAAGTCATAGGCATGCAAAATAGGTTGAATTTTTACAAGACTACTCTTTTGTTTTAAAGCATAAACCTGGAATTGGGAATAAACGCTCTATCTAGGGTAAACCTAATGATTTTCTCTTTAAAATTGAGATTCCTAGGATTTGATCAAATTAAAGATGATTATATTGTGTGCCTTGACTTTCACCTAATCTATCTTGAACTCCTAGATAAATGAATAACTTTATAAGGACCATTATTGATAACAAATGGATATTTATATAAAAAAAAATAGTTATGTATTCCTCGATCTTCTTAGAGAAATCCTTATTATCAAGCTACATGCTGAAGGTGTAGCTGATCATTTTGGAAAGGTTAAGACCATATGTTTATTAGAAAATAGATTTTATTGGCCTTCATTAAAATGAGATGTTCATAAATTACTAATTCAATACTTAATTTGTAAACAGGCTAAAACTACCAAACAAATATTTGGACAATACACTACCTTACCTATTCCTTGTAAGCTTTGGGAAAAGATATCAAAGGATTTTATTTTAGGATTACTTAAGACAAATCGAAGAAATGATAGCATTTTTGTCATAGTGGATAGGTTCTCAAAAATGGCTCATTTTTCCTTGTTCAAAAATAAATGATGCTTCTTATATAGCCAAATTATTTTTTAAGGAAATAGTGCGACTCCATGGTCTCCCTTTAACCATTATTTTTGATAGAAATGTTAGGTTTGAATCATATTTTTCAAAAATATTATGAAAATTAGTAGGTATCAAATTAAAATTTTCTTTTTCTTTTCACCCATAAACTGATAGATAAACTAAAGTAGCCAATCTTACCTTGAGAAATTTGCTTAGATGCTTGGTCGGTAAAAGTTTAAGAAATTGGGTTTACATTTACCAACCTCGGAATTTTCTTATAATAGTACTGTCTCTATAACTATAAAAAAATTACCATTTGAGATAGTCTATGGTCAAAACTATGATGACCAATAGATATAGCAAACCTACCATCTCATGTATTTTTTGATGCATCATTCTCATTTTCTAAAGATTTTCAAAGCCTTCATGAAGATATAAGAAAGAAAATTGCTATAAGTAATAAAAACTATACTTCTAAGACAAATCATAATTGTTCAACAAGAGAATATAAATAAGGTGATTATGTATTGACTGGCATTAGGCATGAGCGTTATCAAACCTCTAAATATAAGAAATTACATGCTCAATCTTATGGTCCTTTGAAAATTTTTTAAAAAATTGAAACTGATGCATATCACCTTGATTTGCTTGCTGATATACTCATTCATCTAGGTATTAATATTAAAATATCATATCATATAAAGGAATTAGCAAACCTCCACTTGTTCAGTTTAACTCTTTAGCACGAGATATATCAATGTAATTACAGAAGTCCTCTTTCTTTAAAATTGGCTATATTATCACTGAGGAAGTGCCCATTAATATAACTTTTGAACATCATTTTCTAGTTCGTTGGAAAAATAAGTCACCAGCTGAAGATACATGGTTGACATGTACTGATTTTGAGATTCTATCCTCACAATCAATAGAAGATTTTTTTGATTTCATCTCTATGAAACATCATGTGGATTAAGAAATGAGTGCTCAAGGTCTATTTACAAGATCTCAAGCTAAAACAAAAAAAAATTCACGAAAGAAGAAGGCTTAGCCTATTAGCTTGCTAAAGCTCATTTTATGATTTCATCTTTTTGTTATGTTATTTTTAATTTTCTTCTAGAAACTCTAGGTTTGAAATTTTAAATTTAAAAATTCAAAGCATGAAATATGAGATGGTTGAATCCACATAAAATAATAGCATGTGAAATGGGTGGATGGCATAAAAAAATAAGGTAACTTAATGTTTCACATTAATGTGACCACCCACCTTTCCCTCCATGTTTTGAATTCTTTTTTTTTAAAAGATGTTTGTAATTGATTTAAATAGCCCCTTTGCTAGGATGAAAGAGATCTTTTGGCAATTACAAATTATTTGAGTTATTCTTGTGGTTTGAGAGCTTGGTGGTCAAACCATAGCAATCCTTGGTGGGAGCACTAGTTATCCAACATATCTTTCTTTTCTCACCTCCAACACCCAAGGTAATATATTTTAATCTTTCTCATATCTCTTAACATCATCTTCAATCATACACTAATCCTTTTACTCTCCTCCATAAGCCTACACCATCCTTCCACTCAATAATACCTCTACTTCATTGATTATAAACTAGTCCTAGTCATTACACCAAAATAATCACTTAAACTCTATAATTCATAATCAAATACTCCAAATCATAAATACATATCCTAACTTAAATCTCCACTTTTAGCCATTTACCTCACTTAAATCTCATTTCATATTTCTATATTTTAAATCAGCCTAAGTTAGTCAAAATTGGACTAGTTTAAGTCATCCCACTATCAATATCCTATGCTCTTCATTATCCCACTAAAACTTCAAAATACATCTTTAGATATTGATCTAAATATCCATGGCTATTTAATTATCTCAATCTTACCAAAAGAAAGAGCACCCACTTCCATCAGTTATGTACTATAAGTACGCTATCATTTAATAATTCTTCTTGAATATGATATGGTATACACATATGATAAGCTCATAGGTACAATTCTATTATAATAACCAGTAGCCCATATCAAAAGATTCTTCATCTTAGCCATTATTCTTTAATCATTTTATTATTCCAAACCATTGGACTCTAACAAACTCAATTATATTTAAATATAAATATACCATACCTTGTACTAACCAACATACAAATATATGGAAATGTATTTTCTCCCACATTTTATTTTTCTACATTCTTCATTTTATCAGAACACTCGCTCCATAACATCTATCATAATACATTCTTTTACATCTAAAATCCTCATACAAGATGAATGAGTTTGCATATTCTTTAGCTAATACCACACCATCTTCTTTACTCACGACAACAAAAGGTACAATCATTCCTTTCCCTTTAAAGTTACTCTTCTTTAATCAGAAACCCATTTGGTTTAGAGATTACAAATTTTGAAGATATTTTTAGCTAATGGATTTGATGGTTTCTTTGAGGAAATCACTAGTTTCTCACTTAAAAAAATATCACAATTTGTGGCAAAGTCCCACTTATCCTAAATATAATACTAGGTGACTCATTTATTAGAACCCAATAGCACAATATTCTATTATTAGTGTTTCAATTTCACTACATATTTTAAATCAACATTCTTGTACTAAAATATGTTTGGCCCTTGAAAAGTGGCTCCAACATACAAATCATTCTCATGTTATACAACTAAAAATAAGCTCCATAATGTTTTCCTAAAAAGCCAAACCATTACAAAATACTAAGCATTCATTAAGACTTTACTCAATAACATTGTAGCCATAGGATCACAACTAGATGTTGAAGACGTTATTCTTTATACGCTCAATGGCTTGCATTACTCTTACAAAGCTTTTGAAACTACCATTCGTACCATAAAATCTCCCATTAGTCTCGGCATAACTTGTATTCACTATGTAGTGAAGAAAATAACATTCATAATGAAAAACTCAAAGAAACTTCAACCTCAAATCCATCTCTTAGCATAATGTCTACTAGAGGAAGACACTCATCTAGTTACCAAGGGAAGGGTAGATTAAAATTTAAATGAGGTACTACCATTCCTCAATGCAAAGGACAAACTACACATCCTACCAAAATTGTAGAAAATTTGGCCACACAACCATTAAATGTTGGCATATATACAATAATCAGTTCTTCAACAATCAACAATCTACCATACTTACAAGAGCTCCATCTTAGATCTTCATCGACTAGTACATGGATAGTGGAGCCACCTCTCACATGACCATAAAATATGACAAGGAACTTACACCTTATCATGGTCCAGAAGAAGTTCAAGTGGAAAATAGAACATCCCTTCTAATTGTAAATAGTAGCCAAATCATACTTCCCACACCTTACCCAAATTCTAAGTTAATTCTTCAAAATCTCCTTCACATTCCCAATCTTTCTCACAATCTACTCTCAATCGATAAACTCATCACTAAGAATAATTATTCTATTCCATATAAAAACATTGGCTTCACTATGAAAGACAACTTGACTAATCAAGCATTACTATAAGGTCCTAACCTTAACAAACTATATCTAATCTTCCTCCATCCCACTTCTGCAACATTTCACGCAACTATTCTCATAGACTTCCTCTGCTATCAAATTAAGGTACAATCATCTTCATCATCTACACCACTCAGTTCCCTCAGTAATCTCGAGCTCAAACACATTTTTCCTATATTCCTACATGCACTTTTAAGCTTTTCATAATTCATGAAAAATGACCAAAAGCCATAAGTTACCATTTTATCAATGTTTGACTATAAATTACAAAATATGATGATTGGGGACCTTCCTTGCTCTCTCTCCAATAATTATAAATGTTATACCATATTTATAGATGATTTCTCTTAGTTTTCATGGATCTATCCAATGCATAACAAAGCTAAAATAGATCAAAATTTTATTCATTTCACCAAAATAATCAACAATCAATTTGATACACAAATTAAAATACTTTGTTTAGATGTGAGAGATGAATACACTACTCATCTTCTCCAAAAGTTTATGAAATAACTATGGAATTCTTCATCAATTCAATTTACCTTATACACTAAAGACAAATAATTTATCCAAACATAAACATCAACATCTCCTTGACACTACAAGAACACTACTACAACAAGCTCATTTGTTTTATACATTATGGCTTACTACCCTCATCACCTCCATGTACCTTATCAAATACCATTCTTCCTCCACAACTCACATGAAATATCCTTATGAGTTCATATACCACAAACCTCTTGACTAATCTCATCTAAGAACATTTTGCTACATTTGGTACTCTTATCTCAAACAATACTCATCTACTATATACTCTCCCCAAGATCCACATCATGCATATTCATTATTTACTCCTCCCAACACAAAGCCTACTATTATTTTGACCCAACAAACTTCAAAACCATCATTTCAAGGATGTCATCTTTGATGAAACAATGGTAATTCAAAATGAAAGGAAACACATAGATCTTAGGATTCTTTTTGGGTGATTGAGGAATAATATGCCACCAAGAAAGATGAAAAACCCTATGATAGATTTAATCATTTAATAAGCACTCTTAAGACTGATAAGTCCACATGTAATAAATATTTTTTCCTTCCTTATATGAATAGTCATAAGATTAGGTTTATTTTAATATAGGTTGCAAGTTTCTTATAAAGGCAAGCCTCCATAATTAATTACATCTTAGAAGATGTGATATCCTAGGAAAACTCTTGATTTAAATAGTTAGTTATTATCTATATAAATTTCAAAGTTTGTGCCAAAAGTACTAAATATGGAAGTCAAAGAAATAGATAGAAGCAAGAACAATACATTTTGTATTACAAAAGAAGAAAGGTAAGAAGTACTTAGATACTGAATGCTTAGTAAGTACTTTAATCTATTTTATGATTTGGCTTTATAGCTTTGAAAGAATATTTATTTTTAGTTTGAGTAGATATTTTATTAGAATATGAAGGCTTATATCACAACAATGCAAGGCTATGAGAAAGCCTAAGAGAGAGAATTTAATCTCATAATAAGAGAAAAATAAGATGTTTCTAATCTTATGACTAAAGGTTCTTCTAGTAGTGTCTAGAAGCTCGACCTAATTTAATGAGAGAGAATTAAGATTTATTGGTTCACCCTAAAAAGAGAGTGTGAACCTATCCCAGCTCCTCTAGACTTATAACCCGCTTAGATAGGCTATTAGTTAATACCTACTTCTCTTAAAAATTGTAGCCAATTTTATGAAATGAAAGATAATTAGGTTGTTATAAATTAATATAAGAATCTAGAAATCTAAGCTCACTCCTTTGTTCTAAGATCATAACTGATATGTGTGCCTCTAACTAATGCAACATTTATAAATTATATGTATGTTTATACTTTTGACTTATTTGATAGGCTTGGAAATGTAATCAAGCCTATAATGAGATGAAATTAGAAATGTTTATGGACTAAAATCAAAAGTAGAGGAAAGACTTTCCTAAGAAGGTGGTCATCCTCATTTGATATATTCTCCTTATGTGAAATAAGTGAAAGACCACAAAAGAATTGCTTTATGGTTCCCAAAGGATAGGATTTTTAGTAGCTTTTAGCATTTATGCATAAGGTTTTAATTAGGTAATGTTATGAGTTGTATTTATTTTAGTTTTAGTTAATTAATTTTCTAAAAGCCTAATGAAATATTGGGTTACATATGATCATATCATCATCACAAAAAGAAACTTAAAAAACATATGTAATTTTAGTGGGCAATTCAATGTAAGTATTACACCAAATTGATATAAAAGATCAATGTGGACGGGTTATGCTATACATCCAAGAAGACAACGATAATAATAACAACAACAAGCCATTGCCCCATTATGTGGGGTTAGCTGCATGAATCCTTCTTCTTTATTATGTTCTATTGAGTGTGAAATTATCATTTAATTCTAATGAAATAATATCATTTTTCTATACTACCTAATCAAGTCTTCTTAGGTCAACCTCTACCTTTTACACTTCTAACTAGGTTTTCAGATAACCTATGTTTAATGTGACCAAACCAACTAAAGAAACTCTCTCAAATCCTATTTTCCATTGGAGCTACTCTAACCTTTTCACGTATATATATACCATTCATAGTTGGCCTCTAAGTGTAAAGCCACTCATCCACTTATGCATCTTCATCTCCACAACACATAACTTAATTTGGAGCTACTCTTCTAACTAGGTTATTAGATGGTCAACATTTAATGTGACCAAACCAACTAAAGAAACTCTCTCAAATCCTATTTTCCATTGGAGCTTCTAATCTTTCCATGTATATATACCATTCACATTTGGTCTCTAAGTTAAAGCCACTCATCCAACTAAGCATCCTCATCTCTACAACACATAACTTAATTATATAGTTCTCTTTCATTGGCCAACATTCTTCTCCATAAAACCATCATCTTATAAAATTTTCCCTTAAGTATAAGGAGTACTTTTCTATTACACTATAGGATAGATTCATTCATCCAATTTAACCATCCAACTTAAATTATACTAATAAAATCCATATCTATTTCATCATCATTTTGAAAAATTTACCCAATATATCTAAAATGTTCTATCTTTTTAATGATTTGATCACCCAATGTTACAATGCTACCATTAGATATTTTATAACTAAAATTACACTCCATATATTTGGTTTTATATCTACCTAAAGAAAACATTTAGATTCTAAGGTTGACCTCCATAACTAAAGTTTCTCTTAAACTCCTTCTTTAGTCTTATCAATAAGAAGAATATCATCAGCAAAAAGCATACACCAAGGTACATCCTTCTATAAATGTCTAGTAAGAACATCCATAACTAAATCAAAAAGATATTGGCTTATAATCGATCATTGATGTAATCTAACTGAAATAGAAAATACTCAATCAATCTTTCTTTTATTTGAACATAAGTAATAACTTAAGTATGCGTATCCTTAATGACTTGAATATAAGCAATATTAACTCCTTTCTTTTTTAGAATTCTCCATAACACTTCCTTCAAACTTTACCATATTCTCTAAATCGACAAATATCATATGAAGATCTTTCTTACTCTCCATATACTTCTCCATCAAATCTCTCAACAAATGTATATCATCCATTGTACACTTACTCGACATGAAGCCAAACTGATTTTGAGAAACTTTTATATTGGATCGTAATTAATGTTCAACTACTCTCTTCCATGATTTAAATGTATGGTACATTGATTTAATTTCTTTATAATTTGCACACTCTTGTACATCACCTTTATTATAAGAAATAAGAATCAACAAACTATTTCTTTACTCATCAGGCATCTTCTAGGACTTTAAAATAATACTAAAAAGATTAGTAAATTCCTTGATGCTTTGAAGCATTTCCGCACTTCCATTGGAATATCAATAGCTCCTAACTTTTCCACACTTCATTTTCTTTAAATCCTATTCAACTTTGATTTTTAATAATACAATGATAAAATAAACAACTCCATTATCATTTAGGGTACTATGGTCGCTAAAATCAATCATACTCGCACAACCTTCATTAAAAAAGTTTATCAAAATATTTCATTCATCTATGTTTAATATTCTCTTCTAAGAAAAATATTTTAAGATTTTCATCCTTAATGCACTTGACTTGAACTAAATCATTACTTCTTCTATCTCTTTGTTTGGATAAATTTTACATACATCTTTAATTTGCCAATATACATATAAATAAAATAGCACATAAGGGTCTTCATATCTTCATCTTCATGGTTCTCCTTCTCACAACATAAACATACCACCAAGCATCACAGGGCCTCCCTCAATCACACCAAGTAGCTCATTTCATTATAAACCTTGTGGCTCTAACTATAATTACAACTTATAAAGTACATTAAAAAAATTCTAAGCCCTACAAAATAATAATTAGTGAAAATGACTAACATACAACAAAGGAGTTATATTTCTTACATTTTGGCTTAACACCAAGAAGTACCAAAGCATCCTTTCTTAATAGGCTATGTTTAGGGGCTTGACCAAATAGAACTTGCAAGAATATAATATTAATTTTTATTTTATTATAGTAGCTCCATTTATTAAGCACAACCTATGAAAAAATGGCTTAATTTTCGATGAAAAGTTTCATAAAAAACATCTAATGTCTATTAATAATTTGATTTTTTGGTAGATTTTGGCTAAAAAGTTTTTGTTGGAAAGTGTTAGGTTTAAAATGCATTATGGTAATGTAAAATTTTGCCGATAATATTTCTAATAGATTTTCAACTAATATTCCATCATAAATTTGCTCATAAGAACTAATAGACAAAGACATTTAAAAATTTGACATCATAAAGTTTCAACTAAATTTTCAAACAAAAATTTCGTCATAAATTTCCTTCAAAAACTCGCTCAAAGTTCCATCAAAACTTTTATGTCAAATTTTCTAAATGAATTTCCATCATAATGATGATCTCATCAAGCTTAATGATGAATATGCCATCAAAAATCTATTGAAAACCTATATAGAATGAAGAAAAAAATAAACACCTAAAATTATAATATATAACAAATAACTTCAACATTTCATTGGAAAAATTGAAATTGATTATCGTGGATAATAATAACCACATTAAAGAGATGCATACATACAAAAAGAATTTTTTTTATCAAGAATATAATGTAATTGTTTAAGAAATTAATATTACTTCATATGATTGTTCAAAAAATATTCCCTCTAAAAGATAAATAGAATGTTGAGATGCCACGTACACAAATACTTAATGCCAATTCAAGAATTATTTAGTTTTTTTTCTTGCATGGATGAAACCTATTATATGTACATTATATTTTATCCTAGGTATCCATATGTTATAGAAGATAAAGTATGTTTTAGAATCAATGACCTCACCCTTAAAACTATAAGCACAAAATATTTGATTCATAGATCTTAATTATTAATTCCATCACTAACTAAATAAGTTAAACTTTTTCATCTAATCTAAACTTAGAAAGTATTATAGTAAATTAAATTGCATTAATAAGACCAAACTATATTCATCATAGGTTAAGCTTAAAATAGGGTTTCTAGAAAGGTTAAGCTACGATTGAATCTGTAGAATATTTTAAGGATTGGAATAAAAAGTAATGATGATAAATGACTTGAAATGTTTAAAAAATGATAAATGGATTGCTTTGATCCTTAGATATAAGCTAAAAAATCATGAGTCTAACTCAAAACTACAAAAAATATTATGCGATACATAGATTCAAAATAAGTTTGAACAAGATTTATTCTAGAAGTTAAAAAAATCTTCTCAATACTTAAAATCCATAAATCACAAAAATTAATGAATGAAATCAGAAATAAATACTAATAGAAACTAGTAAAAATGTTTTACCTTTGATTCTATAGAGAAATAAAAAAATATGATTATTTTGTGAAGATTTGGAGCTGTTAGGCACCCTTATTTTGGCATCATCCAGAGAAAAGGCAAAAGAAGATGAAGGTTATAATGGGGGAAAGGTTTCATCATGTAATTTTATAATAGTGTTCTAAAGATTTTATGGTTAAAATTCCATAAAAAATTCTTTAGATAAACTTTCTACAAAAAATTTCATTAGAAACAAATTATAGATTAAACGATGACATTTCTATAAAACATTTTATCATAAAATTTTCTAACAGAATTATTTTCTAAAATTCCATTAGTTATTTCCATTGGAAAATTTCGCTAAAAAATCTATAGGTTATGGGCATACTTTCTATAGTGACAACCCTTTGCAAAAGCTAGTATTAGTCTAATAAATAGCTCTCTAATATCCAATCTATGAGAGAACAAATACTAGCATCTTGTTTAAAATATTATACCATAAAAAAAAATAAAAAAATCAACACATCACAATCAAGCATAGCTTACTCTAAGTCTAGGGTTAGTGGTCAGACAATCTAATGTGTGTGCAGAGGCTAGTATTGTGAGTCAAAGTTAGGCTTCAATATTTAAGTTATAGTTTGAACATAAGGTTTAATTTATTACTATTGTGTGGTTTTAATTCAAATGATTAATGATTTATAGATGAATTTTAAATTATGATTCAATTTAAATTTAAATTAGATTTAATGTTATAAAGAGAGTGAAGAGTAATAAGCACCATTTTGGGTAGAGCACGCTTTTCCTTATATCCTAACCCTAATAAAGTGATCACCCCTCCAAAGGATAATGACTCACTCTGAGGATCTAAATAAAAAAAGTATGAATTTAAATAATTGGTTTAATGTTGTTTTATTTTAATAATCATCTAAATTATGACTTTTAATATCAATTGACGTTTAAATGATCTCATAACTCCATGGAATGTACTCCCAAAGTTAGAAAGACATTATAGAGAATATTTCATAATATTTGTTTAATTTTTGAATTATTAATAATTTAATATTATTTAGTAATATAAAATATGAAACTAATGTCAAAGCATTTCCTAAAATTATTATTTTTTTGGAGTTGTGGAACTTTAGAGAAATATTCACTAAAAGTTATTAAACTTTATAGAAGTGTTAAAAATAAAGTCTTAGTATTCTCAAGAAAATAATTTTATTTGGATTTCAATCTAAGTTTCTATGATTTATTTAAGTATTTCAATTATGAAATAAAAATACTTTTAATATTTAAAATAGATTTTATTTTACTTTTCCTAAGTTTTCTCTATTGATGTGAGTGTTGAATAAAAATGAGTGATTTTTTATCTCTATTTTATTTATTATGTTTTTTTTAAGTTAAATGACAATTAATGCAATTTTTATATTAAAATAAATAAGTATTCATTTGAAATTAATTTTAACTAACCTAATTAATCTTAATTCTCTTAAAATTATTTTCGAAAGTCAAGGAGGACCTCAAGAACATTTCATAAGAACTTTGACAATTTTTAAAATTATTTATTATTTAACATATTTTATTTAATTTTTTAGAAAGGAAAAATATGAATAATATTAAAATAGTTTAATACGTATTTCAAAATACTTCCTCTCACTTAGAACAATAAGACGGTACCATGAATGATTTATAAGCTTATTTTAATAATCTATATAATTTTATAAATTTTAAATAGTATTTATTATTTCAATTTTATAAATATATTTTATTATGTCAAAATTTTATAAAAAATTTCTAAATATGCCCATTAGTCTCTAAGATTATCCATTAAATTTTCAAGTCACTTAGGCATAATTTAGATTATTTACAAAATTTATGTTAGACCTAATTAACAATATGTGTAATTAAGCTTAATTAGAGTGATTAATGTACTTAAGTATGATAAAATATGTTTGAGACTTTTCTTAGGTGAAAATTTCAAATTAGGCCTAATTAATGATTAATTTAGCTAATTAAAACTTTCTAAAAAAATTAAAGCTACATAGTCGCCAGTTGAACAGGCAAATTAAGCTAATGTGGATTCTATGTCAGTGCAAGTCACTTATTGAAGCATTGACTTCCTTCTGCCAAAAATTGTTTAAATTTAGTTCAAACTTGGGTTCACACTTTTGGCCATTACTTACTAATCTGTTGTCAAAATTGAGCAAATTTAGTATTATTTAAAAGCTTATGAAATTATCTATGAATTTTATGTTGTCAACTTTAATCATTATTGCTCTATAACTCACAATTTTTATTTATGTTCATTACAATTCTAGTACAAAACATGAAATATTGACCCTACAATTTTGTTTTAACTTATAAGTCACTAGTCTGTTGTCAAAAAATAAGCAATTTTGATATTGTTAAAAAATCTTACAATAACTTTTGTGTTGACAACTACTAAAAATTAGTGCTCAATAAGTCTCAATTTTAATGTATATCCAATATAATTCTAGTGAAAAATATGAAATATCAACCCTGTGGCCATATCACTCATTTATTATCAGAATTAAGTGAATTTAGTATCATTTGGAAGCTTATGAAATTCTCTATGACAACTTTCAATGATTATTGCTCTACAAATTGAAGTTTTTATCTATGTCCAGCACAATTCTGTGCAACACAAAAATATTAGCCTTACAATGCTATTTGGCCATAAGGTACTCTTCTGATGTTACAATTGAGCAATTTTGGTGTCAATGGAATGCTTACAAAATTCACTATGATTATTTTGTTGACAACTTTCAATGATTACTGCTTTACATGTTGTATTTTTTATGTATGTTCAGCATAATTTTAGGGCGAAACACAAAACATCAATCCGATATTATTGTTTTGGCTATAACTCATTTTTCTATTGTCATAATTAAGTGATTTTAGTTTCTTTAAAAAGTTTATAAAATTCTCTAAAACTTTTGTGTTGATAATATTCAATGATTACTACTTTATAAGTTGTAAATTTTATGTATATTCAACATAATTTTGGTACGAAACATGAAATATCAACACTACAACACTATTTTGGTCATAACTCACTTATCTGTTGTCAAAATTAAGCAATTTTAGTGTCATTTGAATGCTTACATAATTCTCTATGAATTTCAATCAACAGCTCTCAAATATTACTACTTTATAAGTCACAATTTTTGTTTATGTTCAACATAATTTCACTGTGAAACTTAAAATATCAACTCGATAGTACTCTTTTGGCCATAACTCACTTGTCTATTGTCAAAATTGAGCTATTTTAGTATCATTGGAAAGCTTATAAAATTATATATAACTATATGTTGACAACGTATAATGATTATTTCTTTATATGTTCTAATTTTTATATATATTCAACACATTTTTAGTGTGAAACACAAAAAATTGACCCTACAATACAATTTTGACCATAACTTAGTCATTGATTATCGAAATTGAAAGATTTTGAAATCTTTGGAAATCTTACAAAATTTTCTATGATATTTTTTTTTAACTTTTAATAATTACTACTCTATAAGTTGTAGTGTTTACTTATGTTCATCAAAATTTTGGTGTGAAACAAAAAATATTGACCATACAATGCTCTTTTGTCCATAACTCACTCATCTGTCGTCAAAATTGAACAATTTTAGTATCATTAAAAAGTTTACAAAATTTTCTCTTACTTATGTGTTGACAGCATTCAATGATTACTACTCTATAAGTCATAGTTTTTACATATGTTCAATACAATTCCAATGTGAAATACAAAATATCAACCCTTTAATACTATTGTGGCCATAACTCACTCTTCTATTGTTGGAATTTTGCAATTTTGGTATTATTGAAAAGCTTCAAAGTCATATAAGACTTTCATGTTGACAAAGTTTGATTATTATTGATCTATAAGTTGCAATCTTTTCACATGTTCAACACATTTTCAATGCAAAACTTGAAATGTCGACCCTATAGTATTATTACATGTAAATAAGCAAAAAATCTTATACATTAAAGAATTTGTAGATATAATGGTTGAAATTTTATCAAGAATAGATGTAAAAATAAAATCATTAGTTTTGCTAGATAAAAGTCAACAACATCATGGTTGGAACCAAGTGTCACGTAGGGTAAATTGATAAGTTATGAGAGAAACCTCTTGATCATATTTAAGATGATGCCATATGAGTCATCTCTTGAACATATGGGGTCAACCTCTAGAAATATACTTACTTTGTGGATGATTTTGAGATATACTTAAAGCTAGTGTTGAAGAGATCAATTTGTCAAGTATAAAGGACTATAAGATCTCTTACATGCAATTAAACAAAAATCTAAAACATTAAAGCATTTGTAGATATAATAGTTTCCATGTAAAATAATAAACTTTCAAAAAAATTATTTAATGGCTATGCATGTCTAACTTACATATCATTGACATTACAATAGTTAAATTAAAATTACTTCACATTACTACAAACTAGAAATAGAAAAAAGAAGATCTAGCCAATGCATAAAATAAAAATAATAAAGCAATTATCATTAGTGTGGTTTATATGGTAGAATTGAATCACTCACAGAGTGTAATGAATGAGTGGTCATACCAGATGGTCTTGTAAATGAGATTGTTATTTTTGTTTTTTCTACTTCAAACTAATTAGTGTGATGTTGTGAGTAACCCAGAGATGTAGCAGTTGGCTAGTGTAGTGATACATTTTGTGCATAGCTATCATATAGAATAGTGGAGGAGCATAGATGGGTGAGACTGCCACATGCCATGACTATAATTGACTCAACATAGATTCGTTATATTATTGAAGTGGTGGATTTTGAATGCAAATTGTGTGAATTTTATTTGGAACATCACGCAGATCTTGGGGGAACTTATTTATGTAATCAAATATGTCATATAGGGATAAATATATTATTTTAAAAGATAAACATATAACCCTATAATGGATTCAATTACTTAATAAGGACTCCTACGGTTGATTGGTCTTTGATGTACCAGAGATTCTTCCCACAAACTACATGGAGAGGTAGAACATAGTTTATTTTATTGCAAGGTTTGTAGTTCCCTATAAGGGCAAACTCTATAGTTAATTAAATCTTAGAAAGAAAAGAATTCCTATTAAGAATACTCTTGATTAAAGAAATTGATATTCATCTTTATGGATTTCAAAGTGTGTATTAAAAGGATGGCTAATTTATAAATTCAAGTGAGAATGCTTCAAGGGGGGGATTGTTCTTTTTGAAAGCCAAAAGGGATTGAGTGGGAAATGCTTATAGATATTAAGAAATCCAGTAAGCATTTCAACTATCCTATTATTAGGTTTTATATTTTTGATACTGAGATTATTTAGAATTTTGAGTTAGCATTTTATTAGAAATTTAAGACTTAGATTCTAACAGTACAAAGCTAAAAAAATGCCTAAAATTGGAAGACTTATTCCAATTGGATGCTTTAGAACATGAGTCTAAAAGTACTTCTAACATAAGCTAGAGGTTCAACCTAGTATAATTTTTATAAATTAGGGAATTATCGATTCTTTTTCTCACTTGAGAAGATAAATCTATCCCGACTCTTCTAGGCTTACTGTCTGTCTGGAAAGGGTTACCAGCTAACACCACCTAAGCAATTTAAAGTTCAAGATGCCAAGTCTTACGAATATAAGATGGTTGTCTATTGTATTTTTTAGGAAAGAATCTAAGAATCCTAAACTCACTCACTAATCCCTAGGATCATGTAAGGTATGAAATGCATCTAACTAATTCACATTTTTTAGTTTTTTTATTCATGATTTATTTGATGTCTTGGTTATGCAATATTTATGCCTAATGCCATGCTAAAATTCAGTTATGGGACAAATCAGAAAGATGAGGTGTTCTCCACTACAAGGGACTACTCTCACAGGTCAAGCTGTCACTTATCATGCAAGAATGGAGACCCCCTATTTGCAAGAGTGAAATAATATGTATGCATGATGTCAAAACATACAACCATTCAACTAAGGGGCTACTAAATCTTTTATTTCTTGATTATGATTATATACTTTAGAGTGAGGTTATGAGTTGATTAAAGTTTAAGTAAATTATTAATTTGAGTAAAAATTTTAATTTTTCTAAGATCCTAATACATCTAGGCTTTATTGCAAAATACAGTAATCACAGAAATAAACTTATGAAAAGTATGCAATTCTATTACACACCTCAAAATAAATTAAGCTAGATTTAAATAAATAGAATAGGTCGGTGCGGCCGAGCACTACTATACATCCCGAAAAAAGAAAAGAAAGTGGGTAGCCATGCTCTACCCTTTACAGCCCGACCAAGAACTAAAAGTTTAATCTATGGAGTCTTTATCAACTTCAGGATCATCGCCTTTTTCAGGGACCTCCTTAGGCTCCACCAGAGACCATCAAATAGGTACAGCCATCTCCTGTTAATTCTAAACCCTATCGGTCCCAATATAATTCTATGCACAAATTACATTTTAAAATTCCAAGATAAAATCTTAAACCCTACAAAACAGATGTTAAGAAATACAACACACCAGCAATTGATATTTTAAACATACGGGCATAGCATCATTGATTACCAAGCCCACTTGTCTTATCGGGCTATGCTTAGGGACTTAAGTAGCACCTGCAAACAAATAACATTTATTTAATATTTATCACAATAGTCCCTTTCAAGCACAGCCCCCTGTAGAAAACAATGTTAGCATAAAAACATGCCTTAATATCCAGACTAGCGAACAAACAATCCTAGTCATCGAGTCTAAAATAGTACACCACAAAATAAAAGAAAAAGCATCACATCACAATCAAAATATCAACCTTACCTAATTTTAGGGTCAGTGACCTATTATACTAGTGTGTGACAAGAAGGCTTATATGGTAAGTCTGTTCTAGGATTTCTATCATTTGAAGTTTGATATGAATTTAAAGTTTGTTCAATTTTTCCATTGGATGGTTTCGATTTAAATCATTTAATTGATTTTCTTAAATTTCATTTCAATTTTAAGTTCATTTTTTATGTTTAAGTTGAATTTAGGTTTTAAAGAATGAAGAATAAGATAAATTATGCTTATTTAAAATATTTAGTTTAATTAACTTACTATTTGATTAAAGTTCAAAGCAACTTCTTATTTGGATTCTAATGAAGAGTTTGATCATTTAGTTTATTGAATTTGGTTATTTGATTTATATATTGGTTTTAGTTTAAGGATTATTTGATTTAATTTAATCTTTTCATTTGACTTAATTGATTTGGTTTATTCAATTTTATTAGTTTATGGATTTGCTTAAGTTAAGTGAATTAAATGTTTATTGGAGTTCACTTAAATTTGAATTTTCATATTTAGAGTTTCATTTAATTTGATTCATTTTTTAGAATTTGGTTAATATCTTTGAATGGTAGTTCATGTTTAATTTGATTCTTAAACTTATAAGTTTAATGATTAATTGATTCATCTAATTCAAATAGATTAAATTGAAGCTAATTTTATTATATATTGAATTGATTAAGGTTTACTTTAGTTTCATATGATTTGATTTGATTTGATTATGATTTATGATCTATTTGATTTAAAATTCAATGATTAATTAAGGCTTAATTTAGTTTTATTGTTTATTCAATTTAAGTGATTTCATATGGTTGAGATTTAATGTTAAATTAGGATTTAATTAGATTGGTTTGTTTTATATAGTTAGTTAAGTTGATTGGATAGTTTAAGATTGGCTTGTTTATTTTATTTTTTTGTTTAAATTTCAATTTAGATGATTGATCAAATTAAAGTTTAATTATAACTCTTTGTCATTTTGATTAACCAAATTGAGTGTTTTCTTTGATTAATAGTTTAATTGAATATGATTGAATATTCATAATTGATTTGATTAGCTAATATAAGCTTGATTAATGATTATTCCATCTAAATTGATTCATTATAACTTAGGCTTCACTCGATTAAGCATTTGATTGATTTAGTTTATTTGGATTAAGTTTCCTTAATGAATTTTAATTTGATTTCTTAACTAAATCAATTATGATTTGATTTGATTTGATCAATTATGTTTAATTTATTTAGAGTTTATTTAATTTATATGTTGACCATTTTGATTTGATTTAATTATTTAATTTAATATGATCTTTATTTAATTGATTTATTTGATTTAATTTATTTGATTGTCTTAATTAAGGTTTAATCATGGGTTGATTAATCTTTTTATCAAGTTATGTAGAGTTTGATTTGATTTAGGTTATTTGTTTGTTGAAGCTTTTAATTTGATTTCATGTTTTGTTTATATTAATGATGTAGTTAATGATTTGATGATTTAAGTTTACTAGGTTTGGTTTAATTTAGGATTTAATTGATGCTTAATTGTGATTTAATTAAGTTTTAATTTATGTTTCATTAAGCTTAAGTTTAGTTTAGTTTCAATTGAAGGTTATGTGATGTTTACTTGGTTTAATTTAGAGTGTGGTATTTATAATTTTATCTTGGCTATTTTAATTGATTATAGTTTAGCATTGATAAATTCAGTTAATGTTAATTTTAATGATTTATTAAACCATAATTTTAAATGATTTTGTTAACTTCAGAGTATTATGTTATTTTCATAAGGTTATTTGAAGTTAATTGAAGTGGTTTAAACCATTTTGATTATCTTTCTAATTTTTTATATTTTAAATTAATTATTTCATGAAATTAGGCATTGAACTTTGAAATTCAATACCTCCTAATCCATTCATCATTTTGATTTAAAATTTCTATGGTAGGTGTATTTTAATATCAATTTTAATCCCTAAAAGTTTCATATCAATTTGATTAATTTTTTTAGTTTAATTAAGGTTTGTTTATTTTTAATTAAACTCATATTTACTCAAAAATACCCATTATAATTTGGGGATTTTGAGTTTAATGGATTCTCTTACTGTGAAGAATCCATAGTGCCTCATTTGCATTTTTTTGTTGAGTATTTTATCTTTTTTATGATTTTTTGAAGTTCTGGGCCTTTTTAGTATTTTTTAAATACTGAAAATCTAATTTCTATGTTTAAACTAGTCAGCGCCTCGTGACGCTGATGAGGGGAGCCCTTTCCGTGTGGCAAGTGTAGGTTGTTCCACATGGGATCCACGTGAATCCCGTGTTAAAATGGTGGTGGGTTGCTAGTTCAAGCAAGACCATCCTATTAGAGATCAGAGTCTAGAATTGATCCATGGATCTTTAATAGATTAAATCAAATGGTGCAGCTAGATCAGAGTCTTCTAAATAGAAAGAATGAATGACACAGATTTCATCCCAACTCACACTAGAGAGAACGATTGTCATTAGATCTATAAGCTTGATCACTAATGATCTAGGTAGTAGAGGCACTCGATTTTGATTGCAATTTGATCAAGACTTGATTTGCAACCAATCAAAGCGGTTGAATCTAGATGGTGAGCAACTTCACTTCACAAAGGACCAAACTGAGCTAAAGGGTGGTTGGATCTTATGCTCACCTCACATCGATCATCAATAGATGTTTCTATTCAAAATGTTCCCCACATTGAGGCAAAACTCTGGAAGAAGTTTCATGTCATGCCTCCTCGTCAATCGCCATGGAGGCCAATGATCCACCCTTTTCCATTGGCCTTGATTGTTTTCCAGCTCACTAGCGTGAGCTTCATGGGGAATGGTTCGATTGAGTTTTCCTATGACCCTAGAACATGTAGGGAATTCCAATTTAGGTAGAGAAATGGCCCTTCCTTGTTTCCATATTTGGATGCCTCCATTGTCCCCAGCTATGGTTGGATTTCAGCCTATCGACAAGAAAGAGCTTGAGTAATGGGTTCAGATCATACTCTCTCTCTTGAACATGATGGTGAAGTTTGATTAGAGAGAGGAGGTCTCTCTCTCCCCCCCCCCCCAATTTGGTGCTATGGCCATGTACATGGCTAGAATTTCACCGAGGACGACAAGAGGCTCAGGAAAATGGGTCGACTCACCTTCTCTATTCCTCTAGAATGTGTCTGGATGGTTGGAATGAGGATATAAACTCTCATTCCTCTTCTTTCTTTCTTGGATGTGAGCCTTTTTTTTTGCCAAAGTCCAATATGGCTGTTATGGTTGATTGGGAACTTCGGAATTAGTCGGTAGGGTAGTTAGTTGATTGGAGCAAATCCCATTCAATTAAATGAGAAATAGAGGAAAGGTATGGAGGATTGACTTCATGTGCATAAGCTTGTTCTCTCTTTTCTCCTCACATGGCCTTTACCTCATCCCTTATGGCTATTTCATCACCCTTAGGTTGCTAATTAGTTGCCAAACCAAATCTTAAAATAAACTATGAGACAAACTCAAGCTCACTTTAGTTGTATTTGTGTTTGTGCTTTACTTGATTTACTTGAGTGTGAATTGATTTGAATGAGTTGACCTGATCAATTTCATTTTATTTGAATGTTTAGGTTTAGAATTAGGTTGTAGTTATGCCTAATTTCCCATTGTAAGGCCTAAAGGTCAATTGATTCAAAGTTTATTTGGGTTTGATGTAAATTAAGCTAAGTTTTACCTTCTCAACCTAAATGGATCACATTAGATTCTTTAGCCTAATTGGTCATTTTGAATTTTTTTAGATTTTATTTGGGTTTGCTAGCCCACTTCTGATGTTTAAATTTGATTAATTTCATTTAGTTTGAATCAGATTTTAAGATTTAACTTAAGTTGACCCATTTTAACCAAAATGGGTTAATTTGGATTTAATTGAGTTAAATGATCAAATTTAATTAAATTACATCCAATGGGTGGTTTAAATTTTGTCTAATTATGAGTTTTAAATGATTTTTTTATGTTTGATTTGAATTGAGTCTACTTTAGATTTAATAAGATCCATTTGGGTCTACTTGGGTTAGGTGGCCAAATCAACCCATTTGAATCTTCATTAAATTTAGAGATGTTTAGTTTTAGAATTGAATATGTTCATTCAATGATTTTTAGCCTTTGGAGTCACTCAATTTGATCAAATTTTAATTTGTTAACTTTTGACTTAATGGGGCCCAAATGGGTCAACTCTATGTCAAATGACCTAGTTGTTATTTTGTGTCCCATCTTGATTGATTTATTTTAGTTTGTTTGTGTTTACTCATTGATTCTATGTTTTTGATTTTACTTAATTTTGATTAGCTTTGATTTTATTTGATTTTTCTTGGATTTAGGTCATTTTGAGCTTAAATGAGCTAATTGAGTTAATTAAACTCAATTACCTCAATTTAGACTCATTTGAATTTAGATTTTAGTTTAGATATATTTGGTTTTGATTTTGTTTAATTTTATTATCTTAAAACTTAATTTGGATTTGGCAAATTCCAATTGGATTAAGTTAAGTTCTAAAAGAATCTATTAGGATTTTTTGAGCTTTCACTTTAGCATATTTAAGTTTGATTTAATTTATGTTTAGTTTTGATTTCAAATTTAATTTTAGTTTCAAATTTAATATTTGATTCAATTTGTCATTTTATTTTAGTTTGTTCACTTAGTCACTAAATATAGTGTCTTAAGTGTTTAATTAAGGAACTTCTAATCTAAGATTAGGGTACCTAATTACTAAGATCATGAATTATATTAACCTCATCCATAAAAGAAGTCAACAAATGGACCCCCCCAATATGTGTGGTGAGCTAGCAAGAGTATATCACACATATTGGCATTGACCAAACTAGACAAGAGATCCAATAGAGGTTTCAACCAACCTTGTTGGTGAAGGTTTGAATTTTGGTTCAAATTTAGATTTTTAGATTTGATATTTTATTTTTAATTTGATTCAAAAATTAGATTTTGATTTTATTTTTAATTTGATTTGAATTTTGGATTTTGAATTTTGTTATGATCATGTTTTGAATTTTATTTTGAATTTTATTGTGAAAGATAGGCATAAACATGCCTTAGAGATTCTTAATTCATGCTTAAGAAAGTCTAGATTCACTAGTTCTTAAGAAGAATAAAGATGTTATTAGGAAGAGATTTAGTAAGGAATCTAGTCTTAATATTATGGTGTGTTGACCTCAATTTTAGAGTGAGTTCTCATCCCCTCTTCTTAGACTTAGGAGTCTTCTAAACACCAAGAATTCCTTAGTCATAAGACACTTCTAACACTTAGGTGAACACTTAACTAAGCCTAGAGACTTAGAAGAGTTAACCATAGGATTAGGATATGCCTTTGGACTTAGGGAAAATCCACCTACCCAATAGCCTAAACCCAATCCATGTTCACCCTCTCAAAACCAAACCTCAAATTCAATTCATATACCAAATTCAAATCCAAATCTAAATCTAAATCAAATGATTGAAATTTATAATAAATTCCAAATCAAATCAAATCAAATCAACCTAAGCCCTATGATCTTATCTTATGGACTTAGCCTTAACCAAATTCAAATCAAATCAAACCCAATTGATTTTATTTTCAAATACCAAATCAACTTTTCAATCAATCAAACTTACAGTCAAACTCAATTCCAAAACCAGATGATTGAAACCCAAAATCCCTCTTAAGCCATGTGATTGGTTTCATGAACTTGGCCAAAATCCTATCCAAATCAATTGAAAAAAATTAATTGTCTCATAATCGATTCATCTCTTCAATTATCTTAACAAATATAAATGAAATATATATTTCGATGATCAAAACTAGACCAAACTAAATTAAATTAACTCAAAATCCCTCTTAAGCCATATAACCCAATTCCATGAGCTTAGCCAAACCTTAACCCAAATCAATCCAAACTTAATTAATTTTCTTATAAATCAGTTACATCTTCAATTATCTTACCAAATATAAATCCAATCTACAATCAAATGACCAAAACTAAATCAAACTAAATCAAATCCAAATCCAAACCTTTAAGCCAATTTCATGGACTTAGCCAAATTCCATCCAAATTCAAACCAAAACCTATTTATTTTTTCATGAATCAATTATTCTTCAATCACCATTACAAATATAAATGAAATCATCAAGCCAAATCAAAATCAACTCGAATCAAACCCAACTTAGCCCATTGGACTTGAAATATTCAAATGAACCAAAACTCATTTGAATCCAAACCAATTGCAATTGAATTTATATATCAATCCCAAATCCATATATAAACCCAACTAAATCAAACTCAATTGAAAATCAAGCCAACTAAATCCAATTGGCTCACTTGACCTAAAGTGACCAATTTGACCTATTTGAACCAACATCCATTTTAATCCAAATCAAAGTGAGTTAAGCCAATCCAAACTTCTTAACATGATTGTTGGTCATCTTAGGTTGATCAATTATCATAAATGGGTTAAACCAAGTCAACTTAGCCCTTTGACCAAGTCAAACCCTTAACCCATATGAACCCAAACTAGCCAAATTGCAACCTAAGCCAAATTCATTGAAATCAATGATTCAAATCAACCCAAAACCAACATTTGAACATTACATACCTTCAATTGAGCCAAACCTAACCCAATTGGACCTCTTGACCCAAGTTGACACAAATTGACCTAAATGGCCAAAATGGGTCAAATCAAAATCCAATCCAAATTGATTGCAACCAATAGCTCAAGTTCATTCCAAATTGATTGTTGAACTTGACCAAAGCCTCAATTGAGCCCAATTGACTCACTAGACCCAAATGACATATTGAACCTAACTTGACCTAAAGGGTCAAACCAACCTAAAACCCAATAAAATATAAATTAAACACATCCAAAGCCTACAATCTATTCCAAATGATCAACCAAAGCCATACTAGGTCATGACCCAAGCCAATTTGGTCAATTGGGTCAAATTGGTCAACTTGACCCATTTGACCCAAATGAACTCAAATGAACCAAAACTAAACCAAAACCAAATTGAACCAAACCAATGACACCAATACACTCCAAATGATCAAATGAACTTAACCCAACCCTTGATTTGACACAATTTGACCAATTGGTCAACTTGACCCGCCTAACCCAATTTGACCTAAATAGGTAAAATTGAGCCAAATTGAACCTAACCAACTCCAAATGACATAAAATTTGGCTCAACCTACTTTTGACTCATTCAAATCTATCCAAATAAAATCCATGCTAAATGACCATCCTACCCTCGGGCTAGGGGTATCACATGAGGGAAATCACCCATGTAAGTGGTCATTTTCATTCTTTGACCTCTTGACACTCTCCCATTGGTCCACCTAGGCTCCTAGGACACTACCCAACCTAACCCAAAGGTGATTGGGTCATGATGACCCATGGGAAGGTGAAATCACCTCACCTCCCCATTGGAGCATTTTAAACCACCAAGGACATCCACTACCCTTTTTTAGCAACCACCTCCACACCCTCACTCAACCAAACTGAGCCACCTCATCCACTCAAGGACACTCACAACCCTCTAAGGTGGCCAGATGATCACATAGAGCCAAATCAAGCCCGTCTATCTAATCCAAGGATGGGGGTGGGGTGGGGTATACAGACACCCCCCACATTTTGCTCAATCATAAACACTTGCATTCCTCATAGACCTAGCTACCCAAGACAAGCCATAAGAGATGTTTTCCAAGCTCCCAAGCTCATCCCAAAATCCCCACTCTTGGTTTCCTTCAAGATAAAATAAGGAAGCCTCCTATTCAATCTCTTTTGCTCCAAAGTCCACCAAAGTGCAATTAACTTTGTACACACCATCCTTGAGCTAGTCGAGTAAGAATGAAACTTCCCCCAAGCTTCCCGATGATTGGAGGGTAGACTTTGATCTACACCAACCACCTACACTTTGTGTTTTGGCCTTCCAAGCAAACTACCTCAAATTAGAGCTTGTGCTGATCAGTAGAGCTTCATCTCCACTAGATGAAGCTTTGTCAATCAGGTTTGGCACCAGTCTTAAGCTCCAGTGAGGTATGCCATTGAAACTGATCCTTGTATAAAAATGAGTTAGAGCTTTGAAGGAAACTTGTATCTCACAGGATCTTGGCCATTAGATCCCCTCGGATACTCCTTACAAAGGTATGGAAATGATTTTAGATCAATCCAAGCTCAGGTGGGCTTGAATCGATTGAAGGAAGGTGAACAGTGTTCATTTTTCATCGATCGATAGACAAGGGATCACGAACTGTCATTCCACATGATTGGAATGGACCGTGATTAAATCTGATAGATTTATCTATTTTAATTTTTAGTGCTACGGGTTTAATCATGGTCGTCCGATCTTAGATCAAATGGCTTACGAGAAAGTGTGTTCCGTCACCATCGTGCAAGCGTTGACTAGGATAAGTTTAAATAACCAATCACGTAGTGCCTCATGAAAAGCACATCACATCAGTGTGCCACATGGCGATAGGATTAAGGGTTAATTAGGCTTAATTAATGCGTTTAAGGGTCGAAACTTCCTAAAATTATAATTAATTATAGAAAAATCATAAAAATGCAAATAAATACTCATTTTAAAGGTATTTTAGAGGATAATTTGTTAAAATATCCTTAATCAATTTTGAATAGTAATTAGAGCTTAATTAAGATTTAATTACAAAATTAATTAGTATAATTACTCTTTAATTACTTAATTAACTAATCCCAAACTTTATGGGTTAATTCAATGGGATGACATTTGCCCCATAATGTTCTTGGGATTTGTTGTTTAATCAACTAGGGGAAATTAATGAATTAATATTTAATTACCTTCCTAAGTTAATTAGTCATTAATTAATCACATGAACAATAAAATGATAGTTAATTAAGTGGTTAATCACTATCCAATAATAAATGAACCTATGGGATGCAGTTAAGACCTCCTCCTTGATCTATTTCCCTAAGTTCATTCCCTTAATTAAACTAATTAAGGCTCAATCAATTAATTAAGTTACTTAATTAATTAATTTAAGATTATAATCATAATCAAAACTAACTTAATTAAATTTGAATAGTTCTTTAAATGTTGAATAACCTAAAGAAGTTCAATGAAATTATGATTAGTCCATATGTGTGGGAAAAATATAAAAGTAATTAGTTGTTCCTTAGCTTAATTATCCATTGATTATGAGCCAATTGCATTAGACCCCTTTCCTTTCTTAGGATTATTACTAATTTTATTTCTAATTCATGTGCATACCATGTTATCTCATAATTAGTTGGGTAATTATGTTAAGGTAATGTAGGAAAGGGTTAATTAATTGATTTAATGCATATTATAACCTAAATAACTTATAAAATAAACTTAATTACATTTCATTAAACTAAATTAATTAACTAATATGGGAATGGGTTAAGATAAGAAAACCTTCTTTCACATCCTCAAATCAAATCAAAACATGAAATTTAAAAATGACATTAAAGAAACCTTTGTTTATTTTAAATGATTTTATTTGATATGATTGTCCTTAGAATTAATTTGATTGAATGAAATCATGTGTTTATGTTCCTTTATTCCTTTCCAATCATGTTAAATGTTGTATGTCATTTGAGATCATGCATTCATCTTTTCAAACTTAATTAAATCAAATAGTTTTTGTTTATGTAAGCTTGCATCTGTTGGATTAATTTATAATATGTGTGGCTATTATCACTAATAAATTCAAATTACTTTCCAAAGTTAATAAATTAGTTACATTGGTTAGAGTGATAGTAGTTATGAACATATATAGGTTTGCATGTGCTTATAGCTTAAACATATGAAGTAAAACTTCCTTTTCCTTAATTCATATGTAGTTTTACATGTACTTGAATGTTAATAAGTATATAGTCCGGACATCCTGGGAACACGAGGCTTTAGCTAGCCCCAAGGAGGTTATTTGATTACCTCACTTCCCTAGTTAACAATGACACACTTATTTGATTTTATTTACATGTGTTCCTTTATTAGAATTTGGATAGAACTTTACTCCATATGCATAAATGTTTCAATCAAATAAATATACAATCTTTGCATGGTTTTACTTCCTTCATTTATGTATACATTCATATATATTTGAGAAAAGCAAGTGTTTAGTCTAGACATCTCAAGAATACGAGCCTTTAAGTAGCCCCAAGGAAGTCATTTGATTACCTCATTTCCCTGATTAATAATGGAACATACTTGCTTATGTTTCTTATACATGTATGTGTATTTAATTATGGAATTAGAACCCCTTTTCTTTTATCAAGGATACATGCATTCATAATTAACTAAGTTATTGAATTAATTGGTCATGTTATTTGAAGCTTTCCTTCTTACATTCATTTATATAAAATTGCATGTGATTGAATGCAAATGGGTATATAGTTTGGACATCCCGAGAATATGAGGCTTTAGTCAACCCCAAGGAGGTTATTTGATTACCTCACTTCCTTGGTTAACAATGACACGTACCTATTTAATTTCATTCTTATGTATTTTTGAATAAAAATTTAGATAGAGCTTTAAACTAATATGATTGAATAATCTAATCACATAAAAGAATAAAACTTCAAGTACATGTATGCATTCATCATATAAGTGTGTCAAAACATATTGTATTTATAGATATACTTAGGATTAAAATCATATGCCTATTTCATGTGATGGAAAGGAATAGATTAGCATATATCATGTGATAGTAGTTCAACTAGATTAATCTTAATATGCCTTTTATATTGAATAGAGTTATTTAAGGTGAACCTAAACTTAGGATCAATTAAAATGTGCAATAAGCCATTCACTAAAGAGAACCAAATAAAATTGGCATATTTTAGAAAGTGGTGTAAGGTAAGGATGAAGGGGAAAATCATCTCTTATTCTTTTTATAACACTTAGTTGCTAAGTGCAATCATATGAAATAAATAAAAACATAAATTAAAATTCTCAAATCAATTAAATAACTTAAAGTGAAATCAACCCTTTATGTTAAATAGAAGTCTTCTACACTTTAAAAAATATAACTTTAATGCTTAATTAGAACATACCACACAAGCCTTAAAACACACATTAGAATTAACTCACCACTTCTAGCTTTTTGTTAGGATGGTGCATGGTGTGATGTATGTTTTATTTTATGATGTATTATTTTAGACTAGATGTTAGGGTGTATATTTTATAGACTGGATGTTAGGCCATGATTAGCCTAATCATGTTTTCTAGGAGACTATGCTTAAGGGGTGATTAAAATAAATATAAATGCTCTCTTTGCAGGTTGCTTAAACCCCTAAGCATAATCCAAGCTTGGACAGGTGGGCTTGGTTACCCATATGTAGGATGCTAAGCCCAAATTAAAAATATAACTGCTTGGGAATGTATATATGTTTAGATAACACTTATTTTGTAGGTTTAGTTAAATTTACTTTTTCTATTTTCAATATAATTTTGCATTAGGAATTAGGATTAATATTATGGGGAATTATGATGAGCATTGGGAAGAAAGCTTTGTCCTAGGGTTCCATGTGATGCCTTGAAGTCCACCAAATCATAAAATAAGGAGGAAAGAAATGAGGACATGAAGACATGAAGAATGAAGAATGAAGAATGAAGACCCCCCATAGCTTCATTCAATTTCAATTATAATATTATTTGGTAATTTTGGGTTGTATAAGGGTAGACCGGCAACATATCTCTTCTTTAGGGTTGTATGTTGGTACATGACCACATCGACCTTTTATTCCTTCATGATAGTTAAGAAATTGATTGATGATTTGTTTAGATTGTGTATTAGAAATTGCATCTTTTTCATAATTTCTTAAATGATTGATGCTTTAATCTATTGCTTGGATGAGATTAGGCTCTTAGGGAAAAATTAATTTTTCTATCCCAATTAATCACTCATAACTAAATTTTAAATAACTCATAACTTCATCATAAATCCAAGGCATTAAATAAGATAATTAAAAGATTTAGCAACCCCTTAGCTGTATGATTGAAGGTTTCACAACATGTATATCATATTACTTCGTTCTTGAAAATAGGGATTTCCATCCTTGCATGATAGGGGAATGCTTGACCTATGAGGGCATCTCTTGTGGTGGAAAACACCCCTTCTTATTGATTTAGCCAACAAGTCTATTTCATCATGCATGTAGACATAAAATCCTAAAGCCTTTGTCTAAATGAAGTGTCAAAATTGAAATAAAATTTGAAAATATTATAAATTAGATTAAGTTATTATTCATACCACTCATGCTCTAATCTATTAGAGAGTGGGTTTAAGGACTTTATTCTCCTTTTAAATTAATAATAGTCAACTATCTTGCAAATTAATAAGACTTTCCTAAATGGTTTTGAATCGGAGGAGTTAGCTGGCGCCCACTCCAAGTGATTATAAGTCCAGGTCGATGGTTCATCATCTCTTGTGGAGGTGAACCTTTATGTCCATCATTGCTTAGATTTAGGTTGTGCTTTAGCTTATGCTAAAGCCCCCTAGATTTAGGATCTGAGGTAGCTATTTTCTAAGGGCTACAAGTATAAATCATCACCTTTTAAGCATTTTCACAACCTTATGTTGATAGATCATAAGCCCTAATAATCTAATAAAATTCAACTCTAATAAAATAATTCTTCAACTTCAAATATATAAAGCCCAACCATAAGAAGGATTTGATTGCTCACTAGGTTTCCTAGTTTCATGAGCATTCTGCCTATTTCCTTTTGCTTCCAAAATAAGTCTTCTCCTTGAACTTTCCCATTTGATTTTCTAAATATAACCAATCCTTTGATAGTCTAGCCTTGAAATCTTTGGAGATCCTAATTTTCTACTTTAATCAAGTGTATCTTAGAAAATTTCATTCTTTAAGATGTAATTGACTATAGAGGCTTGCCTCCATAAGAAACTTTAGAACCTAGTTTAATATAAACCATGCTTTATTCATCCTTATAAAGCAGGTGAAAAAATCTCTAGTACATTTGAAGGCCCATCATGCCTTAAGAGTTTTTATTAGGTGATTAGGTCCATTGAAGGGTGATGTCTCTATCTTCAGATTATATATTATACCTCAATATTGTACCCAACCACTTCAATAAGTATCCCCTATGATCTGTGTGTCCCCCATACATCCAAAATAAACACCATATGGTGATATGCAAAAAAGATGCCTCTAAGGGCTTATTCTTATCCAGACTATCACAAAGTTTGGTTCTCTTTAGTTTTCAATAACTAACCTAGGAAGAAAGCATGGAGACTCACATATTCTGAGGTTAAATTAGTCTACGGGATAGTTTCGATAACTAACAAACCTAAGAGGAGGATCTATAGATGCCTACATTAAGATAGATAGATCCTATATTTTTTTATTTTTCAATTGATTTTCAAATTACTAATTTGGCAAAAAAGCGCAGGGACTCACATCTTCCTAGGTGAAACTAGTGAAGGGGATAGCCCCAATGACTAACCAACTTAAGGGGATGATTTATAAATATCTACACTAGGATATATTAGATCCAATTCTTTTGGTTACTTTCCCATCAATTTTCAATGGCTAACCTAGCAAGAAAGCACAGGGACTCACATTTTACTAGGTGAAACTAACAAAGGGAGTAGCCCTAATGACAATCTAACCTAAGGGGTTCCCATGAGTTTTTAATGACTAACCTAGGAAGAAAGCATGAAAACTCACATATTCCTTGATGGAACTAGTCAAGGGGATAGCCTTAATGACTAACCAGCCTAAGGGGAGGAACTATAAAGTTTTACACTGAGATAGACTAGATCATATATTTTATTTCTATAAAGGATGTCATTATGAATATTTACTTCAATCTAAGATGGTTGTTGGGGAGGACGCCATTGTGGATACTTACTCCTCACCAAACTACACTGAGTTCAACTAGAGAAGGATGCCTCTTGTGATACTTACACCTAATCTAGCCATATTAGAGAGATAGGATGCCACTATGGATACTTACTCCTACCCTCATAGTACTGAAGGATTTTATTTTTTATTTCTAGATAGGATGCCACTGTGGATACTTACTTCTATCTAGATTGGTAGTTGGGGAGGACGCCATTGTGGATACTTACTCCTCATCAATCTACATCAATTTCAACTAGTGATGGATGACATTAGGGGCCTTACTCCTAACTAGCATAATTTAAATATATGAATGGTGTCATGATGACTTAGTCCTACCTTATGGACAGTAGGAATGGTGCCACAATGGTCTTTCTCTGAACCTATAGGAGACATAAGAAGGGTGGTGTGGAGGGCTTTCTCCCAACATGTGAAGAAATAAGAATAGTGCCACAAAAGGTCTTGCTCTAATCCTCTCAAAAGAAAGTATGGTGCCATGAAGGGCTTACTCAAAACTTGTGGATGGTGCAAAAATGTTTAATCAAAACCCAAGATAATTTATAGGAAGGGTTCCACGAAGGGCTTACTCTCATCTTATGGAAAGTAGGAATTATGCCATGAAGGGCTTACTCCAAACCTATGGGAATGGTGCACAAGGCTTACTCCAAACCATAGAGATTATAGGAAATGTGCCATGAGGGCTTACTCCCATCCTATGGAAAGCAGGTATGTTATCACGAAGGGCTTACTCCAAACTAATGGGAATGGTGCGTAAAAGCTTACTCCAAACCCTAGAAACTTATAGGAAAGGTGCCATGGAGGGCTTAGTCCCATCTTATGAAAAGCAAATATAGTGCCATAAAAGGTTTACTCCAAACCCTAGAGATTTTTAAGAAAGGTGCCATGGAAGGATTACTCCCATCCTATGGAAAGTAGGTATGGTGTCACGAAGGGCTTACTCCTAACCTTTGTTAATGGTGAATAAAACTTACTCCAAACCCTAGAAACTTATAGGAAAGGTGCCATGGAGGGCTTGCTCCCATCCTATGGAAAGGGTATGGTGCCACAAAGGGCTTACTCCAAATCATAGAGGTTTATAGAATGGTGCCACAGAGGGCTTACTCCCATCCTATGGAACCAAACCTATGGGAATGGTGCACAAAGGCTTACTCCAATCGTAAGAGATTTATAGGAAGGGTATTGGAACCAGTGTACAAAATGCTAATGTCAAAAGAATAAAATTGTATTATTTTTAGTCATCTGGAAGTTCTTTATGACCATGTTAGATGTTTAATCAATTTTAGATAAGACATCATATGGAATCAACCGAGATATATGTTTTTGAGCTTGCATGTAACATTTTAGTTATTAGGCAACAAAAACCAAAGTTGAACAATGCTTCTCAATTGATGGTATTTTATTTTTATTTGTGTTAATAAGTAGGTTACATGGAATTCTGTTAGTTTTCATCATTGATTTGAGTCAATGAAACATCAAGAGGTTTCTCTAAAGCTACAACTAATATATAAATTCCATTTCCTTTATTTATAGCCTTCAAGGCATTCTCCTTATCTTCTTAAGAGATTTCTAAGAGCTCTAGTATATAAGATCTATAGTTTTCCAAGAATGTGAGTAGCAGGGACAAGTATATTCTAGATTTTCCAAATGTAACTTGACTTTTCTCATCCCTAAAATTTTAAATTATTTCATTTAAGACAATAAAAGTTGACATGCTCTTGACAATTCTAAATAAGTCTTTCTAAGATAAAGTAGCTTCTCTTGAAAAGACTTATTTTGATTGATATTATCATGAAGTGTTATTTCAAGGATAGTTTTGATTAATTTTGATCTTTCTAGATTCTACTATGGGTTTTAGGAAATCCCTTAAAGCCTCCTCAAAGGCACATTCTAAATAATTCCATTTAAGTTGGTGTAGAGCAATAATTCTCAAGTTGCAAAGATAATTTTCATTTCTTTTTTTTCCGATAATATCATCGATGTCACTTGATTATGAGTGAGTTATAAAAAAATTTTATTCATGACCCTTTGTTAAATTTCCCTGACATTCCTAAGACTAAACAACTTAACATGTAATAGAATATTCCAAAAGGGACTCTGAATGCTATATACCTTTTATCCTTAGGGATCATCTTGATTTGATATGATTTAGATAAGTGATCCCCAAATTAGAATATTTTATATGGATAGAAGGTTTATCCATTTTGAGTTCAAGTATGAATAACAAGATCCCATCTTTAAGGCAAAGCTTTATTTAAGTCTTTGGAATTAACACATGGTGATTTGACTATTTCTTTACTAAGACAATGTTAGCCAACCAAGAATAATATTTTTCTTCTCATTTAAGGCCAGCATTGGCCAATTTTCTTTATAAATAATTTGCAATTTGAAGTATAATCGCATGCATCAAGAGATTTATTTTATTAGAACAACATCAAGCCCACTATGGAGCTTATAAACTACTACATCTAGAAATAACTTTATTAAGTAGTCTTAAACTCTAGAAATAACTTAATTAAGTCATCAACATTCATTTAACTAAAGAGTGAGCTTATGAATCAATTTTTCTTCTTTTTTGATCCTAAATTTATTTTTCTCTTATCATTTCAATTGTGGATTTTACTTTTTCTTCAAATTCTAGGGGCCATCCCGAACTTGAAGACTATTTGAATCTTCAAACTTCTCTTAAACAATACATATCTAAGGAATTAGATTAGTCTATAAATAGAAGGACAAGTTTCTGATTGCAAATAATTATCTTATGATAGATAATCTAAACATTTTCACATTTGGATTTTATACTTTCTTCTTAGAATTTGATTTCTTTTTAACCTCTTCAATTAGGGGCTACTCAGGCTTCTAACTATATCACCTATTTTTGATGTAGTGGAGTTAAAGCTAAAGTGCACACATATTTATTAATATTTTCATACAAAGAGAGGTCAAACTCATCCATTTTAGCTCTTAGACATGCTTCGCTTTTTTGGTTAGACTCTAATGAGATTTCAACTTTCAATAATGCCTTAAATATATTTTACTCTTCATCTGAACAAGACTTCAAGTCACTATAAATCACAAGAGATTTATTTTCTCTCTCTTTTTTATTTTCTTTCTTTTTATTTATTTTTTCTTTTCTTCTCTTTTTTTCCTTTTTTTGACCTTACTAATGTTAAATTCAATAGAATCACTAATCTACTAGTCAAATAAATAGGAAGCGACATCCTCATAAATCTTGACTTCATGAATCAAGAACAGTTATTCATCTCCTTCTATGATATAGTCAACTCCATCATGTATATATTTGATAGATTGACGGATGAAGAATAACACCATTCTACATTCATGACTTCAAGGTTTAAAAGAGCACAACAGATATTTCTGAATATATGATTTTTAACTTCAGTTTCCAAGTCATCACTTTCAAACAATAGTTGGTTTTAATTTGAGACCTTCTTTCATATCTCTTTTTGTATTATTGAATTCACATAATATCATCTCTTTAAAGCTGATCCTACGTGAATTCATTATTAAGTAAATTTGAGATATTTAAAATTCATAATGTTGATCTATACAGCCGAATCAACAAACATTCTAAAGATTTTAGAGTTATCCACATTGATCGTTATATAAAAAAGTCAATTTTATTTAGCAATTCGTAGTAGTAGATCTTTGTTAAAGAAGATAACCTTAGGAACTTTTTTATAGTCGAATGCCTCTTCAGAGAAATTTGTTAGTAGCCAAGCAAGATCTCTGAATTGAGTAATGCCTTAATCAGTTAGTTCTTCATTTTCTTATGGAAAATAAAAGCATCACAACTATTTAATTTTTGAGCAATTTCTTAAGATGGGCTAAACCACTATTAGCAATTCTTAAAATAATATTTATTATTAAGAGAAAGATTCTCTTATGGGAGCTCAAGAGTTTAGTTATAGATGACTTATTTTCTATTCTCTCTTTTCTTATTATTATTTGAGGTAATAAGACTATTATTTCAAAGTTTAATTTTGGTAATCCCTTCTAAATTGAAGGGAGGGGGAATAGGGTCAACTCTATCCTCAATAGTGCCTTTGTGTTGTCCTATTGAATCATTAAAATTACAAGACTTTAACTTAATGTTCAAAGTCTCCCTATAAGAGTTAATGATAGGCACATCACTATAGAGACTCAGTTCATATAATATCTTAAAGCTTTAAGATTTTGAGAATTAATCTTAAAGGGATCAAAGTTTGTCATACTTTTAGAGTTTCTATTATCACGAGAAGTTAGCTGAATTTTCTTTTCATTATCTATATTCCATTTCATTTGTTATTTAGGGATAAGAATGAACATGACATGGAGTCTAGCTCTATCATCCTTACCAATATATATATTTGCTTTTCCCTTCTTGACTCTTTCCTAAACTCCTAATAACTAAAGGTTTTTTTAGGGTCTAAGAGGGAGTCATCTCCAAGTCTCTCCCTAAAACTAGCTAATCATCTAGAATAGTTAACTTTTGAGTTTCTTGGTGGATGTAGAGATGGTTAAATTTTTTTTTTTAAATGAACAAGATCAAAGCTAAATTACATTCATCAACACAATAAGGATCCTTAGTGGGGATAGAAGGTTATCTTTTGATTTCCATGATTGGCTCCTGCCTTGAGTCAATAAGGTATCCCTTATGGATCATAATTATCCCTTTCTTAAAGTTCTATTCAAATTTATTTTTGAATGTAAAATAATTTTTAATCATATATCATCATTTGGTGGTAGGAGCATTAGGTAAAGCTATAACCACTTCCATTATTTTCAAGGGTTTCAAATTTTGAAGGTTTTTTTATTTGAAAGAATTCCCTTATTTTAACATACACTCTCAAGTGTTTACTACCTTGGAATGCATTAAAACAAAGGAATACTTTTTTGAGGACCTTGTCCGAACTCTCTTTAGCTTTTATCCAAAGTTAAGATAATATCAAGGATAAGGAGAGATTTTTAACTCACTTTTCAAAATTCATAATTTCTCTCAAAGATGATTTCAACTTTTAAAGATGATTTAATTTTTTTATTATAATTTTAGAATGATGTCAAATCCATTTTGACCAAAGTTGAGTCTAATAGAAATGACTTTATTTTGAATTTTACATTATTTAAATTTTATTAAATTTTTTATGGGGGAGGTTCTAGGATCCAGACATTTGATTGTGATAAATGAGGAGTTCTAGAACCTAAGTTAAAGATGTTGGGTAGGAATTAGCAAGTATAAAATGGAGAGGCACCCAACAAAAGAAAGGCAGTTCTGACCCATGAGTGGCACAAGTACACTACTAATATATAGAGATAAAAGTAGATTTTTAAAGATGGAGAGAGGAACTACTTCCCAGTGGAGTCACCAGAAAAATCTATGGGAATTTTATTTAGAACATCACACAGAAGTTAGGGATACTTATTTAAGTAATCAAATACATCATTAAGGGATAAGTAAATTATCTCAAAAGATAAATATATTACCCTTCAATGGATTTGGTTACTTAATAAGGATTCCTCGGGCTGATGTGTCTTCGATGTACATAAGATTCTTCCCCTGAACTACATAGTGAGAATAGGGTTTATTTTATTGTAGGGTTTGTAGTTTCGTATAAGGGCATGCCCTTATAGTTATTTGCATCTTAAAGGAAAAAATTTCTCCTAAGAATACATGGATTAAAGAAGTTAATGTTCATCTCTATGGATTTGAAAGTGTGTATTAAAAGGATGGCCAATTTAGAAATTCAAGTGGGAACGCTTAAAGTGGGGAAGAGTTCTTTTCAAAAACTAAATGGGATTGAGTAAAATATATTTTTGGATACTGAGAACCTAGTAAGCATTTCAACTATCCTATTATTTTGTTTTACACTTTTGAGATTGAGATTATTTACATAGATTCTAACAATACAAGATTGTAGAAATGCCTTAAATTTGAAGACTTATTCCAATTGGATGCTTCAGAACCTGAGTTTAATAATACGTATGACATAAGCTAGAGGTTCTTTTTTATAAATTAGAGAATTGTCGGTTCTTTTTTTCACTTGAGAAGATAAACCTATCTCGACTTTTCTGGGCTTACTTCCCGCCTGGAAAGTGTTGCCAGCTAACACCACCAAGGGATTTGAAATTCATGACACTAAGTCTTATGAATGCAAGATGGTTCGGCTATTGCCTTTTTTAGGATAGGAATCTAAGAATCCTAAACTCACTCCCTAATCCCTAGATTCATGTAGGGTATATAATGAATCTAACTAATGCACATTTTCTTAAAATTTTAAATTGCTTGATTCATTATTTATTTGAGGTCTTGGGTATGTAATTTTTATGCCTAATGCCATGTTACAATTTAGTTATGGGTCAAATTAAAGACAAGAGATATTCTCCACTATAAGGGACTACTCAAATAGGTCTAGCCTATCCCTTATCATGCAAGAATGGAGACCACCTATTTTCAAGAGTGAAATAATATGTACGCATGATGTTGAAAAATACAACCATTCAACTAAAGGGTTACTAAATATTTTATTTCTTGATTATGATCATATGCTTTAAGAGTGAGGTTATGAGTTGATTAATATTTAATTTAAATTATTAATTAGAGTAGAAATTTAATTTTCCTAATAGCTTAACGCATCCAAGCTTTATTGCAAAATACAACAATCATAAAAATAAACCTATGAAAAGTATGTAGTTCTATTATGTACCCTAAAATAAATCATGCTAGATTTAAATAAATAGAATAGGCCTATGCAGCTAAGTACTACTATACATATCTAAAAGAAAAGAAAGTGGGTAGCCAAGCTCTACCCTTATCTCACCTAGCCTATAACTAAAAGTTCAATCTATGGAGTCTTTATCAACTCGAGGATCGTCTTCTTCAAGGACCTCTTAGGCTCCACCAAGATCATTAAATAGACGTAGTTTGCTCCTATTAATTGTAAACCCTATAGATCTTAACCTATTATAATCTCAAATTACATTTTAATATTTCAAGATAAAATTTGAAACCATGTAAAATAGATGTTAGGAAGAACATGCAACACACCAACAGTTTATTTTTCAAACATACAGGTGCATCATTAGTGATTGCCAAGCCCACCTATCCTATTGGTCTATGCTTAGGGACTTAAGTAGCACCTGCAAGAAAATAACATTTATTTTATATTTATCACAAGTCCCTTTCAAGCACAACCCTCCTGTAGAAAATAGTGTTAGCCTAAAAAGAATGCACTAACATCCCAACTAGTGAACAAATAATCCTACTCATCAATCTAAAATACTTCATCACAAAATAAAAGAAAAAGCATCACATCATAATCAACATGTCAACCTAACCTAATTGTAGGGTCAGTGACCTAGTATTCTAGTGTGAAAAGAAGGCTTGTGTCATAAGTCTGTTCAAGGCTTTGTTTCATTTCAGGTTTGATTTGAATTCATAGTTTGTTCAATTTTACCATTGGATGGTTTTGATTTAAATCATTTAATTAATTTTCTTAAGTTTCATTTTAATTTTAAGTTCACTTTTATGTTTAAGTTGAATTTAGGTTTTAAAGAATGAAGAATAAGATAAATTATGGTTAGGACAAAATCCATTTTATTCAACATCCTAATCCGAATAGAATGAAACTTTCACCTTAAGATGAAAATTTATTCTAAGAGTCAAACTAAGAACTTGATTGGGTTTTGTTTTCCTTAGTTTGAATTTGTTTAATTTCATGCATTTTTACTAATTAATTTTGATTCAATTAGATGTTTGATTTAATTAAATTTTGATAATTAAATATCTTTTGAATTAATATTTAATTCTTTTATTTTGGGTCTCAATTTAAGATTTTAATTTATATGATTAATATTAATTAAATTATTTTAAGGTTATTTAAGCTTAATTATTTCATCTTTTCATTTAAGTTTGATTTGATTTAGTTAAAATATTTTACTTTAATTAACTTCTTATTTGATTAAGGTTCAAAGCAACTTCTTATTTTGGATTCTTCTTAGGAGTTTGGTCATTTGGTTTATTGAATTTGGTGATTTGATTTATATATTGGTTTTAGTTTAATGATTGTTTGATTTAATTTAATCTTTTGATTTGACTTAATTGATTTGATTTATTAAGTTTTATTAGTTTATGAGATTTTCTTAGGTTAAGTGAATTAAATGTTTATTTGGAGTTCAACTAAATTTGATTGTTCACATTTAAAGTTTAATTTAATTTGATTAATTTTTTTAGAATTTGGTTAATGACTTTGAATGGTAGTTCATGTTTAATTTTATTCTTAAACTTCTATGTTAATGATTAATTCATTCATCTAATTCAAATAGATTGAATTGAACATAATTTGATTATATATTGAATTGATTAAGGTTTACTTTAGTTTCATTTGATTTGATTTAAGAATGATTTATAATCTATTTGATTTAAAGTTTAATGATTAATTTGGGCTCAATTTAGTTTTGTTGTTTATTCAATTTAAGTGATTTCATATGGTTGATATTCATTACTTAATTAGGATTTAATAAGATTGGTTTGTTTCATATAGTTAGCTAAGTTGATTGGATAATTTAAGATTGGCTTGTTTACTTTATTTGCTTGTTTAAAATTTAGCTTAGATGATTGATCAAATTAAAGTTAAATTATAACTCTTTGTCATTTTGATTAACCAAATTGAGTGTTTGCTTTGATTAATAGTTTAATTCAATATGATTGAATGTTCAAAATTGATTTGATTAGTTAATAGAAGCTTGATTAGAGATTATTCTATCTAAATTAATTCATTATAACTTAGGTTTCACTTGATTAAACATTTGATTGACTTAGTTTATTTAGATTAAGTTTCCTTAAATAATTTTAATTTTGCATAACTAAATCAATTATGATTTGATTTGATTTGATTTCATCAATTATGTTTAATTTTTTTAGAGTGTATTTAATTTATATGTTGACCATTTTAATTTGATTCAATTATTTAATTTAATTTGATCTTTATTTAATTGATTTGACTAAATTAATTTATTTGATTGACTTAATTAAGGTTTAATCATGGGTTGATTAGTCTTTTTATCAAGCTGAGTATAGTTTGATTTTATTTAAGTTTTTTATTTATTGAAGCTTCTAATTTGATTTCATGTTTGTTTAGATTGATGATGTAGTTAATAATTTGATGATTTAGGTTTCTTGGGTTAGGTTTAATTTAGGATTTAATTGATACTTAATTGTGATTTAATTAAGTTCAAATTTATGTTTGATTAAGCTGAGGTTTAGTTTAGTTTCAATTAAAGGATATATGATCTTTACTTGATTTAATTTAGAGTGTGGTGTTTATGATTTTAGCTTGGTTATTTTAATTCATTATAGTTTAGCTTTGATAAATTCAATTAATGTTAATTATAATAATTATTAAACCCTAATTTTAAATGGATTTTTTATAACTTCAAAAGATTATATTATTTTCATATAGTTATTTGATTTTAATTAGAATGATTTAAACTATTTTATTGATTTTTATAATTTTCTAGATTTTTAAATTAATTATTTCATCAAATTAGGCATTTAAACTTTGAAATTCAATACCTCCTAATTCATTCATCATTTTGAATTAAAATTTTTATGGTAAGTGTATTTTAATCTCAATTTTAATCTCTAAAAGTTTTATATCAATTTGATTAATATTTTTTGCTTAATTATGGTTTGATTATTTTTAGTTAAATGCAGATTAACTCAAAAATACCCAATATAATTTGGGGATTTTGAGTTTAATGGATTCATTTCACTACGATGAATCCATAGAGCCCTCATTTGCATTTTTTTAGTTAAGTATTTTATTTTTTTATGATTATTTGAAGTTCTAGACTTTTCTCAACATTTTTTAAATACAAAAAATCTAATTTTTCTACTTAAACTAGTTAGCTCAACGTGGCGAGCCATTTCCATGTGGCAAGCATAGATTGGTCCACACGATCCATGTGGATCCCATGTTAAAATGATGGTTGGATGCGGATTTGAGCAGGATCATCCGATCAAATGTCGATGATCTAGAATTGATATGCAGATCCTTAAGGGATTAAATTGAATGGTGTAGCTAGATAAGAGTCATCCATTCTATATAGAAAGAACGAATGACTCAGATTTTATCCATACTCTCTCTGGTGAGAACTGAGAGCCGTTCACTCTTTGACATTGATTGAAGGTGATCTAGGCAGTGGAGGTGCTCTATTTTAGTTGCAAATCAATTAAGAGTTGATTTGCAACCAATCCAAGCAATTAGATCTTAATGGTGAGTAACTTTGCTTCACAAAGGACCAAACCATGCTAAAGGGTGGTAAAATCTAGTGCTCACCTCGCCAGTGTCAATCATTAGTGGATTTTTAGATTCAAAGATATTCCCCACATCGAGGAGAAGCTCTAGAAGTTTCGTGCCATGCCTCTCCTTTGATCGTCATGGTGGCCAACGATCCACCCTTTGCCATTGGCTTTGATGAATTTCTAACTTGTCAGGACTCAACTTCATGGGAAAGGTTTCGATTGAGTTCTCCTTTTAACCTTAGAACATGTAGGGAAGTCCAATTTGGGTAGAAGAATGGTCCTTCCATGTTTCCATATTTGGATGCCTCCATTGCTGTCGACTATGGTTTTGTTTTTGATTGTCAGGGATGAGGAGCTCAAATAATTGTTTGAGTTGTCCTCTCTTTCTCTCCTAAATGTGATGGTGAGGTTTGATTACAGAGAGAAACTCACTCTTCCTCTCCCCCCATTTGGCCGAGAGCTATGGCCATGGACATGGCCAAAATTTCTCCGGTGACGGTGAGAGGCTAGGGAAAAGGTCAAACTCACCTCCTCTTTTCCTCTAGAATGTCTTTGGATGGTTGGAATGAGGATCAAAGCTCTCCTTCCTCTTTCTCTCTTGGTCATGAGCCATTTTTCTTTTTTTTTTCTTTTTTTGTTTGGCCAAAGTCCATTATGGCTACTATGGTTGATTACGAATTTTGGAATGTAGCTAGTGGGGTAGTTAGTTGATTGGAGCAAATTCCATTTAATTAAATGAGGAATAGAGGAAAGATATGAAGGATTGACTTCATGTGCATAAGCTTGTTCTCTTTTCCTCCTCACATGGATATTACCTCATTCCTTATGGCCATTTCATCACCCTTATGTTGCTAATTGGCTGCCAAACTAAGTCATAAAATAAATTATGAGTCCAACTCAAGCTCACATGACTTGTACTTGTGTTTGTGCTTTACTTAATTCACTTGAGTGTGAATTGATTTGATTGGGTTGACATAGGTCAATTCATTTTATTTGAATGTTTGGATTTAGAATTAGGTTTGTTATGCCTAATTGCCCACTGTAAGGCCTAGAGGTCAATTGATTCAAAGTTTATTTGGATTTGATGTAATTTAAGCTTTTACCTTCTCAACCTAAATGGAACTAATTCAATTCACTAGCCTAATTGGTCATTTTGAATTTATTTTAGATTTTATTTGTGTTTGGTAGACCACTTGTGATGTTTAAATTTGATTAATTTCATTTAGTTTGAATCGTATTTTATGGTTTAACATAAATTGACCCATTTTAACCAAAATGGGTTAATGTGGATTTAATTGAGTCAAATTATCAAATTGATTAAATTAAACCAAATGGTTAGTTGAATTTTATCTAATTATGATTTTTAAATAATTTTGGATGTTTGATTTGAATTGATTTTAAAATTAATTCGAATTTATATTTAATTGGATCCATTTGGGTCTACTTGGGTTAGGTGGCCCAATCAACCTAGTTAAATCTTCATTAAATTTAGATTTATTTAGTTTCTTATTGAACATGTTCATTCAATGATTTTAAGCCTTTGGAGTGACTTAATTTGATGAAATTTTAATTTGTTGACTTTTAACTAGGGCCCACATAGGTTAACTCTAGGTTAAATGACCTATTTTTTATTTTGTGTCATGTCTTGATTTATTTATTATAGTCTATTTATTTTTATGCATTAATTTTGTGTTTTTGATTTGACTTAATTTTGATTTGCTTTGATTTTATTTTATTTTACTTGGATTTAGGTTATTTTGAACTTAAATGAGCTAATTGAGTTAATCAAACCCAATTACCTCAATTTAAGCTCATTTGAATTTAGATTTTAGTTTAGATATATTTGGTTTTTATTTTATTTAATTTTATTAAGTTAGAACTTGATTTGGATTCGCCTAATTCCAATTGGATTAAGATAAGTTCTAGAAGAATTTACTAGGATTTCTTGAGCATTCATGTCAAGGTATTTGAGTTTGCTTTAATTTTATGTTTAGTATTGATTTCAAATTTAATTTTAGTTACAAGTTTAATATTTGATTTGATTTGTCATTTTTTTTAGTTTGTTCACTTAGTCACTAAATGTAATGTCTTAAGTGCCTAATTAGGGAACTTCTAATCTATGATTAGGAGACCTAATTATTATGATCATGAATGATGTTAACCTCATCTAAAAATGAGGTCAACATAAATGTGGAGGGATTGATATCTAGGGTAGATGGAACCAAACCAATCCCTAAAGTATTTGGCTAAATAATAGATTGTGCAAGAAATGAGGTACTCTCATCATCAATACATCTAAACCTAGTGTTTGAAATAAGCATATGGTAATGCATATCCTTAAATATCTTCTCATACATGATGATTGATTGTGAAATTTTATATTATCATCTATCCTAAAATATGCTTGAAATATATCATCTATATCTAATATATACTCATGTTAAATAAAAAAATATTAAGACATTAATAAACTATCAAAATTGAAACATAAACTTATAGATATGAACAAGCATACCATTAATTTCTCTTGAATGCTCTAGAATAATAAGTGCTTGGTGGAATTATGGGAGCCTTCAATCTATACAGTGAAGCCCATGACCAATACCACCTCAAGTATCAGTTGATATCATGGTTACTATTCTATGAAGATGCATTTGCTCTCCCACTATGCAATATAAGTCTGATGATACTCTATCTAATCAACATATGCTTTCCCTCGATCATATAATCATTTGAAGATAGGATCTACTTATGCTACTTCAACTCTCGATGGCCAACCAAACTATCTTAACACTAGATCTAGAAGGAACCAATTAACATTTTTTTACTCAATGAGTGGTAATCAAGCTAGCCATAACTCCCCACCAACTAAGCATATATTAGTGACTCATAAATATATCTAATGTCCATAAAACTCCCAAATTATGTAAGTATTTGATATAAACATTAAAAAATCAACTAATGCAATCACTACAAACATACTTATAGTGCAACATACCTAGCTATGTAATATCCCATCAAGTTTATCTATGTAAATTATATTATTGGCTAGTGTCATCTCATGGAAAAATCCTTTATTCCACCTACAACCAACTTAATTCATCTATCTCTATTAAATAAGGTACGTGTAGTCTTCTAACATGTGTGTGCTCTCAGGACCAAACCTATAGTAAGTGTAAGCTTCTTGCCATGTTAGCATGTTTTGACTTTGTAGACTCATGCAACTCCCTATATTGGTGGGCTAACACAACACCTCTTAACAAATATTGGTTGAATGAGCAAATATCCTCTAATAATGGTAGATATTGTTGATGAACCTCTGACCCAAATGTATCTAGCAATAGAAAGCACCCAATCATACATATAATATAGGCTCTAATGTGCATAATGAACTCTATCTCAATGAGATTTATGTATGAATCCTTATAAAATGTCTATTATAACCACCATAGTAAAAACATATTAGTGCCAGAGCATATCCCATTTTGAATGTTAAGTTGACATGAGTCTAAACTGAATCATGGTATATAAAATCAAGATGTGGATGTGTACTAATGAGCTCATTGTAAAAGTTTGACCATGATGCCCATCACTTATCTTCTCCAACAATCAATGAGAAGAGTGTCTCTATACTTACCCAACAAAAATGTATCATGTAAACTTAAAATAGGGTTATAATAATGTCAACCCATTATAAAAGGCCTAAATGACCAAAATATACATTGAAATTAATTTATTTCAGTTAAATGTATTTGGTATAATGATTAGCATGTAACTAAGCATACATCGACCATAAAGTTCTCTAAAAGTAATATGATTCCTCCAAACTACAAAAGATAGCTTTGATTTCCTTCCAACGTGCATTGCAAGCCTTCATATAAGACACTCTTATATTAAATTTTGATTCCATGCAACCTATAATTTTTTATAGTTTCAAATTTAGTTGATACCTAATAACATGTTATATGGAATAGGTAAAAATGTGAATTACATTATTTATTCCAAGTATTCAACACCAAATGATGTGGGGACACTATAGTAGCAATCCTCTAAGCACCACCTAATCTCTTGCTTGAGCTAGCATGTAGATGCCATATACAAGGTTTAGTTGGATAAGCATGCAATATACATGGTGTAGTTAGCTTCATATTATTTGAAGAATATATCAAAAACTTAACATCATTGGTTATAGACTATCCCTAATGAATGAGTTGAAGCTAATGTTTATCATGAAAACACATCTGTTCTAATATATCATCTAGAATATAATTTTCATGTTCAATACTAGATTCATCTAATGGTTCATAAATATTTGATAACTATGAACATAAACATTAGTGGATAAGATGTTCTCTTCAATGTAACTTGTACTAAAAAAACTAATCTTGGGTTTATCATCACTTATATAGGTTATTGGACATTTTCATTAGTGATTCCATCAATCTCACTACTTATTAAACTGAGCATTTGTTCATACCCCTCATCATAATCAACCTAGGGTTTACCCTTAATATCATAGCTTATCCCAACATAATAAATATACTATGATGGAGCTATTTCATATGCTTCGACCAAGCTATCAATTAGAATATAATAAATAAACTCTAACCAAATACAATTGCTTTTTTACATATAATGCAATAATGATATTATACATACCTAAAAATGACTTGAGCACTTTTGTCTGAGAAGTTAATTGTGAAGTTGGTGTGATGTGTTTAGTTCTAATTATATGTATTTATTACTTCCTCAATTTTAGATGATTAGAGGATGTAGGCATGCTGCATTGATTATAGCCTCATTGACTTCAATGCCGGTTATTGGAGATGCAATAAATCTAGCATGTGTAAAATCTTGCTAGATCAAATTTTAGTGATCTTGGAATTCACATCTACAAGTCCACAAAATTAATCTACCATGGGATCTATATAAGATGGTTCTTTCCATTTATATAAGTCTAAAGAAAGTCTACATTAACATTCACTTCTCCACCATAATATATAATTAAAAAGATTGTATCCACATTTATTTTTAACTGATTAATATACCAAGTAAAATGACCCAATATATATATATATTTTAATAGTTCAATGTAAATAATCGATTAAAGAGAAGTACAATCTATGAAGATTATAAAGACTCATTACATAAAAAAAATATGAATTTCACCAACCAAGCTTCCCACTTGACTATTGGCATTTTCCCTACCAATCACTTACTATAACTCATTCTCTAAAATAAGCAATTTGAATAATTTCATACTAAAAAAAACTTTAGGGATAAACATTGTTTAAGGATGCAAAATTGTAACAAATGGAAAGATACATATATGATATACAAACAATTAAGAAATTTAACATGTGCTATAAATAATGACATTTCTATTTTAAGGCATTTATGTACCTAGTATACATTCTTATGCATTTGTATATGTAATACTTAAACTTTGATGTTTACTTAAATAACACTCAATATTTAATATTATATTAAAAATAACACAATCATAAATTTTAAATAATGAAATTCACCTTATTGTTCATAAGAAAAGTGCAATTTTTGATAATATCAAATATTAGATGTCAGATATGTAAATGCATTACCAAATGATAATAATTAATTATAGAGAATAAGAAATTATAACAGTTTCTCTATGCATGCATAAAATGATAATAATCACATATGCCAAATAAAAGTTATGGTTGCAAATACCTAAATTAGCACCCAAATAGTGATGCTGGTGCCAAACGACTAGAGAAGGATACCTATCTACAGCGTTAGCCGATGGTGGGAATGAACTAGAGGGATGCCAATGGTGAAGAGATGGGTGGATAGGAGCCCATCGGGGTTGGAATGGAGCAGTTGGGGTTTGTGTTTGTCTAAAAATGGGGATTTCATTCGATAAAGGGAGAGTAAGGATGGGTTTGTCTTAGAAAGCATAGCAAGTGCAAGTTACCCTTCAAATGGGTGACTTACCCTGACATGAAATCCATGACACAAGTCACCAATTCAATGGATGACTATGGCTAGTTTTATTTTTTTAAATGCTTAGTTAGCTAAATTAATCATTAATTATTTCTAATTTGAAAAGTCCACCTTTTTCTCGTGATCCTCTCTATTCATTAAGTGATTTAGAAAACAAATATACAATTTTCATATTTTAAACTTAATTAAGTTAGTATGCACATTAAACATAATAATTCAGTAACTTATAAAACACAAGTCCAAATGTTTAAAAAAAATTACATAGCTAAAAGTTACAAATATATTTTGACTTGTATTTAATGACTAATTTCATTAATTAAAACTTTAATGATGGAAAAGTTAATTTCAAAGAACCCAAGATAAAATAGGTATTTTAGTTTCATTAAAATCCCTTATATAAGCTAACAACTAAATGATTTATTTGTATTTTTTGGAGCTATGGGTGATTTATTATAAATTTTGAAAGTTCTAGGAAATTCAGTTAAATATTTAATGGCTAATTAACTCAAATTTAAGATTTTTGAGTATTATTTAAGATATGTTGATCTAGATAGATTCCTTAAGTGCCTACATGTTAAATATGTATATTTGATCTTACAAGTATATTTTTGATCATTTTTATGAGTTTATAATTAACTATTGAACTAATTGGATCAACAAGGCTTTAGATTTTACTACAAAAGATGAACATACCCCAACTTCATGAAATATTCATGAAAGACAGAGAACTCTTTATGAATGCTCCCTAGAAATTTCAAGTTGTTTGGATGAGTATCTTAGGACTAATTTAAAAAATAATATTTGCAATAAAACTTTAATTTTACTCCTAAAATTTTCAACAAAAATTTAGGCTTTTTTTCTCTAAATTATACTCATTTTTTGAGTTTATAGAGTATTTTCTTTTACATTTTTGGATTTTTATATAATTAATTAAGATTTTATGAATTCTTGTTATTTTTAAGTGATTTTAAACACCCACTATTTACTAATATATCCATTTGATAGCCTAGTTAGTCATGCTTTAAACATGGTGATAGCTTATTAGAGCACACTTATTCCTTGCTAGCTAATTAATGATTAGATTGCTAAATTAATCCCACAATTATAAATTGATTTAATCATATTCATCCATCAAAATTTGCATCATTTCCTACATCTATCTAGAAAAACCATCATCGTTCATCTCCATCTCCTTAATCCAATTAAAAGAATGTGATCTCTTATGTTTAATGCACTAGAAATGATCAAGAATGAAAGTAAACTTGGATTGTATGGTTTGATCCAACCTTCCTCACATCTGCTTCAAACCATAAAATTCTTATAGGTTTACTAAGTCCTAAAAATTTTGCCTCACACAAGCATTATAAGTGAAACCAACAATCTAAAAAGCTTAAGTAGGTCCATTGTGTGCCTCCCCACAAACTACCAGGAACACCAACTCTACTACCAATCTCACTAAAGTTTATTTATTTCAAGTTTCCTAGACTTGAAATTATGGGGAAATATTTGGTTGTGATGCTTAAAGTGTGATGAAGCTTTTGAGTGATGGAAATTTCATCTTTGGAGAAGAAGAGGTTAGATTTCTGAAGAGGATGCTTAGTTGAAGGAGACTTAGTGGTTCTTAAATTATGGGTGTAAGCTAGGACATTGGGAATAGTTGGAAATAATGATCTAAGTGAGTGATCTAAGTGATCATAGTACTTAAATCGCCCCTAATTGAAATTATCAATGGCTTCCCATGTGAACCACTACTAATTTAGCTTGGTTCAAGCATGGGGATGCAGTACTGTCATGGAGTGAGTTAGAAATGACTCTGACTGGCCATTTGGAGCTTCCCAAGAGGCTAGCCAAGTATGGGGGTAGGACATGAACATGAAGTGGACACTTTATGGGGTGTGAGCTATGTTTTGGGTGTGTATGTTGATGGAGTAGTCATGGAGAGAATGTCACAACAAATGGAGGAAGAAAAAATGCTTCAAGATCTTTAACTCAATAATGTGGAAGATATGTAAGAAGTTCTAGACACTTAAGTAGAACGATAGCAAAGAATCACCAAATTTCTAATACAGTCGACAACCAAGCTCCAACCAAAGAGTCCTCAAACAAGTTTTTGACACAAAACTAGTATAATCTCTTCCATTAAGTCAAAATAAGAGTTTATATAAGTTACAACAACCGAAGGAATGTGTTCCCTTAAAACTACTGAAAAACTAGAAATAAAAGTGGAAACTGATATTTCGTAGTGCCAAGGCTCTATAGGCCAGCACGTAGGCAATGTGCTCTCTATCTCTAAATATTAAATATCTCAAAATGCAGCACCATGACATCAGAAGACCAGCGCCTAGGGCCAGACTAGCACCTATACATATTAACACATGAACTTACATGATTTTGACCACAATACATATATAACACTTAAACATGATAAAACACATAATATAATATTAATTACAACACATAAAACACATAATAAAGTCTCTTTAGTGGTCTTTATTGCATTAAACATCAAGTCCTCTTGAAACTTCTTCTCCACGCTAATGAATATAGTCCATTTAGTTACTTGATTAGGAGCTTGTGCCACTTTAATTCTTCATGCTCTGAAGTTGGTTAATTTTTTATTTGATTGACATCTTATGCCACATCAATTTTTTTGGACCCCAAAGAACTCTTATCTTGAAGATTAGGAGTGGAACATAATTGGTCTTGGAGTATTTGTAGGTGTATGAAGATCATCATGTGGTTCTACCTGCAAAAGATGTACTCTACATTTTCCAAAGGAATTAGCTTGAAACTATTTTCTAATACTTATAATTATTGAAGTTTTCATACTATAAAATTCACCATTTAAAAATAGTAAAGAAAAATATAAGGTATGTGTGGGAACATTAGAATTATATGATATATAGTTGAGAAAGTAATTTTAACTCTATCAACTTTTCTAGTATCGTTAAAGTTACTTTCTTGAAACTCAACTATAATAGTATCATTAAAGTTATTTTCTTGTGACTCAACTATAATTGTATCATTAAGATTAATTTCTTGTAATTCAATAGTGATGTCATTTTCAATTGTCTCATAAGAATTATATTTATTTCTGTTAGATTTTAAGCCATTTCTAAAGTCCTCATGGTACAGTTTTGCATCAAGAATAACTTCTATGATATTATGCAATTGATCCAAAATATCTTGAAATATTATTGAGTTGTTTGATGGAAGCATTTTATAAATACTTTATATTTAATTTTGTGATAAAGCTTAAAGGTTATATGAAAATAAAAATGTTTAATAAAATAGGTATAAAGAATGATTTCTTATTGCCTTGGGTACTAATACTAAAATTTGATGGAGCAGTCATAGAGTGAACATCACAATGAATGGATGAAGAAGAATTACTTCAAGATCTTCCAGAAGAGATGCAAGAAGTTTTACTCACCCAAGTAAAATGGTAGTGAAGGATCACCAAATATCTAGATGGTCATCCACCAAGCTCCAACCAAAGAGTATTCACTCAAGTTTTTAAAACAAAACCATTATAATATCTTCCATTTAGTTAGAAAAAGATCTTATACAAGTTAAAACAACTCAAGAGATGTGTCCCTTCAGAAAAACCACTAAACATTTTTTAAAAAATATTTTACAACATCGAGGCACCACAGGCTAGTGGTTAGGGGCTATCATCTTTGTCACAAAATAACAAATACCTTTAAGTGTAGTGCCATGGCACTAGAAGATGAACACCTTGGTGCCTGACTGAACCTATACATATTAATACATGAACATACATGATTTCAACCATAATACATATACAACACTTAAACATGATTAAAAAATATCTAATACTAATTACAACCCATAAAAACACATATATTAAGCTCATTAGTGGTCTTCATGCATCAAACATCAAGTCCTATTAAAACTCCTTTGAGCTCATGAATATAGTCCATTTAGTCACTTGATTGGGAGCTTATTCCACTTAAATTCTTTATACTTTAATGTTGGTCCATTCCCTCATTTGATTGGAATCTTATGTCACATCATATATTTTGTCTCTATTTGGGTCAATAAGTAAGGTAACCTAGCTTTAGGTATGTTGGGTTAGCTAAGTTAAGCTCCAAGGATGTTTAGGTGACTCACAAACAAAAGAGAGGGTCTGGACCTTGCTATTTTTGAGATTTTATCCTTATTTGAAGACATGGTTCACTTGGTTTGACTTAAATCAAGTTTAGCTCACATTAAGCCCTCTTGGGCAAACTTTGAGGACTCGAGGAAGGGTCTAGCCAAGTTTGGTTAGGTTTGACTCATACTGACCAATTTAGGTCAACTTTGATCAAGTGGCCCAACCGACCAAATATGTCCCAAAGGGTTATTGATTTATTTTCATTTATAACTTTAAAATGTATTTGGAAAATTAGTTTGGCTCAATATGGTTTAATTGAGTAAATTTGAATAAAATGGCTTAATTAGCCAAATTGGACCCCAATTAAAAACGTGTTGTATTCAAGTGAGTTTGCATATTAATTCAAGGGACTTAGATTGGATCAAGTTATTTTGCTTTAAGTTTAATTTTATTTTTATCTTATAAAATTCAGTTGGGTCAACTTAGGTTAGGTGGACCCATTTACTAAATTGAGACACAATTGGGCTTCAAATGTGATTGATTAGTTTTTCTAAGTTTTTGGAAGGGCCAATTTTATTTAGTTTGGGATTTATTTTAATTTATCCCATTAAGGCCTAATTTGAATAAGTTGAGCCATGTAAGCTAATAAACCAAATTATTCTTTACATTAGGCCTTAATTTAGTGTGATTAATGATTTAGGACTCTTATTGTTGCTTGGTTTGAGCCAATTTTAATAGGATTGAAATTAGGCCAAGTTGGCTAAAATGGGATAAATTGGGATAAGTGGCCTAATTAGCCTAAATGAAGACCATTTGGACTAGGCTTTGCTCAATTAGACTAGGTTTAGTGGTAGAGTTTATTTTATTATATTTTATTTTTAATGACAGTTTCTATATTTATTTGGACCATAAATGGATATATAGAGCCCATTAGTCTAATGTAGCTAATTCTAAGTTTCAACACTAGTTTGTTTTAACTTAGATTTTGGTGTTCCCCATAATAACTATGAGTATCTTAGGATTCTATGTAAAGAAATTCTATGTTAGGATAGGATCCTAAGAGCTAAGAAGATTGATGTGTGTTAACCTCACTATTAGTGAGGTCAATATAAACCACTAATCCTTCCACTTACCTCCTCAATAAATTGTTCTTCCATCACCATCATCCACATACAAACCTCTTCTACTAATCTTGACATCCTCTCTCCACACCAACAAAAGACCTTCTACCCCGCTTCAAGTACAAGTACATCTACAATACAAACTAATACCTCACCTTCACACATATCTGATTAAATGTCAACTCATTAAAGTCCTCTCTATCCACCCCAACCCTCCAACACACCCCATGCAAAAGCCATCTAAAATCTTAGCAACTCCTCAATCACAACAGAACAAAACTACACAACAACCCCAACTTGTTACACTTAAGGCTACAATCTCCCCTTTATTGTCCATGTTTTATAAATTTATTTCTTTACAATAGAAAGGGGCATGGTCTCTTATTTTACATCCTTTAAATCATCTCATTCTCAACTACAAATGAACTTACAAAAATTAAATCAGATGTTGATTGCTACAAAGCTCAGTCACTTGCATATAAATAATTTGAAATCAACTACTTATATACTTTTAGTCTCATTAGCTATTAAAAAATGACTACCATGAGAGTACTCCTAATAATAACTACCTACTATTAATTATATGCTTATCATCTTGATATTTTCAATACTTTCTTTCACAACAAACTACAAGAATAAATATACATAGTTCAAACCCCTTGGTTCCTTGATTCCCAACACCCAAATTATATTTTTCAACTCCATAAAATTCTCAACAATCTTAAACAAGCCCCCCATTACCAATGGATCCAACCTTTCTCCCAATACCTACTAAATAAAGGCTTCAAATTCATTACTTATGACCATTTCATTTTTCTTTACTATAATGGCACCTATCAAATCCATCTCAGTATAAATGCTTATGGCATTCTCATTACCAGAAATAACACCATGGGTATTCATTAATTTATTTCAAACATTCAACTCTACTTCAAACTTAAGTACTTAGGACCCATGTCCTACTTCTTTGATATTCAAATCATAACAACTGTGCAATGGTTCTTTTCTCACTTAATAGAAGACATTCCCTATTAGTCTACCATGTAGAATTACAAACCATTTTCATCTCCAATGCCCACAAAATACAATTCTCCTCTCTACTAACGAAACATACAACAACCCCACCTTCTATCATCATCTTATTGGCTCACCCCAAAATCTTTTAATTACTCAACTCAACATCATCTTAACCATTAATTAACTATGTAAATAGATACATCATCTACTTTGCAAACATTTTCAACTTCTCAAATAGGTTTTATGCTATATTAAAAGCACCACTCATTTTGGATTATGAATCTATGAAAAGATAATCAATCTTCCTCATGCTCCGATGCAAACTAGGTCACTAAACAAATAGATCAAAAATCTAATATAATTGCCCATTTCTTTGATAATAATCTAATCTCATAAAATGCTAAAATGGAATCCTATAGTTACTAAATCATTCACCAAAGCATTATATAAAGCAGTCCCTGCTACTTCCATAAATATCATATGCCTCCATTGAATTCTTTAAGACTTTCAATTCAATGCTACTCATGCTACCCCTTTCATTATGATAATACCTCTACAATGGCTCATGCCAGCAATCACATCATCAAAATTGACTGCCATTTTATTCATGGAGATCCTCATATCCTAAATACACTCAAAATATTAGCCTATTATCATTCTTGCCAAATCCCTCTATATCACCACTTTTAGCAACTACGCAATGAACCTAACATCCAACCTCTAACTGATAAGTTTGATTGTGTATGATAAGCTACACACATATTATAAGCTTATAGGTACATTTCTATTAGAATAAGTAGTAGATCATGTCAAAATAATCTTTATCTTAACTATTACCCTTCAATCATTGTATTAATCATAGACGCTATACTATAATAAACTCAGTTATGCTCAAATATAAATATACCATACCCTGCATTAAACAACACATTGATATATGGAAATGAAATTTTGCCTTAATTGATTTTCTTGGTTCTTTAGAATAACATTGATATTTTGATATATTATGTTGTTATGGTAGGACTTGGTAGAGAATTTTCATGATTACTTGAGAAAATCTTTAAAATCTAACCTTAAAGATGGATTCTACACATTTTTTAGGGACATCAAATTTAATTTTTCAATAAATAATGGCAAGATCCTTTGATGCATAACTCTTAACTACTCCATTTCTACATGACATGATTTCTGGTATAACATCATTTTAATAAAAAAAATTTAGAGCTAAAGTTCAATTAAAATAAGAAAAGAGAAAGCACAAGAATATTAGAAAGATGTAGCCAAAAAACTACAATGAACTTGTGGAGAATTTATGACACTAAATAGATTTTTAAAAATACTTATTTAGAAATCAAATATGTGATTAAGGGATAAATATGTTATCTTGAAAGATAATCATAATCCCCAAATTTTTATTTAAAGTGTGTTTCAAGCTTAATTTCAATCTCCTAAAGTTTCAAATTAATCATATCAGTATTTTTGAGTTAATTAGTCCAATTAAACTCAAATTAATCTAAAATAACCCAATAAGATTTGAGAATTTTAGGTTTAATGAATTCTTTCACTAAGATGAGTCAATAGAGCTCTTATATGCATGTTTTGGTTGGATATTTTATTTTCTATGAAATTTTGAGTTTTTATTATTTTTTTTAAGTTTTTAAAATCCAGAAAATGGATTTTCCCACTTGAAGTTATTTAGCACGTGGCTTTCCACAATTTGCTCACCAATTGGATCATGTGAGATCCATGCAGATATCACATTAAAATGGTGGTGGGGACACAGCTATATCAGGACCATCTGATCACAATCATCCATTCCAAAAATTATGTCCAAAATCAACACAGGGTTTCCTTAAATGATTCAATCAAATGGTTCAGCTAAATCACAATCATCCATTCCAAATAAAAGGAATGAATGGCTATGATTCTATCTCCTTCATCCTGTGACTGAGCACAATAGAGTTTTTGGGGCCAATCACCATCAATCTACATGTTGAAATCATGTGATTTCGATTGCAAAAAGATCAAGCAGTAAAGTTGAAGATATCTATATAGCTTGATCATTCCTAAGTCTAAATTTTCTTTAGAAATGACCAATGTGAATTTAAAGGAGAGTTGATTTTGGCCATACCTTGGCAGAGTTTGGTTTCAACGATGCTTAAAGTTTTGAAAATACTCAAGAAGGTTGGACCACCTTTTAAATAGGTGTAAAGGTGAATACCCGCTTCTGCCCACTAGAGCTTGGTGTGTGAATGATCAGAGAGGTTTTGAAGGAGAGGGAGGGTTCATTTTTGTTTGATTTTACTTGGGAAAGCTATTGGAATGAGCTAGTAGCCTTAAGTTTACTTCCTTATCCCTTTTTATAAATGGTCAAAGCCATTCATTGGCTTTGAGGGGAGGTCAATGGCCATAGTATATTTGTAGTCTAATTATGGTGCAAAAGTAGTGAGAAGGTCAAAGTATGCATTCAAATCACTTAGAGATATAAGGCAGCATGTATGGGTGAAGTTTGGAAGGACTGGGGAGGAGGGTGATTTTGTTCGGGCTTCATGTCCTCTTCAATCTTTTTCCCTCTCTTTCGACTATTTAGTAGCTCCTTAGACTCCTAGTCTTGGTTGGCACCTTAGGTTCATCTTAAGATGGGTCTAAGTGGAATACAAGTGTAATTGATTTGGATTTAGGCTTAAATCTTTATGTTTGATCCATTTGACCAATTTATTTATTGTTTGATTTTGATTAACACATTCGTCAATAGATTTATACTTAGTTTATGATTTTGCCTAATTTCCTATTAAGATATTTAAAATCCAATTGATTCATATTATATAAGAATTTAATTTTGCTTAAACTAATTTATCTATTTGATTGAAGATGAATCAAATTGGGTTTCCTAGCTTAATTAGTCACTTTGAGTTTTAAGATGAATTTCAATTTTATTTGTTTAATCATTTATGATGTTTATAATGAATTGAATTCATTAGATTTGAGATTGATGTTGATTTTGTCTTAACTTGACTCATTTTGATTTAAATGGGTCTAGTTGAGTTTAAATGAGTCAATTGACCAATTTGACCAAATTAAGGTATGTTTAGACTCTAATCATTTTAATTTAATGTTTGGGATGATTTGGAGCAATTAATTTCATTTAGTTAGAAGTTAGTTTTGACTTTGATCCAATTGACATAAGTTGGGCTTAATTGGCCAAGATGGGTTTACTTAGGTCAAATGGTCAATTAAACCCATTGATTAATTGAATTATGTCTAATTATGATTTTCTTAATTGAATATTTGATTAAATTAATTTCAATTTAATTTGAATTTAGTTTCAATAAGGTTTATTTAGGTTTATTTGGGTCAATTGATCCACTTGACCCATTTGAGACCTTATTTGATTTAAATTTATTTAGATTTATGTCTAAACATGTTCATTTGATAATTTTGAATCTTTGGAATGACTCAATTTGGTCAAATTTTGGGTAAGTTGGCTTTTTGAATTAATGAGGCCCACATGGGTTAATTCTAAGTCAAATAATGTGATTCCTCCTTGAACCATATCTGAATTTATTTTTAGGTTCATTTATATTCATGAATTGATTCTATGATTTTTGTTTGATGTGATTTCATTTTATTTGGATTTCTTTGGACTTAAGTGATCTTGAGCTTAAATAGGTTAATTGGGTTAACCACCCTAATTACCTTGGTCTAAGCTCAATTGGATTTAGATTTCAATTCAAATATGTTTGATTTCAATTTTATTAAATTTTATCTTGAGTTTAATTTGTGTTCACCTAATCCAATTTCATTAGGTCAGGTCCTAGAGGGGTTCACTCTAATAGCTAAGTTTTAGGGTATTGAGTTTGATTTAATTTTAAATTTATTTTTTTTTAAATTTACATTTCTTTAAATTTATTCTTTGATTTTGATTTATTTATACACCTAATTTATTTTCTAAATTCTAATTGTAGTGTCTTAAGTGCATAATCAAGAAACTCCTTATCTAAGATTACGGGTCCTAATTACTAGGATTGGAGATGATAAAGTTAACCTCATCCAAAAATAAGGTCAACATAACTATGTAGTTTTCAAGAAGAAAAATGAGCCAAACCTTATAAAGAATAAAAGAAATTAAGTATGAAAAATGAGTTATTGTAAAATTTTATCACATGGCCCATGGTAGCATTAAACATTATTAATTAACTTCAACCAATGATTGTTAAAAGTGAAATGTAACATTATAAGAATAAGGCTCATCTCTTATAGCAATCTAAAATAATTGAATCATAGATATCAAAGAATGCCAATGGATAATGCTAGTTTACTAGTAAAAAGCAAATTTAATATAAAATTGAGGGCAATGAGATAAGAGCGAAAGAAAAATTCATAGCCAAATGAAGAATAAGCCAAGTCAAGTTATCAAATTTCTAAATATATAGGAATATATTCAACCAGCTATAGTTTGATTTTATAATGATTCTAATTTTAAAGAAAAGATTGTTGAACTTAACGACTTATTTCCCAAACTTTCAATCATCTCTTTTCCTTCAAATGTATTATTATATGAGGCATCAAAAGAAGAATTGAATATAGTTTTTTTGGCACAAACATTAGCATTTACTGAGTCAATATTACAAAATTTGTTGCATGGCAGTTATTGAGAGAAATGGATAGGTCGAAGAAAGCCATGAACAAAAATATTATATGTGAAGTTATAGTCAAAGAATATTTTTTTAATCTCTAACTAGCTTCAAAATAAACATTGAATAAGAACATAAATGTTCCAAATATAGGTGTTAGGAATAGTTTAAAACCATAATTGATAATCATCAAGTAGTTTACCCATAAGTTGTCATGTAAAAAATGACAAATAGAGATAAAAGTTTTTAAATATTTCTATAAATAATTAAAAATGAATAAAAAGTTACTATTTTGAGCAATATAATTCAACATAACATTATATAAATTGATAAAGGATATGTTATACCTAAGTATAGATCCTAACCATTCTCTCAAGAAAGTGTTTTAAATATAATAATTGAAGGTAGGAGAATACTAGTGGAACAAAAATATATATTGCTCTACGACTATAAGGAAGCAATTATAGTTAGCAATGTTGTATGAAAATAAGTTCTCAAACATAGTACTTTGTTGGTGTTGGAAGAAATGCATAGTCTTCAAATAAAGTATTTCATAAGAGGAGATAAAAAGATGATCCTAGTAAGGTTTTTGTCCATTATTTCAACTCATGGTAAATATTTTTTGTAAACATATTACCAATGTTATAAGAAAAATGAGTTTTCAAATTCATCATAATACTTTGTTTGTTGGGAAAATAGTATTAACAAGATGGTATAGTATTAAAATATAAAATTTTTTAAGAGTAGATGAGATAAGGATATGATACGATTTATATCCTTCATCTAAACTCATAATAAATATTTATACATAGATATATCATCAAGTTACAAGAAGTAGGTTATATCTTAAGTTTAATTTAATGATAAGGTTATTCTTAAAGACTGGAGTTAATAATTATTTTTATAAAAAATAATATAAATAAGATGAAAGCCTAATATACAAAACAAACTAATATAATAATAAATATCAAACAATCAAACACTCAATAAGGAGTATTATGGGCTCAAAGTAGTAAGTGGGTAAGTTAAAGAGGCCAAGATAAAAGTAAAAATAATATTATTCTAAATTTAATGGATCTATCACCATAGGTTATCATGTCAAGGTCATTTAGCCTAAAAAATGATAATCAACCCAACCTACTAATAAGTTTCTTTATCAGAAACCATGTGTTGAGTCTTCTAAAGTTAGTCTTATTACCTTGAACCAAGAAAAAAATAGTTGATGTCTTAAAAAAAATGAAGTAGAGCTTGCAGTCATAATGTGCTAGAGAATGCATACATAAAGAAAAAGAATGAGATAGTTTGGTTAGACACAACTAGAGCTAGCCAATCTTGGACTTATAATCAAGACCAAAGGTGTAATCAAAATCAAGCCTACCCAAGGATCTATCCTAAGAGAAATGATAGGTAATACAAGTTATTTATTCTTAAGTAAAGATCTCATATACATGCATAAATTAGGCATGTTATGAATGTGCACTAGCACTTAGCAATTTTCATTGTTGGTTATCTCTATCTTATACCATCTCCAACAAATATTAAAGAACAAAAGTAATTGAAATTATTCAGTTAAAATGAGACTTAACTTTAATTTTAAAATAATTTCACAATTAATTATAATATTATTTATTATTTTATTAAAGTTAATAGAAGGTATCTCATCTTATGAGCATAACTTGAAATTGTATATAGCTTAGACAAACACATTAATATAAGAAAGTCAAAATGTCAAGAAATTGAACAAACATAAGTAATCATTGTGCTATGATGATTGTAAAAGAATAGGTAACAAACTAGTGTAGCTGGAAAATTTATTTATACATGCCCAAAATTAAAATAAAAAGGGTAGTTGAGTTCTATCCAACAAGCTCACATAAGTAAAATAACAAATTATAAGTTTAAATTTTCTTATATTTATAATCCTTTATCTTGGTATTGGATTAAGAAACTTAGTTAGTACTTATATATATATATATATATATATATATATATATATATATATATATATATATATATGAGGAAATGTAGTTTAGATGATATCCTAGACTAATAGATCCATCAAAACATGACATAAATATAATAACATAGAGTAAAAATTATAACATATGACATAAACATTCATATGTTGACATAGGACCCCTATATTAATAAAATTAAAGGTAAAAGTCATTCATTGAGCAGTTGTAATAAAATATCTCTATCTTATGCTACAAAATATTAATGTGGTGTAGTACATCACAAAGTAAAATATAACAATCAATCTAAAGTCTTAGTTGCATTCGAAGCAACCTCATGGAATACATCAAAGGGTTTGCGCATCAATACATCCTAACTACATCCTCCTATGTTAGGTAGCTAAAGGGTTGTATGTATACTATCACAACACCTATTTATTTGTAAAGGTCAATATATCTTAGTGTTAATTTATATGATCATAATGACTTGCCTATCTAAGATAGTTATAGGATCTTATAGCTTATCACTTTGTCATTAATGCAAATGATAGGCTTTAAGCCTATTACACGCAAAATATTTTTCATCAAATGAATAAATATCTAATAATAATTAATTAGTTAAATTCATGGTCAAGTAATGGCTCCAATGGGAGATATTCTTACCTAAAGTATCAACATTACTTTATATGCTTGCATATGCATTAATATTGTATAATCAAATAAAACCATCAATGTATATGGAGAATATCATAATATCTAGAGTGCAAGGTATGAATCTAAATCAATGCCTCCTACTTAGAGAAAAATGAATGAACCTAAGTATATATGTATACTTGGAACCATATGTGGGAAAAATTTATGACACCACATAGATTTTAGGAATTTCTTATTAAAGTAATCGAATACATCATTATGAGATTAAAATATCATCTCAAAGGATAAACATGCTATCCTATAATGGATTCAATTACTAAATAAGGACCCCTAATGCTAATGGGTCTTTGATATTCTTGATATTTTTCTCCTGAACTCTATATAAAAGTAGAACAAGGTTCAATTTATACTGAGTTCGTAGATCCCTATAAGAGCCAAGCCCCTAGAGTTAATTATGTCCTAGGAAGAAGAAAATTCTTCATAAGAATACTCTCAATTAAAAAATAGACTTTTATTTCTATGGATTTTAAAGCTTGTTCTAAAGGGATTGTTAATTTGAAATTCAATAGAGAATGCTTCAAAGGAGAAGAGTTCTTTTCTGAGGCCAAATAAGAATTAAGTAAGAAATGCCTATAAATACTAGGATGCCTAAGCATTCAACTATCCTAACATTAGGCTTTACATTTTTGAAATTGCATATATTGAAGTTTTGAATTAATATTTTATTAGAAATCTAGCACTATAGATTCTAATAATATAAGATTATATAAATGCCTAGTGGTTGAAGATTTACTTTAATAGAATACTTAGAACCTAAGTATACAATGTTTATGACATAAGTCAAAAGTTCAATCTAATGTAAATTTTTTGAGAATTCTCAGTTCTTTTTCTATAGTGAAAAATGAACCTATCCCAAACTCTTCTGAATTTATAACCCACTTGGAAGGGTTATCAGCTAACACCACCTAAGCAATTTTGAAAACCATGAGTTTGATCTTATGTATGCAAGATGGCTAGGTTGTTGCATTTAGGAAGGAAGCTAAGAACCTAACTCACTCGCTAATCATAAGATAATGTTTGGTATGTTATGCACCTAACTAATGCAATAAACTTCTTCTTTAACATATTTTAACTCACAATTCATTTTAAAGGCATTTGGTATGCAATTCATGCCTATAATGAGATGTAGTTAGAAAATGGTCATAGCTATACTTCCTAGGTAGGGTGGTCATTTTCATAGGTCAGATGCCCCCTTAAGTGCAATAAGAAAAGCATTCAATTCAAGAGAAATAGATAATATGCTCTCAAGATTTGCATAAGCTAATTATTTCTAGTTGCTTTTAAGTTATGCCTAGGACTTTTAATTAAAGTGAGGTTATGAATTTTTATGTTAGATTTGAGTTAATTAGTTTAGGTGGGGTTTTAGTTTTCATGGGAGCCTAACGTTCTAGACATTCATCACAGAAAGAAACTTATAAAAAGTAAGCAATTTATAATATGCACCCTAAAATAAATCAAGCTAATTTGGATTAATAAAATAGGCCAACACAACTGGGTGTACACCTCAAAAGAAAGAGAAAATTAGGAAACTTTTCCCTTATACAACCTAACCTATAACTAAAAGTTTTGATCTATGGGGGTTTTCCTCCAAGATCATCATCTTATTCAGGGACCTCCAGCTAGTAAAGTCATCTATGAGGGTTTTGATCTATGGGCTTCATAGAGGACTACCAGCTAGTAAAGTCATCTCCTACTATTTCTAGATCCCATAGATCCTAACCTAATTCTAGACTTCAATTACATTTTAAAATTTCAAAATAAATTTCTAATCCCTGTAAAATATATGTCAGGAAATAAACATATCACACTAACAGTTTATATTTCAGACATAAAGGATTACCATTAGTTGCTTGTCAAGCCCATCTATTTTATTGGTCTATGCTTAGGGACTTAAATAGCACCTCCAAGAAAATAATATTTATTTATATTTTTATTATAACAATCAATAGTCCTTTAAGCATAGCCCCTACAAAAAATAGCTTTTTCCTTAAAAAAATGCACTAACATCCATACTAATAGGCAAAAACAATCTTAGCCATCCAGTCTAAAATAATACACCATAAGACATAAAAGATATCACATCATAAACATTATAGATCATCTACCTAACCAAAGTCTAGGGTTGGTGGCTTAATAATCTAGTGTGTGAAAGGAAGGCTTGTGTAGTATGGCTATACTAGGTCTTTTAAGTTCAAGTTTTAGTTTAGTTTAAAATTTAATCTCTTAATTTTCATAATTTTTCTTCATAGGTACATGTCATTATTAAACTAGAAGTTTGAGATATCAAGACCTCTTTCGGAGTAGTAGCCCTATCACTTTAAGGTGTCTAAACTATATACCATTAAATAACTAGTTATGAAAAGTTTTATTTTTATTTTATTTCTTTTATTTTATTTTTAGAATTTTTTCAATTTCCCATTAGAAAGTTTCAATTTAAATAACTTAATTTCTTTTAGATTTCATTTTAGTTTGATGATTATTTTTATGTTAAAATTTAGTTTATGTTTTAAAGAGTGAAAATAGAATGAATTTTGCTTTAGGCAGAACCCATTGTATTTAACATCCTGATCTTAATATAATGAGATTTTCCTCCAAAGATAAAAACTCATTCTAAAAGTGAAACTAAGAAGCCAAGTATCTTAATTAACTTCTTTGGAATTTATTTAAATGGTTCATTTTGAATTAGGTTTATTTTGAATAATGTTCAATTCTTCTTTAAGATTTAATTTTAAAATTGTTAGGATTTATTCTTCTTTTATTGTCTTAATTTCATTAATATTTATTTATTTAATTTATAATATTTAATCAAATTTAAAGTATTTCTTTAATTTTAATTAAGAGCCTAAACATTTATCATGGTAATTTATATGATTTAATTTGTTTTCAAATAATTTCATTCATTTATAATTTGTGTCATTTAATTCTTATGTTGTTTAAGGTATGTATGGTTTCATGACTTAAGTTTTTGATTAAATATTTATTTAATTTCATATGTTATAGTTATTTAATCTATTTGATTTAAACTGATCTTATTCATTTATTTCATTAATATTTATGTTCATTAGCTTGAATGAGTTAACTTGATTAACTTAATATGATCTTTAATCCAAACTTAATTTAAAAGGTTTGATTTCATCATTCAACTAACCCATTATATTTCAATTTCATAGCTAAAGAGAATTCATTATCTTAGGCAATTTAATTCATAATTTGGGTTAAGTTTAATGAAATATTACACATTAAAGTTTTATTATTTAACTGAATTTACTATGGTAAAGTTTGTTTATTAATCATAACCATTGAGAATGAACTACTTTGGGACCAAACCTTACATAGGCCATTTCAAAATTCATAGGTTAGATTTAGTTAATTTGGTTAATCATTTTTTTATTTGTATTTAGAAAAGATAATGAGATGGCACCATCTTCCTCTTCCCAAGTATGTCTCTTCCTCCTTTGGGGCATTTTTCCATTAGTTACTACTCCATTTCTTTCCTCTCCATGGAAGGCCCATCTTATGCTAGCATTATCTCAAACAACCTTCTTTCAAATGATATTTTTGATCCCTCCATTAAGCTTATCTTCTTGCAATCATACCATGATCAATTTTGTGATGGCAGTGACTTTGGTTTCATTAAAAAAGGTAGTTGAAAGATTGGCAAGCTAGCTTTATTCCTCTCCGATTTTGAATTTGCTCAACCGTTAGAACTACTTAAGTTTACTTTGGTTGGCAAGTTCACCTACAAGCACCCTAAGATGGACACTATATGAAGCACTTTGATTAACTCATGCTTATTGGAGATTGGAATGTCATACTACTAGATAAAAGGCATATTGCGGTAAAGCTCAACAAGGAGGAATACTACGCTCAGCTCTTCTCAAAAAAACTTTACCATATTCACAATGTACCAATAAAGATACTAAATGGACTCCCACTTTTGATTATAGCATTGAACCTCCTATAGTCTCAATATGGATAAAGTTTCCAAGTTTGAAACTCATTTGTTTAACAAGCAAATCCTTTACTTTCTTGCTATAAACTTTAGTAAACCTTTGAAGCTTGACCTATGCACTTTCAACATCACCAAATCATCTACAACCTGTTCTTGTGTAAATGGATACAAAAGTACCTCATGTTAATGAAATTTGAATAAGAACTCCAACAAATGGTTATTGGCAACAAGTGGTGATTGAACAAAAGCCATATTACTGCCCCAAATGTAGAATGTTTGGACATTTACTTGAGGATTGATATATTTCTCACCCTTAGAGTTAAGGATAAGGAATTCCAAACCCAATGATACCGAGGAAGAAAACCCTGAGGAGCATACAAACTCACCTATTAGAGATCAACTATAAGTTACTATAAACAAGCCTGAACATGTCCTTATCTCAAAATAACCTGTGGCAATGGTAGCAATTAATAGAACAAAATATACAACTCATGGAGACAATATTCATGTGATAATAGAGTAATTAGATCCAACAACTCAACAATGAAATATTAATCCATACACCTATGGTGTTAGAGAAACCAACAAATTAAGAAGGTAATACTTTAGAGCCTCTCAGATGTCAACTAAAATAAACACAGCCTGATGATGTGCTCTCACCAACATTTACACAACCCATGATCAATCTTGAGGATTTATACCACACAATTCAAGACATAGAAGAGAAATGGCTGATACAGAAATCCAAAAGAAATAAGCAAAAAGGAATAAGGGAATTAAGGCATATAAATATGAATGCTAGATCATTTATAGGATATGCCTTCTCATTTGGAATTTTAGCCAATTTGGATAATAAGATTGCTGATAGAGCCTTTAGGGGCTCAAAGTACTCCAAGCATGATTAATTTTTTGACTCAGAACATTAGAGGTTTTCAACAATGTAGCCTCTAATTGACTCAAGAGTTTAATAAAAACTTACAACCTCCAAATTTTTTCCATCATAGAGGCACTAATTCAACCTCACAACATTAAAAAGCTTAGAAACAAATTTCAAAGCTTCATCATTGCTCAAAACTGCACAAATAAAATTTTGCTATATTGGAAAAGTCCATTTCACATTGACCTCTTAATTAATGACTTCCAATTTCTACATATACATATCAGTTATAGTAACTACTCTATACAAGCCACCATTATATATGCAGCTTACTATAGGGATTCAAGAAGGGATCTTTAGAAAAAAAAAACCATTGCCATTAGCCAAAACTACCAACATAGTTGGCAAGTGGGAGGTGATTTTAATATGATCACAAACTTCAATGAGAAAGAGGGAAGAGGAAGAAAACCAAATGAAACTGTTATGGGAGAATTTGCTAACTACATTGAAGATGCACACCTAATTGATCCTTGTTTTAGTGGATCACCTTACACATGGAATAGAGGGTGAGTCTTTGAATGACTTGTTAAAATTCTATTCAATACACAATGGTTTGATCATTTTTAGCATTCTACAATATGAAATACAAACAAAACATGATTAGACCATGCTATCTTACTATTAATTGTTGACTACCTTTAGAAACCATCCAAACATGTCTTCAAATTCAAGAATACGTGGAAAAAGCATGACCTCTTCATCAATTGCCTTCAAAGTCCCTGGACATCAAATTCAGCTAACCCATAGACTAGAATATGGAGTTTATACAAGAACTTAACCACAAATCTCAAGTAATGGAACTGGAAAATCTTTGGTGACATACCCCAAAAAATTGAGGCACAAGAACAAAAAGTATCGCTCTTTGAAAATTATTGTATCAATGACACCTCAATGGAAGTTGAAGAAGACCTCAAACAAGCCCATCTAACTCTCCACAACCTCATTGCTATGAAAGAAGATTTCTCAGATAAAAGTTACTATAATTAATCTCTAAGAAGGTGACAAAAATGCAAAATATTACAATGCTTGCATCAAAAAGAAAAGGGAATATAAATCCATCACAAGAATCAAATCAAATTATCATTGTTTGAAAATAAAAGTAAAACATAATTAAGAATGGTATCAACTACTTCAAGTCATTGTTCTTAGAATAATAGGTAAATCTAAATATATTTTGTGATGATTTATTCAATACTAACATTGTTGAGGTAACCCAGTTGGACTTAGCATACACGCCAATGGATGATGAAATTTGGAATAGCCATGACTCTCTTTATGCGTTGAAAGGTACAGACCTGATGGTTACACAACACACTTCTATCAACACTAATGGCATTAGATTAAACATGACGTTATTTTTATCTAGGCCTTCTTTAAGGGTAATGACATGCATAAGTTTTTCAGCTCCACAACCATCACACTCATCCCCAAGTTTAACAACAAGTATAATTTGGAAGATTTCAGGCCCATCAGTCTATCACCAGTCATAAGAAAATCATTAGCAAAATTGTATCTATTCGTCTCCAACCATACCTCCTAAAACTTATTTACAAAAATCAAACACTTTTATATAGGGAAGGAACATAGAAGAAATTATTCTTTTAGCACAAAAGGTTATCCTATACCTTGATAAAAAATGTAGGGGAGGAAACCTTCTTATAAAATTGGATATAAAGAAAGCCTTTGATACCATCAATTAGAATTTGATAATGAAAATTCTGAAAGCTATGGGTTTTCAAGGGGAATTCTACAAATAACTACTATTCTTTCATCATTAATGGTGAGGCATGTGATTTCTTCAAAGTATCAAAAGGCATAAAGCAAGGTGATCCTTTATTTCCATCTCTTTTTATACTGACATGATTACTTTTCCAGAATGATGGAAGTAAATTACAACTCCAATAGAGCAATCAACTATACAACCAAAGGAAAATTACTTTGATGGTGTTATAAACTCTATTCAAGATAGAATCAATTCATGGGATAACACTTTTCTATCAACTAGAGGGAGGATTACCCTGCTGTAAAGTATTCTTTACTCAATCTCACTTTATTTCTTACAAACCATGTTAATGCCAAATCAGACATATATCAAGAATGAAAGAATTTTTAATAGATTTTTATGGAGTAGAAAAATTTTTCTATACATTGGGAGAGTTAGAAAAAAATGTGCAAACCAAAAAGAGAAAGAAAGGTAGCCTTCCAATTATTAGCTGACTCTATTCATATCATCTAGATGAAACTATGGATCAAATTATGACAAAATGATTTCTTATAGGCCTAATTCCTACAACAAATATTGTTGGAAGACACATCCAATTGTGGTACAAAAATGAAAAACAAATTCCCAACCCTAGAAGAGCTTGTTGTACCATAGAGAAGTAGCTGAAAAAATGATTTTCTATCATCTAGGGAATGAAGCACTTAGCTTCTCACAAGATCACTAGTTTCTTGAAGGGTTACTATCCAATTTATAACAAAAATAAGTACTAATCAGTTAAAATTTTGTAATTTCTAGATTGATGACAATTGGAACATCCCAAATCTTAGATTTTATCTTCCTCAAGATGTTTTGAAAGGGTATCTAGCATCCCTCTTATCCCACATATAAAGGACAAATTGAGGATGAAATGTCAAAATGTTAAGCTCTCCATATCTAAGATCCTTTTCAGGCTAGATATAATTCTAGTAGATCCCCTGAATGGTAGCTTATTTTTTGGAATGTAGCTATCAAACCATCTATGTCCTTTTTATGATGGAGGTTATGGCACAACCTAATTCCCACATATGATATACTGAAACATAAAGGCCATATGATCACTTCTATATTCCACCTATGTAGAAGGAATGAAGACAATACAATGCATCTATTCATCACATGCCCAATCAACAAAGAAATATGGGATGGAATTCACTCTCAATTCTAAATTGATAAATCAATTGACGACTCAATACAAAGTAACTTCAAGATTGGGAACAGTTCAAATCATTACAACAAGGACCATATTTACATTATTAACCTCATTGTTGTATGGTTCATTTAAGTGGCAAAGGAACTCAAATAAGCATGGAAGCCAACAAGAAGGTGTGATGGACATAATGTCACATATAAAAAAGCCATATTGTTAAACTTAGAGCTGCAAATCTATTCAGAATCCCTTCTATAACTATGGAGAAGCCAAAAACTATTTCAACCACTTCTCATACATTGCAATAAACAAGAAATTGAATGTATTAAGATAAACAACGATGGCAGTTTCATGATAATAGACAAACCAGTAAGTATTGGAGGTGTCTTTAGAACTCATATAAGCCAATTCATCTTTCTATTGTCCATCCCTTGCTATACAATGAATGCTCTTCATGCTAAAGCTTTAGCTACCATACAACTCTAAAGATAGCAGCCTCCCTTCATCTCAAAAAAGTCTAGATAGATTCTTCAATGCTTTACAACTACATTTCCACTAGTGACCTCATCCCTATTGCATTACTTACATCATTAAGAACATTATGTTGATATTTAAATAATTCTCAGTTAGATTCAGCCACATCCATCGAGTGGGCAACAAACCTGCAAACAAATTGGTAAAGATAGGATCACTTATGGATAGACCAATCTTCTCACATTAACATTTACCTTAAATCCCACATACACTCCAGAGTGATTTACTAAAGTTGTCTTACATTAGAAGCATGTAATGATCTTTACTTTCTTTTTTCTTGACATTTGACTATACTTTCATTTTAATTTCATAGTAAAAGTCATCTTTGCTTAAAAAAGAAATGTTATTCATTAATATTAAATAGATTTAAGTAATTTTAATATTAATGAACTATTTATTTGGGTGTGAAATTCAGAAGTTGTTTAGCTTTGATTATTTAATTGATTAATTTGTTTATTGTAATTTATTAATTCTATAATTCAAGAATTGGTTAACTTTTTTTATATTCCTAATTATTCCATAAAACTTAAATGCATAAATAATTAAGTTCATTAACTTCAGAGGGTTGAGAAAATTTTGTTAAGTGTTATGATGTTAATGAAAATATTTTAAGTTGATTTTATAAATTTTATAATTTTAGTAAATTAATATATTATTTCATTTAAACTAACCTAGAGATTGAAAATTTTACAACTTATGATCCAAAGGTTATTTTTTTTGAAGCTTTTAAGTTAAGTGGGGTTCCTTACTAATTTAGTCTTCCTAAAGTTTCATCTTAATAAGATGTATATTTTAAAACTAATAAAGATTTTAGTTATTTCAATAAAATTTAAATTAAGCCCTAATTGAAAGGAATTCCTTAGGGCTTTTAATTTTCCATAATTCCCCTCTAAAAGATGCCTCTATAGAGAGTTGATTTAGAATTTGGAGTTTGGGTTGATTTTTTTTTAAAAGTTTGTACTTATTAATTTAATTAATTAATTCATTTAATTGCTTAATTAGGATATTTTGGGGATTATGTAGTTTTAGTGAGGTTGAACATTGTCCTAAGGTCTACTTATGTGAATTATGATGCTTTAAACTAATTTTATAATTTTTTTCTAAATTTTCTTAATTTATTATTAATTTACTTAATTAAATTAAGGATTTAGCGTTAAAACTTTCATATCTTTGGATTTACTTCCCAATAAGTCATACAAAATTTATCTAACGTGTATTTTGGTCTCAACTTTACTTCTGTAAAGTTTTATATTAATTAGATTAATATTTTGTTTTTAATTAAAGTTTAATTATTTTTAATAAAACTCAAAAAAATACAAAAATACCTAAATTTTTTTTGAGAATTTTTGGTTTAATAAATTCCTCTCACTGAGATGAATCCATTAAGCTCTTATTTATATTTTTTGTTGAGTTTTTAAGATTATTTTACAATTTTCTAAATGCAAAAAAGCCAAATTTCCTACTTAATATAGTCAATGCCTACATGGCACTTGTGTGGTGTTGCTTGCCACTTCGCATGGTGCCACCAAATCAGATGGGATTGCGTGGATCTTGCGTCAAAAGGCGGACACACGGGATTGATTTGGAACATTCAATTATAGATTGGATAGTTCTAATCAAATATTTCTTTCCTTAAGGGATTTTAATCAGATCATCTAACTAAATATTGGCCATCCATTAAGGAAAGAATGGTGAAGACTTTTTCTCCTACATCTATGGTAGATCCCGAGAATCATCCATCAAATGACATGACTTTTGATAATCTAGTCAATGATAATGTATGATTTTAATTGCAAATCAATCAGGAGTATATTTGGAACACATCTATATGGTTTGATCTCACTTGAGATCAAATTCCCTTCACAATGGACCAAACCAAAATAAAGTGGTCAATTTTGATGCATACCTCACCGGAATTGATCCTCTATAGTGGGAATGCTTCGAACACCTTCGTGGGGATGTGGCAAACCTTTGGGAGAGAGGAATTGAGTTGCCTCCTCACCATTGACTATGGAGGTTGAGCTCCACCTATTCACCGGTGGGTAGTTGAAATCTAGCTTGCTGGTGGTAGGAGATACTAGGAAGGAGTTGCTTCTTTTTCTTTTCACCTCAGGAACGTGTGTGAATGCTTAGTTTCTAAAATCAATACTCTTTTTCTCTTTGCTTATATGGTCAAAAGCTAATCCCATGGAGAATTCAAATAAATTTTCCATGGTGATTGCCACTCTTGGACTCTTCCCTAAAATGGATGTTACTTGACCAAGAATGGGTTCTTATTAATTGGATGAGGGATGGGAAGGCTATGGAGGAAAGGAGATTGGGTTTTGGCTCCTTATGCATGGATTTTGGTTTTCTTCTTTCTTATGGAATATTCCATTGTCTTTAGAATTGCTTAGGATTATGGTGCCACCTTAATGCCTCTTAGATTGCTAGTTGACTACCAAAATCAAACTCAAAGTGAGCCATGAGTCAAACAAACTCATTTGAATTGGGTTTGGGCTTAGGTGTCTTAAGTTGATACTTTTAGGTTTGATTTAATCTATATTGAATTATGTTAAATTTAATTAATTTATTTAAATTAGATGATAATTACAATTATTATTGATTGTCCTTTGAATGACTTGAAGTTCAATTGATCCATTTCACATGGAGTTTTGATTTAATTCAAAGAAATTTGACCCATTTGACTTAAATGGGTTAAGTTAAATTCAATTAGTCAAATGACCAATTTGACTTAATTAAGATATATTTTGCTTTCAATTGTATTTAACCAAGTATTTGAGATGATTTAGATCAATTAATTTCATTTCATTTGAGGATAACTTTGAATTCAAACCCACTTTGACTTAATTTGGTCTTAATGGGACAACATGGGTTTAATTAGGTTAAATGACCAAATTAATCAAATTAAACCCAATAATTACTTGAATTTTATTTAATTATGATTTTTAAATGATTTTGGTTATTCAATTTGAAATGATTTTAGTTTAATTTAAGTTTAGGTTCAATAAGGTTCATTTAGATCAAGTGATCTAATTAATCTAATTAAGTCCTTATTGGATTTATATTTATTTAGGTTCATGCTTAACATGTTCATTTGATGGATTTGAACTTTTGGAATGATTTAATTTGATTAAATTTTGATAGGTTGACCTTTGACCTGATGGGACCCACATAAGTCCAATTTATGTCAAATGGTTGACCATCTTTGACCTTCATTTGAGTTTAGTTTTAAATTTATTTATATTCATGTAATGAATTTATGATTTTTATTTGATTCAATTTCAAATTTTTTTTTATTTGAATTTCTTGGGTAGTTAATTTTGAGCTTAAGTATGATAATTGGGTTAACCACCTCAATTATCTTTATCTAAACTCAATTCATTTATATTACAATTAGAATGTGTTCTATTTAATATTTTTTTATTTGAGATTTATTTGGGTCTACCTAATCCTATTAGGTTGGGTCAAACCTTTGAAGGATTTACTTGGGCACCAAGTATAGTGTCTTAAGTGCATAATGATGAGGCTCCTAATCTAAGATTAGGTGTCATAATTATTATTTTAGAGATGATGTTAAGCTTACCTAAAATTGAGGTCAACACCATAGGAGTTCCATCACAATGTGTCACAAAACCACAAAATGAATTTGTCAAACTTGTATGACTCAATGAAGTAAGAATTTGATCAAATGTGTTATTAAATAAGCTCAAGTTGAACATTACCCAAAAGATGATCGAGTTCACTAAAAGAAGGAAGTAGTACAATCCCAAAAATAGAATTATACTATGAATATACTAAATCACTTTGTGTATTATTAGTCCATGAGATTTTTAAACTAAATAAGCATAACTAAATAGAGAAATAGAGTACTAGTTTTAGGACATATAAGTCTTAATATAAATTATCTAAAATTTTTGGATATTATTAAATAATTTTATAAAATAAAAATAATTAAATCTCTAGTTTCAAATTGGTTTAGTAGGAAAAACATTTCATATGGTGTGGGAAGTGAGAAGAAAACCTCAAATTGACTAATACTTGTGCCTTCTTGGAAGTAGACCACATGGATGAAAGATTGATGTTTCTCACTCAAGAAACCTTCAACATTCAATCAAGAAGTGATCTTTCATTTGGATTACAACCTCCCATGCTTTATTTTTTATTTTTGATCTTCCCACTAAAGGTAAGCACTCTATTCTTTTAAAATATTGTTCCATTGGATTGTGGCTTCGAGTTTCTCATCATTATGACTTGGCAAATCTTTCCTATCTTATAAGATCTTAAACAACACAAATGAAGACTCTACTAAAGTAATTAGTAGATTGATCTTTCCATAAGAGTCTCATGATAAGTATGAAGAATGAGCAGATAATACCTTTCTAAGAAAATCTAATCACAAGAATGGAAAATCTACTCTCTTCCTTAATGATTTTGAAATTAGCATCCTTGTTGAACCACTTAAATTCACTCTTATAGGAAGATTTACATATAAACACTAAAAAATGGAAATACATTTGCAAGCACTTTGATGATATGAAATTAATAGGGAATGGATGTTGGATTATTAGATCTAAGACACATTACTATGAAACTTAGTAGTGAAGAAGATTATACTAGAATCTTTCCAAGAAGCTTAACAATATAAAGAATGATTCTATGAGAGTTCTAAAGTGTACTACATCATCTAATTACAACACTAAACCACCCATTATTGCTATCTAGTTTAAATTTCCAAACCTTAAGATTCATTTGTTCAACAAACAAATTCTCTATTCTTTAGTTGCAATTTTGGCAAGCCACTTAAAATTGATCTCCCTTCTTCAAACTTCATAAGGCCTCAACTGTTAGGGTCTTAGTTAAGCTATATATAACTCTCCAATATATTAATAAAATCTAGATTGGATCCCCAACAATGGCTATTGGTAAATAGTTCAAATGAACATAATATCCACTATTGTTCCAAGCACAGAATGTTTGGTCACCCTTTAGAATCTTGCTACTTTGGTCATCAAGAATTAAGAAGTAAACTTGTTGAGAAGCCTTAAGGCCTAAGAAATAATAAAGCTGTTATTGGGAAAAGAAATTAGTGGTAATCTAAAACCCAAATAAATAGGAAAAGTTGCTAGAGTTTCCTACCATAGAAATTCATATCCTAGAGGAAAACCATTCTAATCATTATTTTGTATAACACTTGTGTTAATTACTAATGGTAAAAACATTGATATGGTTCTACAACAGGAGGTGGAATGTCAAGAAGCAATTAATAATTTAGAGAAAATCCCTTCTACCATTATTAATGAGTAGAAGGTGGAAGGGTGCATTCAAATTATCAATAGAAATAAAGAGATAAATATTAATAATTAGCAAATCTACATTTATGAGGAACTCCTTCATAAGATCACATCTAAAATTGATAAAGAATGGGAGATTCAAAAAAAAAAAAAACTTAAACCAAAAGGTTTTAGAGAACTAAAACAAAATAATCCTAAAGTAGTTTAAAGTATGTGAAGTGCTAGAATTTTGCTATCAATAGTCAGCAGGATCCTACAAGATCTAAGAGAAAACTTCCTCTCACTTATTAACTAATCTCCTTATTTGGAATATTATAGGCATTATTAAATTGGATGTCTCAAGTCATTTAAAAATCTCATTAGAAATCATAATCTTAAGTTCTTTACGATATTTGAATCTCTTGTTAAAACAAATAACACATCAAGCAATATCAAGAAATTTGGCACCTTCAATTAGGAAATTAATTGTAATAGAAAAATCAAGATTTTTTTTTTGGAAAATACATAATAGAGTTGATATTTTATCATATGACCAATAATCATCAAAAGTTGAATATTCAATCAGCCATTATGTATGCTGCTTGCTCTAGAGAGATGATGAGGGAAATATGGCATAAAATCTCTACCATTAGATCTACCATGGATTTACCTTAATTTGTTGGTGGAAACTTCAATACGATTTGTGAAGCAAATGAAAAGAAGGGTGGAAGAGCCTTAAATAAAATCTCCATGGTATAATTTAATGATTTTATTATAACTTAGGTATTAATTTATGACATTGGTTTCCAAGGTAATGAATTCACTTAGAAAAGGGTAAAACCTATAAGAGGCTAGATAAAAAAAAATTTCAACATCCATTAGCTTCAAATTTTGTAGTTTACTATATTTTAACATCTTAATAAGATGGGTTTAGATCATTGTCCTCTTCTTCTCATGGTTAGCATCATTCCTCTAGCTTATCAAATTGAGTATAGATTTCAAAATATGTAGACAAGACAATCTCCAATTCAACATAACTCCTAGATTAGACTTTGGTAACTACATAAACAATCTTATAAAGGAATTTAAAAGATGGAATTGGGAGGTGTTTGATAATATCCATAAAGCTATCAAACAATCTAAAGATATTGTTATTAGCCTTTGAAAGAAAATCTCTTTGGACAATACAATAGAAACTAAAACTCTATTTATAAGAGAACAAGCGAAGTTGCAACAATACATTATCCAAGAAGAATCTTATTAGATGCAAAAGCTGCTGGTGATTATTTTTGGTGTGGTGACAAAAATACCAGAATTTTTCATGCCTCTATTAGAAAAAGAGGGAGAATAATGTCATCTTCAAAATTAAGGATGCTAATAAATGATGGATGTATGATCAAAACAAGATTATTGAATGTGGTCAAAATTTCTTTCAAACATTTCTCACGACCCCCATTTTGGTAGAAGACACACTATTGAACAATTTTATTATAATTACTTTGTAAATGAAGTCAATATTGTTGCTTCACTAAACTTGACTCAGTTACATTCTAAAGATGAAATTAAAGCTACATTATTTGATATGGATTGCCATAAAATGACTAGGACTAATGGGTTCTCAGCTTTCTTCTTACAAGTTACTTGGGATATTATCAAAATAGAGTTTAATTCAACTATGCAAGATTTCTTCAAAGGTTCATATATCACAAATTCTTTGCATCTACCACTATTTTACTTATTCCAAAACATAATATCATAACTAGTTGGGAGACCTTTAGGCCCAGTAGTTTATCTAGTATCATTAACAAGTTAATTATTAAAACCATTTTCTCCAGATTGCAACCTTACCTACCTTTGCTCATTTCTAAAAATCAAACTACTTTTGTATAAGGTAAACATGTCAATGGCAATATTCTCTTTGCACAAGAATTGATCCAAGATATTAATAAAAGAAATGTAAAGGTGGTAACAACATTATAAAGCTTGATATCAAAAAGGCTTTTGATAATATTAACTGGGATTTCATTCTAAAAATATTAGAAATAAGAGATTTTAACTCTAATTTATGTGAAGTGATTAAATAAATCTTTGTTAAAAATTTTAACTCTCTATTCATTAATGGTAAGAACTAGGGTTTCTTTACTACTAATAAAGGCATAAGGTAAGGAGATCCCCTCTCCCCTACTCTCTTTATTAAAGCTCTTGATTACCTTTCTAGAAAGCTCAATCTGATCATAAAGGAAGGATGCCCATTCCAACTCAGCTTTTGATGATGATATTCATATCTTTTGCAATGGTAGTAAAAGATCCATTCAAAAGGTTATTAAAGTCATGAAAGAGTTTGAGAACTTGTAGCGTCTTGGCCTAAACTCAAGAAAATTCCAATTTATTACTTCCAAACATTATGGCAATGAAAAGATAAATTAGATTAAGGACTTTACTATTTTCTCCAAAATTGATCTACCTCTTAAATACTTGGGTGTAAAGTTCTTTAAATGGAAAGTCAAAGAATGCTCTTTTGATGAGCTTGTTTCCAAAGTGTAAAATTGAATTCAATCATGGGATTGTTCCTTATTTTCTTTTGGTGGAAGATTTACTCTTGCTAGTAGTATACTTAATGCCATACCTCTCTATACTATCCAACTACTCAACATGCCTATGGTATTTCAATCTAAGCTTGAGAATATGCTTAATAAATTCATTTGGTAGAGAAAAGGTGGTTTGGACTAGCTAAAAAAATTTTGTATACCTAAAGCTAAAGGTGGTTTAAGCTTTAAGACTCTAAAGAATAACATTAAGTGTAACTTCATTAAATTGTGGATTCATTTCAAAAAAAAATTTCTTTATGGGCACATTATTTACATAACAAGTATTGTGAATCTTCTCATCCTACTCCTATCAACAAACATATGGCTAATTCAAGCACTTGGAAAACTTTGCTAAACCATAGAAGAGAAGCAAAGGACTTTATTTTTTGGTATATTAGAGAAGGAAACATTAATTTATGGTATGATTAGTGGACATAATATCAAATTTGTTAAATTTTATAATGAATTATCTTCTAATAGTATGAAAGTTTTTGAATTCTAGGGCAATGATAACTAAAACATTTACAAACTTAATGATATGTTGCTTGACCACATTGTCCATGAGATTAGGAAATTTACAATCAATATAAGTGCTGAAGATGTTTTAGTCATTAAACATCACAAGTACAACATGAAGAAAATGTTCATCATCTCTTTTTTGCATTGATGTTTTTCTACTACAAATAGATTCAATGCTATAGCCTTAATTGAATTTATTCTTTTGTGGTATCCTCACTCCACTATCAATATTGATACACACATTATACAACTAGTTTCTTTAATTACAATTTGGTTTATTTGGATGGTGAGAAATAATAAAAGGATGAGAACATTAAGCCATCTATTTCAGAAACTATTCATAATATTAAGAGTTTTCTACTTAAAGCCCAAGTGAATGGATGTCTTATATGTATATATATATATATATATATATATATATATATATATATATATATAGATGATTCTTTTATTTCTAAATTAGGACAATAAGAATATCCATCAAGAATCTTTTTACTAGAAGCTTTGTTACTGGACTAAATCAGTTTATCCTATCATCAAAATCAACATTAATTATAGCTTCAAATCAAATTCCTTGAATGCTAGTATTGGTGGCATATTTAAATATCATAATGGACATTGCATTCTTTTTTTCCATATCAATTTCAACAATATATGCTATTTCATATAAAGATTCTTTCTTCTCTATTTATAACTAAATTAATCAAATCTATTATTGGTTCAGTGTTTTTGGATTGAAACTAATTCCACCCACCTAACCATAATTTTTAATGGTCATTGTCATATTCCATGGTTTCTAATCTCTCCTATCAAGCAAATTCAACACATATGTTATTGCTACTACTTCTTTCATATTAAAGCATAATTTCAGAGAAGGAAATACACTAGCTAATTATTGTTAAGCTTGGGTGAAATCTAAGTGCAACATCATTTCTAATAGCTCTCATGGCCATCTTTTAAAATTAATAAATAGTGAGAAATTTGAATATGCCTTTTATTAGAGGCTAGTTCACATTTTAGGTTTATGTTACTCTTTTTTTTTTTTTGCTATATGTTTTCTTTTTGTTGTAATTGTGCATGCTATATCTATATAATAAATTAACCTTCATGAATAAAAAAAATTAGAGGGATAAAATTTGTCAAAAAAATAACTTTATAATAGTATAGATTCACATCAAAATTCTTCCTAAAATTTTTTAGAACTTTTATAATTTTATTTTTAATTATTATAAATTTTAGATAGTCATGATTACATTAGAAAAATCAAAACTTTACACCCTAATCAAATTGTTTCAAAACATTTATGTATTAATCTTGAGGTTACTTATGATCACCTTTTGAAATATAAGATTTTTGCTCATTCATTTAAAGGTTTAAATCATTTAAATTATAATATTTTAAAATTTTAAATACATCAATATTGAATTAATTGTATATTTACTAAATTTTTGATGAAGAATGTTATTTATTAATTCTTAGCTTAATTGAATCATTAATTTATTTAGAATAAAGTTTAAAAAATTACTTAAAATGCACATAATTTGGATAATCTCACACCCAACTCAATCTCAATCGTTAGATTCATTTTAAAATAGATTCAAAGCCTAAGAGGTCATCTTAATCCATCATTGGGCTCAAATTGAAAACACGAGCTTAAATTTCGCCCACATGACTTGAACTTAAGCTATGTAAAATTCTATCTCTAGGCCATTCTATGGAAAACCCATCATTGGAGAGCTTAAAAAAGCTACGAGGAGTCAAATGCATGGCTTAGTGAGTCATGTCATATTCTAAGTTGCTGGGAAGGACAAAGATGAGGGGTATAGTATAATGGTTTGAATTCATCACCTAACTAATAGATGAATCTTAGGTTTTTTTTTTTTTTTTTTTGAGAAGGTTTAGTATCAAAAATTTGTAAGATTCTTCTTTGAAATTTTGCTTATGATGCACTGGATTATTATGTTGACCAAGCTCAAATTACCATCATGCTAGCTTTGATGGCTAAGCTAACCTAAGTTGTTTGGATGGTTGTGGAATTATTTGGACTATGTCTTTGAACTTAGAGAAGGTGAGAATGGCCTCTTACTCTCTTGGAAGACTTGCTATTTAGTTCCATATAAGTTGAGCTTATCCATGGCTACCACAGTTAAGTTAGCTAGGGTTTTCTACTAAGTGGAAGAATGGGAAGTCATTCAGAGAGTTGGGGGAGCAGATTTTAAGGATTAGAGTGGGCATATAATGGTTTAATCATATTTGCTCTTTTTTTTACTTCCATAAGTTCCATTTAATGGTACTTAATTTATGTTATGCTAGTTAAGTGCTTAAGGAATTTCGTATAATGTTGGTTGGAGCTATGGATAATTATCAAAATTTGAATTTTTAAAAAATAGGACTAATCTTAATGTCATGGGCCCATTTCACTCCAATTGGAGTAAATATCCCACTTTTGCCAAATGAGTTAACTTGACCCATTTAAAGTGGTCAACCCCTCTTAGGTTGAACTAAATAAATATTCTTAAGACTCATTTCTAAAGTAACTTTCATAGGATTGAAGTGATTTAATCAATTGGCGGATAATTCAATCATGATCATTGGTCCCATTTTGGGCAAAAAATAGACCATATTGGTACATTTGGTAATATTGAACTCCCTTGAGAGGTTAATTAATGTGGATTGAACTAAGCATTTTTCATTGGAATTGTTGGATATGATCACTCTTTAGGACTTAATTGGATATCATGTTTTACTTAGTCCAATCAACCACCTAATAAAGACATGGGAGTTAAGGGGTTATAATTATTTTATTTGGCAAACTAAGCTTAGGAGAAGGAGAAATTCGACCAAGTGATATTTAAACTTTATTTAGGACATTAAGGGGAGATTATGTGCCCAATTGGCCTAACTAATTTGATGGTTATTAATAGTTTGGCCATATTAACCTATTTTGGTCAATGTGGATCAATTAGGTTAACTTCTACCAATCACCCTAACTGATGGACCCAATATCTTAATAAAAAAATTCTTTATAATATGAACACATTCATTGATAAATTAGAATGGCTAATAAAATGTCCATTTAATTTGACTTCAACTTAAGCCTAAGGTTGACCTAGATTTGACATAATTTGACTTCCATAGTCTTTTGGCCAACAAAAGAATAAGTCTAGGTGCTGTAGTGGTTATTTTAATTATAACCATTACTATGAACATCCCAGAGCTAAATATTTAAGATATTTGACTATTTGAGATAAATGGGATCCCCCAATTCGGGAACTAAATAGAATAAGATAGGTGGGTAACTTTAGCACAATCATGAGTTAAATCTCCTAGATTGATTTTGTAGGTGGTCAAGCTAATCCTTAGAGTCTCATAATCAATTATATAAATTAAATCAATGAGATAGATTAATTACTTAAATTCAACACTTATATCTAGTAAATAATGGTTGACTAAAATAGTGAAAGAGGTCTACCCTTGGGTTGGCTAGAGTTAAATATATGATATAGAAAAGATTTATAAGTGAGCCTCCTATATGGGTTCCTCTTAAAGGTTAACTACGGCAGACCTAATTGGTTAGATTCGGTTTAGGCTTTTACTATTCATGGAGGATTTGGGGGTTTATCCAATTGATCTTTTTATATAACTCTTGTTATTTTCTATAAGGAAGGATATTTTAAGAGACTGTGTTTCCTCTAAACAACTATGGTTAGAATTTTAGTCAAGAGATAAGAATTAAATGTAGTATGGAAAGTTGAGATAAAATTCATGTTTATACCTCCATAATATTTAGGAGTCAAGAGTTATCCGAAGCCATCATATGGATCTTTCTTATATTAATTTTTACATGAAAAAGGTCATATTTATTATTCTCCCTTAAGAGTCAGTCACTACCACATTGTTTTTTCATGTTTTTTTAGTTTATTTCCTTTCCATTTCTTATATATATAGTTGCTCCTAATTAGTAGGAGATGATTTTGCAGTCAATTTTAGCTTTTTCAATTATGTAAAAACTATGTTTTGATGTTTTTTTTTATTTCAGAGGTTTAAAACAAAAAATTTTGCATTTTATTGTTTTCTCTAAAGTTCTCAAATTTCTAGTAATTCTGAAATCCAATTTCTAGATTTCTCTCATGCTTGAAATCTGAATTGCCTAAAATGATTTTTTAATCTCTTTTAAAATTAATAATTGATATGAAAGCCTTCTTCTTAAGGAATTGAGACATTCTTACAATGTGTGCGTTTTGATGAAGTCTTGGATGTTGAAGCCAAGTTCTCCTTAATTGTTTCACGGGTATTCAACGATAGAAATCTAACAAATATGTACAGTACATATTGAGACATTCTTACAGGCTTCGGATCATTTGGAAGTAGTGGAAGTAGACTATGAAATTATTGCTCAAATTAAAATCCAGAACAAATAGAAAATAACTAAATCAAGGGCAAAGGTTGTTTGTTTGTTGTAGCCTTCTACACCATCTTCAATTTTATTATGTCTCTAAAGTCAACAAAAGAGAGATGGGATTTCCTCAAGGTAGAATATGAAATAAATGAATAGGATCTAAGAAATGTTAAGTGCTAAACATTTTATGTGAATCTGATTTGTAAAAAATGAACGAGATTGAATCCATCAAAGGGCATTCTAATAGGCTGGGGAACATTCCTACTAAATCAAATTATCCAACTCGTCTCTACCAGAATCAATGATTATAAAAAAAATAAAAGTCAATGCAACTATGGCTATAAGTTTTCGGACCACAATTACATTTTCAGAAAACACTAAGAATATATCAAAATTAAGTATGGAAAAACTGTAGGACGCAGTACTAGCATAGAAATAAGGAAGATCTATAATGCAAGAAAATGATTTTAAAGGAGCCTTGATAATCATCAACTTCTATTATCAAGAATTATTACAAATGAAAAGCAGGATTATGGGAAATGAACTTTCAAAACTTGATAATCATATTTCAAACAATAAAACTTATTAATTTGAAATGCAAGTAAAAAAAACATATCCTGAAGGAATAAGGAGATCATTAAGGAAACTATAATTTACTCATATAGAGGTTGTAGGACCACAAATAATGCTATCTTTCAAAGGTATGTTTCTTTATGTTGTAGTTATTCATGACTTCGCCTGTATATGACAAAAATTTCCTTTTAAAGGAAAAGTCATAAGTGGCTAAAGTCTTTAAGAATCCTAATGTCAGAATAAAGAATGATGCCTGCAAACTTAAAACTCTCAGATCCGACAATGGCATGGACACTTTGTATTTTAAACGCTTAATTGGTTGCTTATGTATATTTTACAGAAACAAGAGCGGAAATTTTGAACGTTGTAAGCTTTTGTTCTCCGTTTATTCACTATGCAGGCAAATGGCATCTTACGGCTGCAAAAAGCAAGTTTTGATACTTAAAAGTATTATGTGATTTTAGTATTAAATTCTCAATGATCAAAGACTTCAAGTTGTTAGGTTTCTTAAATAGTGATCGCGGAGGTTCTATTAATGATATAAAGAGGACATCGTGGTGTTTTTCAACATTTGATTCAAGCTTTTTTCTTCTGGAGCTCTTAAAAAAAGAAAAAAAAGATAGCAGAAACCACTACGAAAATAGAGTTTGTTGCTATAATAGCTGCTGTTAACAATTCATAGGCGTAAAGCACTGCGATCCTTATTGACAGTCAAGCTACTACTGCAATCTTTAATAATTTTGTATTCGTATGAAAACTAAGCCTTTTAATATTAAGTTATTCATTGAAAAGGATGTATAGCAAGACGGAGTAGTTGTCTGTGCCTACTATAAAATAGATGATCAAGCTATAGTTGATTCACCATACTACTATCAGTGAAATAATTTGAATCTCTATGAACAATAGTGCACTGCTCATAATGCAAGGATGAGTTTTTAGTTAAATAGCTACTACCACTTCGCCTAAACTGTCGCTTTTTCTTCATTTGTTTAAATTCCATTTCTTATAGTTGCTTCTAATTAGTTATAGATTGTTTTGCATTTAGTTTTGTCTTTTTAAATTATATAAATATTACGTGCTTTGATGTCTTCTGGTGATACAAGTTTAGCATACAGAAAATTTGTATTTCTCTAATTTCTGCTGAGTTCTTAGTTTTCTGTAACTCTAAAATTCAATTTCCAGATTTATGTCCAGTGTACAATCTAAAAATGCTTTAAATGACTTTTCTCTTTTCTGAAATTAACAAATTTCACAATAATAGTTTTTGATTTTTTTCTTAAGCTTTATGAATGTGAAGGGATTTAGCAATAAGGCTAGTTCCAAAGGAGAACTTTAGTATTGGCATCTTTAAAAAAAATTAAAAAAAGAAGATAATTTTTAACTCTATTGCTATAGAGGAGAGCGATGACCTTAGTAAAGAACTAAATGGAGCATTCAGAGAGATTAATAAATAAAATGGAAATAATACTAAAATCTCTTAAGATATCATCAAAAGAGTCTAGGTTACCATGCTTAGTCTCTATAAGGACAAGTCATAAAAATATAGTAAGTGAGAGAAGAGTTAAGGATATATATCAATCCCAAAAAACAACATGAAGAATTTTTTTTAATAAAAAGATTAGATAGAGTACCCAAGAAATAAAAAATATTTATGGTGCTGGAGGTAAATTATATAGCTGATAAGAAAATTTCCTTAAAAATTTATTTGATATATTATCTGAAGTTAGAAGGCAAAAGCATTTATTTTTTAAACAAAAGAAAATCACATACACAAGTTAATTTGATTTTACTTATTGGTATGCTATCAGAATTAATTTAAAATTGTCAAATATTTTCAGTAAACTTTTCATTAAAAAAGCTTAATTTATCTTTATCCATAGATTCACCTTATGTTAGTCACAATATGCAATAAATGTCGACAAACAAGTAAATTTAATAAGAGATTACAAGAAGCAAACACTAAAAGTAAATTGAATTGTAAAGAAAGGGAAAAAAGTGCAAATATTTGTTTACTAGCTTGGCCACCAAATGGTTCTAACTTTTATAGTCCTCTAAAAAATTGTACTACTCTCTTCATTATTAATATAAGATGGAGAAATCCAAATTCTTCTGCTCAAAGATAAAAGTATTCTACTCCTAACATAGCCCTCATAGTAATCTTAATCTACTTCAAGGCATGTAATCGACCTCTCTTAGCACAACATATTAGGTAATCAATATTTACGAAAATCCTTAATTAATATTAATGATCTTTCACTTTATCAATAAAAGCAAGATGTCTATACCTAGATTTTCAAACATGACAGAATATTACTAAATGCATAGTACAAAATGTTATGGGTGACATGAAGTAATTTAACCCACTCTTACACAATTCTTAAATAAACTTCTTAGTAGATGCAATATAAGATTGTAAATAAATAGATACTATTATAATAATATATTTGAAAATGATTTACATATGAAAATATGATCAAATCCTTTAAATTCTATACATTAGTGCAAACCCAAACGTAAATAAAATACATACTAACCCCCTTTTGTCAAAGCAAAAAGGTGGATAATAATTCCATTTACTTTGTATAATCCTCAATATAGATTTTGTGGGCAATACAAATAATATTTCATAGAGATAAATTACCAATGGAACCAAGCATGATCTTTATCTTTCTATAGCTATTGTAATTAACGCCACTCGTCTCATCCAATTTAAGTGCTAAATGAGAGAAATAGGTCGTCCAAGCATTCTAGAGATAATGATAGTTAGGTTGCCTTAGACATGATAATGATCTTATAACTTTTTTTTTTTTACTTCTTTACTATTATCAATATTCATCATCCACTTTCTCTTATTGAAAATTACATGAAGTATGATCTATGAAATTGTAAGAACTCGACTTAGTTGATCAAAATAGAAAATATTGTACTTTCATTTAAATATATTTCTAATAATATGATAGGAGTACAAATAAAAAAGTTGGGTTGATGTTGACTTTATAAGTACAACTAAAAATGAAGTTTTATGATAAAGTGAATAATTATGTTCTTCATTTTGATTCCAGGTTGATTCATGCAATGATAAGTGGCAAGATAAAGAATAGAGTAATGCTCATGGTACAAACCATATATTGCACAACACGAGTCTTTTTCATAGGGCTATTAGCTGATAAGGCAAGGGTGAGCTTTATAAAAGTGCATTTACTTTGATATAGTTAAAAGATTCGTCAGCTAATACAATATGTGGACGAATTGCCATACTTAGAATATAAAATAGATTATGCATGTCATTATCGATGATCTTAATTTGAGTGTTACCAATTATAAAACCACCCGCTTTTCTTTTAAGTTATTGTAATGCTATATATATACTGATGTACCCCTTTCTAGTTAATAGAATGGATTGATAATGGGTTTCTTTTGAAACAACTTTCTTTAATGGTTGCACTTGGTGGCCTTTCCCTTTTACGGTATGGTGGCTCTCCAAAAGAAAGTAAATTATTAGTCGAACCAATATTACAAGCTTTAACATTTGAACACCTCCACCTCCTAGCTCATATATATTTATCACAACCAAAATGTGCTTAAGAAGTAAAGTGAACAAGGAATGTTTTATAAGATGAGGGTCAAAGAGTATATTTATAAACTTTTTTCCTCACTAAATGTTGCAAAAAAAATGATCTCAATCCATCCCATCAATTCGTTCCAATCGATCATTACACTCATTTGAAAGTTGATTATATAGTCCTATCTTTGATCATATAGTATGGTACGAGTCAAACTTAAATAGTTTTTTTTTTTTTACTTTTAATAATCTTATTCTAAATATGCTAATTGACTAATTTTTCATACCTTATAATTTTCTAGTTTATAAAAATAAATGCATAAATAATAACATTAAAAGTCTAAAAAAATATGTAAATGTATGCATTTATATTAAATATTTCTAATTGGATTCAGTACAAAATCGATTATGAACTAATAGCTTTATAAACATATCAGCCAATTAATTTTATGTTTCAATAATCTGTAAATCAACATCTCTTTTGATATAGGACCTCTAATAAAGTGATGGTAAATATTAATATAATCTGTCTGAGAGTTTCGTATGAAAATTTATATTACGTAAACTATATTGTAATTATCACTTATGATTGATATTTTGTTTGCTAAAATTAATTGTGTTAAATCATGATCTAAATTTTCTTGCAAAGTTTCTTGATTTATATATATGACCATTTGCTAAATTTATTCTTAAGTGTTTCTGATATTTGAAGTAATCAAGGTGGAATATTGTTGGCAACAATTTTTCAAATTGATAAGTGTATTTTGCTAATTTTACAATTTCTGAAATTAATTTTTTAAATAAAAAAAATATTTTGTTTATTTTTTATTTACTAAAATTATGTTTTCAAATTGTTAAAAGTGATTTGTTGATTTACAAATATTCAAATTTATTTTTTATAAATGATGTAATTAGTTTATTAACCTTGCATTTGCTAAAATTATATTTTAAATCCGCTAAAATTAATGTTATTCTTGTTAAAATTAAATATACTCATTGCTTGGATTGGAATTCCAACTAGTCAAAAACATTTTGCGCTACTTGAAGTTAAATTTCCTAATTGTTAGTATTTATTTTGTGAATATTCGTTTATCGAAAATTGCAAGAATACATTAGTTGAAAGTTATTTTGAAATTGTTGATCATAATTCACTTAAAATATTTTATAAAATCAACTTAAGTAAATATTGTTGTGACCATATCCTTGTCAATTTATTGAAACTATAATAGCATTGTAAGGTGATCAAATTAAGTTGGTTATAAGATTACCATTTGGGATAAAGTCTAACAAAAGACTGTGATTGTGTAATAATCTAGATTTGCTCTTATTTTTCTTTTACTTTCTTCTAAGCTGATTGTCAAAATTATAATTTAGTTGTGGGTTGAACCCTTTCATTTAAAGGGGCACATAAGTTGCATTGGTTTGTGGTGATTAAATGTGAGGATATCATTCAAATCTTGAACATAACATCAAGATATAATATACAATCCCAAAAGATATAAATATCACCTTATGATGGATTCAATCACTTAATAGGAACTTCTATGGTTGATGGATCTACATATATTAGAGATTATTTTTCTTACCTTAGATCTGTGAAATAAGATAGGGTTTATTTTATTTTGGGTTGCAAGTTCCCTATTGAGGTATGGTTGTGCAATTAATTATAGAAGATGTGTTCTCCTAAGAAAGTTCTTGATTAAAGTAGTTGGCTAATGTCCATATATATTTCAAAGTAAGTCAAGACTCCTAAATATGAAAGTCAAATGGGTTGATCATGTAGAATAATTCTTTTCAAATTTTAAATGGGAAGATCTAGAAAGTGATTTGATATTGAGAAGCTTCGTAAGCATTTTTCAACCTATTCTATGATTTTGCTTTATATTTTTGAAGTTGAAAATTATTTTTATTTTGAGTTTAGTGTTTATTTGAAAGCTAGGATTTATATATCAACACATAAGACTATAGAGAAGTCTATGATATAAGAACTTATTTCTATAGCAAAAGAAAAACATGTCACCTCAGACTCTAATATCAAAGGTGCTTTTAGCATAAGTCATAAACTCGACTTAGTTTAATGAGAAGAATTTGTGATTTGTTAGTTCACTCCCAACAAGGAGTATGAACATACCCACCCCGACTCTTTTAAACATATAATCTACTTAGACTAGCTGTTAACTAATCCCTTTAATATTTAAAAATCATGAGGCAAGTTTTTAGGAAGTGCAAAAGTGGCTTATGCTATTAATTATTAATAAGGAAATCTAAGAATCTTAATTCACTCCCTAAATCTAAAATCATGATTGATATAAAATATTTCTAACCAATGTAATAATTTATGAATTTTATTTATTTTTAGACATTTGATTTATTTAATAAGCTTGAGTATGCAAATATGCCTACATGCACATAATAAGAGAAATAGTCAAAGGCCAAATCAGACTTTTGAAGACATACTTCTTTAAGAAGGGCAATCATCCTCAATGGACAAATATCCTTATATATGCAATGGGTGAAGGGACCATATAGGTAGAATAATATGCTTCATGGTTCTTCAACCTACAATTTCTAGTCAATTGTATTGATCATTACCTAAGGCTTTAGATATGTATGGCAATTTAAATGGGAGGACACCACATAAATCTTAGAGGTTCTTATTTGAGTGATCAAACACGACATCAAGGAATAATTATTACCCTAAAATATAAAATATCACCCTACTATGTATTAAGGACCTGACAGGCTGATGTGTTTATGTGTATCAGAGATTTTTTCTCTACTTCACATGGTTGAAGTAAGATAAGGTTTATTTTACATGGATAGCAAATTCTCTTTAGGGCATTTATAGTTAATTACATTCAAGAAGATGTGATTTTATAAAAAAAATATCTTGATTGAATTTTCGTCTCTATAGTTTCCAAAGTTTAAGTGATGATTACTTAATTTGAAAATCAAATATAAGAGTTCAAGTAGGAAAAGTTTTTATCAAAGTCTAAATCAGAAAAAGTAGAAAGCACTTTGATAATAAGAAGCCTAATAAGCATTTCAACCTAATCTATAGTTGAGCTTTATAATTTTCAAATTTAGATTTATTTTCTATATTGAGTTGACATTTTGTTAAAATTCTAGAGTTTATATCTCAGTAGCAAAAAATCATAAGAATGCTTAGAAGGTGAAGACTTATACATAAAGAAAAAAAAAGAAACAAGATATCTCAGACCTTATGACTAAAAGTTTCTTCCAATATAAGACAAAAACTCAACCTAGTCTAATGAGAGAAAATTAAGATTTATTAGTTGACTCTTACTAAAGAGTATGAACTTATTTTAACTTTTTAGATTTAAAACTTGCATGCATGGGTTTCTAGCTAACACCTCATATGCTTTAAATCATATGGTTAGTATCATGAAATACAAGATATTAATATTATTTTTAATTAGAAAGAAAACCTATGAATGTAAACTCACTCCTTAACTTTAAGATCATGAAGTGTATGTGATGCTTCAAACTAATGTAGTAATTATAATTTTTTTTTGTATTTATATGCTTAGTTTATTTAACATGATTAGGTTATGAATATATGCCTATAATGAGATGTGATTAAAATTATTGTGGGCCAAATAAGAAATAAAGAGCAAACTTCCCAATATGGTAGCCATCCTCACTAGATAGATGCCACTTGTGTGCAATAGGAGAACGTCTCATACAAGGAGATAAGAAAAAGATATTTCATGTTCACTAATCTAAGATTTATATTGGATTTTATTGATTAATGCCATTAAATTTTAAATGTGATTAGTTATAAGTTATTTAGTTTAAGTTATGAGTTTAATAAATTTTAATTAGGTAGAAAAACTTATCTCCTACTATTCTAATGAAAATTAAGTTTACAAAACAATCACATCAAATATCATCATAAAAAGAAACTTAATGAAACATGTAATTTCTAATACAGAATATAAAATAAGCAACTAAACCAAATAGTTAAATTAAAATAAAAGGCTAGTGCAATCATGTTCCATTATACACCCTAGAAGAAAAACAAAAGTGGGCAGCAAAGCTCTACCCTTATACAACTTTGCCTAGAACTAAGAAGTAAAATAGTTAATGGGGATTTTTGTGTTTTCTCCTTCTTTTTGATATAGGTGCCCTATGCATCATAAGGCCTCTTAAGTACATACACTCTAGCAACTATTCATTCTAAATATCATGGCTTCGATCTAACTCTAGTACATATTATATTTTGATAAATAAAAGAAAATATTAGGCCCTATAAACTAAGTATTAGTGAAAATAATCATACACACAAGCAAATACATTTCACACATTTATACTTAACACCAGTAGGATTTAAGTCCTCTTGTCCTAATGAGTCATTCTTTGGGGCTTAAATAAGCACCTATAAGCAAATTTATTAGTTTTAAAATCATTATAGTGACCCCTTTATGCACGACTCCTTACATAAAATATTGTTGACTCTAATAAATAGTGGCCTAACATCCAATCTATTAGCAACCAAATTATAACCTCTAATATAAAATAATACACCATAAAATAAGAAAATCATAATCAAGTACCACCTTAACCTAAGTCTAGGGTCGATCACCGAACAATCTAGTCTATGTGTGAGTAAGATTTATGTGGTGAGGTGGTTCTTGGAATTAATGATTGAATTTTAGTTTAAGAATGAAGTTCAATTTCTTACCATTTAGTGGTTAATTTATGCGATTAAATTCTTAATGATAAAATTTCTTTTTAAGTTCACTACAGGACAACTGTCAAGTTTTGGTGAAATAATCTATTGAAAATATAGTTTTTCAATAGATTCCACTCTTCCAATAAAACCATGGTTAGAAATGCATCCCTACACCTAAAAAATTGATGAAAAAGTGATTCTGGTGGATTTCTGATAGCAAATTCATTAGAAATAGCTTTACGAAGAATTGATGGACAAGCCCACTAGAGGGGAAATTTAGCTAGAAATTCCCTAGCAGAATTTCCAATGGAATTTTTGCTAGAAATTTCCAACAACAGATCATATCAATCGGCCGTCTAAAATTTTTTGTTCAGTATAAAGTACTACAATAGATCATATCAAACTTAGTGATAAAAACTCCATCAAATATTTACCATAAACTTGTATAGATTTTAAAAGAAAATAAAAGAGCTTCACAAATGTTCAGATTTTTATACCTGTAGAAAATTACACAATGACACTATAATTGCTTCACAATTGACTCTAACATACTCACAACATATACACAAGAAGTCCATACTAATAAAAAAATGATTCAATTACTTCTTTCATTGAAATTAAATTGTTCTAAAATATTAAAATTTCAACAAATCATCTAGTTGCTTAAATTAAATACTGACAATATTGTCATACAAGTTCAAAAAAATATAAAATGTTAAAAATAGAAATAAAAAATACAAGTGCAAATAAAGACCTAGCCATCATCCTCCCCCTCCTCCCCTTCCTCTACTACTGGCTCCTTCCCCTTCAGTCTATCTATATGCATATTCTTCATTTTGACCTCCATGGCAGCCATCCAAGCTTCCATTTGAGTAGTCATCCTCACCTCCATATCCTTAGCCATCCAAACTTCCATCTGAGCAGTCATCCTCCCCTCCATGTCCTCAGCCATCACCATAACATGCATTCTAACTATCTCATCGACCGAATCACTACTTGTTCCAAAGAATGAATGACATGCATCATAGGACAACCACTGTGATCCTATGCCTTGTATCCTTCTCTTCATCTTACCTCCAACAACTTTTTTTCGTATGCCATACTCTGACTGCTCAAATTGTCCATTAAAACCACTTGCACTAGTAAGGCTTTGATTAGTAACCTCCTTCAGCCTCATGTATTTGTCTTACAAGAAATTTTAATGGTATTTAAAGAAAACAAATTTTTATTAAAATTATAATTCAAAAATAATATGTCAACTTACATAATCTCTCTTTGACTAAACATCAACCTACTACTGATCAACCTGATGTTGATGTGTTATGCTATGTAATTCAATAGTGGTCATCTCTCTTTCAAAAACTTTATCTTGTAACCACTCCAATGAAATTAATTATGCATGATTATAAATTTAATTCTTATAAGTAATGATTGTCTCTCCATCTTTCCACTGTACTCAATGTGTGGAATTGATCCTCTAATATGTAGAGAGCTGCCTATGCCCCCATAATCAGATGCTCGATTTTGTTTAGCCTCCTCCCTCATTCAAATATACTTTAGGGAGGCCTAGGCTCTATAGAGCTTAGTCCACATTTCCTCTCCAATCCAAATCAATCTTCACCTAAACTTGTGTATGTTAGTGAACATATCGAATAAACATGTTGTGCTTTTAGGCTCAAGATTTCTTCTGATGTTCTGTCTATGCTCCGATATCCTCTAAAATTTTTTTGTACCAAAAAATGCATTAATGATAATCAGCAATATTTTAACATAATGTAATATATTCAATATGCCTAAGGAGACACGATAATACCTCAAATTCTCTGATCACTTGTCATGCACTTTAATTATCACCTTCTTCAATGAAACATAAGAAACATCAAAATTGCTCCTTATTATGTCCTAATTTTGTGATGGCTTCTCTGGAAGGATTATACCTGAAAAAAATATAATTAACATGATTAGCACCATAAAAATTTAAAATTAAAAGTTCAAAAATAAACTTATATGTTAGTCTCTGGCCCAATAAAAGTGCATGTAGTCGTCAGCTCAATGGGCGTAGATGGATCGATCTGATCTACTAGCATATGGTGAAAGTTGGGCTCCCTATGACCTATGTATTCATAGTACGAGTAAAATAGTGTAGTATCAATGGGTTTAGGAGAGTGGTAGGCACATGTACCAACAAGTCCATAAGTCTATTGGAAATGGATCCAACTAAAAATTCACTGGTAATTCCCTCGATAATTTTTAACAGACTAGTCTACCTAAACTTCCACCAGTAATAGATAGTTTTCTTATAGTGATTGTAATTTAATTTAAATTTGAGTTGAGTTTATGTTTCAAAAAGTGTGAGGAGTGGTGGACCCCACTTGGGGTAAGTCCTACTGGATCACCATAAGATCTAATCGAAGTGACTTTTATAGATTTTATAATTAATTTAACAAAAGATGCTTCATTTTTACTTATCTAAGTTGTGAGTTTTAATTTCACTTTGGGATCAAATGACTTCATAATTTCATGAGATGTGTCATAATGTTAGAAAGATATCTTAGGGAATACTTCATAACATTTTGATCAAAATTTGAATTATTAATAATTTAATGTTATTTATTAATTAATAAAGAAGAAAAATTCTAAACTAACACCAAAATACTTTCAATGGAACTTCATCGAAGCATCCAATAAAATTTTAAAATTATTTTGAACTAATTTGGTTTTTTATAATTTTTATATTATTTTATGTCTTAGAGAATATTTAAATTTAAATAATTTTTTTATAAATTCATGAAACTTTGTAAGAGTGTTGAAAGTAATGTCTCAACACCCTCATAAACATTTCATTTTGTTATTTCATTCTAATTTTCTATGATTTATTTGATTTATTTAATAATTTAAATTATAAAACAAATTTTATTATTTAAAATTAATTTGATTATATTTTTCTTAAGACTTCTCTATTCATATAATTTTATAAAAAATTTAGTGATCATTTTATTTTATATGAGTTTTCCAAATAAAATAAAATTAATGTGAATTATATATTTAAATAAATGGGTATTAATTAAAATTTGTTTTGACTAATCTCATGGAATTATTTTTCAAGGTCAAAGGAGTCAAAGGGGACTTCACGAATATTGCATAAATTTTTTATAAAACTTTTTAATTTATTTATTATTTAATATATATTTTTATTCAATTGCTCTTTAAAGAAAAACAATTAATTTTAAAATAATTTAATTAATTCTCCAAGACACTTCGTGTGACTTGGGATAGTAAGTGGGGCACCTTGGATGATCTAGAAGAATCTTTTAGTAATTTTTTTATTTTATAAATTTTAAATATTATTGAAATAATTATTTTATTATAATTTCAAAATGTATGTTATATTACTCCAAAATTTTATAAAAAATATTATAAAAGTTCCTAATAGTATCTAGAACTATCCATAAAACTTTTAAGTCATTTGGCTCTAATTTGAATTATTTATAAAAATTTTAATTTGTAGGTGAATTGATTAATTTATATGCTTAATTAAACCTAATAAAATAATTAATGAGATTATGAGTGATTAGATGTATTTAATATTTTTTATGACCACCGCTATTTATTAAGTGACTTAAATCATTGAGGCGCATTTCTTTAAAATATTTATAATTTTAAATTAATTAATTAAGCTAATTTTGCACATTTACCCTAATAACATAATAACTCTTAAACTATAAGTCTAAAAATTATGAGAAAATTGATGAAACTAAGCAATAACATGCAAAAAATGACCTAAAAATTCAAAATGACTGAAACTATATTTTATAATTAATTAGTTAATTTAAATTCTAATGGGGGTCCAATTAGTCTTAAAATAAGCAACACAAATTATGCCTTTTATTTTCACTAAACTGTTCTCTATTAGCTAAGCAGAGAGATGAATTGTTTATAATTTGTAGAGTTTTGTATGATATATTAAGAATATTCTAACTTCCTCATAATTAAATTAATTATTTTGTACTTAATCAACCCCAATTAAGATGATTTTGTGATTAAGTTTAGATTAGTGGACTTAATAATTTATCTCAAGATCTCTTTTGTTAAAGTAAAGGTTTGAACATTAATATGAATTTTCAACATATTTTTAAACTTATAATTAATTATTATGCTAATTTGATCATTAAGAGTGTAGAAATTTAATAAATTAACATTCATGCATCCAAATGCCATGAAATTATTACTAAAGATAGAAAATTTCCTTCAATTTTTTTTTTTTTGATAATTTAATGTTATTTGGGCGTGTATTTTGGGAATAATTTTAAAAATAAGATTTTAAATAAAAATTAAATTAGTCTCAAACTACTAATTAAAATTTGGGGTTATTATTATTATTATTATTATTATTATTATTATTATCTCTTCATTTTTCAAGTTTATAGAGCATTTATTTGTATTTTAATGAGTATGTGATTTATGGTGAATTTTTAAATTCCTGGTTAAGTTAAATGGTTAATTAAAGGTTAACAAACCCCAAATTTGAGGATTTCATGATTTGATAAAATTGAGTGAGCTTATTAATTTTTGCTAAGTTACTCCATGTTAATGAAGTGTGTTTAGCAATAAGAGTGAATTTTTAAGGATTTTTATAATTTTGAAAATGTTCATTAAAAGTTTTGGTATTTTAAGTTCAAAAATCAATAACTCATTATTTACTCAACCAAATGTCATGAACTTTTTTTGTAGGTAGAGAACACATTAAGAACATTCCCTAAAAATTTCAAGCCATTTAGACTTTTATTTTAGGACTAATTTCAAAGTTATGATTTTCAATAAAATCCTAATTACTCCTAAATTACCCTATAAAAGTTTGGGGTTTTGGGCTCAATAGGTTCATCTCTAAAAGCTAATTCCAAAGAGGGGGCATTTGTACTTTTTTTTTGGTCTTAAATTTTTTTTTTGAAAATTTCAAGTTTCAAGTATTTTTAAGTTATTAATAAATGCTCTTTTTATTTATTTATTCTAATCAACAACACCTTAACACACCTTTACACGTGGAAAACTATGATTGTTGTAGGTTTTGAACTATGGAGAGGTGCCTAATAGGTGTATTAATTTGGTGCATCCAAATCATGGCTATACACTTCAAATGCAGAGTGAACATCTATGATTGCATCTTCCTCTTATAGATAAAGGCACAACAACCATCCATTGAAGAGGGCTCGATCCACCTATTCCAGTGGATGATTTGGATTTTCTTCCACCAAAAATGATTTGAGGGGTTGAAGAAAGTGACCCTATGGATGGATCGAGCTGCCATTCACTTTTACTTCTTAAAAGATTAAGAGGGTGGTGGCTATGAATGAATTTAATGATGTACCTTGATTTTTTGCTTCATCCTTATGATTATTTGATCAATCTCACTTCTTGGATGTCCCTAAGCTTCTCTTTATAGTTGGCTAAGCTCGGTGTACACTTGATTGGTGTTTTTGAAAACACTAGTATGGGGGTAGCGGCTTTGGTTGAAGTTTGACTTGGAGGGGTCGAATGGGTGTGAGGAAGGTATAGTACTGCTACTGGAACTATGGTAAAGCTTCTTAGAGCAAGAAATTGCCTTAATTTAAAGTGTATAGTCCTCCACACTTGAACCAAGGTTTTGACTTGGTTTAGGTCTTTCGAGTTGTTAGATCAGTATCTTTAGTTCATTTTGGGTTGGGATAGATCACATAACGTTCCCCTATTATCTTGTAAAGTTTGAGGTAAATATATGGAAGGGAAAAACCATCAAAAGTGAACTAAGGATTGGGTTTATGTGTTATGTCTCTATTTGGGTCAATGGTTAGGCAATCTAGCTTTGAGTAGGTTAGTCAGCCTGACAAAGCTCAAGTAATATTTGAGTAGTTGCTCAAAGGAAAAGTGGAGATTGGACTTTACTATTTTATATTTTTATCTTCATTGAGACCTTTGGTTTAGTTTGGGTTAAGTTTAATCATGTATAAATTGGGTCAAGCTCACTTGAACTAATCATTGGTGATCCAAGGATGAGTTCAACCATGTTTAGTGGGATTAGGTTAGGCTAGGTTGGGTTTGGCTCAATATCACTTATTAAAGTCAATCTAAGCTAACTTTAGTCAATTAACCTAATTAGGAAAGGTAAGTCAAAGGGGGTATTGGAATATGTTCATTTATCAATTAAAAGTATTTTACAATAATTACTTTGGTCCAATTCAAGTTTAATTAAGATTGGCTCAATGTTGTTCAATTAGGTCAATTTGGGTCAAGTGAAATAATTGACCAAAGTAGACTCAATTGGTCATGGTTTATGTTCAATTAAGGTTATGCAATGATTCTAAAGCTTTATATTAGTTTAATTTAGCTTGAATAGTTTTTAGTTTGATTTGGGTCCAATTGGGCTAACTTGAGCTAAGTGAACCAATTAACTAAGTTGAGTCTTAATAAAGCTTTAATTTTGTTTGATTAAAGTTTCTAAGGCTTTGGAGATGATTAATTTTAATTGATTTTAGCATAATTTGATTTATCCCATTAAGCCCTAATTAGGTTAAGTTGGGATAAGTGAGCTAACTAACTATTTTAGGAAATAATTATTCTTTAATTAAGAGTGGTTAGTGTTTAGAAACTTTTGGGTTTATTAGTTTAGATCAATTTTGATTTGGTTTGAGCTTGGGCCAAAGTGGTCTAAATGCATTAAATTGGTTTAAATGGCCCAATTAGCTCAATTGGAGATCGATTGGATTAAGTCTTAGTTCAATTGGATTGAGTTTCATGCCAAAATTCATTTGCTTCAATTTCATCTTGGTTAGGGCATGCTTAGATTTGTTTGGGTCATAAGGGGCAAGGTGGGGCCCACTAACCTAATGTGGCTAACCATAGGGGTTAGTCCTATTTGGTTTGGCTTAAGCTTTGGTATCCCCAAAGTCACTAAGACTGTCTTAATATTCTAAGTGAGGGAATCCTATTGCTAAGATAGGATCTTAAGAACTATGGAGAGGAATGCATGTTAACCTCACTAAAAGTCAGTTCCATAATATTTTTGGTTATGAGTTTATTATATTTTATTGGGTAGAAAATTATTTCTAAAGAGCCTAATAAAATTCATGCTTGCATAAATAGTAAACATTATCAAAGAAAGAAGCTTAAAAAAATAAGCAATTCTAGTGCACAATATAATGTAAACACCACATCAAATATTGAAATTAATGTAAAAGGCTAGTGTAGTTAGGTTAGGCTATGCACCCCAAAAGAAAATAAAAATGAATAATTGAGCTCTGTCTTATACAACCTGACCTAAAACTAAAAAAACATAGCCTATGGGGGTCTTCATGTCATCATCTTCATGTGGAGGTGCTCCATGCCTCAGAAGGCCTTCATGTTCATGCCTTTTAACTACTTCTCATTCTAAATCCTACTGTTCTAACCTAGTTCTAATTATAAATAATATTTGTAATATTCTTAAAAAAAACCTCATTAAAGCAGCAAAAAAAAATTTTAGATGAAATAAATATGTAAATAAATAGTTATGTTACATTTAGACTTAACACTAGTGGGGGTTAAGCCTTTCCTATCTTAATGAACCATGCTTAGGGGCTAAAGTAAATAAGTACCTACGAGCAAATATATTAGACATAAGGTTATTATAGTATGTCCTTTTAAGCATGGTTCTATTGAAATTATTATTTGTTTTAACACCATGCAGATCTTAGGGTACTTATTTAAGTAATCAAATACATCATTAAGGGATAAATATATTATCTCGTAAGAAAAACATAATTTTCTATAATGGATTTGTTTACTTAATAAAGACTCCTAATGTTGATAGGTATTTGATGTACCATAGATATTTCCTCTGAACTATATGGAGAAGTAAAATATAGTTTATTTTGTTGCAGTGTTCAAATTTCCCTATAAGGGCAAGCCCATATAGTTAATTATATCTTAGGAATGAAAGATCTCTTCCTAAGAATACTTTCGATTAAAGAAATATATTTTTATTTCTTTAGATTTCAAATCTTTTCTTAAAATGATGACTAATTTAGAAATTCAATAGGGATTGCTCTTAAAGGGGGAAGAGTTCTTTTGGAGACCAATTGGGATTAAGTAGAAATGTCTATAGATACTGGGATGCCTTATAAGCATTTCAACTAACCTTCCATTGGGCTTTACAATTTTGAGATTAGACTTAATAAAGGTTGGATTGACATTTTATTAGAAATCTAGAGCTTAGAATCTAGTAGTATAAGATAGTAGAAGTGCTTAAGGTTGAAGACTTATTTCTAAAAGGATGCTTCAGAATCTAAGTGTACAGATGCTTTTGACACAAGTTAAAGGCTCTACTTAATTTAACTTTAGGAAATATTCTGCTCTTTCTCTCACTTGAGAAAGTGAACTTATCCCTGATTGTTATGGACTTATCACATGCCTGGAAGGGCTGCCAACTAACACCAGCTAAGCGCTTTTAAATCCATGAGTTTAGTCTTCATGTTATGTAATATGCTAAGCTATTATATTTAGGAAAGAGATTAAGAACCTAACTCAGTCCTTAACCCTTAGATCTTGTTAGGTATGATATGCACCTAACTAATGTAATAAATTTTATTTTTTATGTTTTGACTCACAATTCATTTAAGGCCATATGTATGTAATTTTATGCCTATAATGACATGAAATTAAAAGTGGTCATCGAACAAATCAAAAGAGAAGGCACACTTTTATAAGAAGGGTGGTTATCCTTAAAGGTCCAATGCTCCTTGTAGGAATAATTTATAACACCACATAGGTTTTAGGAATTTCTTAATTAGATGATCAAATGCACCATTAAAGAGTAAATGTATTATCTCAAAAGATAAATATGTTATCCTATAATGGATTCAATCATTTAATAAAAGACTTCTAAGTCTAATTGGTCTTTAATGCACCAGAGAGTTTTCCCCTAAACTATATCGAAAGTAGTGCATGATTTCCCCATAAGGAAAAACCCTCATAGTTAATTACATCTTAAGAATGAAGGATTTCCTCCTAAGAATACTTTCAATTAAAGGAATAAGATATTATTTCTATAGATTTCCAAGTTGTTTTCCAAAGGAAATGTTATTTTAGAATTTCAATTGGGAAAAATCCAAAGTGGAAAGACTTAATTTTGGAATCCAATCAGCATTAAGTAAGAAATTCTTGTTGATACTGGGATGACCAGTAAGCAATTCAACTATCATATCATTATGCTTTAAAATTTGGAATTTAAATGAAATTTTGAATTAACATTTTATTAGAAATTTACGACTTATATTCTAGCAGCACAAGACTGTAGAAATGCCTAGTGTTGAAGACTTACTCCGAGGAGGATGCTTCAAAACTAAAATTTATATGTGCTTCTAATACAAATCTAAAGCTCAACATAGTTCCACTTTTGGGAATTATTAGTCCTTTTTCTTATTTGAGAAAGGAAACCTATCCTTGACTCTTTTGGACTTATAACTCGCTTAGAAGGGACTTCTATCTAACACCGCCTAAGCACATTTACATGCATGATGCCAAGTCTCATGTATGCAAGATGGTTGCGCTATTGCATTTTAGGAAAGAATCTAAGAACCTAAACTCACTCTTTAATCCTTGTTATCATGTAGGTTATGATATGTAGCTAACTAATGCACATTTTTCAGCTTTTAAATGTTTTGATTCATGATTCATTTAAGGCTTTGGGGTGTGCATTTATGCCTAAATGCCATGTAATTAGAAGTGGTCATGGGCCAAATCAATAAGAGATGGTAGATTTCTCTAAGAAGGTGATCATCCTCAAAGGTTAGATTCCCCTTATGTGTAATGGGTGAAGTGCTCAATTCATAGAGTTAAAACAAAATGATGGTATGGTTCGCAAAAGCTACTTATTTCTAGTTAACTTTAAGTTATTTCGAGGGCTTTAGTTAATGTGAAGTTTTGAATTCTTTAATTTGTTTAAGGTGTTTAAATTTAAATTGGGTAGAAAATTTAGTTTTTCTAGGAGTTTAGTCGTCTAGGAATCCATCATAGAAAACACAACACAAAAAAAACCAAGAAAAGTAGGTTGATTCTATTGTGCATCCAAAATAAATCAAGCTAATTTTAAATTAAAGAAAGGCCAATACGACCGGGTACCACTATACACCATATATGAAAGAGAAAAAAAGGCAACCGAGCTTTGCCCTTATATAGCCCGACTTAAAACTAAAGTTTAGATCTATGGGTCTTCTCTCTATGATCGTCTCTTTCTTTAGGGGCCTCCATTGGGTTTCATAGGGGACCTCTACACCCATTTGCAGGTAGGGTCAGCTCCTATGAATCCTATCCTAACCTAATTCTAAGCTCAAATTTACATTTTAAATTCAAAAATAAATCCTAAATCCTACAAAATAAATGTTAGGAAAATACAAACAACACACAGTAGTTATATTTTACAAACATACAGGTTTAGCATTAGCTACTTGCTAAGCCCATTTTAGGCTATGCTAAGGGACTATTCAACATCTACATGAAAATAAAAATTTTATAATTTATTTATGATGGCAGTCCCTTTTAGCACAACTCCTAGAGAAGATAGCATTAGTTCTAAAAAGAATGTCCTACCAACCAATCAAATAGGCAAATAATCCTAGACATGCAGTATAACATAGTACACCACATAATATACATCACATTATAGAATATCACAGATCAACCTAACCTAAGTTTAGGATCTGTGACCTAATGATCTAGTGTGTGAAGGAAATAGGCTTATGTGGCAAGACTTTGCTAGGCCTTTTTAGATTCAAGTTTTAATTTAAATTTTGAAGTTTGTTTGATTTAACTTTGGATGGTTTCAATTCAAATGATTTAATGATTTGTGATTATTACTTTCATTTTTAAATTTTTTTTTGTGTTAAAGTGAAGTTTAGGTTTTCAAGAATGAAGAATAAAATAGTTTCAATTTTTTTTTTGGTGGAACTTATTCCATTCAACATCATAAATCCTAATAGAATGAAATCTTCACTCTAAGATAAAGATTCATCCTAAAGATCTAACTAAGACCCTAAGTTTCTTAATTAACTTCTTCCAAATTCATTTGGATCATTTGATTTGGATTGATATTTTATTTTTATTTTTAACATTTAATTCTTCTTTTCATTTCTTTGATTTCATAAAATCTTCTTGGTTAAATTTATTCTCAGTTTAATCTGAATTGATTTAATATTTGTTTCATTAATGTTCATGTTCATTTAATTTGCATTTAGTTAGTTTAAATTATTTTAACTCAATACATTTAGGTTAATATTTTCATTTAATTTGCATTTAGTTAGTTTAAATTATTTTAACTTAATACATTTAGGTTAATATTTTAATTCATTCGTAGCTTGCATTGATTATGTGTTAAGATTTCATTAATTAGTTGATTATGAATTTAATAGATTATTTACTTTGAGGTTTAATTAATATTGTAATTTTAATGATTTCCATTAAACCAACCAAATTCTTTGACATTAGAATGTTACAAAATTATTCTTAAGTGTAATGGTGTTGATGAAGATGTTACAAGTTACTTTTATGAATTTTGTGATTTTGTGATTTTTTAAGTTGTTATTTAATTTATATTGACCTAGAAACTTAGAAATTTTTTAATTCCCAATCGAGAGGTCAATTGGGTTTGAAAGTTTTATGACAAGTGGGGTTCCTTGCCAATTTTATTTTTCTAAAGTTTTATTTTAATCAGATGCATGATTATGGTGTAATTAAGGTTATAATTATTTTATTAAAACTTAAATTAAACTTAATTTAGAAGGAATTACTTAGGGGTTTTAATTTTCTTAGATTTCTCTATGAAAGATTGTAGTGTTTTTATTTGGAGTTATGTGGACACCATGAAGATCTTATGAGGTACTTATTGAAGTGATTGGGTACGACATTGAGATATGATATACCATCTCAAAAGATGGAAGCATCACCCAACAATGGACCTAATCACCTAATAAGGATTCCTAAGGCCGATGGGTCTTCATATATACCAGAGATCTTTCCGCTACTTCACATGGAATAGTAAAGCAGGGTTTATTTTATTCCAGGTTCTTTAGTTCCCTATGGAACCAAGCTTCCATAGTTGATTTAGGAAATGGTAATCTCTTAAAAAAATTCTCAATTAAAGTAGTCAATAAATATCTCCAAGGATTTCAAAGTTATACTATCAAAGGATTGAGTATTCATATAAATCAAGTGGGGAAGTTTGAGTGGGAAGACTTATTTACGGATTCCAAAAGAGGACAAGTGTGGAGCACTCATGATATTAGGAAACCTAATAAGTACTCCAATCTACCCTATAGTGAGGTTTTACATATTTGAAAGAGAGAATTTACTTTTATTTAAGTTAGAATCTTTATTAGAATGCTAGGGCTTACAATCCATCAACACGAGATTATGGAAATGCCTAAGAGGTGATGACTTATACTAGTAGCCTGAAGGAAATATATAGCCTCGAAACCTAAATCTGGGATGCTTTAGCACAAGCTAAAGGCACGACTTAAGTTTAATAAAAAAATGGGATATAATGGTTTACCTCCGCAAGAGAGGATAAACCCATCCTAACTCTTCTAGACTTATAACCACCTAGAGTGGCCACTAGCTAACACCTCCTACACTTCAAAACCATGTAGACTGATCTTATGTAAGTGCACGATAGCTAGGCTGTTATTTAATCAGGAATGAAAACTAGTGTCCTAAACTCACTCCCTAAGAAATTAGATCATGACTGGCATGAAAGTATGACTTAAACTAATACATAATTTATAATCTTTTACACCATTTTGACATATTCATTTAGAAAATGGCATAGGACAATTATTCTTATATGAATGATGAAATAAGATGATGGGCTAAATCAATGGGAGGATGTGTTCTCCACTACAAGGGATGCCCTCAAAGGTCATGCATTCCCCTATCATGTAATAATGGTGACCTTCCCTATTCAAGAGTGCAGTAAGATGACATGAATGATTGTTATAACATACATCATTCAGCTAAGGGGTTGCTAAATCATTTATTTATCTTGATTATAAACCCAGGCTTTAAGGTGAGGTTATGAGTTATTTTATAATTTAGTTATGAGTTATTAGTGGGAGTAGAAAAATTAATTTTATCTAAAGAGCCTACTGCATCCAAACCACACATTTAATCATCAAATTTTAAGAAACCTACGAAAATCATGCAATTTCTATTGCACATGCTAAACACAATAATCAAACAATTATAAATTTTTTGTAAAATAATAAAGGTCAGTGTGGTCGGGTATCGCCGTACACCAAAAAAAAAGAAATTAGGTAGCCGAGCTCTACTCTTATACAACCAATATTAGAAAAGAATATTATAATTATAATTAAATAGGTGCTATGAAGGTTTTCATTCGTCATCTTTCTTCCCTTCTTTTGATTTGGTTTTGCTCTAGGCTTTATAGGGTCTCCTAGGTCTTTGCCTTCTAGCCACTACTCATCCTAAATCCTATAGCACTAATCTTAATTTCTCTTGCAAAATTACATGTTTATGAAAAATAAAATCTAACTACACCTGCAAAATAGATGCTAGCCAAACAAGCATTCAAACCAAGCAATTATATTTCATTTATTTTGGACTTAGCACCCTGCACATGGGTAACCAAGCCCATGTGTTCTAATTAGATTATGCTTAGGAGCATAAGCAACCTGCAAGCAAGAGCATTTATATTTATTATTCATTATTTTAGTGGCCTCTTTAGCATAATCACCTGCATAAAATATCATTAGGCTATGAACAACCTAACATCTAGTCTAAAATATTACATCACAAAATAAAACATAACATCACAACATACGCCATCCTAACTTAGAGTTATAAGTAAAGACTTAGTATTCTAGTGTGTGTGTGCTAAGGTTTGGTGTGGTATGTTTTAGCTAGGTTTTAGATTCATAATTAGCTAAGTTTGGAATGTTCAAGTTACACATGAGGGGAGGTTTCACTTCAAGTTATTAAAAGGATTGGTGGATTTTAATTTATATATATATTTATTTCACTTAATATTTACTTAGCATCTAGTTTTTATGAGAGAAAAAAGGTTTGACCCTCTTCATCCCTACCTTAAGTTATTTCCTAAAGGCATGTTGTTATGATTTTTAGTTTCTCTTAGTGAATGATTTATTAAAAATTTTATTAATCCTATGTTTGGGTTAATCTTAAAGAATCCTTTTAAAACATGAAAGGCATCTTAAGTTTAATGAGATTGAATTACTTTCACATGGATAATATTACATCATTCCTTTTCATCATCAATAACATGCAAATTTCTTTATTTCTTACTTATACATATAATATATTCATGTTTTTGTACACTTGATGATTTTTTTTAATGCATACATTTTTGGTAGAAAAGAAAGATTTCAATCCTTAGTTAAGCATATATATACATGTATTAAAGATTAAGCAAGTACATGCCATTGTTAAACCTGGGAAGTGAGGTAATCTAAGACTTCCTTGGGGCTACTTAAAGCTCATATTCCCAGGATGTCCAGGCTATGTACTTGCTAACTTCAATACACATAAACATATAGATAAAAATAAGAATGAAAATCATGCAAAAGATTGTATATTAGCAAATTATTTACTCATGTAAAGTAAATTTCTGTCCAAATTCTAACACATGTACAGACATTAATGAAATTAAGTAAGTATATGCCATTATTAAACTAGGAAAGTGAGGTAATATAAGACCTCCTTGAGACTGCTTAAAGCCTTGTATTCTCGGGATGTATAAACTATATACTCACTAACATTCAAACACATATAAACATACACATGAATCATGAAAATAGAGCAATCCTTTAACATGCTTAAACTATAAGTGAATGTAAATCACATATAATATTTATAGCCACCATCATTATAAATTTTCATCATTATCTTATAACTTTAAAAATAATTTAAGATTATTAGTGTCAATAGCCACACCATATAGTAAGATTAATTCAACACATGCAATTTAGATATGAATATATTCTTTTTTTTATTTTTTATTTATTTTGATTCTTTTTGAAAAGGCCTTAACGTATGAAACAAATGACATACTAATTTATAATGATTGAAAAGGAATATTTAAACATTGCCACATGATACATTCAATCACATTAATTGCTATGGACAACCAAGTCAAATAAAACTCTTTAGGATTAACCAAAATCTTTATGGAATCTTTATCTTGATGTTTAAGTCATTAAAACCTAAAGAGGAGAAATACATCTGATGTTTTTTCCCCATCCCATGTTGGTGACTTAATGCATTTAAGGAAAAGTGGTTAAGTGAATTTTATGAATTAATTAAGTTTAAATCATCAATCAACCAATTTAATTACCCTTTCCTAAGCTTCTTTAATTTAATTAACTACTTAATCAAGAGCCTCCAATGATATGCTTATGAAAAACTAAAATTTGCAATGCTCCTAAAAGGACTTAATATAATTAGGCTCATGTATAAGAGTTAATTAGACTAAAGAAGAATCTAAATTAAGTACTCTTATGGTTTTCCCACACCCATAGGTTAACCATAAATTCCTTAAATACTTTATGTTACTAAACACATAAAGGGAAAACTCATGAATTGAATTTGAATCTTCTGAAATAAAGTTTAATTTGATTTGATTTTTATCTCACCGATGATTTCCCTAATTAACCCTTAATTATCACATTTCTTAATTTACCCTCCTAAAAAAATGCATTTAGGAAAATAATTAGAAAAGGGTCCTAATTATTTCCTCTCACCATTCCCATTGTTTACAGTGACTAATTATCATTAATTATTTAATTTTTACTATTAAGTATTTTTAATAAATATAAACTTGATTAAGGAGGGTGATTAAAATTAAAATTTCAAATTCTTTGAATTACATGGCCAATAAAAGCCCAAAAAAATTATGGGAGGTAGGGGACATCCCATGGAATTAACCCACTAATTTTGGGATCAATTAGCCAAGTAATTAAGCCTTAATTAGAATAATTAGCCTAAACTTCAAACTTAATTAAGAATTGTTAACTGACCAAACATTAAGGATTTTATTTTTATTAAATTCTCCTATATTTACCCTTTTTTAAAATGGGTTTATTTGTAGTTTTTGGATTTTTCTACAATTAGTAATGAATTTTTAAAGTTCTTTCCATTTAATTGTATTTTTAACACTTAATTAACCTCCTAAACCATCACGCCATGCAGACGTGGTAGTAATTCCATGGGTGCCACGGGATAGGTTATTTAAAATGTCTGACGCAGCAGCTGACTCAGTGGCGGCAGATGTGGTTTAGTCCCCACCGTCTAATCTTAGATTGGATGGTCGGGGTTAATGCTATGGTTTCAAAGGGAATAAATCAAAATATCTAACAGATTAAATCACGTCCGTCCATTCTAATCACATGGAATAGAAGATTAATGATCCGTCATCCCCTGAGCACTGGTAAATGGACAATATCTGCCTTTATCGCTTGATCTGAGCTCACTAGAGCTTATAGGATGACGGGATCAACTCCAAAATGTGTGGGGAGGAGATCTAAGAAGATCCTATAGTGGCAATCTTATAAAATCATAATTCATTTCACAAAAGAGCAACAACTAGGGGAAAATCTATGGTTTGCCAAAATTTTACCCCACTAGAGCTAAACAACGATGGTCTGTCAATTGTGGTAGCTTTATCTTGAAAAGATAAAGCCCTATTAAGAAGATCTCAAGCTACCTCCCCGTTGATTCCTTTGTGGACTAAGCACCATCATAAAGCTTGCCAAAGTTGGTCTTGGAGTGCCTTTTGGTGATCAAATTGATCGGGTATCAATTCATTTTGACTCACCAGAGTAAGGGGAAGGTGTGGGGAGAGTTGATTTGAATCTTGTGAGCTTTTGGTGAGTTTGGACAGATGGGGTTCTCAGTTTCACTCAGTGGTTGGTCTCGCCGGTGATGGAGTGCACTAGGTATTTTGGGAAGGGTCTTGGACTGCTCAGAATGCTTTGAGTATACTCTCTATGAAGTTTGAATGGATGGGGAGGAGTATACTCTCCTCCCCAAGTAAACCAAAGATTGAGATTAGCTCAACCTTTGGTAGCCGTCCAGTTGAGGTAGGTGGCTGGAGGTGGTAGTGGACTGCTAAGGTGGAGGTGCTTGAGAGGTTGAGGCAGTGGCATGGGCTGACATACTCAAAGTGAACCAATGGCATGCCATGGGTGAGTTCACCCTCTCATGGCTAAAGGCTGAACCCAATAGCCCTGAGTTAGGTTGGGTTAGTGGTCCTAGTGTCCAAGAATAGCCAAAGGTAGCTTCCAGGGATTGAGGAGTGGGATAACTCCTCCAAATGGGCATTTTATCTCATTTGGGTGACATGGTTCAAGGGTTTTAACACAAACTAAGTTCACCATGGGTTGGGTCCACTTGGGCTGGCCCATTATGACCCAAGGATGAGTCATGCTAAGTTTGGTTGAATTTGGATTTGGTTTGGTTGAGTTTGGCTCAATTCGACTCATATGGGTCAAAAGAGGTTCAATTGGGCTAGGTTAACCAATTGGTCAAATTGGGTCAAACTAAGGGTCTGGGTATGTTCAAATGATCATTTGTAATGTATTGGTGCAATTAATTTGGTTTAATTTGAAGTGGATTTGATTTTGGCTCAATTGAGTTCATTTAGGCCAAATGGGCTAAGTTGACCAATTTGGTCACAATGGCCAAATTGGCTTTGGTGGAGGGTTGGTTTAGGTTCAATTGATCATTTGAGAATGATTGTTGGTGTTGGATTAAATCAATTTAGATTTGGTTCAACTAGACCTTTTAGGTCAATTTGGGCTAAAGGAGTCATTTAGGTTAGGTTAATTAGATTGGGTTCAATTGAAGGTTAGATTATGTTCAATAATTAATTATGATTAATTAGAGGCATTGATTTCAGTCAATTAGAGTTGGAATGAGATTTGACCCAATTTGACCCTTTAGGTCAAATTAAGTTAACTTGGGTTAATTTATCAAATTAGTTTGCTTTGATTTAATTGATTACAATTTGGGTTATCCAAGATGATCAACAATCATTATGGAAGAGATTGGATGGGTTGATTCAATCCAGTTTGGGTTGAATTGAAGTTTGAGTCAATTTGGTGATTTAGGCCACTTTGGGTCAAGTGGACCAATTAGGTTGATTGGGCTGAATTGGTTGAGAAGGGTTCAATGATGCATTTAGGGTTGATTGGTGGCCTTGATTGCAATTTATTTGGGTTTGATTGGATTTTAACTCATTTGGGCCTTTTGGGTCAAATGGGCTAACTTGGGTTGATTGGATTTATTTGGTTAAATTACTTTGATTGCAAGTATTGGAAGAGTTTGAAATGATCTATTGAATGGTTAGAGTGCTTTTGTGAAAATCAAATTGGATTTAGTTTGCTTGGACGAGCTTTGAGTTAGATCAAGGGACCATGGTTGAATGAACTTAGCTTAGGGCCTAAGTCAATTTGGCTTAGAGCTTGGATAGGAAACAAAATCCAATTGAGGTTGGGTGTGTTGGCTTGGGGTTGGTTTTGGATGAGTGGACAAGCATGGGTCTTAGTTTAGGCCATAGGATGGGTAGAACCTATTTTCCCTAGGGTATAACCTAAGCTTAAGGTATGCCTTCCTAAGTCTCTAGGCTCGGGTTTAGTGTTTCCTTAGTCACTAGAAGTGTCCTATGACTAGGGAAAGCTAAGTGCCTAGAAGGCTCCTAAGTCTAAGAAGGGAAGGATGAGTCCTCACCCCAAAAGTGAGATCAACTAAGATGCATCCATAGAGGGTTCATTTGAAATTTTTAAAGTTTTGGTTATTTTATTATGATTTATTTTAGTTTAGGTTAATTAATTGAATTAATTATCAAATTAAGCTATTTTATTATTTATTAAGTTTTAGTGGATTTCATTAGTGTGTTTAAGTTTATTAGGATTTATTATGATAATTTAAAGTGATTTGATCATTTGTCATGATTTATTTTATTTAATATTAGTTTATTTAATTAAAATTAAGGTTTTGAGTTTAAAATTTAATATCTTCTAATTTACTTTGAGTTAATTCATAAAACTTTTTCCTAAAGTGCATTTTAACCTTAATTCTAGTTTCCCAAAGTTTCACATTGATTGGATTAAAGGTTTATGATTAATTTGAGTTTAATTATTTTCATTTAAAGTCAAATTAATTCAAATTTCCTAAAAATTAATTGGGGATTTTGAGTTTAATGGATTCTACTCATTGAGATGAATCCATAGAGCCCTATTCCCTTCTTTTCAATTTATATTTTATGTATTATGATTTTTTGAATTTTTAAGCATTTTTTATCATTAATTTAATTCAGAAAAAAGGAAAATCCCACTTTAAACGGCAGCACCGATGTGGCACCCTTGCCACGTGGCATGGTGTCATTAGGCCACAAAGGATCCACACAAATCTGATGTCAAAAGTAGAGGCACACAAAGGATTGGTTTCGACCATCAGATCTCCATCGGACAGGCAAGATTTCTCTTGCGATTTCCTTAAGGGATTAAATTGAATCATTTGGCTAGATCATGGCCATCTATTCCAAAAAGAAGGAATGAACCATAGGGATTATCTCCTCCTCCTTCCACTAGAGAACCAAGGATCGTCAGTCCTTTGGGATTGATCTCCTACTATTGGAGTGACAAAATTATATGGTTTTAATTGCAAATTGATCAAGGATGGATTTGCAATCAATCAATATGGTTTGATCCCCTTAAACATCAAATTATCTTCATAAAAGACCAAATAAATTTGCTCAAGGAGTCAATTTAGAAGAATACCTCATCGGTGGCGATCCTTGATAGTCGTAGTGCTTCGAGCACCTTCGCCTCGATGGGATGAAGCTATGGGAAAAGTTTCTTGGCTTGCCTCCCTGCCAAATTCCTTGAAGATCATCTCGTGGCCATTTTCCATAGGTTTTAGCAATTTTCTGGCTCACCAGTGGTGTAGGGATTGAGGAAATATTTGATAGAACTCTCCTTGACCCCTAGAACATGTAGGGACATCCAATTTGGGGGGAGGACTCATGTTTCTCCATTTGGATCCTTGGTCGTTGGCTTAGCCACTAGCTTTGGCCGAATTTTGGCTTGATGGAGGCAAGAGGTCCTGGGATCACTTTGTTTTTCTTTCTCTTCACCTTTGGAGAGTGTTGGAATAAAAATATGGAGAGGAGAGGGCCTCTCTCCTCTCTTTCCATACATGGCTGAAAGCCATATATGGATACATTTAAGTGGTTAGAACTTGGCAACTAGTGGTGGGTGGTGGGGCTTGGCTAAAGGATTGATTGGGTTCCTCTTTGCCTTGTGAGTGTGTGGAGATGATGTTCTTAAGGGGAGGAAGCCTTTTTCTCTTCTTTCTTTCCTTGCTAAGAGCCTTCTCATAAGATATCATCTATTTCTTGCCATGGAAGAATCCAATCAATCCACAGTTTGGCACCGTCTGTGGGAAAATACAGTTCCCCCATTACTATATCTCCAATATGGTTGGTCAACGGGGTTTGCGCTCCAACACTCCTCATTCTCAGGATCAAGGACGCCAAGTCTCCAACACTTCTCTACATAACAGACTTCTGTCCCCAGGTGAGGGTCCATCAGGCCCCTCTTTGGAAGATCACATTCAAAGGATGGAGGATTCCCATAATGAAATTCTTCGACTCCTGCAAGAGGACCGGCTAAGAGCCTTCTCATAAGATATCATCTATTTCTTGCCATGGAAGAATCCAAGTCTTCTGTTGCTAAGGGGATGGCCACTTGATTCCAACTCATGGAAACATCTTCCAAGAGGTGGTCCAATAATTGGATAAAATCGAAGGCCATTAGGATGATGACAGGAGGAAGAATCACAACGGTGTTTTTAGCTTGGAGAAGCTTTATTTGCGTACTCCACCTCATCTCCCTTTGACATTTTATTTTATGGTTTTAGAATCACTACCACAACCCTTATGCTAGTGTTTTGGTTCCCAAATCAAATCTAATGTGAATTTTAGGTTGAACCCAAGCCCTTTTGAGTTGGATTGAAGGTTTGAACCTAGTTCATGCCATTTGGATTTGACTTAAATTCAAAGTGGTTTTAATTATGTTTATTTTGATTGATTTAATTATCTTTAATTGATGATTTATTAAGTTTTAATTTGATTAATTCTTTTAGGTTTTGAGTTAATTTTGCATTTCATTTCAATTTAACCCATTTAAGCTTAAATGGGTTAAGTTGATTTCAATTGGGTTCAAATGACCCATTTGGTTGAATTTTGTTTGGACTCTAATCATGCCTAATTACATATATGGAGTGATTTAGAATGATTGATTTCAATTGGTTTAAGGTTAATTTTAATTTTGATCCATTTGACTCAAATTAGGCTTAATGGGTTAAGCTTGGGTTCATTTGGGTTAAATGACCAATTTGAACATATTAGACCCAATGATGGATTGAATTATGCTTGATTATCATTTCTAAATGATTTTGAATAATCAAATTGAGTTGATTTCAATTTGATTTGGGTTTGAACCAAATAAAACTCATTTAGACCCATTTAGATCAAGTGGTCTAATTAAACCATTTAAGGCATAAATACATTTAAATTTCTTTAGATTCATGTTAAAAACATGTTTATTATATCATTTAGACCATTTAGAATGATTTCATTTGGTCAAACTTTGGTGAGTTGATCTTTGACTTGGTGGGACTTACATAAGTCAAACCTATGTTAAGAAGGTTGACCATTTTTTACCTTGATTTGGATTTGGGATTCTTTTATTTGATTTGATCTAATTTTGTTTCACTTTGTTTGGGTTTGTTTTGACTTTGTTTAAATTTCTATTGGATTTAATTAATTTTGAGCTTAAATAGGGTTATAACCATCTTAATCATCTTACTTTAAACTCAAGTTCCAAGTGAAATATGTTTGATCTATTTTATGTTGGAAATTTGGGTTGATTCTACCTAAATCCAATAAGTGAGATCAAACCGAAGGAGGATGCACTAGATCACTAGGTGTAGTGTTCTTAGTGCTTAATTAAGAGGTTCCAGACCTAGGATTAGCTGTTCTAATTACTAATTTCAAAAATGATGTTAACCTAATTCAAAAATGAGGTCAATAAATGAACCCCTAATATGTGTAATGGATCGGCCAAAGTATATTGCACATATAAGTGTTGATCGAATTAGTCAACACTACAAGCATAGACTTGATGAAGTTTAGATTTGATTTTTGACTTTTGATTTTTTTTATTTTAATTTCAAATTATGTTTTAGATTTGATTATGAAAGATAGGCATAAACATTCCTAAATTTGTTTTAATTTTAAATAATTCATTCTTAAGAACTTAATATCACTAAGTTCTAAGCAGGCTAGAGATGTCATTAGGAATAGACTCAAAGAAGGGTTTAATCCTAACACAGTCGTTGTAGTCAGAGAAGCTGCCTTTAAGGGAGTTACTCTTATCTGAGAATAGTAGTTGGAAAGGATACCAATATGGACACTTACTCTTGATCCAAACTACATGACATTTTAACCAGGGAAAGATACCATTACGAGATTTACTCTTATCTAGTTAGCTATTAGGAAAGGGTCTTTGGAGACTTGATTCCAACCAAGATAACTAAACTAGGGAGAAGGGGCTTTAATGTCTTAATCATAAACCTCAATATTTTGACTGCTAAATAGGGGTCACATGGACTTAATTCCTACTTTAAATAGTCTATAGGAATAGGGCCTTCAATGGCTTATTTCCATTCCTTAGATTCTTTTATTTTGCACTAGAAAAGGAGCCACAAGGACTAGAATCTTATTCTAATGAAGTTCAGTTAACAAGAAGAGGCCTTCAATGGCGTAATTCCAACCTAGGAAACTTGAAAAGGAAAGGGTCATAATGACTTTATTCTATCCTTATAAGGATGTCAATTAAAGGACTCACTCCTTTATGATTGGCTTTTAAGAAGGGACCTTCAAAGGCTTAATTCCTTCTTGAGTAGCCACAATGAGGAAGAGGGGTCTTAATAACTTATTCCTAAACCTCAAATTTTGGCTAATAAGAAATGTTCTTCATGACTTAGTCCTAACCTAAGTAGATTATTTGATAGGAAAAGGGTCTTCATGACTTTTTCATATGTTTGTCTTTCAAAAATAATGCCTATTATTATTTCTTTCTAACTAGCTATTAGGAAGGGGCCTTTATTGGCTTAATTTAACCTGAATAGCATGGGTTGAAGAAAGGAGTCTTTGATGATTTGATCCTAAACCTCACATTTTTTTTATTTTGGCTAATAGGATAGGGGTCTTAATGACTTTATCTGAACCTTGCCATTTTAAAAGGATGCCTACTATGGGACTTAATCCTATGTTATTAACTATTAAGATGGGGTCTTCAGTGGCTTAATCCAACTTAGATAGCTAAAGAAGAAGAAAGGGATCTTCATGATTTAATCCAATACTCAATATTTTGGGTAATAGAAGAAGGGTCCTCATGAATTATTCCTAATCTAAATAGCCCGTATGATAGGGAAAAGGGTGATGGTGACTTTATCCCAACCTTGTCATCTGAAAGGATGCCTTCTCTGGGACTTACACCTATATGATTAGCTATTAAGATGGGACCTTCAATGTCTTAATCCAACTTAGATAGCTAAAAAAGAGAAAAGGTTTCTTGGTGACTTAATCCAATCCTCAAAAGTTTGGCTAATAGAAAAGGGGTTTTCATGACTTGTTCCTAGTCTAAGTAGCCTATGTAATAAGAAAGGGATCTTCATGACTTATTCTTATCTTGTGAATAATGGTAATGGATCCACGAAAGGATTGCTAATAAGTTATAAGAAGGGTACCATAAATGGGCTTACTCCCAACTTAAGGAAAGAAAGAGTTATGCCATAAAAGGCTTACTTTAAGCTTATGAGAATGGTGCATAAAGGAATACCCCATACTCATAAGGAAGACATGAGAAAGGTGCTACAAAAGGCTTGCTCCTAACTTATGGATGATATGAGTGAGAAAAAGGGGTCTTTAGTGACTTAATTTATTCCTCAAGTTCTAAGGCTAATAGCCAAGAGTCATACGGACTTGATCTTTATTTGATTAGTCTAACTAGTGAGAGGTTTTAGAAAAGTTTGTTTTCATTCCTTAGTTTTATTAATGTAGCCATAAGCATAGAGTTTCATCAAATTTTCTTTCGTCTCTTTTTTTTTATCTCAAAGTTACATATGACCATGTTATATGTCTAATCCACTTTAAGTAAGACATCATATGGTATTAACTTAAGAATTTTACCTTTTGAGCTTGCATGTGACTTTCTAGTTCTTAGGCAGCAAAAACCAAAGTCAAACAATGCTTTTCAAATGAAAATGTTTTTATTGATTGGTATGAATATGTAGCCTTTATGATATGTTTTGATTTTCTCAAGTCAATTAGGTTACAATTGATATGTATTTTATCTTATTTATTTCTTTGACATGAATCTACAACTTATAAGGCCTTCTTTTGGATTCAATAAAGATAAAGAGATTCTCTTAAAGTTTCCAAAAGTAAATGAGAATCAAGGAAAACAAACTCTTAGATTCTCCTTAAGATATTTTTTTTATTCTTTTATTTATAATCAATAAAGGACTTAAGAGGGTTGACTTTTTTGAGAAATTAAGATTCTCTTGATAATTTTGAAATAAATTTTTCTAAGTTGAATTATTGTTCTTTAAAGGTTTTATTGAATGATATTTATAGATGGCTTTAATTAAATCTTGTTTGTTTATTATTTATTATTTTTTATTTTTTTGATCCTTCTAAATTCAACTACAAGTTCATTGAAAATTACCTCAAATAAATATTTTAGGAACCTTTATGTAGTGATATGATCATTTTCAAATCATAATGAAGTTTCTTTTCTTTTATGTCCTTCATCTATTCATTTCATTTTTTTAGCAAGATTTTCAATATAATAGTCCACTTAATCAAAAGTGAGGTTATCAAAACCCCTTGATAAATTGTCCTAATAATTTGAGAATGAATGATACTACAATGTAACAAAATATTCTTGTAACGATTCTGAATGTCATATCATATGCTTTCAATTCACTTTTCTAGAATTATTTTGATTTGATAATATTAAGATAAGTTATCCTTAATGAGGATAATCTTATGCATGTAAGTTTTTTTTTAAAATTTCGAACTAAAGTATGAGTAATAGAAACCCATCTTCAAGGTAAAGATTTATCATAGTCCCAAAATGTTACATATGCAAATTTGATCTTTATCTTTTCTTCTTCTTTCTCACTTTTTTTTTATTCTTGTTATGATGATGTTAGCCAACCAAGAAGAACATTTTCTTTCATGTAGGGATATAATTTACTGGCTTTTAGACTAGCAACATCTTGCTTTTCTTTTGAAGTTTGGTCACATTCATCAAGGGACTTAGCTTATTGAAATGGCATCAAGCCTAAGCTTATAAACTGCTACATATGGAGATCATTTAATTTTATTTCTAGATAAAGTATCCTTCAAACTCTAAGAATAGCTTGATTAAGTCATCAATATCACACTCATCAAAGACTTAGATTATTGATATCAATTGTAGATCAACTTCTATTTGCAGACCTATTTCTTTTAGCTTGTCAATTATAAATTAAATTCTTCTCCAATTTCTAGGTGTGCATCCTAAACTTGAAGATTATATAGATCTTCATGCACATCTAAATAATTTCCAATTAATATGTTAAAGTGCATTTGAAGAGAAAGTTAGGACCTTGACTATTTAACAATTGTCATCTTGCAATGGCTCTATAGTATTGAATTTCAAGTCGACTTTGGATTTCAATTTTTTGAATAGTTCATAGCTTTTCTTGCTTTTGACTCTTATCTATAGGCCTCTTGCATTAGAATAAAATTATACTCAATTGAATTTTTTACATACAAAAGATAAAGATTCTTGGAAAAGAAAATTCATTATCCCTTTGACCTTCAATATGAGTGCACCAAACATGGCAAAGGCCATGACAAAGTATCAAACATCTAATTTTTCTAGTTTTAAGCTAGGGGTAATTCTTAACTTCTAACCCTACCACTTTCATTTGATGTACAGAAGTTTAAAGCCAAAATTCCCATATACTCAAAAACTTTAGACTTCATCCTTTTGCTCTTGGATATAGTTTTTCCATCCCTTTAATTTTCTTTCTTTCTTTCTTTTATCAGCATTTCAATAACATTTCAACTCCTTGTAAAATGTTACATTTGACATTTTTCCTAGATATAAGATTTTCTAAGACACTAGATGCATTCGACTCTTTGTCTAAATACAACATTTTACATACTCATTTCTTTATTTTGACTAATTGATCATATTACATGATATGACACTTTCTAATTCTTTGACTGAAAATAAGACCTAGTAAGATCCTTTGGGACTGACAAAATGACATTCCTAAAGACTCTACACTCATGAATACATAATGTATATGAACATACTTTCATAATAATTATTACTTATCCTATTTTTCTTTCATTTCATTTCATTCATTTTTTTTATTTGGGCTGAATAGGACCATCCAAGAGCATCAAAGATGTTGTTGAATTCCTAAGATTCTATTCCAATGTTTGAATCTCTAATCAATAAAATGATTGAGATTAAGTTCTTTTAAGTTGAGTTTTCATGATTAAATTTTCATTTAATTGAAAACCCATTTCTTTACTTGATTGAATTCACATGACACCATCTAATCAGAATTAGATTAGAATTGGAACTATTTATATTTACTTTTATAATTGATGTTGACTGATGCACCGGATCAACAAGCATTTTGGAAATTTTCTTTTAAAATTTTCCACATTGACTAAGATGTTGATGAGTTCTTAGTAGTATATATTCATCATAGAAGATAATCCTAGAACCTTCTTTAGTAGAATGCCACATCATGAAGTCACTTATAATTAAATAAGGCAATTTACAAAATTATGTTGCCTTGATAAATGATCATTTTCATTTTCATTTATTTTCATTCATTTTCCTTCTTTTTTATAGAGAATTATGATGCTCAATTTTGTAAGAAACTTCTCTAAGATAGGCAAAAACACCATATTTAAAATTTTGAAGTCAATAAATTTTAATTCTTATCTTTTATTTTCTTTTAAGATGACTTATTTGTTATTTCTTTTAAATGTTCTGTGAGGCAGTATGACTCTACTATTTTGAGTTTAATTTCAATAATTCCCATTTTGATATGAAGGGATGGTAAGTCCATCTCTATCCTTAATAGGTTTATAGACCTCATGATGTCGGTACCCCAACTCTCAAGGCTCAGACAAATGATAAGAGTACCTCATCATTTCTTTGTCTGAGGTTTTGAAATTCAATCCAATCTCTGCCTTCCCTGGCATAGATGAATTCAATTCTTTATTTTTCTTTGATGATGGTGTACCATCAAAATGTAATTCCCAAGTGGCATCAGATTCACCTTCTAATGTCATGATCTATTCATCTAGAAGATCATCATTTAAAGGAGAACCCTTGGGTAAAGGATGTGCTGCTAAGAATTCAGATGACTTTCCTTTTCTACAACATGAAGAGGGATAATGGTAATCTCAAATTGTAATAAAATTATTGACCAACTTGCTAGACGCCTTGACAATGTTATATGGGTCATAAGATATTACAATGGATTCACCCTTGGAATCAGATTTACTTTGTGTGAAAGCATGTAGTGCCTTAGTTTTTGAGTGATAAAATTAAGGCCTTTTTCATGAATTTGGGGTAATAAAGTCCCAAGTGATTCATCTATCAATCTACTAGAGATAGAATTTTCATATTTTTACTTTGAGAGATAGAAACATCACCATTAGTACTCAATTTTAAGGTCATGATTTTTTTTTAAGGATTGAAATTCTCATTAATTTTTATTTTTAGGATTTGTCCTTAAAATTAATTAAGGCTATTTATGAAATAACAATAATTCAATGGGAAAAGACTCTCACGAAATTGATTTAAATTTATAAAATTAAAATTTCATTCATTTCAACTTTACCAGGAGAATCATAATTCTCTTTCATTGTCCTCTCTTTTTTTATTAATTAGGAGCAAAAGTGAGATTTTATCATGTCATCTTCCTCTTTTATCTCCTAAACTCTTAATGATTAGGTGTTTCTGGAGGGTCTAAAAGGGGATTACCTCCATGTCACTCCCTAGAATTGGCCAATTAGCTCAAACAATTGATTTTCCAAAATTCTAGTGGACATATGGAGATAAATCATAGAATGATTAGGATTAAAGCTGAATTTCATTTATGAAAATTACCTTTTATAAAGGTAGAAGGCTTTACATTTAATTCCTTAATCGACCTCTACCTAAGGTCAACAAGGCATTCTTTTGGGATCATTCAAAATACTTATCCTTTAATTTATAATTTTCTTTTGAGTTGATTCTTTTTAGAAAGCAATTCAAGCTTTAATAATGGTGGGAAGAAGCAATAGGTAAGACTATGCCCACTTCCTTTGATTTCTTAGATTTTCTTAAAATTTGAAAGAACTCCTTCATTTCAATATACCTCTTTAGGTGTTTGTTACCTCTGAATGTATTGGAACAAAGAGTATTAATTTAAGGACACTATCCTGATATCTTTAGCTTTCGTATAAAATTAAAGTAAAATCAAAGAAAAATTTAACTTTGAGATTTACTATTTAAAATTTGAGGTAATTTTCAAAACTTTTGAATGTAATATTTCTTTTCCACAATGGAATGATATTAAATCTATTTTGACCAAACTCAAGTATAACAAAAAAAACTTTATTTTCATTTATTTAATTTTAAAGGGGGTTGGTGTTGGCTTGATGTTCCCCATCTTATATGAGATTGATTTAATAAATACAGGTTCAATTGCTACTAATCAAGTTAAATTCAAGTGTGTAGGAAAAATTCTTCACCTTCTAGTTCTTTAGTTATATCATATTGCTAAAGCTACTCGACATGGATTGATTGAGAATTTCTCTATGAATTACTATAATAAGGTAAATGAAAAGCTCACTAAATTAAAATAAATGATTCATTCATTTTTAGATTCATCATTCTAAAATTATTTATATTTTTTTATATCTTAATATTACAATTATTCATTAAGTTGTCAATTTTGGATAGTGTGGACTAAATGTATGATATAAGTTCCATTAAATGTGTGTTAAACAAAAATGAATTATGTTTAAAATTTATTAAATCATTTCCATGTCATTCATAATTTTTATTCATAATTTTTAGTGCATGAAAATTGAATTATTCCAAAAATATCCTTTTTCCTCTTATACTCTCTCTTACTATCATTTTCATTTTGGCATTGTTTTGGCCGAATTTTTTAATGCATTTTGTATAATACATTGTGTGAAGTTCATTAAAAACATTTTCATATTATTTTCCTCTCATTCTTTATATTTTAAAATTCATTTATTTGAATTTTTTAATTTGAATTATTTTTGAATTATTTTTTAGATCAAACTTTTTCATGCATGACATGTACTTGCTAAATCAAACCAAACATTTTATGGAATATGTTTGACGTCCCAAGCATGATTAATTATGATTATTAAGAGACTAATTAAATTATTTCAAGTTATTTTAAATTTAAATTCAAATTAGTCCTCTTTTTCAAAATAATTCCTTTCTTTTTTTCTTTTTTTTTCAATTAGACCTATTTTAAGAAAGTTTAAGGGTGGCTGACCTCTATGCATTAAATTTATATGTTATTTAAACATTCAACAAGTATAGAACACAATCAGGTTTGATTTAAGATTAATCATGAGTTATTTTGAGAATTGTCTATTTTAGGAAACCTCTTTGGCCGAATTCTTTCAAGTGGATTTTAATGGATTTATTTTATTCAAAACTCCCTCCTTCATATCTAAAATTATTTGGCCAAAATTTCTATGGTATATTCTCTTTCCTTGGCCATGAATCACATAGCATACATTCCATATAGGGTTTAAACAAATTTGCAAAGGAGCTAATGGAAGATCTCTTTGGCCGATCCCCTTTATTTTGAATTTGAAATTCAAATTGATGCCAAATCAATTTCTGTCTCATTGGATCAGTTTTCAGCCGACCCTAAACTCCTCCCTCATCTATTTAGGAGCCTTGTTTCAACTTGAAAAAGGTTCTAAGAAGTTAAAAACTCTTTCTTGCTCTCTTGCTCACCCTTGGTTGATTCTTGCTAAACAATTTCTTGGAGATTTTTGGTGATTCAACTGCAAGTATTCCTCATCATTTTTCTCTTTTTCTTGGACATTTATTTGGCTTGAAGATTTATTGGGAAAAGTGAAGGTTTGGTTTGTTTCCTCCCTTGGCCGAAAACATCATCTCTTTGGTGTTTATTTTCTAAGGTGCTAAGTTCTTAAACTTCTTTTATTTCTTCTTGGCTTTGAAGTTTACAAGGTTATGTAAATTTTTTTGTGTTCATTCATGACATAATCTTTAGATTTTGTTTATCCAAGAATAAAGATAAGAAGATCAATTTGTGTGGACTTTACCTTCTTGATAATCTTTTGATTTTTTTGTTTGGCCTAAAGCTAACATAAGGAAACTAATTTATTTTGTTCTTAATCATTGAATATTCCTTTTATTTCTTGTTTGACTGAAGTCTTTTTTTAAAGGTTACTAATTTCCTAAGTGCTTAATCATTTAAATATCCATTGTTATCTCTTTGGCTTAAAGTTTCATATAGGTTGGTTAAATTTGATTATGTTTAAAATCTTATTACCTCTCCTTTTCCATTTGGCCAACCACATCACATCTTGCAAAAATTATTTTGTGCTTATTGATTACTTGTATTCAATTAATTTATGCATATGTTATTTGATAGCTTTCATGTGATGTAATTCAAATCCTTATTCAAGAAATTATTGAGTTATTCCAATTGCACATATATTTATCATTTGAATAAAAGTTAGCTTATGTGAAAAAGAAATCAAAGTAACGTGTTTGGTGATTTTATTTTAGTTTGCATTTCAAAGTATTCCAAGAAAATCATTTCAATCCTTTTAAAGATCATTCATGCAACATTAAGTTACTTAATTGCATTAAATATTTGATTGAAGATCTTGTTGTAATTTCATTTAAAAATAAAGTGAGCTCTCTTTTTCATTAATATTCAATTGCTAGTATAGATTAGGTTGTGAGTGAAAAAACATTATAAAATTGAGAGTTAAACTCATATCTTTCTCTTTGATTTGTCTTGATTTCTTATTGGGTTGTACTTGTCCGTTAAGGAAAGTACTTGTTAGGTTGTGGTTTCTATTAACGAAAGTATGTGTTGGGTTGAACTTGCCTGTGAAGAAGAGTATAAGAGATTTCTTGTAATCTCAACTTTGGTTTAGTGAATTCAACTGGTGGCTAAAATTTTTTTACAAAATTGATAAATTAGCATTTTATAAAATTTAAATTTTTAAAACATAATTCATCTTGGGTGCTATAGTTAATAGTTGGTTCTAAGACACAGTCATTTAATTGTGGAAAATGAAGAGTTTTAGAACCTCAGTTCAGAATGTTGGATGAGCTCAATCAAGAATGAAATGGAGAGTCATACAACAAAAATAAAGGTAGTATTGACCCATGAGTAGCACAAGTACACTATTGTTGTATAGAAATAATAGCTTATTTCTAAAGATGGGGAGAGGAACCATTCCCTAGTGGAGTCGCTAGAAAATATTTCTGAGGAAAAAATTTATGACACCGCATAGGCTTTAGAAATTTCTTATTTAAATGATCAAATGCATCATTAAGAAGTAGATATATTATCTTGCAAGATAAACATGTTATCTTATAATGGATTAGATCATTTAATAAAAGAATCCTACGAATAATGGGTTTTTGATGTACTACAGAGTTTTTCCCTAAACCATACGAGAAGTAGATGAGGGTTTATTTTAAACTAGGTTCATGGTTCCTTATAAGGGCAAGCCCTCATAGTTAATTGCATCTTAGGAATGAAGGATCTCTTCCTATGAATACTATCAATTAAAGAAATAAGTTATTATTTTTATAGATTTCTAAGTTGGTTTCCAAAGAAAATGATACTTTGAAATTTCAATTAGGAAAGATCCAAAGTGGAAAGACATATTTTTGGAAGCCAATTGGGATTAAGTAGGAAATGTCTATTGATACTGGGATGCCATGTAGGCATTGCAACTATCCTATTAGCTTGGAGAAGCTTTGTTTACATACTCCACCTCATCTCCCTTTGACTATTAATTTTATAGCTTTTAGCATCACCACCATAGCCCTTGGCCTGGTGTTTGGTTAACCAAATCAAATCCAATGTGAATTTTTGGTTGAACCTAAGTCCATTTGAGTTGGATTGGAGGGTTGAACTTAGTTCATGCCATTTGGATTTGACTTAAATTTGAAGTGGTTTTAATTATGTTTATTTTGATAAATTGATTAAATTATATTTAATTGATGATTTATTAAGTTTTAATTTGATTAATTCTTCTAGGTTTTGAGTTCATTTTGCATTTCATTTCAATTTAACTCATTTAGGCTTAAATGGGTTAAGTTGATTCCAATTGGGTTCAAATGACCCATTTGGCTTAACTACATTTTATTTGGACTCTAATCTTGCTTAATTAGATATATGGAGTGATTTAGAATGATTGATTTCAATTGGTTTGAGGTTAATTTTAATTTTGACCCATTTGGCTCAAATTGGGCCTAATGGGTTAAGCTTGGGTTCATTTGTGCCAAATAACCAATTTGATCATATTAAACCCAATGATGGATTGAATTATGTTTGATTATTTTTTCCAAATGATTTTGAATAATCAAATTGAGTTCATTTCAATTTGGTTTGCGTTAGAACCTAATAAGCCTCATTTAGACCCATTTAGATCAAGTGGTCTAATTAACCCATTCAAGAACTAAATAAATTTAAATTTCTCTCAATTAATGCTAAAACATTTTATTCTATCATTTAGACCATTTGAAATGATTTCATTTGGTCAATTTTTTGGTGGGTTGACTTTTGACTTGGTGGGACCCATATAAGTCAAACCTATCTTAAAAGGGTTGATAATTTTTTACCTCTATTTGGATTTGGGTTTCTTTTATTTGATTTTATCTAATTTTTTTTTTTGGATTATTTTGACTTTGTTTAGGTTTCTTTTAGATTTAATTAATTTTGAGCTTAAATAAGATAATTAAGTTAACCATCTTAATTATCTTACTTTAAACTCAAATTGCAAGTAAAAATTTTGATCTATTTTATGTTTGAAATTTCGGTTGAGTCTACCTAAATCCATTAGGTTAGATCAAATCCAAGGAGGATGCACTATGTTACCAGGTGCAATGTTCTAAGTGCTTAATTAAGAGACTCCTAACCTAGGATTAGGTGTCCTAATTACTAATTTCAAAAATGATGTTAACTTATCCAAAAATGTGGTCAACACCTCCTTATGTGCAATAGGTGAAGCCCCCAATTCAAGGTGTAAAAATAATATGCTATTATACTTTGCAAAAGCTAATTATTTCTAGTTGCTTTTAAGTTGTTCCTAGTGGCTTTAATTAATGTGAGGTTATGAGTTTATTTGTTTTTGTGTTTAAGTTGTTTAGATTTAGGGTGGGTTGAAAATTTAATTTTTCTAGGAGCCTAACGTTCCAAGCATTTTGTCATATAAACACAGTACAAAAAAAACTTAGAAAAGTAGGTTGTTTCTAATGCACACCCAAAATAAATCAAACCAATCTAATTAAAATAGGCCAATGTGTCTAAGTACTATTGTACACCTTAGAAGAAAGAGAAAAATGAGCAACTAAACTCTGCCCTTATATAGCCCGACCTAGAACAAAATGTTTGATCTATAGGGGTCTTCTTCTAGGATAGTCACCTTCTTTAGGGACCTCCACGGGCTTCATAAGGGACCACTAAGACCATGCACTAGTAGGGTTAGCTCTAGCTTTTCCTAGACCCTATAAATCCTAACCTAATTCTAAGCTTAAATTACATTTAAAATTCTAAAAATAAATTCCTAAACCCTACAAAATAGACATTTGGAAATACAAGTAATACTTCAGTAGTTATATTTACAAACATACGGGCTTAACATTAGTTGCTTACCAAGCCCACCTATCCTATTGGGTTATGCTTAGGGATTAAGCATATCTACAAGTAAACATCATATATATATATATATATATATATATATATATATATATATATATATATATATATATATATATATAACAATTAGCGTAGAAAGTAGTATTAGGCTAAAAAAAGAAGGTCCTACCTTCTAGACTAGTGGGCATATAATCCTAGCCATTCAGTCTAAAATAATACCCCACAAAATAAGGAACACATTACATATCACATTATAGAATATCATAGAACATCAACCAAACCTAAGTTTAGGATTAGCAACCTAATAATCTAGTGTGTGTGAGGAAATGGATTTTTATGGCAAGACTATACTAGGGCTTTCAAGTTCAAGTATTGGTTTGGATTTTAAAATTTATTTATTTTATCATTAGATGGTTTCAATTCAAATGATTTAATAAGTTTATTATTTTTATCTCTATTTTAAATTCATTTTATATGAAAATGAAGTATAAGTTTTAAAGAATAAAGAACAAAATAAATTCCACTTTGGGTGGAATCTATTCAACATCCTAAATCCTAAGAGAATGAACAAAGTCTTCACCCTAAGGTAAAAATTCATTCTAAGGGTCAAGCTAAGATCTTAACTATCTTATTTAACCTCTTTTAGATTCATTTTAAGTTGAATTTGATTTATTTTCCAATGTTTTGATTCATTTAAAATTATAAGATTAGAATTCATGTAATTTAGAGACTTCATTCCTACTCTAGTTTTTTTTTTATTTTGATTAATTGTTCATTTAATTTCATGTATTTGAATTATTTGGTTTAATTGAATTTGGATTGATTTTATTTATTTGTTTCATTAATGTTTATGAATTTGGATGAGTTAAGTTGATTTGATGACATTAATTATTTTGAATTTCACTTGATTTATTTGAATTTCACTTGATTTCATTTATTTTTTTCAATTGATTATTTTGAATTTTAATGTTTATGTTCATTAACTTAAGTAGATCCACTTAATCCATTTAAGTTGATGTTATAATTCAAGCTTAATTTAAAAGGTTTTGATTTCAATTCATTAATTGATTTATTAGTAATTTATCAAATTAATAATATAAGATTTGATTTTTATTTTCTTTCATTAAATCATAGGTATGTAATTAATCAAATTCCATGACTTCAGTGTGTTGAAAATTTTTTCTCAAGTGTTTTGAGGTTGATGAAAATTTTTTAAGTTGATTTTATGAATTTTCATAATTTTTATGATTTTTTAGTTTATTATTTCCCTTAAATTGACCTATGGATTGAAAATTTAACAACTTTTAATCTAGAGATCATTTGACCTTGAAAGTTTTATGGCAAGTGGGTTCCCTGCCAATTAAAGGTCCTTAAAGTTTCATCATAATTAAGTGTATAATTCATGATTAATTATGGTTTTAATTATTTTGATAAAATCTAAATTAAGCATAGATTAAAAGGGATTAATTAGGGGATTTTAATTTTTTTTTAAATTCTCCTCTTGAAGATGCATCCATAGAGGGTTTATTTAGAAGTTTTGGGGTTTTGGTTGATTTATTATGATTTTTCAAAATTTAGACTATTTAATCGAATTAATTAAGTCAATTAAATACTTAATTTGGTCATTTTATGGATTATGAGGTTTCATTGAGATTTCATGATGTATTTGGACTCATTAAGGTTTATTATAATGATTAAAATTATTTGTATTATTTTCCATAATTTTCCTAATTTAATATTAATTTATTTCATTAATTTAAGGCATATGGGTTAAAAGTTTAGTATTTTAAAAATTACTTATGAATAAATCTTGAAAAAGTAATCCAAGGTAGGTTTTAATCTTAATTTTAATTTTCTAAAGTTTCAAATTAATTAGATTAATAATTTGAGTTTGATTTGGGTTTAATTATTTTCATTTAAACTCAAATTAATCAAAAATTATCTAATATAAATAGGGGACTTTAGTTTAATGGATTCTCATCATGAGATGAATCCATGAGCACTTGTTTATATTTTTTGGTTGAGTATTTTATTTTCTATGAATTTTTGAGGTTATGGTGATTTTTTGATAATTTTTTAAATCAAAATTTAAATTTTATAATTTTAAATGGTCGACGCCACGTGGTGCTTAAAAGTTATGGCCACGTAGAAATGATTACAACCATCTGATCAAAGATCATATGGTTAAGGTTTACCATACAATTCCTGTAGAATTTAAATCAGATTGTACGACTAAATCTTGGTCGTCCCTTCCTAACATAAGGAATAGACGACGGTGATTTTGTTTGTCATTAGGGGATGATTTTCAGCGATTTAGGCTGCAATTTCTTGCTCTTTTTGTTGCAAGTGAATTAAGAACTGATTTGTAACCCATCTAAATGGCTTAATCTCTCTTGACATAAGTTGACTTCATAACTAAACCAAAATGCTTTGGGGGTGAGTTTTGTAGCATACCTCACTGGCATCATTCCTCAGTGGTGGGGGCTATTCGTACACCTTCGTGAAGTTGTGATGAGCTTTTGGGAAAAGTATCATGCTTGTCCTCCTCATAGATCAGCATGGAGACCATGGTCCACCACATTACTGGTGAGTTTGATTGAATTTTGGCTCATCAGTGATGGGAGGCTCGGGTAAAGGTTCTTTTGAGTTTTCCTCCATCCATGGAACATGTAAGGAGTGTCAATTGGGCTTATGGAATTCTACTTTTCTCCTTTCCATGGTTAGCTAAGAGCTTTGCTCTTCTTTATCGCCGTCTTTGGCCAATTTTTAGCCAACAAGCAGCGAGAAACTTTGGGAAGGCTTTGACTCTCCTTCTTTTGATCTCTTGAATGTGTTGAAGCTCTTTGGATTCATAAAGGGGGTATATATCTGATAGCCATATAAAGGAGGTTTGGGCTAGCAGGAATCCAGCCACCAGCGATGAGAACTCTGGCTAGAGGGGTTGGTTTGATCTCTCTTTCCCTTGTGGGTTTGTTGGGATGAGTCCCTCGAGGCGAGGGAGCCTCCTTCCTCCTTCTCTTGCTTTGGCTGGGAACTCCCCTCCTATGGAATCCATGACCTCTTTTTTTCATGAAAGGGAAGTCAGCCTTTGTTGGCCCCTTTGATTCCCACCCTTAGAGGCTAGCTCCAAGGGGTGGTTAACTGATTAGAGATCACCACACTCAAAATGGATGAGAAGTGGAGGAGAATTAGATTTTATATGGATTTTTGTTTCTTCCTTCCTATGGTATCTCTTGACATTTGACACGACTTTAATGCCTCTTAGATTACTGGTTAGCTACCCAAATCAAACTCAAGGTGAGCCATGAGTTAAATAAACTCATTTGAATTGGGTTTGGGTTTATATGCCTATTGACCTCACTTGTGGAGTGAGGATTGTTCATTCCAATCCTAAGTCTAGGATTCTTCTAGACATGTTGGTTTCCTTAGTGCTAGGACACTACTAGTGATTAAGGGAACATTAAACCCAGTGCTAGAGACTTGTAATGCATAACCTTAGGCCTAAAGTTAACCTTAGGATGAGTAGGCATCACCTATCCTAAGGCCTAAACTAACTCTCATACCCATTAATTTATCTGAACCTAAACCAAATGATTGAAACCTCAATCTCAACTCATCAATTGGCCATGATTGAATTTGATTTCTAATCCAAGCTCCAAACCAAATTAATTTGAACCTTAACTCAAGCTAACCCACTTCAAAGCCTATAACTCCATTCAAACTAACTCAAGTAAACCAAACTGAATTCAATTCTCTCAATTGTTCTAATTATTCAATAGGTCATTTTAAACTATTCAAACACTTGCAATCAAGCCAACTAAATCAATTAGATTTAAGTAACCCAAGTTGAACCATTCGACCTAAAGGGTTCAAATGAGTCAGAATCCAATCTAACTTAAATCAATTGACAAAGCAAGCAATCAATCAACTTCAAATTCATCATTGATTATACTCCAACAATCTATAACCCCAAGTGATCCAAATTAACTTGACTAAATAACATAGCCCAAAGTGACCTAAAAGATCCAATTAGACCAAACTTCAATCAAACCCCCATTAGACCAGATCATGCAATTCAATCTCTTCATAGATGATTGTAGGTCATTATTGGACACTCTACTATGATCAATTGGACTAAGCCAATTTGGCCTCTTATCCCAAGTTGGCCCAAAGTGATCTAAAAGACCAAATTGGACCAAATCTTATTCTAAGCCAAATTAATTATAATCAATGACTTCCATCAACCACAAATTGAGTATTGAAAATGACTTAACCACCAATTGAACCTAACCAAGCCAATTTGGTCTCTTGACCCAAGTTGACTTAATTTGACCTAAAGGGCCAAATTGAGCCAAATCAAATTGGTTGAACCCAAATGATTTTAACTAATCACCAATTGAATATTGAACATGATATAATCTTCAATTGGACCCAATTTGGTCAACTCAACCCAATTGACCTACTTAGACCAATTTGACCTAAAGGGTCAAATAGAACTAAATCACTCCATGATTCAAATCAATTCAAATCAACTCTTCCAATCAATTACCAATGAAAATTGAACATAGAACTAACCTATGATCAAACCAATTTGGCCAATTTGGTAAAATTGGTCAACATGACCTATTGGACCCAAATGAAATCATATGAACCAAATTTA